>OX453314.1:9981234-11216540 GCA_949710035.1 Crambus lathoniellus | reverse complement strand
ATCTTGATAGATTTTTGCTGCTTTGTTCTGTTGAACGTTGCTAGCTAGTTATCGTTATATCCAACGTCACAAAACAAGGAACTGATAGCGGCTATTTTCTTCATAAAATTGACTTAAAGTTTCCAAAAACGTATGAAGTTCATACCCATAAAGTTACGCGGTAGCCCCCCTGGTCAGAATTAAAGATGATCTGCGTAGGCAAAGTTAAAAACTTCCCCCTAATGGGGTAAAAAGGGGGTTAAAATTTCTATGGAAACTTCCCACTTCTGGGCTAAGTCCTCATGTTGAGGTAACAAGGAAAAAGATATTTGCAGCATATGGCTCACTTAACCGACTTCGTAACTTTTTGCCGACCAGGGGGGCTACCGCGTAACTTTATGGGTATGAACTTCATACGTTTTTGGGAACTTTAAGTCAATTTTATAAAGAAAATAGCTGCTATCAGTTCCTTGTTTTGTGACGTCGGGTATAACGATAACTAGCTAGCAACGTTCAACAGAACAAAGCAGCAAAAATCTATCAAGATAAGGAATTCAAATGACAGTTGAAGCCCATACCCATATCCATATTTCTTAGCCGGTAGCCCCCCTGTACCAAATTCACTAGGGAGGTTAAAATTTATATGGTCTGCATTAAAATTGATCTGCGAAGGCGAATTAAAAAAAAATCCAATCAAGAAGAAAGGCAGAGTTAAAGTTTATATGCAAACTTCCTCATTTCTGGACTTAGAAGTATGGAAATTGCTATGAAAAAAGACCCCATCTAATCGGTATTACACAAACTAAGTTTGGATGTTTGTGGCTCAATCACAAAACGGCTGGATCGATCGGGATAAATTGCGCTCTGGCCTGGAAAATTTTATACGGTTTTTTAACTCGGGAATAAGTACGGTTCCCGTGGAATATATATTTTTTTCACTTTACTTTGTTCAATGTAGCATGGGTATTATATTATGACAGCTCATTTTCGTGCAAAGCAAAATGTTGTTTCTTACCAAGGAATAAGTTCTAATTTTCTAGCATAAACTGCATAAAAAAATGCATAAAACTGATTTTATTGAATTTTATTCCAATAGCATAAAGAACTTTTTGCTTTGCACGATTGAGCTGGCATAGGACCTATTCTACATTAAAACACACACACACAAACGTACTAGTGGCAAAGTATTGACTTGAGTTTTTGCATTTTGGTAGTTCAAGAGTTAGGAGAATGTCCGAATATTATTCATTTGAAAGTAGCACCTGTCTTTTTGTCTAGGTATCGTTACCTTCTCATGCGTAAACCACTGATCTGACTTTCACAAAATTTGGTAAATAGAGCAATAGGGTAGCGTGCTTGGTCTGCGATCGCTGAGGTTATGTGATTTTCGCAATGGTCTATTCTATCTATCACAGGATGGCTGTTCAAAGATATATGGTACTTCGGAAAACACGCCGATGGTTCTGGTTACATTTGGATTGGTTAATACCCCTTAACCTGCACCTGCTCCAGTTAATGTTGGGAACATTACACTCGAAGTTTTTTACCACTATGTTAACCTGTGACAGACGGTCCAGTTAGTTAAGTCCAACTTTGAGAAAGAGATATCTCGTCAAATCCAGCTTGGATGGGCAGCGTTTGGGAAGCTCCGGCATATAGTTGCGTCCGAAATTCCTCAATGTCTCAAGACGAAAGTCTTTGCCCAGAGTGTCTTGCCAGTAATGACCTATGGAAGTGAGACGTGGTCTTTTACTATGTAAACGGTGCTGCGGATTTTGGCGCTACTTTTTGAGGTGGTAGAAAGGTGGAGTATGATCCAGGTTTCTTTTTACCTCGGAAATACCCTCTTCCACTATGATAAACTACTTACTTTAAATGCGGATTTGCATCAATTCATACATAATTATGTGTTGTGGCGACATCTAGAGGACGCGCACATAAACAACATAGCACAGAGCTTCAAAATGGAGAACCTACATCGCGCTTACGAAGTCCATTCACCAAGTTCGCTTATAGATGAACTCCGACATAAAAACTAGCGGACAGTTGTCACAACACCTATCCCGGAAGAAAGACACAACATCAGTCTTAATCGTTGCGCCATTCCCCACAGTGTTTTGAACATGATTTGAACTCAATAAGTATTGTACCTAAATATAAAATCCATACATAATGTCAGTGTACCTACGTACACTTTGTATACGGCAAGCGTTAGCGAGGGTTCCACTTGGTATTTTTTTTTTAATTTTTGAATTGTTACTTCTATATCCTTGCACCAGAAATGTGCCATGTATTTTTTAAGGCATTGATATTATTAATTCCCTTTGACCACGCAGGTAAAGCCGCGGACAACAGCTAGTTGTTTATAAAATTTTAATAACCTCCGACATAATCTCTCTCTGATTTTGTGCCCCGACCGAGAGAAAATTTATTGAGATTTTTTTGTGTCGGGGGTTTTTATTTATTTTATTTTTATTTCATCCTTTTTACATAACACATAAAATTAAAAAAAACACATTTTAATCGCTAATTTCAGCCAAATCGGAAAAACAACTTTGCCGCCATTTTGTTTTTTTTATTGCACCAAAATTTGACCAGGGTGTACATTATTTAAGTCAAAGCACCACGTCTGTATCTTTTTCCGTTTTGGCAGGCAGTTGACCATCTTCATAAATGGCTGGATGGATTTTCTTCAAACATGGCTAATAACCATCTCGTTCAATATAGATTTCAATTAAAAAAAACCGCAATAAAATCGCATGATCCGTTTAGGCACTACGAATATACGTACAGTACAGACAGACAGACATAGGCCTCAAACTTATAATACCCCTCTTTGCGCTGCATCGGGGGTTAAAAGTCAAAAAATATATACGTACTCTAATATTACTTAGCATTATTTAAGTAATGAGTTTGTAAATCATGTAAAATTTCATAATATTGGTTAACTGTTATTACTGATTTATTATACAGTTTCTGCCCAACTTTTCGGGCAGAAATGGGCATAAATGGGATTTAACCTGGGCATTTTCAAAATGCCGGGTTTTAACCGGGCATTTGCCCATCTCTGCACCCGCGTGGTTCCCGTTCCCGTGGGAATATCGGGATAAAAAGTACATATAAACCTTCCTCTTGAATCACTCTATCTATTAAAAAAAACGCATCAAAATCCGTTGCGTAGTTTCAAAGATTTAAGCATACAAAGGGACATAGGGACAGAGAAAGCGACTTTGTTTTATACTATGTAGTGATAGTGATATACTATGTAGTGAAGTGACACCTAGTAGGGTCTGATTAAAGCAACTTCGCGTTTTTTGCTTCTTTTTAAAGTTCGTTCGTTAGTTCTTATAGCCGCTACACACGTCCAGACCAGACCTAACCGCCGATTTGGTGCGGACGAACTTTGCTGTAAAGCAAATATAGGTAAGTAATCCGTGCTACACACGTTCGTACCAAATCAAAATCAAATCAAATCAAAAAATCAAAAAAGCTACACCAAATCTGGCCTTGGCGAAGGCTTTGTATCACATCACTGGACAAGGCCTTGTATCACATCACTTTTTCTTATCAAATACCCACAGAAATCACCTGGATTTGCCAATGCAACGGGCTTGTAAAGAAAAAGACCTATAAACAAAAAAAAGGTCTTGGATTTGAAAAAATTTAACGGTAGGTACCTGTCACAAAAGAATGACGAAAAATTCTTCAAAACCATTTCGAGTAGCCTGTAACTGACAGGGAAACTTTTAATTAAATGTAATTTTTTTATGTAAGTAATTGAGAAAAAGCCTAAGTATAGGGACTTTAAATTAATGTTTTAATAGAAATAATAATAATTTTCAATTCTCATGCTCTAAAAGTACGCAAATATAGCCCTACGAAGCGGGACTAAATAACCACTTTAGTCCTTAGGGAGTAAAATGTAATCCTAATTTCTTGTATGCATGAGATGTGATGAATTCCTGATTATAGCGCCTTAAAATCAAATAATACGCGTACATAACTAAGGGTTGTTTTATTTTTACTATATCACAGTCACGATGTTGTAAGCTCCCAGTCGGCTCGAGGTATCGCACGAATCCATCGCTGACGCAGTGTTCCTCCTTCGGGAATCCAAATCTTTCGAGATCCAAGGTTTCATAAGTAATTTCCAACAATGATCACGTATTTATATGCACTAATTATACAATAGATATTGTATTAAAACACCCAAACAGCAATCAAGAAAATCAAACAGCAACGTTTCTTGACATGACCAAAGAGTAAGTATTCCGACTTGCCACATCCAGATAAAATATATCCAAAATGTGCAAAAATAATAATTTTTCTTTTTATTTTGTAACAAGCAAATTTAAACAAGTTGTTAAATAAATGCGTGCAAAATCCGAGAAAGTGTTTTATTTAAATGAACAGTTCGCGCAGAAATCTAAGATGTGAATTGAATTACGGCGAAAGTTATTTTTTTTAAATATATTATATCAAGTTAAGCCTAGTCAACGAAGAGATATAGAGGGAAATGTTTGGAACACAATTTTTGACTTTGGAACTTTGTTTGGGCTAAAAGTTTTTTAAAATACTGTATATATTTTACCGGCCAAACCAGATTTCAGGACAAACTAGTTTTTCCTAGGCCAAACTAGTTCATCGCGTTGACATTTCAGAGAGCGAGTTTGCCTCGGAAGTCCTGTAGAACACGTGATTGGTTAAAATGGTGGTTATTTTTTTTTGTGTCATGTTCTACATCTACAGGTCTTCCGAGGCAAAGTCGCTCTCTGAAATGTCAACGCGATGAACTAGTTTGGCCTAGGAAAAACTAGATTGTCCTAAAATCGGGTTGAAAAAAAAAATGAGACCTTCAAACCGCCCCCCCCCCCCCCCCCCCCCGGATTAAGGGCTACGGGCGGGGACTTTTGCTATGTTTACCTCCTTATTAGCCCAAACAAAGTTACAAAGTCAAAGATTGTGTTCCAAGCATTTACCTCTATACTGTTTTTTGAGTGTTCGTTGATTTTTACCTCCACATAATTTGAGAGTTATCGCCTAACCTGGCAACACTACACGATTGTTTGTTTATATAGAACAAAGAGTAAAGTGTATAGATCAACAATCTTTTCTGTTCCGGTGACAGCAGCGCTGGTTGGACAGTGCTACTTGACAGTAAAATAACATTATGAACAAAACACGTTAGTTCCAGTTTTGACCACCGGAACAGAACACGTTGACGTAATCGACTGCAACGTTGCCGCTTTTCCAAGGAGCATGGCTTGTTACAAGTGCAACGAGTGAGATAGAAGATGGCTTTGGTCAAGCACGTGTCAAGTAACCATCACAACAAAACAAGAATATAGTACTTGAAAATTTGCAAGAATTCTGAATTGATAACTATACTGATTATATATTTAATTGCATTGTCATCGGAACTAAAGGTAAATTCCAAATTTCAGCTCAATCGGACATTGGAAAGTGGGTCAAATTTAGCTCGCAAGATTTGACGAACGGACATGCATACATACATACACTGCAAGTTAAATAAAAGCTTGTAAAAATGTACTTAATGATTTTTTGAATTTTGGTGGTTCACTAGTAGGAGAATGTCCGAATATTATTCATGTGAAAGTAGCTCCTGTCTGTTTGTCTAGCTATCGTTACCTTCTCATGCATAGACCACTGATCTGACTTTCATGAAATTTGGTATATTGAGCAGTGGGTAGCGTGCTCAGCCTGCAATTGCTGAGGTTATGTGACTTTTGCAATGGTCTATCACGGGATGGCTGTTCAAAAATATATGGTGCTTCCGAAGACACGATAAGTCGATGGTTCTGGCTGCATTTGGATTAGTTTATAACTGCAATAGGCGTGTGCTACATCACGGCGCGGCCCACTCTGAAAACCGCAATTCTGACTACATGGTCATTTTGTCCTATTTCGTCCTATTTCTGTCCCAAATTTTCAGAATTCGTCCTAAAGGGGACGAAAAGATATAAGGGATTTAAATGGTCCACGCCAAAGCAAACCTTCATTATGGCACGGACAGGCTATATTTATTGAACCATAACACCTAGCCAGGATCTGATTAGTATAACATTTTGTCCCTTTTTTATAGAACCCGCAATGCCTGGAATCAAAACGAAATGAAGCGCCGTTCAAAAGATATAAAGGAATGATTTGGTCCATGCCATAATTAACCTACATTATGGCGCGGACTTTTTAACCAGGTCACCTAGAGAAAATCTGCTTATTGGAAACGATTTGTGTACATTCGTCCCAATTCGTCCTAAAAGCCACAGAATTCGTCGTCCTTTGATTTAGGAGATAATCGGAATTAAAATTTTGTTTTTATAGTACAGGAGCTGACTTCCTATTTAGTGACGATGTTTGTAACTTGTTCTTGTTTTGCGTGTTTGTGTTAGAATAATTAAGTGTATTAGTAACACAAAAGTATAACGTAAAGTAATACGTAACTTTTATGCATTTTCGAAACTCAAAACCTTAATTTTTAAGTCATAAACAAAAATATTTTCTTAAGAGATATTTTGATCCTGGGCTCCTAGACTATATCAAAAACATGTACTGTCGCGTACAAAATAATTTCGATAGAGGTCATGTATGAAGTTGCATTTCAATGTTATATTGCTCTTCTTTCGAAATTATTAATATTTGGAGGTGGGGCTCCCACCGTGGGAGTGAAGTGAATAGTGGAGTGGGGATTGGGGGCAAAAAAGGGTTTGTTTGTATGAAACTTTTCTTCAATGGAATAGCTAGGTACTTGAAACATTGGACACTCGACAGCATATCAGGTTAAACAGTTGAACTGCTATAACAGCTTTTATTACGTAGGGCATAAAGGCGGTCTCAAGGTCAACATGTATAGTCTGATGTGCCTCCGTGTGTACATATACAGGGTTATTTTTTATTCATTTAAAACATCTCGTGGGGTTAATCAGACCATCAAACTGAACAACTTTCATTATGAGACAGATATTAGATTGGAACAGCTGATTTTTTTTCACCGTAGAGTTAGTCCCATAGTGAAAGTTGTTCAGAATGATGGGTAGAACACCAGGGTTTCGGCTTTAAAACCAATAAAAATTCAGCCCGTTTTATCATTATAATTAGAAAAATATTAATGGTAGGTTAAATGACACTTTTTTTTATAAGATAACGTTTTTTTATAATAATTGTACATTCATAGATACCTCCTTGTCACCAAATCACATTTATTTATTGCAAAATCACAGTAAAATCACTTTGAAAAAATGTTTTATTTTGGGAAATATAGTTGATGAATTGCGGCACACCTCACCAGTGTTGCCAGTATGATTTACCAAAACAGGACGGTTGGCTTCTGAAAAGGTACGGTTTTTAACTTCAAGGTACGGTTTTATTTTACCAAAACCGAATTTTAATGTACAAACAATTAACTATTTCAAAGTCACTGGGTGGCGAGAAACGACTGCAAGCGAGAGTTATTAGAAAGAAAAACAGGGTAAATAAATTTATGGTAAACCACGGAACGGAAAACTATTATGTTGGCCGACCATGATGGCCCATCGTGTACAGGGCGAGTTTGCGTTGCTCGCAGACGGCAATCACACACAAACCGGCCCTGTACACGTTGGCCGATCATGGTCGGCAAGAAAAGCTCCCAGGGGGCTTACCACAAGCTCTTAAAGCAGTTATTTTTAAGCCTTAAAAAAAACTGCCCTGCTTATCGGTACCATGAACCATAACAATAGCAGCGCTGTTAGTCCTAGACGTTCACCGGTCAAACAGCGTTGCTAAACGTACCATGAGCTCACTTTAGCACGCCAGCAGGCCTGGCAGGCCAACTGTCATAATTAGCAGTTTTTAAAAAGTTGGTCTCAAGCAGCTTTAAAAAGCCTGCTAAGGGTGGTATTCCACTTATCTCAAATATTTCATCAAAGAAATTGGACGAGGACGATTAAAGATCTTTGATAAGTGGAATACCACTGATAATTTTGTTCGTTATTAAATGAATGATCAAGCAATTCTGTGGTTTTTGGAGGACGAAAGCTTTCCGCAATAGAAAGAAAAAAGCGTGGCGTAAACTAATACGAGAACAAAGCAACCCATTGGAAGTTTACGACATAATGGATTTTATTCGGAGGTTTTGGTTTTGGTTTCGGGGCCCTTTAGACCTCTGATGACCCCTGATTCACGAACCACCGGAAACAGAATCTGATTTGAATTCTGTGCTTTGTCTTTGCCTGTTCTATAGTGAGTGACAGAGACAGTGCATACATTCCGCTGTCGGGAGCGTTTCCAACGGTTTGTGAATCCGGGGGCTGATACTGCAGCAGCAACGAAATCTATAGATTAATCCGTTCAGGCAAGAGTGAGTGAGTTCTACCCATTCAAAAATTAAAACAAGAGTCTTACAAGATTCTTATTTTCTCGAACTTTGTAACATTTAAATTATTTATTTTAGGTATTGTCTGCTTTGTCCTTTTTTGCCACCGGCTTCTCTGAAAAACCTGTGGCTGTGGGGGACATTGGGGGCATTCCATGGCACAACAAACCGTGTCAAGTAGGTTACTGCTGCATTATTGTGAAGCGTTCCGAGCGCTTTTTTCTTTAATACGAACTTATTATTATATCCGTATTAAAGAACGACACTCACTCACTCAAGTGGAGATCTCTTCTCAAGTATAATTAGCAAGAGATGAATGTATTCGGTGCATGTTTTCGCATCCCTTTCTAACTAAGCTTGAGTAGAGATCTTCACTTGAGTATCGTTCTAGAATACGAGCACGAGTCTAAGTAACTGTGTTAACTTTGTTTGTTGAAATTTGTCACTTTTCCAACTTGAAACCAAAGCTTCAAACACATTTGTAAAAAAAAACATTAGTTGCGAGTAACGTTCGGAAACTAGAAGTGACGCTGGTTTATAAAACTGTCAAGAATAATATTTAAAACCATTTTTTTTACACTGCCGTTCAATTTTATTTCTATAAAAACATCTTGTTTTAGGTTTTCCTTTGCATTGTTATTGTATTTTATTTATAAAATGTTACTTTAATACGAAACGGTATTTACCGGTTAAAATTATATTTAGTTTTCGAACGCAAACAACGTTTTGGCTCGACAGGCCAGAGACAATCATTCAATAGCAACAGCAGTGCAGCAGGCCATAGCAGGCCTGCTAAAAGACTGCTAATTTTGGCTTATGGTACGATTAGCAAGAAGTTTATTTTAAACCTTGCAATAAAACTGCCCTGCATTTGTTCTGTTTGCTAAGAGCTTGTGGTAGGCCACCAGTACAGGATGGCCGATCCCATTGGCCGACCATGATGGGCGATCGTGTACAAGTACAGAGCCAGTTTGCTTGTGATTGCCGTTGCAAATGCACACAAACTGCCCCCTAACCCCTGAGGCCCTGACGGAATCGAGTTGAAATGAAAATCGAACCGTTTTATAGATTTTAGTTATTTCCAGTCCGTGCACTTGTCTCCCCCGGTGTCTACCCCAGTAGAGACACGTCCACTTTTTTGTCGACTTGTCTCCACCGACCGGGGGAGACAAGTACACTTTAGATTTTTTTATTGTTAAATCCACTTGTCGCCACTATTAGATCGAAATAAATAAATAGAAAGAAAGAATAGAAATAAAATAACTCTGCGCATGGCTGGAGCGTTTTAGGCGCTAGTTTCAGTGCTTATTATCTTTATCGATGGTCAAAATGTTTAGTGTTATTTTTTTATTTTTGTTCAAATGCTGAAATAAAGAAGCTGAAAATTAAGACTAATCTTTTATTAATTGTTTTAATACGTTAAAATCCTTCAAACCGTTTAGACTATATCAGGGAACATAGAAATCTACATACATACATACGTACCTACTCTCGCTCCTTCTGTCGCAGTTGGGTAAAAAGCACTGAAACTAGCGCCAAAACACCCCAGCCATGCGCAGAGTTATTTTATTTTTATTATTTCTTTCTATTGATTTATTTCGATCTAATAGTGGCGACAAGTGGATATAACAATAAAAAAATTCTAAAGTGTACTTGTCTCCACCGGTCGGTGGAGACAAGTGGATGAAAAACTAATATTTTCTGAAGTGTAGGTACTTGTCTCCCCCGGGCGGTGGAGACAAGTCCACAAAAAAGTGGACGTGTCTCTACTGGGGTAGACACCGGGGGAGACAAGTGCACGGACTGGTTATTTCGTACTGTTTTATAGATTTAAGGTCAAAAATCCCACCTTCGATCACAACAAAGCTGGTTGTGATCGAAGGTGTGATTTTAGACCTTAAATCTATAAAACAGTAGACCTATAACGATTTCATTTAGTTCGGTATTCAATCACTACTTACTCGATTGGCGCTATACAGTCGTTACTAGAATGGTGATTTTTTTTATCTTGATTCAATTTTGATCTCAACTCGATTCTGTCAGGGGTTAAGTAAGGGGTACCCTGTACATTTTGAGTGAATTTTACATTTGTTTACTACACAGTTTTCAATATCAGAGATAGGAGATGTCATATATAAAATATGTAATTTTTATAGTGGCAGTAAGTACCTACTTTTGCGCTACCCAGTATATTACTATAATAATATTCTTTTTATTGAATAGACTACAAAAAGTTGCAAATTATTTAAAAATCCGCTAGAACGGCAACACTGCACGTATGACAAGAACGCTCTCTTTTTTTGGTTGGGTGTTTATGGCTTGGTTAAGAGCCGTTTAGACCAGACAACATGTTTCGCAACATCTACCTGTCTTGTCCATTTTGCTTCATGTTTTGTGTCGGCTTAAACGCGGCTTTAGGGTTTTTCCCACGAACAACGACACGACACGATTTACAAATTGCGCGACACTATTTTCCAATAAAAGACGGTTCAGTTCACAGCATTGAGCATACATAAAGACAGTACGACCAACTTAACAGCGAACTGCTGACAGATACGGCAAACTGTGAACTGCAGTTGCCATGCAACAAAATAGCACCTACAGTTTACGGTTTGATGGTAAATGGTACAGAAAACTGTAATTTTTGGTACGTTCTGGCAACACTTAGTAAATCGTCTCGTGTCGTTGTTCGTGTGTAAACGCCCTTACAAGCCCTCAACTTTATTCCGTTCCGTAATGCGCATTCTGTTCATGTTCCGATTGTAAAACTTAATGTTCACAGAGACTGTTCGTGCATTCCTCAATCTAGGAAAAGTTCGTGCAAAAGGATGTAGCTTTCGCAAAGAGCCGCAAGATAGGACGCTTAATGTTTGAAAAATTAAAAGGAATTATTAAGAAAAAAATCTACCTGTCTCACAACCAGCTCCGATGGTTCGGGTCGATTTTTTATAAATAGGTACCTACTTCATTTTCAATTTTTCAATAATAAAAATTGCATTGTGAATGCAAAACAATAAAAATTTAAATAACTCGCTTAATGTTTTACAATCGGAACACTGCGTATTACGGAACGGAATAGTTTTAATTAATTTTTACTGTACGCTTTTGTACGTGACTGTACTTATATAAAAAAACTGAATATCTCCTAAACCAAAGGACGACGAATTCTGTGGCTTTTAGGACGAATTGGGACGAATGTACACGAATCGTTTTCAATAAGCAGATTTTCTCTAGGTGACCTGGTTAAAAAGTCCGCGCCATAATGTAGGTTAATTATGGCATGGACCAAATCATTCCTTTATATCTTTTGAACGGCGCTTCATTTCGTTTTGATTCCAGGCATTGCGGGTTCTATAAAAAAGGGACAAAATGTTATACTAATCAGATCCTAGCTAGGTGTTATGGTTCAATAAATATAGCCTGTCCGTGCCATAATGAAGGTTTGCTTTGGCGTGGACCATTTAAATCCCTTATATCTTTTCGTCCCCTTTAGGACGAATTCTGAAAATTTGGGACAGAAATAGGACGAAATAGGACAAAATGACCATGTAGTCAGAATTGCGGTTTTCAGAGTGGGCCGCGCCGTGATGTAGCACACGCAATAGGCCCGTGTGGAAAGTCATGGCCAGTTCTCCTTATATATCTATATGAAGCCCTAGCAGCGGACACATTAAAATGGATTGATGATGGTGCTGATGAGCCCAGGCTAAGGCCCCACCGCAGGTGGCACGTTTAGTGGCTAGCTAGGAGGCAAGCTTAGTTATCGAAACACTTCGATACATAGTGGCCATACTGCCTGGCTACAAAGCTCGGTGTCTGGTGATCTAAAGTGTCAATCCTACAAATATAAATGCGAAAGTTTGTGAGTATTTATTTATTTATTTATTTATTTGGACAACCAACAAGTACATACACCCTTACATGCTAAAAATTACATTATATTTTTTTGATTACATAGTGTTGACTTAATTATAGGCTGCCACGGAAAGCAATAACTTAACTAGTTGGATGGGAGCAGGAAGCATCCCCTAAGTTAGATTTAATACATTATTTATTACTATCTTACCTAAATTACTTATCTTATTAATTGTAATTGTAACGAGAACAAAAGGAAGAAAAAAAAAACAATTGAGAATGTGCGACAATTTAAGTGCCGAATAACATTAATAATTGCCTTTTAAATGCAGGCAATCGTAACTTAAATATATCCACCAATGAATGTATGAATGTATGGATGGATGTATGGATGCTTGTTACTCGTTCACGCAAAAATACTGAACGGATCTGGATGAAATTTGCAACAGAGATAGATTATAGACTGGAATAACACATAGGATACTCCTTATCCCGATATTCCCACGGAAACCGGAACCACGCGGGTGAAACCGCGGGCGGCCGCTAGTACTATACTAATACCTTTAAATAATTCTAAAATTTGTTTCTTTCGCCGCGGACAAGGTGTACGTTCACCTTAAAGATTCGGTTATTAAATTACCCTTTTTTATTTCAAATAGCTTCAGGAGAAAAATGAACTTGTGAGAATATGTTTCGTTTAATGAGTCATATAAAATGGTATTTCCAGCAACCACGTTTAAGTCAACTTAAAGATAGGTGGTAGTTCAATCTTATCAAAGTGGGGAATGTATCTCTCGATAGATACTTTTACTTACTGTACCTATTTGAAGATAAGAAAATGTGTCATTCATCAATGATTAGGAAATAACTCTTAATTTTAATGTTATTTAAGATAAAAAAAGATAAAAATATTCTTTATTCACTTAGACATAATAAATATGTAGGTACTTATGAATCGTCAAAACTTACTTTTTGTCACCAACTCGACACGAGAGGCTGGACACGCGTGTGTCCAGTTGGTGAAACTCAAAATTAGTATCACTTATTATTTCGTCATCTGGACTCGCCAAGATTTTGACGCGTGTCCAAATAGTGAAACTTAAATTAAATCACTTTTATGTTTTCTCCAACTGGACACACGTTCGCATTTTATCCGAATTTATGACAAAGTACAGTCAAGCAAATAAATGTTGGACCAATTCGGCAATTTTTTTATTCATAATATGTTCTTTAAGTCCCACGGAAGGTTTTCATAGAGAGAAAAAATATAAAAATTGCCTGGAAAATAGTAAAAACCACACTTTTCTTTTCCCATACAAACCAGCTATCAAACATTTGACGTAAATTGTTTAACCGACTTTCACATCAAAACGGAGCAACGGATCGACGTGATTTTGACTATAGGGATATTTGGGAGCTGAAGAGTCACAAAAGTTACTTTTTATCTCGAAAATATTTTAGGTTCCCGCGAGATACGTCGTGTATTCCACGCGGGCAAAGCCCCGGGCAGAAGACTAGGTATTAGTATAGATTCTATGTTAAACTGATGATTTTATTGATCTTTAAATTATAAGGTGTTATTTTTTATAAAAGAACATTTATGGACCCAGCAGGGTATAGCAAGTGAATGAATTATCTTAGTCTAAGTGATTGTGATACAATTACCTTATTTATAACTAGCTTTCCGCCCGCGGCTTCGCCCGCGTGGACTACACGACGTCATCCCGCGGGAATGTGATATTATTCCGGGATAAAAAGTAGCCTATGTTCCTCTCCAGGCTACAAAGTATATGTGTTCCAAATTTCAGCCAGATACGTTCAGCCGTTTGGCGTGATTGAGTAACAAACATCCAAACATCCAAACATCTAAACATCCAAACATCTAAACTTTCACATTTATAATATTAGTAGGATGCTGCGGCTCCGTAGCGGACGATAACTTTCGACTATCTCTTTCCATACGCCACTACCGGTTAGTTAGAAAGACAAAGATATTGCGATACTTCGCCGTAGCCCGCTAATGTAGCCGCAGCATAAGGTACTCTATTTCCAAAACGTCAAATATTGTTGTTACAGAGTTAAGTAGTATGCGTATTGTTTGTAAAATTACCCATTTTAGTATTGTTGTCATATGTATGATGACTATTTTGATGATTACTTTGAAATTTTATTATTTTATGCAACCTATAGCTGCTCAATGTTGAACGTTTCAACTCCACTCTCGTACAAACTACTTCAACGCAACTAGTAAACAAGCACGCTTTTCTAGTTTGTATAATATGAAGTACATCTTTCATGGCTAAAAACGTCATTGCGTTTAACCATGTAAAATACAAAAATACATTTTGCTGAGTTCAATTATACATGTCCTTTTTTATTAAATTTGTCTGTGATACCTACTCGAAGTGATGATTTAAATTTTTTATTATTTAGATTATTTAAATATCTTCAAACTATTGTAAAAGAAGTACTTACCTATAGGGAATCAAAATAAGTAATATTAGCTAAGTATACTTACTTGTCTTCATTTTTTATTCTAACATATTTGTTTTATTTCAAAATTTTAAACTAATAAGAATTTTCAATTAAAAAAGTAAGGCACCTTTTTCATGAAATCTCCTCGTTTAACAATTCAACGGACGAAACGATTATTCACTTGACTGTACCCTTTTTTGCAAAAAAATCTGGGTGTGTCCAGTTGGCGAAAACATAAAAGTGATTTATTTTAAGTTTCACTATCTGGACATGCGTCAAAATCTTGGCGTGTCCAGATGACGAAATAATAAGTGATACTAATTTTGAGTTTCACCAACTGGACACACGCGTGTCCAGCCTCTCGTGTCGAGTTGGTGACAAACCCTTTATAACTAGCTATTTATGTATTTTAGCAGTCGTGGTCTTCAATCTTTAAAATTAGACACATCAATAGGTACTACCGTGATAATGTTTTCTAAAATAATTTAACACTAGTTGTTGATTAGAATAAGTTTATTCAGACACTGTGTTTTGTTTTGTTCTTTTCTTTCGTGGTACAATTTCAATTAGATTCATCATCATCATCCATTTAATATTAAGTGCTGGGGGGTATAATATTAGGTGCTGGGACTCCGGACTTCCTTATGGATGGATAAGGAGGATGGGCCATGACTAGCCACGCGGGCCCAATGCGGATTGGTGGATATGAACGACTGCAAATGCAGTCGGGACCAACGACTTAACGTGAACGTGAAAAAATTACTCTTTGCTCTATTGGTAAGGATTTCAGGAAAAGTTAACTTACTTTTTGAAAAAGTACCTACCTATCTACCTACCCTTCTATTTCCCTGTTGACTCCTGCCTGACATTGGCCCGATTTTTATTAGTCAAAGATACCCTGTGTTTAAAAAGTGAATTCTTACCTCATATCCCATGGGCGGTATCCACAGTCGTGCCCACTTCAGGTAGTCCCAGGAAGGTGCCAGCCATCACGAAAAATGAGTGCAAGAGCTGAAAGGCACTCGTGTACGATTCGCTTCGAGGATCGAGGCATCGGACAACTGGAACGACCAGGAGTTGTGCTTGTGCAGGGTCAGCATTGCTTCTGCTAGGAAGAGTCTGAACTCTTACCGCATATCCCATGAGCCGTATTTACAGTCATGCCCACTTCAGCCAGTCCCAGGAAGGTGCCAGCCATTACGAACAGGGACCCCACGACCTGCAGACACCCGTGCACGATGCGCTTCGAGTCATCGGACAACTCGAACGACCAGGAGTTGTGCTTGTGCAGGGTCAGCATTGCTTCTGCTAGGAAGAGTTAGGACTAACTCTTACCGCATATCCCATGAGCCGTATTCACAGTCATGCCCTCTTCAGCCTGCCCTAGGAAGGTGCCAGCCATTACGAACAGGGACCCCACGACCTGCAGACACCCGTGCATGATGCGCGTCAAGTCATCGGACAACTGGAAAGACTAGGAGCTGTGCTTGTGCAGGGTCAGCCCTACTTCTGTTAGGAAGAGTCTGAACTCTTACCGCATGTCCCATTAGCCGTATTCACAGTCATGCCCTCTTCAGCCTGCCCTAGAAAGGTGCCAGCCATTACGAACAGGGACCCCACGACCTGCAGCCACTTGTGCACGATGTGCTTCGAGTCATCGGACAACTCGAACGACCAGGAGTTGTGCTTGTGCAGGGTCAGCACTGCTTCTGCTAGGAAGAGTCTGAACTCTCTTACCGCATATCCCATGAGCCGTATTTACAGTCAGCCCACTTCAGCCAGTCCTAGGAAGGTGCCAGCCATTACGAACAGGGGCCCCACTACCTGCAGACAACTGGAACGACCAGGAGTTGTGCTTGTTCAGGGTCAGCACTGCTTCTGCTATGAAGAGTCTGAACTCTTACCGCATATCCCATGAGCCGTATTTACAGTCATGCCCACTTCAGCCAGTCCTAGGAAGGTGCCAGCCATTACGAACAGGGACCCCACGAGCTGAAGGCACCCGTGCACGATGCGCTTCGAGTCATCGGACAACTGGAACGACCAGGAATTGTGCTTGTGCAGGGTCAGCACTGCTTCTGCTAGGAAGAGTTGGTACTGAAATTAGAAATGGAAGAGTTAAGTAGGTAGCATAATTTAGCTTTATTTTTGGTCCTCCGCAATAAGTTATTTAAAACAGGTACCTACTCCTAGCTTTGTTTGACATCACTACATAGCCTGTATGTCACTGTCGCGGCAAAGTAGTTAAATTAGCCGTACCTACAACAAGCCTAGCTAATGATATTCAGCCATTAAAACAAACGGCTAGCCATGTGGCTCGATGATGTTTAAATAATTTCCTAGCGTATTCAATTTTCGGTGGTCAAGATATCTGAAAATTCGTTTCATTTTCACTGTAATTTTCTCTAGAATCCTGAAGTGACTGTCAAACAAATTGAATCATGACCCATTTTGCTCATAATTTGTTTGAAAACCTATACCTAAAGGTCAATATTAACAAGTTTGTATTTCGACTTTATTGAATTTTCAAATATCTATAAGAAAATAGCCTTATGGTGTCACGATTTAATTATTCCGACTGTACAATAGGTGTCTATCAAATTTACATTGCGCCTTATTCCCTGGAATGTGTTGGCGAGATTGTAAGCTCAAAGCCTTCAAGATGCCGTCATCGTCTCTAGCTGGTATCACAATTAACGTATCTACAAGCACAGTCTTACTACATGCAGTTAGACTGTGGTACATGTGGACATTTTTTGTTAGGTACAACCAGGGACAAATTCGGTGAACCACCTCTTACTTCTTTTCGCGTGGCTGGCATCTCACTACTCATTGGCAGTCCCTATCCGTAATTACCTACTCATGCATTGTACTACCCTATCTTTATACATAAACAAATAGTAAAAGGGTCTGCACGAGAATAGTGAGACACCAGCCAACGAAAAGAAGTAAGAGGTGGTTCACCGAATTTGTCCCTGAGTGTACAAACTCTTATTTTCTTGTGCCTGGTTTGTCGCCATTCACGCGAAGACCTTTTATCTATTTCAATGTGTATTTAACTCAGGTAGTACAATCATAAACAATTAGGGATAGGGAATACTAGGTAATGAACGGTGAGACGCCAGCCACACGAAAAGAAGTAAGAAGTAGGTAGTTCACCGAATTTGTCCCTGTCTATACAGTACAGTTGTGTCATTATTATAAGTTAGGTAAAGTAACTAGGTAGGTACTTTTGAGATAAAGTTCTCTGATAAGGATCATCTTTATATCAATAAAGAAAATCCTACTAATATTATAAATGTGAAAGTTTAGATGTTTGGATGTTTGGATGTTTGGATGTTTGTTACTCAATCACGCCAAAACGGCTGAACGGATTTGGCTGAAATTTGGAACACAGATACTTTGTAGCCTGGAGAGGAACATAGGCTACTTTTTATCCCGGAAAAATGACACATTCCGGCGGGATAACGTCGTGTAGTCCACGCGGGCGAAGCCGCGGGCGGAAAGCTAGTGTATAATAAGTATTTATTTACAAACAAAAAATATTTAAGTACCTATATATACAGGGTAATTTTTTTATCAGTGCACAAATTTTTAAGATCGACTCAGAATCTGTAGGTGAACAACTTTCTCCTAGAAACATAGGTCGAAATATGACAAAAAAAAATCGACTCTTCATACAAATCGGACTGATCACGTGATTGATTTAGTATGGAAAGTCCAAAAATTTTTGTCGTATTTTGACCCATGTTTCTAGGAGAAAGTTGTTCACTTACCGATTCTGAGTCGATCTTAAAAATTTGTGCACTGATTAAAAAATTTTCCTGTATGTTTATCCGTTATCCAGTTTTCCATGACACAGTTTCTTAATGAAATTTACATGGGCTTAGATAATTGGTGTGATTGAAGAAGAGCAGGTATTCTGCATTCTATCCTACCCCTGCGCCAAATCGTCAAATTGGAAACAAAATTAACTGCACTACTTATAATCCACAATATTCCCATTGAAAAACATCACTGATATTTATAAACTGTTCCAGCACTATTTTTATAAGAGTAGACGTCCTTACTTCTATGCTACAATAAATCAAAATCCACATACACCAGTTCCAGCGAAAATGATGTGAAGCTGCATATTCGTGATGCCTCCGTCAGGCGCCGAGGTGAGCGCGAAGTACCACAAACAAAACACCACTATTGCAATCTGCATGTGATGCAGTAGATTGAAGAGCTGGCAAATCGCCTTCCACGCCGAATCCCAAGACGTATAAGGCACACCACTCTCTTCGTCGTAAGTAGTCGGAGCCCTCGTCACTTCAGCCTGATAGGGTACATGTTCCCGAACTTCGAACACCTCTATTTTATCCACCGATTGCCGGCTCGTGCTCGGCCTTGTATCGGAGAAAGTATTCGTCGGCCTTTCCATCTTCCTGGATCTCTTAACGACGAGATATGACCCACGAACCGTGGTTAGGCTTTCCAAAACCTAGAAGCGGTCACATATAACCTAACTAACTGACTAAAAACTCATCTCAGTTATCGTTTCAGATAAAAAGGTTTCTATCGATATCTTACAATTGACATCTTTGAGATTAAGGTTTGCGTAACTTCGCGATACCGTAAGATGTTCAAAGATTGGGAGTGATAATCTCGCTCTTTCTATGTGGAATGTTGAAATGCTTCTTAGGAGTGGCCTGATATCGTAAACTTTGCAGTTCTTGACCCAAATAATTTAAACATTAAGATGCTACTGCGAACTATAGCTTCTCATTTCAAAAATTAACAAGGTGAAAAGCAGCTCTTTGTTTTACTAACATAATTATTGAAATGAGACTATTATTATGTATGTACCTACTTCATATTTTATTTCTTACCTGCTTACCCGAATATGCAAATGAATAAGTAAGTAGGTAAGCACAAAACGTATTTTATTTATTTTATTTTCTTATACAATCTTATTCATTAATGAATACAATAGACACCCTACCCTCACTAAACAGCTACAAAAAGTAATACAGAATCTTGATTCTAACAAAAGCATAGATAAGTATTTATGTTATTCTTATGGATGGTCCCTACTTATGATAAAAAGAAGATTCTAATTACTTACCCGAATATCTATTTAAATTAAAACACGCCACCTTCGATCGACCTAGGTGTTATTGTTGATCGTAAATCTTGAATCTTGAATCTTGAATCTCGTAGCACGCAACTCTACCTACTTCTAATTCTATTTACTAGTTTTTTATTGATAGCTGAAAGAACAAAGTACAAAATGAAGTTCATAAAAGTAGGTAGGTACCTACCAACCTATTCTCCTTCATAACGTGCCGCTAGCAAACCTAAACCCAGATTACATATGTTGCTGGTCAAGTCAATTTAGAAAATAAAATAAAAAAGAAGAGCCTGCCTCTACCTCTACCTCTACAGCTGATAAATAGAGAAACCCAGTTTAACTATTATTTGCTACTGCGCGCTAGATGGCGTTAGTAGTTACTTATTTCTCTAAAATTACCACATTTCTATTTTCGAAAGATCATCTAGGAACCTCAATAGAAAAAGTTTATTCATACCTATGTGACGTAGCTTCGGATTAAAATTGTTGCTTTGAGGAGCACCCTCAATTAACGGAATTCTATTAAAAATGGAACAATAAAAAAAATGAGATTCAATTAGTAAGTAGATTTCAATCTAGTTGGGCACTATTGTTAGTGCCCACCTAAATCAGGGACATTCCTCTATCCCTGCCCCCCTAGCATGACCATTATTACGTCGATAAACGATAAACGATATCTTCTCTTATCGCACCGAGTTATCTATCGAATTTGCGAGCATGAACAGCATCGATATACGATATGATAAAAGTTATCATGTGCTATGATAGTGATAAATCGTGTGGTATGCTAAACCAATGTTGCTAAGTTAGAAAAAAAATATCATTCATCATTCACTTTTCTTTCACTCTTTTTTTTCTTTTTTTACATTTTTCAGTTAGTTGCTCTAGCTCCGAACACAAATATTGTACCATTTCTATAGAATTTTTTTAATTTCTTAGAAATTCGTTGTCCGAGAGCTCGAACGCATTTGTTAAGGTTCGGACGAAAGTCCTCTCCTCTTTCCTTCGTCTTTTTAGGGTTTCCGTACCAAAATGGTAAAAAAAAACCCTTATGGTGAGACTCAGTCTGTCTGTCACAACTGGACATCTCGAGAACTACTCATGCTATCAACTTGAAATTTGGAATAGTTTTAGATGACATTGCTTAACTATTTTGCAAATAAGAGAGAAATAAAAATAGTTATATTCTTTTGCAACAGAGACTGAAAGGGGGTCTTAAAAATTTGAAGTGGGGCTATTAAGACATATGGGTTATCATATGAATGAGCGTTGCTTGCACATTCTTAAAAAAAAAATTTTTTTCTTAAGCCGCATAGTTTTCGACTTATGATGAAAAATTTAATAAAAAATACCGTTCCCCCCCTTATCTCCGAAGTTTGCATAGAGAAAAATCTGAAATTATTTTATATGATAGAAGCTTATGTAAAGATTACAGGAAAAATAAAACGATGTCTCTAAATAGTAAAGTTTTTCAGAAATCATCAACATAGTTGTTCCACTATCGGTCAAAAGCTGGCGTTGACCTAAAACTGCAATATTCTACACCGCAAATGCTTTGACAAATCTAGCCTCACCGAAGAAAACATTTCCACGTTATATTTATTTAAATTTATGATGGTACGAAACTCTCGGTGTGCGAGTCCGACTCGCTCTTGACCGGTTTTTTCCTCTTACTTACTTACTTACTCCGGTGGCTCAGCGACCCAAAGTGTGTCTTGGCCTCCGATACTAGAGCTCGCCATCTATCTCGATCTTTTGCAGTTTCGCGCCAGTCCCCAGCATCGAGCTCACGTAGATCGGCCTCCACTACGTCTCTCCATCGGTAGCGGGGGCGTCCGACCGGGCGTCGGTCGGCCAGTTGCTTGACCGAGATAGGCTCTTTGGGCGCTTCTCTCCAATCCCATTCTTTCGACGTGACCGAGCCATCGGAGTCTGTGTGCCTTCGTTTCTCCAATGATATATTAGGCCCAGCCAGGAGATGTTCTACTTCAGCGTTTTTAAGATCCTCCAACTTCCATCAGCATCATGTTTAGGACCAAAGATTTTACGAAGGATTTTCTTTCGGCGACCAGTAGCTTATTTTCTTCGCTAAGTTCTTCCAGGCCTCACTTCCGTACATTAAAATAGGCCCGATGACGGTCTTGTAGATCCTGATTTTGGTGTTTCTACTGAAAAGCCTGGACACCAGCACCTTGTGTAGTGCTGCGCTGCATCGTAGAGCGTTCTGGATGCGGAGGTCTATCTCCTCATGACGAGTGTTGGTGTCGGTGATTGTGCAGCCCAAGTACCTACTTGAAGTTAGCCACTCCTTTGTATGCAATATCTCCGACATGCATGGTTTTTTTCCTCTGCCGCTATTTCTTCAAGCCTTACGAAAGGCCTCCTAGACATTGTTGCTGCCACTGAAATTATATGTTTTTCATGACACTTTTAAGAATTAAATTTACACAAGCAATAGAGAAACATTTAAAATTGGTATTCTTACCTTTCTTCTATTTAAATAAACTGAAAATAAGTGTTATTCTTATGAAATAATGGCCCGATATATGTATCGCGTACTGTAATGGTCGTCGATAAATTTGGTTAGCAGAATGTCAAAAAACGATAACTCACCGCGATAATTATCGTCTTTTTGATGGTCATGTTCGACAGTATCGATAAAAAGTGGTGGTCATGTTCGATCTATCCTTTATCATATCATATCTTATCGAGGTAATGTCACCGCTATGGTCATGCTCGTTAATTCGATAAAAAATCAATATGGCGGCTTTATCGCTCGATAAATCGCTTTATCATATCGTGTTTTGTTGGTCATGCTAGGGGGGCTGGTTCATTTAACTAAAGTGAACTGGAATTTGTTTGAAGTCCCCGAACAGAGGAGCGTACCTCCGCCCCCAATTAATAAATGAACTAAATAATGTCCGGACTCAGAGAGGGGGCGGGGATCCATTTGTCTCAGATAGACCCAGATGATAACGATAATAGTTCCATATTTAATTATTATTATAATAGACAAAAGTACCTACTTTTCTGCATCGTCGTTACATACTCGTATCTACATAATATATTATGCCAGATTGCAATACAACAAAGTCATTGTCACAAACATTTGGTAGTGCTCATGTTCATCATTACGATTAATTTTGTGCATGGAAGAAACCTGAAAGATAAAATAATTATTTCACTTCTCATGCTCGTAAAGTTCGTGTTTATGTTGGGTATAGGCTGCATAAAATCTCTTTTTATGCTCTAGTGCATAAAGTAAAATCTTCGTCTAAGTCTCAGACTTTAAGACAAAGATCGTCAGGTAAACAGCCACACACGCAGTTAAACTTCGTAAAATAAACTTATTATTTCATTCTGTTTCTTCAATTTTGTACATAATCCATGTTAAATTACTAAATTAATAAAACTAGGCAAAATTAATGAGTTTTCTAAGAAATAAGTATTTCAAGAGCATTATGGAGTACGATCTAATGCTAAAGTCACTGTGCTACCAATGCCACGTATAAAAAAAAATAAAAAGAAAGTCTTCCCGCCAATATGGCGAAGTCTTTATTTTTTCTTTTTTGCAATATTGGTATTTATTTTCCTCACACTCTAAGTGAAAAGCAGAGTGTATAACTTGTACATAAAACCCATTTTACCCTCGAATTGACTATCCACCCTCGCCTACGGCTCGGATGGATATATACATCTCGGGTAAAATAGTACGTTTTATGCACTTGTTGTACAATCTACTATTTATAGCATACACGTTAGCGTTAAAATTTCATTCCCTTCTTCATGTTATCAAATTTCATTAATATTAGAGAATATCTATATATAATCATTACAATTACAATAATATAATCATTTTAAATTTAGAGAGAGCTCTAAATTTAAAATGATTAAAAAGTACTATCGAGTCCAGGAATTGTATTAAACATATTGAATCAGGTTTCTGATAATTATTAATTACTTGGTTACTTTACAAGAGACCCGTCACAAATAAGTGCCTAAATAATTAACTAGGTACCTATCTATCTAGAAAATTAGTAAGTAGTTAAGTAATGTTATTGCCTACATAGGTATAAGGTACCTAACTAGTCTCTATAATTGAGAAAAAACAACAAATCCTCCAAGTCGAGTAAATAGCTCCGCCGGGAATCGAACGCGTTACGACTCCGTAGCTCAGCGGTCGGAGCATTCGCCCGGACAGTGAAAGGTTCCGGGTTCGATTCCCGGCACAGCTTCTGGCTGGGAGGATGGGTCGTTTATTTCTAATATTTCATCATAAATAATAATATTGCATTGTGTATGCAAAAAAGTAACAAATTATGTATTTATGTATTCTTATTATATTTTATACAGTTAAAAAAAGTACAGGTACTGTGAAGTGACGCGATTTCCTCGATGTTAGAACTCCTTATTAGTACAAAAAAAGTAAAATTGGTAAAATTCTTGAATAACGCGTCACACCACAACTCATTTTGACAGATGTTAAATAGCTACGAGTATAGAGACGAGCGTAGGTATGGTCGCCACAGATCACCTGCAGTGATGGTCGCTAAAATAAACTAAAAAGCTGATCTCAGTCTTTATTTGAGAGTAGAAGTAGATCCCCACAGTACCTGCAGGAAATAGGTATTAGCTATACAATCTAACGTTCAAAGACGCGAAGTGAGATGGGGGTGAAACGCGGTCGTTACCCCACGTAACTTTACACTTCCCATCCCGAGTCCATACCGATTATGAGTCGATACGATACCGATTATAAATCGATCGTATGCGCCGGGGCAGCGCATCGATTACCTTCTATTATTGATTCTGATTTATGGAGCGGAGACGCGTCGACAGGCTGTTGTTTCTTTTTAACTTAATATCATGAATATAATAATTTAAACTGTTTTCTTATTGAAATAGACGAAGTTATATTAGGTCTCGATTAATATTGACGTATGATATAAATCTACTTAATTAAAATGTATGTACCTACCTACTTACACAATTCATGATTGTGGTAGTTGAACGAAAAAATAAAAAACAAAATTAATTTGAGGTTGGCCTAGTTGATATACTTCTAAGTATCACAACAAAAATAAATACTTACGACTATTCTAAATTTATTGGTAAGGATCTACGAAGGTCCTGACCTGAAAGTCTGAAAATACCTTTCCAATATCAGTCTTAGCTAGGAAATGCTATTAAATCCGTGGCTAAGGGGCAGGTCACAAAATTGCGGGAGGCTTAGAACAAGCCAGAATTAGTAAACACAGCGCGCACGCCTCACGTCATTCCCATGCTTGTTAATTATTATAAATCGACGTCTCGATCGGCCCTTGAAGGCTCATTTTGCTGACATAAAACAAGTTTTATTCCCTCGTGTTAAGAGCGAGGTGAAGCTTCGCCCCTTTCGATTATTATCGATAGATTTATCGTCAGATGCGCGGGCGCATAGCCGTCGCGTTCTCCCTCCGTCAGTCGGTGCGTTTGCTTCGGATCACGCTCGATTAATTTGTACAGAGATTTAATTTTTATTTGATTTTTATATTTTGTTTGGTGTTGTATTGAATCGTCTCTATAACAACGTAGGTATCGTAAAACCGAGGGGTAACTTTGACGGTGTTTGTTTTGCGATATGAGTCATATGAACCACAGTTGGGCCGGACACATCCGATTGCTTTCATGACAATTCGAGCAAAGCAATTATAATCATTTTCGTTTGTAATACTTACTTACCTTATTTTGACTTTATCATTTTACATCATTCCTAGGTCTATTAAAATTTTTACTTTTTTGCATTTACAATGCAATTTTTCTTAACTTTATCTAATTTGAGATGAATAGGCATTTTAGTCCGCATCCAGAACACCCTACGATGCAGCGCAGCACTACACAAGGTGCTGGTGTCCAGGCTTCTCAGTAGAAACACCAAAATCAGGATCTACAAGACCGTCATCAGGCCTATTTTAATGTACGGATGTGAGGCCTGGACATTAACACTCAGCGAAAAAAATAAGCTTCTGGTCGCCGAAAGAAAAATCCTTCGTAAAATATTTGGTCCTAAACATGATGCTGATGGAAGTTGGAGGATCTTAAAAAACGCTGAAGTAGAACATCTCCTGGCTGGGCCTAATATCATTGGAGAAACGAAGGCACACTCCGATGGCTTGGTCACGTCGAAAGAATGGGATTGGAGAGGAGCGCCAAAAGAGCCTATCTCGGTCAAGCAACTGGCCGACGCCCGGTCGGACGCCCCCGCTACCGATGGAGAGACGTGGTGGAGGCCGATCTACGTGAGCTCGATGCTGGGGACTGGCGCGAAACTGCAAAAGATCGAGATAGATGGCAAGCTCTAGTATCGGACGCCAAGACACACTTTGGGTCGCTGAGCCACCGGAGTAAGTAAGTAAGGCATTTTAGTATTTTTTTTTAACTAAGGGACAAGGTGAGGGAATGACTTTTACTAGTGGTATAGATAGTGTGCATTCAAATAAAAAAAAAGACTTATGTAGTTAATGCATATGACTCGGCACTAATGACTCGGGAATCAAATTTCGAAATTTCATGAGAATAACCCTTTTATTTGTTTTGCTATTTTTCGTTATAGTTGCACTGGTTATTTTAAGCTTCGGTGAGTCCAGACTCCAGAGTGAAACTTGGATCCAATGTTCAAAATAAACATCGCGTCCCACGACCATAATTAAATCCATCATCATAATCAAAGGGGAATAATCCCAACGCGAGAACGATTTATTGCGAGACGAGCGCAAGCGCATCTAACTCGAATCATAAGGGACCGTACGCGAACGGTCCCATTAATATTGCGTTTGCAGTAGTTAATATCTTAATAAGAAAGCAATAGAGATTACAGGCCGTGTCGGTACTATCGAAGAATTTCCAATCAACCAATATTTAGCGAAAATCGCTTGCACAAGAACTACGCGCTTGCTATTAAACGTATGATAAGTCGAATTGGACCTCAAGCAATTGTAGCCGTAAAGTGGTCCAACGTATAGTGCCTCGGTTGTACAGGGGTGGGCCGTAATGGCAGCTCTATGGCCTGTATGTGTGGTCCTGGGATGGGGACGTATCGATAAATAACAATCGACATTGCTCAAACGAGATTAGCGATTAATTTGTGGAGTGCTGTTTGTGGAGGTTGTTCGTATTTTTAAAGGCTTCTACTAAAAGTCTTACACGAATGGTTATATTAAAGTAATTTGTTCGCTTATCTGAAGAAAAAGGGTAGAAACTGCTCATGCGCCCAACTTTTTGTCTCGTAGAAAGCAAGAAAGATATACTTATAATAAATTTTTATTTGAATGACGCAGATCGTTGCCATAATTTTTCGTTCTTTTGTCAGAAAATAGTTGTGTTTTGTTGTATAGTATACCTAACGTCTTTACCAAGTCCTTAATAATGATTTATTTAAAATGTTTTGACTAATTTCTTACTGATTGAGTAACAAAATTTTATATTGGTCAAATCAAAGGTAGAGAAAAGAACGTGTATTTTTTTAAATCTAGGTTTGTTATTTAAGTTTCTACTTTTTTGCATTCATTTTGCAATTTTTTTTATTTTCTAAATACTTACTTCAAATAGGTATTTCTAACTTTTTGCACAAATCTAAAATATTCGAAAATAAAATAACGATGCGCTTTGAGGATTTAAATACTTCATAGATCAAATATATCGATACATTTGTAAACTTAACTGGCTGTATATTTAGTTCATCGTTGTTCGCGTTAGTAAGTGGCTAATTTGTATGGCCACATGCGGCGTAATTGTTATTCGTGACCTACCTATACACCGTCCTAGGTAGGTAATTACTGGGGGAATTATGGCCTAGACTTTTTGTTTTCACTGACCATACTAACAGGTAAAGTTGCGTGTTACTTTAGAACTTTGTCAAAGCAGCTATTGCGACTGTTCAGACGTGGAACCACAGAAGTGGAACTTCTATTTGTAAACAAATTACTCTTATTTGCGAGTAATCAGCATGATTGTGACATGGTACTTACCAAAGGCTTTTAAATTTGAGTCACATTTAGGTAAGTGATTTAAGAAATTTTTATTGTGCTTGCTTTTTCATTGAGTGCACAGATCAATTACGGCCTTGCTGAAAAGAAACCATTTCTAAAGTCGCAGTTCTTCGCAATCACCTCACGCGATCATTCGATGCCACTTCCTACATAAAATTATTGCCAAGGCATGAAATAAGCTTAAGCTCTTGACGATCCATCCAAGCCAACCCGTATCCAATGTATAACCACCCCGGACAATCCAACAGGAACATAATATAAAGCTATTTCTGACGAGAAAATTTTCTCGACGCTATTCTTAAATTGGCTCATGATGGCGATGATTGCTGTGAAGATCAGTAATTTCCTTTAAATGAAGTTATTGAAAATATTTTTCTGTATCATTAAGTAGGTGTGGTTGAAGACTTAATGTAGCGGCAAATGTACCTATTATTACTGGTGTTGTAGTTTGTGTGTGGGTATATTAAAATCGCATCTCCTGATTTTCTTAGTAGAGACGTATATTTACCTCGATGGTAGAGACTGGAAAAAAATTATCAAAATCAATAAAATTGTCATCTTACAAACGTACTGCGCTTCTCATCATCACCATCATCAACCTTTTAACGTTCCTTATGGATGGATAAGGGGAACGAAACATGCGGGTCCAATGTGGATTGGTGGGTATTAACGAATGCTAATGCAAACGTGTTTTCCGAAGCACAGAGCTCGAGATAATATATTTTTGCTTACCCATGCTGTGACCAGCAATTGCGAAAGTTGCTTAACCTCAATGATCGCAGGCCTATCGCGCTAACCACTCCACCACGGACTCCTCGCTTCCACTCTTTGCTTTAAAATGCCAGAATTTATTCATATTAGCCGATTTTGGCACAGTAGACAGCTTCTGATCATCTTCAAATAAACTGTGCTAAGATTTGTTTCCAGAAAATGGGAAAAAATCATAAATCAATATTGTATGAATTGCAAAAAAAAAAAAACTGATAGACTTCTTAATAAAGCGGCACGAGCGGGATTCGAACCCAAAATGCTCGTTGTTATAAAAAATTAGTAAGTCGTATTAATTGTCACCAAAAAGTCCGATAAAAAAACAAACCTCTTTTACTTTTGAAGTCATTCCAACCTAATTAATTTACCTTTTTTCTCATCCAATAAACATTAGAAACTCTCACACAGTCCAATTAAAACTATCGCAACTATAAACTGTATCTTTAAAGCTTTAACTATTACTGGTAGCATTTTTACTTTCCACCTAATGGGCATGTCGAGCAAGCCCTTTGCTAGTTGTGAAGCTCGCGCCCCGGTTGTTAAGCGCACGCGCAGAGAGAAAATACCGGGAAAATCTGTTAGTTCGGTGGTGACATAGATTTTAAACTTTTGTTTTCAAACAAAACGGAATTTCACTGTTGTTGAAAATGTAGACTGAAATGTAGAATAGAATAGAATAGATAGTAGAAGTATTATAAGCTGTAAGTTTAAATTTAAGGCGGTTTCTTTCTAAAACGAAATCTTCTGTGATTTGACTTGGTGACGTCACAAAGAGACTATCTTTGTGACGTCACCAAATCAACGTTCGTTCTCTTCTTGTCTAATTAGAAAGTTTCATGTCCTATAACTTTGATAATATTCAACATAATTCAAAATAAAATTTGTTTTGTGTAGCTAATATTTTGAAAAACGTTTTAAATTAATAAAAAGGTATTTAATATCAATTAAATACCTTTTGCTTGGAGAGGGGGAAAAATTGTAAAAAGTTTCAGTTTGGTGGTGAAATACTTTTTTATAATATAAAAGGTAAGTGGTGACAACAAGAGTTTTGTAGATAAGTATTGTTATTGTTCATGGGATTATTACTTAGTTTTTTTAAATTTAATATTAAGTTGTACTAGCTAGGGCAGATGGCCAATTTACCTGGTATGTTAGGTACTGAAGGTAGGGAACAACAATACTAAATTTTATTAATTTATCAGTCTTGATTTTAATAAATGATGCTTATTGAGCTATTTTGATACTTTTTGTAAACATCCAGATCAATCGGAGGGCCAAACATCCTCCCAGACAATACAAAGCTTCGCTATAAGTATGAGCGCGAGAGCGTGATAATTCGATAGTTTTATAACACCCTTTTTTATAGTGAGGGCAAATTCAGATCAGAAGTAGTAAAATACTAGTTTTTTCTATTACTAATAATTTTCTAAATATCATTATGAATCAAACATTTAAAACCTATAATTTTCTTCCTAGTAAGATACAAATGTCAGCTGTTTGCTGTACAGTAACGACCCAGTCATGTGAACTAAGTTGGTTCACAGTTAGCTCTAAGTTGTGGCTTTTCTACGGCGTGATTTGCACAAGTGTTTCTTAGATGTACGATGCACACGAGGTGTTGGGCAGCTTTACTTGTGTATGTAAGAATGTTCGTTTACATACGGTAAAATAAACCAAAAGCTTATATTATTGTATAACGAAAACTTGATATAAATTAATCTTAAATTTTTTTGTAGGGCTTGAAATCATGATTTTTTGGGTATGAATTTCATGAACGTGTTTACGTTTAAGTCCATCTTTAGGAAAGGTCCGTACTGCCGTCGATGGTAGGTAATGTTACCCAAAAAAATTACATAATAAGCCAACAATACACAGATTACGACACTCGTCTAATTCATATTATTTTCTGACTAAGGCTGCATTCGACCAAACTTTTATTCCGAGAATATTGCTAACTGTCGGATAGATACTAATGTGAAACTTAGTGTGGGGTTTTGACATTATTAGGTACTATCCGAAAGTAAGCGTTATTCTTAGAATAAAAGTTTGGTCGAATGCAGCATCAAATACATACTAATATTATAAAGAGGAAAGATTTGATTTAAAGTTTGTTTGTTTGTTTGTAATGGATAAACTCAAAAACTACTGGACCGATTTTAAAATTATTTCACCATTATTATTAAATTTAGGTAAGTATTGATCGAAACAATTACATACATGTATACATTTACATCCATTCGTCCTAAGCAAAACGTATGTCTTGGAGAGTTCGCCTTCTACATGCATAAGAAAGCTACTTTCTTCCTGAGTAACATAGCCTAAATTTTATCCCGATATTCCTACAGGAACGGGTATCACGTGGGTAAAACACACGCGGAGCCACTAGTACAACATAAAACGCGATTAAAAACCAATTTAAGTGCTATCAACAAAAACGAAACACAATCAACAAAAACAAAGCTGACAGCAAAAACAAAACACTATCAACAAAAATAAAACACTATCAACAAAAACAAACTACTATCAACAAATCAGCCTTCTGCTTTTAAATTTTGTGTCCATGCCTAAACTGCTCGATTGCGTTTGGTTGCGGTCCACGTGCACAGTAACAGGTTACGCCTGCCTGAGTGAACCGGGAATACGTTGAGCCAGCAAGTTGTGAATTAGAAGTTAGCTATGCCTGCAAACTGTTGGATAAATTGATGCTTATACTTGTAATCATAAGAAGTGATAAATAGATATTATGCTCATTTTTTCATGATGTCAACGAACTAATTTTCAACAATAAAAGCCAGTGTACCAAAGAAAAAAATCTTAATGTATCTATATTACAAACTAGCGGATCCTCGCGGTTTCACCCGCGTGGTACCCGTTCCCGTGGGAATATCTGGATAAAATATAGCCTATGTCATTTGGGAAGAATGTAGCTTTCTAATGGTGAAAGAATTTTCTAAATCGGTCCAGTAGTTTCGGAGCCTATTCGATGCAAACAAACAAACAATCAAATCTTTTCTATTTATAATATTAGTATAGATTTGCGTTACTGACTTACAGACAAAGCACAGCCGACACTACTGGGCGCAACAAGCTGAAAGGCTTATTAAGTTCCTTGAGTGGTAAAGGAGAGCGCTAAGAGAGGATTATTGAAAAAGTAAAAAATGCGTCTGTAGAAACTCAGAATTAGATAAAAGTTTATTTGTCTGATTGTTTTGTGTGAATTACTTAGTACCTACTTATATTACCGTGTTGCACCAGTTGTACACCAGTCATTAACCCATTCACCGCCTCTCTTATTAACAAGGATCGGATTAACCCTCAGCCGTCGTCCGGTTCAATGGAACAGATTAGTATCGCCCACGAGCTGCTCTCCGGGTATTTGCATACACTTGCAGATTACTACCGCTAAAGGTTAGAACACATCAGTCAGCATTTTTCACTTTTGTTAGCGCTTTATGAGATACAAATACAAATATTGTATCTTTATTGCATGTCACAGTTTTAAGAATTATTTGTACAAAGGTGGTAAAGCGTACATAAGCATACTTAATGGCTCCCCTCGGGTTTACCAGCGCTGTTCCCGTTTCTATGAGAATAAATAAATAAAAAATATTATATTATCCATTGCAAACATAAAAACAATCAGAAAAGCCCCTTTCACTCGATTCTGTCATGAGAGCAGAGTGAGAGGGACGGATATAACGAAGTTTCGAGTTTTGATATTTCAAACTATGAGACGCGCTGTTTGATGCCGCCGCGTCGTTGATATGGGGAACAAAGGAGGTGCATTGGTGGCATTGGCAACAAGACTATTGGGACATTGGGAGGTGGTGATAGTCACTGCCATCGGATATAAGGAATGCGAGAGGAGGGAGGAAGTGCATAATCTATTGTACGTACAACCACCATAAAAACGAAGCACACATAAATCCTCGTGTATGTAATTGTCCTAACTCGAACTAGATCGTTCGGCGTGATATTAAATTATGCTCTACGTCGTGCAGAGAACTATGATATCGGAACTGCATATTTTCATTTGTTGCCTGGATGCATAAGGCTAAAGATTGAAATAATCAGTAGTTAAAGGGTGATTACAGTCTTACTAAGCTGTTCACACGTTATCTGCCGGTAAATATTATGTCAAGAGAATGACATGAAATTAGAGCTTGAACACAAATTATAGACCTTTGAAACACCGAGTTCAATAATTTGATGTTTAAAATCAAGTTTTGTCTATCTATAATTACTATTATTAGGTACATCCTGAATATCAGAAAATTTATATGAAAAATTTACAGAGTCTTTTACCTACAACAACATGTCAATACGATTTTATTTCGCAAATAAGTAACATTTATTTCTTTACAATTATATTCTAAATAGCTATTGCCTACGGCTTCGCATTCGGGAAACGCAACGCTTCATTCCCTAAGAAGTTTTTTTTTTGTAATGGCTTCTTCTGTTTTTCACAGAAATTCCGCCAACGTCCCGTAATGAAAGAAACATGGTTTTTGAGAATATCCCCGGTGAGAATCGTAAACAGTTTTCAGCCTTGACACCTTGATAAAATTTTACAAAATCCTTTCTTAGCGGACGCCTACGTCACTCATAATACTTAATACTTAGTGCCTAATTTCAGTTGGATCCATCCAGTAGTTTAAAGCTGGGCGTTGCTAGATCAGTCAATCACCTTTTGTTTTTGTATATCCTATTTAAACTAGAGTAAAAAAACCCTTGTATTATATACCTAACAACACCCAAATTTCTAATACCTACTTACCTACAGGCGCAGGCGATGCACTAATGTCCGTGACGTGACATTTCAAAATCACTAATAATACAAATATCAAATGACAAACGTCAGGTAGCACAACGGTTGATTGGTCAAACTCTCACATCCTCTTCAAATAAAATTAATTAATAAAAAGCAACTGGCAAAGTTGCCAAAAGCTATAAAGCATGAACACGTTGAGTGAGCAAGCAGGAAGCGAACCTGACACCCTTTGGTAATGGCGCGAGTATTATCGGCGCTTCACCAATGGTGTATTGAGTTACATGCGTTATGTGTTAGATTTAATATGGGTAGCTTTATGAACAGATTATAAGTGGCTTGTAAAAAGGCAATTATACTTACTAATATTATAAAGAGGAAAGGTTGGAAACTACTGGATCGATTTTATTTAAAAAAAATATTTATCACTAGACGCCTGCGTGGGCTACATGAGCGACATTATCCCGTGGGAATATGATGTTTTTCCGGGATAAAAGTAGCCTCCAGCTCCTTAATTATCCCCATACCTACCTACCCAAAAATCACGTCGATCTGTCGCTCCGTTTGGGCGTGAACGAGAGACAAAAAGACACAGTTTCACATTTTATAATATTAGTATGGATTAGAAAGCTAACTTCTTTCCGAATGATATAGGCTATATTTTTATCCCAATATTCCCACAGAGCCACTAGTATCTCATACATACTATACGCATAATGCCCGAGCTTCACCTGCGTCTAATGCCATTAATTAGCGCGCTATTCGATATATTACGAGGGTGTAGCCGTGTCTTAGCGCACTAATTTGATACAGTTAGCGCGCTAAGACGCGTATGCCGTTATTAACGCCGTTAGGCGTCACGCAGGTGAAGCCCCGGCATAAGAATAAGTAGGTACCTAATTAATGCTTTAAGGCTATTGCGGCGATCAAACTCAGAATTTTCAATGTTTTTAAATTAAATTTCCTGACAAAGTATCATTGCTAGGCCTTTCAAAATATTATATGTGATAGATCTTTTCTTTATGAAGGGAAGTTACTAAAATTTATTTAATTCAAATAAATACAATGTACTAAAAAAATTATTTTCAAGACCCCTTTTTTCCGTCTTAAACTCAATTATCTCAATAACTAGTTGAGTAATCAAGCTAATTTTTTTTGTGTAAGTAGTTCTTAGTCATATCTAGGGAAGTTACTAAAAATTTTTTTTGTTATGTTTATAGTCAATAACTAGTATCCCAAAATGCATCGTGCACCGTTTCGCAGCATAATTGTTCAGTCTCCGCCTGGTATTGGCGGCGTTTGGACGTGGAGACTGTATCGCTCCGATTGCGCCAAAATTGAAAAAAAAAAACTCACACTAGGATCCTAATTTTTTTCAATGATGCTTATTTTGCTAGGAAATATTGAAATAGCGCTTCAGGATTGGGTATAGATGAGTGCTTTGCCATTTATTGCATAACCATAGACCTATGTAACCTAGGACAAGTTATTTTACTCATTACCTAAAGCAAACATCAATAGTTTGAAATAAAAGTGACGGATAATATTGCCTAAGATACTTAAGAGCCCATAAAAGTTATACCTATTTGAGTACCAATATTTTGTTGTGTTGTAGGTACATAATTAGTCTAAGTTTCTAACTTCTACTACTGTATATTAATTTTATGTTCGTTTTAGGTTCCTCAAAATTGAAAATGTGAGAAAGTTAAGGTGTAAAAAATTGCATCAAGAAATAAGAAATTCGCTTGTTGAAAAAGTTTTTTTACAGAGACATAATGTAAAAGCAATTCTTGAAATAAAACCGATGTAAGAATTTTATATACCTAGTTGATCTAATATCACCATTACACTTTTTTGAGACTGTGAGAAGTCCAGCTTCTTTCCTTTGAGTGAGGAACATAAACCGCACCATTTTGTGTAAATTTCAGGTTCAAAACATTTTTATTACTGACTAGCTTTCCGCCCGCGGCTTCGCCCGCGTGTAATACACGACATTATCCTCAGGGAATGTGTTATTTTCCGGGATAAACTACGTCACTTTCCAGCTCTCAATCTACCCCCGGACCTACCAAAAATCACATTGATCCGTTGCTCCGTTTAGACGTGAAAGACGGACAAACAAATAATACCTACCTAGGTACTGGTTTTCCCGTGAGAATATGATACTTTCCTGTGGTAAATAGTAAAAGTAGCCTATTATAATCCTTCCCAGGGTCTCAAACTATTTACTTAAAGAGGTACCAATTTCTGGTTGCAAATTAGCCCGCGCTTAAAATGATTTTCGTTTAAGTCAATACTTTTAACCGCCTCTGTGGTCTAGTGGTTCATATCACCGATTTCAGACCAAGAGGTCCCGGGTTCGATTCCCAGTGGGGGTACATATTGTATTCGGTTTGGTTGGTGGTAGGACTTGTTCTTAGTCCGCCTGGCTAGCTACCACCATCTTATCTAATTCTGGCGCCATAACAATGATGTTTTCAGCATTATTGTGTTCCGGCAGTTAGAGATAAGGTAGCCAGTTCCTCAGTGATTGAGGATTCCGGGAGTAGTGCGCTTCCACCTTCAGCCTTATCACCACTTATCATCAGGTGTGATGAAAGCTAAGTGCTACCCCGTAGAGGTTGAAAAAAAAAAAAAAAAAAAAAAAGTTTTTAATGTGGCATGGGTTCTATGACAGCTCATTCGTGCAAAGCATGAAGCTCGACTTAATACTGAGGTAACTGGTGTTTCGAGCTCAGTCTTGCGAATATTTGGGAGTTTCAGGTGTTTTCAATGAAGAATTTATTTTATAAAAGTATGACGATTTATTGTACAAGATATACAAAATTAAATACAAAAAGGCGGTTGAAAGTTAAATATAAGGAACAAAGATACGGATTCGCGAGACGGCGGAAAAAAGGCGAGTGAGTCGCGATGCGATCCTAGGGTCGGCTTCGGGGTGTTCCCATTCGTTCGCTCTTCCATTCAGTCGATCCTTGCTCGTCATTCGTTCGGCAACAGAGGCAGTTTACGCGATGTTGACAAAGGTGGCGCCAACATACCGCCGGCCTTGGAAGCTTCTACTTTAGCTTCCAAAAGTATTCGACTAGTCCTCTTCGTTTAGGTCGAGGTTGGAGTCTTCGAAGTATCTTCCTCATGCGATGACACAGGTAATGGGCAGATCTTCGAAAAGGCTCGTCGAACAGTTCCCGATGCCGTACGAATTTCAGCGACCCGGGATATTCCATCTTTGCCTGGGAATACTCGTACTATCCTTCCAAGGCGCCACTTGAGAGGTGGAAGATGATCTTCTTTCAGTAAGACGAGGCTGTCGAGTTTAATGTCGTCAGAGTTCTTCTTCCACTTGGTTCGGACTTGAAGTTCTGTTATGTACTCCTTTGACCACCGCTGCCAAAAGTGCTGACGCAGCTGCTCGATCCTATCATAACGTATTAGGCGTTCGGGCGGTACTCCGGTAACGTCATCTGCAGCTGGAGCAGTCAGAGGTCGTCCGATGAGGAAATGGGCAGGAGTTAAGGGTAGGTATTCTGCAGGGTCTGGGGACAAAGAAGATATAGGCCTGGAGTTCAGGACGGCTTCGACCTGAACTAATATCGTGCTAAACTCCTCGTAAGTTAGTCTAGCATTGCCCAACACACGTTTAAGATGATATTTACAAGATTTGACCCCAGCCTCCCAGATTCCTCCAAAGTGAGGCGCGTATGGAGGAATAAATTTGAAAGAAATGCCGTCATTGGCTGTAAAATCGATTATTTCGTTACAATTATCTTTAACTAAGAGAGGAAACTCCTTTTCAGCCCCTACAAAATTTTTACCATTATCGGAATATATTTCTACAGGTTTACCTCGTCTGGAAATAAATCGTTTCAAAGCCAAAATATAGTCATTGGTAGATAAACTAGTTACCAGTTCTAAATGAATGCAGCGAGTTACCAGACAAACAAATAAGCATATGTAACCTTTTATCAATCTAGCCCCACGACCTTTTCGGTTCAGTATGAAAACTGGCCCCAAATAATCCACCCCTGTTTTCATGAACGGAAAACCTGCTTCAATACGTTGTATAGGTAAATTACCCATAAGTGGCGTTAAAGTTTTACTCTTCATTCGCGTGCAAGTAACACATTGACTTACTATTTTTCTAGCAAGGTTTCTACCGGCTAGCGGCCACCAACTTTCACGAATAGTGCACAGTAGCAATTGAGGTCCTGCATGTAACAGTCGCCCATGCTCATGTTGAAATAAAAGCTGAGTAAATCGACTTTTGCTGCATAATAATATCGGATGCCGTTTATCAAAGTTAAAAGTAGTGGAATCACTTAATCTTCCGCCTACACGAATAACTTTTTTGTCGTCTATGAATATATTCAAACCTGCTACCCTATTATTTTCTTTGCAATTCTTTAAAGACTTATCATTTAATAAATTATCGTAATACGCGGGAAACGATTGCTTCTGTGCGCAACGAGCCAACATAAGCTGCGAAGCATTCAACTCAGCCGCTGATAAAGAACCGGTTTGGCGATCGTGTGCATTCCGCGTGCGCGCGTTGTGAATGAATCTAAGTACATATGCTCCGGCCCGTTTTAATTTATTGAAACTAGAAAATCTATTAAAATCAAATATTATTTCTGCGCTAGTACATAATGCATTAACAGTTTTATTCTTTAATTCAGGTAAATTTTCACATAAAGGTTTAGATTGATTGTTTATATGCGACCATTCGGAACAATGTAAATAAGTAGGACCGCGCCACCATAAATTATTATTTTTAAGTTCATCAACATTAAGACCCCTTGACACTAGGTCGGCAGGGTTGTTTTGGCTTTCGACATGCAACCATGTCGCATCACCTGTTAGTTCATTGATTTCTGTTATTCTATTTTGAACAAACGTTTTTAACAAGTGCTGAGACATGCGCAGCCAGCCCAAAACGATAGTGGAATCTGTCCAAAAATAACAAGAATCGAATTTCAAGCTTAAGGACTCGATTATTTTTTTATATAGCCTGGCAGCTACCAGTGTACCACACAACTCTAATTTTGGGATGCTTATTGTTTTTATAGGCGCCACTTTACTTTTTGCACAAAGTAATTCTATTTGAATCGAATCGTTATTTACTGAGCGTATATAAGCGCACGCACCATACGCGTCTTGTGACGCATCGGAAAATATATGCAATTCCATGCGATTTGAGTGAGTATTTCTCACAAACCGTGGAACTTTTATTTCGTGTAAATGTTGTCTAACTGAGCTTATGAAGTTACAAACACTAATCGAAATGTCAGAAGGAACCAAATCGTCCCAACCGATTTTTTCAAGCCACATCTTTTGAAGTAGTACTTTTATTTTCAAAACTATTGGTGATAAAAGACCTAAAGGGTCGTATATTTGTGCGATTATTGACAAAATCTTACGTTTAGTCAAGTGGGACATATCTACCGATTCTAACTTGGTGGTGAAATAAAATTCATCGCTTTTATTATGCCAACCTAACCCGAGCGTTTTAGTTTGCGTGTGCTCGCCTATCGCTAAGTCTTTTGATGACGATGCAGTGGTGACGTCACAGTTAAAAGTCCACTTTCGCAGCAAGTACCCATACTGTCGTAAAATACGAGAAGTTTTTTCACAAATTGCTATTAAAGTTCTATGGTCATCGTGTGAAGTTAGCAAATCGTCTACGAAAAAATCTTGTTTTATAACGCGTGCTATGACGTCATCATCGCATTCATCAGCCACTTGATGCAAACACCTAATGCACAAATAAGGCGATGAGGCTGATCCGTACGTTATCGTGTTTAAATGGTATACGTTAATGGGATCTGACGGATTTTCCCGCCATAGTATAAGTTGCAGGCTTCGCTGATCAGGCTGAATCAGGGTTTGTCTGTAGGCCTTTTCAATGTCAGCGCACACAACCGCTTTATATTGTCTAAAACGCAATAAAATTGAAATAATCTCATTTTGTAATTTAGGCCCTATGTATTGAATATCGTTCAAGGATTTGTTCGTGGAAGTAGCACAACTACTATCAAAAACTACCCTTAATTTTGTCGTTGTGCTATCTTCCTTAAATACCCCGTGATGAGGGTGGAAATAATGTGGCCAACTATACGAATCTACTTTGGTCATATGTCCTAGTTCACGATATTCTTGCATAAATTGGGAATACATACGTTTCATATTAGGATTACGTTCTAATTTCTTTTCTAACGCAATAAATCGCTTATATGCAGTCGAATAAGAATCACCCAATGTATCCGCAGATTCTTTCAGCGGTATACAAACTGAAAACCTACCATCAGATTCGCGGCGCAACGTTTTAAGAAATAATTCTTCGCATTTACGCTCGTCTTGGGTGAGATTACCTTTTTGGGGTAAATCTTCTATTTCCCAAAACCTTTTTATTTGAGATTCTATGTTCTGTGTGAAATTACACTGAATACGTCTACTATTAAAATTTAATTTGTTCGTATAAAAAGGCCCCGAAATTAACCAGCCTAACTTCGAGTCTTGTAAATATGGCCCGCATGCCAATCTTATTTTATTTTCATTTAATATTTCCCAAAAAAGATCAGCACCTATTAACAAGTCGATTTCGGATGACACAAAGTATGTTGGATCCGCGAGCTGCACATGGGCAGGTATCTGTATAGAATTTACATCGATACATACGGACGGCACGAGTGACGTAATGCATGGTAATACGTAGCACTGCATATTCGTATAATAATCGTTTACTTTTGATCGTATAACAAAGTCGCATAATTTATTTGAGTGTGTGACCGATTGTCCTACACCCGAAATTTCAACAATGGACTGTATATAATTCGTATATCCGATTTTCTTACAACACGCTTCCGATACAAAACTATGTTCACTTCCGCTATCTAGGATCGCGCGGGCAGTGTGTCGCTTGTTGTTTTGATCGATTATTTCTACGAGCGCAGTAGTTAATAAAACCGGTTGGACAGTGACCAGCTGATGTGCACTAGTCCCTTCATTCGTATGCGAACCTAACGCTGTATGTAATACGGTCGATTTTACTTTCGACTGACCAGGGTCATTAAGAGAAGATAGCACGTTATTCGTATTGCATGGATCTTTATGCAATAAACTGTTGTGTTTACGTTTACATTGCTGACAAGGGCCAAAATAACATTCGTCTATCTTATGACCGCCCCGTAAGCAGTTTTGACAAAGGTTTTTGTCGTTTATTAATTTATGTCTGTCATCTACAGATAAATTTAAAAACATGCTACATATGTATAGGGCATGATTTCCACCACACATATCGCACACACGATTACTACGTTTAACAAATTTCTTATTGCTGGCGGCCACATAGCTATGCGTATGTGCTTGCACCACCGGCATTTTCTGCTCGGAAACATGCTTATGAAAAGTGTGCTTATTATGATTTATATTATTGTAAGTCTTATTAAAATTATTGTGAGAATGATTTGAATGACCGCTCGCATTAACCATTTCTAATAAATCGGCTCGATTTCTTAAGAATGACATCAAATCGTTTAATATTAATTTACACTTAAGGTCCCGGCTTTGAAAACCGGAAAGAAGAGAACCTTTATGGTTCTCCCATTCTCGCTCTGTAGAAGGATCAAGTTTACTCACAATTAAATGAATAATTAAGGTATCCCAATGGTCTATGGGTTCTCCTAAGGACTTCAACGCACGCATATTTCGCAAAATAGAATCGATGAGTTTTCTAATTAAGAGAGGAGATTCCCTATTAATATTCGGTACCGAAAATAAGGCTTTGACATGATTATGGACCAAAAGTCGATCATTTTGAAATCGATTGAGCAATAAATCCCAAGCATGAGCATAATTCTCAGCTGTAAATTCCAACGCAGATATGACCTGAAGTGCACTACCGCTTAGTGATGACCGCAGATAGTGAAACTTTTGGATAGAATTTAAATCACTTCGGTCATGAATCATAGTAACATACGAATTTTTAAATTCAAGCCAGTCATCATACGATCCGCTAAAGGAGGGTAATTTAATGTCTGGTAGTTTTATTTGTGAATGCGTAATTTTGTTATCAGAATCCGATTTATTTCCAGTTTTCTCTGTATGAAAATCCTCCGTTAACAATTTACCAATAGAAATGCACTTAAGATACTGTTCTTCAAAGTTCTCTCTATATTCGAGTTGTGTAGAAAGCTTTTTAGTCGCTTCGGGACAGCTTGTGGGCAGCTAAGTCGGGGCTAAAAGGCACTGGCTTTACTATGTCGGAGTTTCTGACGAAGCTTCGGCACAAAGTATTCGTCTCTGCGCGTGAACGGCTGGGTATTACAAAGTGCTGGACCAGTGCTGGTCGTATCCTGGCACTGGATGGTGATGGCCGGCGACACCGCATCGCTTCACTAGCCGACGTCGACCGTCTCGTCGCCTTTAACGCCAGTTCGACTTCGAGGACCACGGCATCCACGCGGAGGGAACCTGAACTGCCTCCGGCTCCAAACGCCAGGAGTAGGAGGGCTGCCTCTGCAATAAGAAAGTAGTATGTAAGTTAAAGTTTTGCCAGAACTGTTTTTATTGTATGTTTCTCATGTTATTTACTTACTTTAAGCTTTTTCAGCTGCTTCTGTATTCGTCCTGCTTTTGTTATTTTGTCGCACATACTTAATTTTCTCTATCTCTTTTCACTTGTTTTGTTTTGTGCCTTTATAATTTGTTTGTATTGTAATGTAGGTAAAAGTAAAATCATCACATCACATGACAGAACAGAACAGACAAAAGACAGACCAACCAATGAATCTTCTTTTTTTTTTTTTTTGTACGGCTTTGGGATTCGTTTATTGGCATACAGCCAATAAACAATATTCCAGTCACAGACTAACTCCATCTATGGAGGTAAAAGTGTTAAGTCTGTCATGTGATATTGTCACTGTGTTTTTTCTGTGTTACTATTTGCTCGCTTTCCGTGTTAATCTGTATTTTTATTGTTTGTGGATGTTGTTGACTTGTAAATTGTTAAATAAGTGTTCTCTTTGCGTTCTTGTTCCTTTCCGGCAAGCTGTGGGTACTGTATTTATGTATTTTATTTATAGATACTTATATATAATTTTATTCTATTTAATTTCAATATATGTTAGCATATGGATTCCCCTTTAATAGATAATAGTATTGACCTGTTCTTATCCTGTTCATCTTCTAATTCGAGCTTTCAAAGTATTGATCGCCCTTTGAGTGAGCACCTTGATGATACCTTTTTGGATGTTTCTAAAAATTTCAATGCTGTGCACATTAATGCACAGAGTATCCCTGCCCACTTTCCCGACTTCCTAGCGTCTTTTGACTGCAAAAATATCCACGCCATCCTTGTCTCCGAGTCTTTTCTTCATCCTTGTCTTTCTTCTTCATTGTATTCTATACCTGGCTACCATTTGATCCGTAATGATCGAGTAAGTTCCTCGCATGGAGGGGTGGCTGTTTATCTCCGATCCCATATCCCCTTTTCTGTTTTGAGTCGCTCCCCGCAGCCACCTCCGAGCAATAGCGCCGAGCACCTCTTCCTTGAAATATCTCTTGCCCATTCTAAAATTCTCCTTGGTGTTTTTTATAGCCCTTCTCTACGAGTTGACTACTTTGAGTCATTCGAACGTCTTCTTGAAAATTTCAGTCCTCAGTACTCGCATACCATAATTATGGGTGATTTTAATACCTGCCTCTTGAAAGACGATTCCCGTGCCCGTAAATTACTATCAGTAGTAAATTCAGCTAACTTACATGTGTTACCCTTAAATGCTACTCATCACTTTCCCAATTGCACTCCCTCTCTTCTCGATCTTATGATTGTCTCTTCTCCTAGCTTAGCTGTTAAACATGGCCAACTTTCTGCAGATGCGTTCTCTTATCACGACTTGGTGTATTTGTCGTACCGAATCCGAACTCCCAAGTTGAAACCTACTGTTCAGCTTCAGCGTAGTTTTAACCGCATTGATCATGATCAGCTACTCGTAGATGCTGCTAACATGGACTGGTCGGCAATCTCTTCCTCTACATCTGTGGATGAGCAGGTTAACACCTTCAATGATCTTTTAATAAAGCTTTATGACAAACACGCTCCAATCTGACCGGTCAAAATGAAGCACTTACCGGCACCCTGGTTAACCAACGAGATCCGATCACTAATGAACAAAAAAAACAGTACCAAAGCCAGGTTCAAGGTTGATCCCTCGGAACGTAACAAAAAAAGAATGATCCGTGCTAGAAACAGGTGCAATACGGTGGTCAGGGACGCTCAAAGACGCTACATTCATCAGTCAGTAGAAAATGAAGATCCAGGTAAAGTTTGGAAGTTCCTAAAAACTCTTGGTGTTGGTAAATCTCCTACTAGTGACGTCTCAGGTACACGTGTCGACTTCAACCAACTTAATTGTTATTTCTCATCGTCGGTGCCTATTGATGGCAACCTCAAATCTAATACGTTGCAATTACTTTCTAACGTGCCAACACATAATTGTTCTTTTTCTCCTAATCAATTGTCAGAATGTGATGTTAAGAGAGCGATTCTGTCTGTCAGCTCCAGTGCTGTAGGTGCTGATTCCATTAGCCGCAAGATGATCCTTCCGATCCTTGATTTTCTTACTCCTATAATTACCTTTATCCTTAATACCTCAATTTCCACTAGTACGTTTCCTTCTTCTTGGAAGGATGCAAACGTTATTCCCCTTCCAAAAAAATCAAAACCTACCATGTTTTCCGATTTTCGACCTATTTCTATCCTTCCCTTCCTTTCCAAAGTCCTTGAGAAACTTATTCACCGTCAACTTACTGACTATCTAAGCCATAACAATCTCCTTAATCCCCTTCAGTCTGGTTTTCGTAAAGGCCACAGCACATCTACAGCACTGGTGAAGATAACAGATGACATACGCCTGGGGATGGAAAATCGTCAGCTGACAGTAATGACATTACTAGATTTTAGTAATGCATTTAATTCGGTTGACTTTGACATCCTGCTGGGTGTTTTACGCTCTCTTAACATATCTCCATCTGCAATTGATTGGTTGCAAAGTTACCTGCGAGGGCGACGGCTACGTATCCGCACTGGAGATTCATTTTCCAGTTGGTGTGGTATTAACACTGGGGTCCCTCAGGGTGGCGTCTTCTCTCCTCTTCTTTTTTCAATTTTTATAAATTCAATCACACAATACCTTTCAAGTTCGTACCACCTCTACGCTGACGATCTTCAAATTTACACACAGGCACCGTTATCAGAGCTTCCACGTGCAATAGCAACTATCAACTCAGATCTTGCCCATATAAGCTCTTGGAGCAAGTCGTTCGGTCTCGCACTCAACCCCTCTAAGACTCAGTGCATTATTATTGGCAGTCATCACTTCGTTTCGAGGATCAATTTTGAACAGCTTCCTGTGGTTACTTTGGATGGCACCATGATTCCTTACTCGAGTTCTGTCAAGAATCTGGGTATTATTCTTGATCAGCATCTGTCTTGGAAACCTCACGTTGAGCAAATTAGGAAAAAGGTGTTTGCAGCTTATGGCTCTCTTAACCGGCTTCGCAACTTTTTACCGACCAGCACCAAAATTACGCTGTCTCAATCTCTTTTGCTGTCCATATTAGACTACGCTGATGTCTGTAATACAGACCTATCGGAGGAGTTACTCGACAAACTGGAGCGCCTGCAGAATGTTGCCATTAGATTCATCTTTAACCTACGAAAATTCGACCATGTGTCACACTTCCGAAATAAACTCAACTGGCTCCCTATTCGCCGGCGCAGGGACTTACATATTCTAAAACTTCTATATTCTATTCTTTTCTTACCTTCTACCCCTCCTTACCTTAAAGAATGTTTCTCCTTTCGCCCTTCTTCTGTACATTGCACCTTGCGGTCTTCCTTTAACCTTGCACTTGATATCCCACGTCACTCCTCTGACTTTTTTTCCTACTCCTTCACGGTCCATGCAGTTCGTCTGTGGAACGCACTTCCTGAGGGTATCAGAAAGGCTCAGACTCTAAAATCCTTTGGAGATCAAGTTAGGAGTCATTTCCTGTCCTTATCTATGTAATTATATATATAAACATATATATATTTTTTAAATGTTTAAATTTTATTTTATTTTATTTATTATTAATATTTTTTCCACCTCTAACCTCTCTACTGGCTCGGTGCGCGCGTGCCGTTTCCCCCGTCTGGCTCACCTCCCCGCGGGGCCTCTGACGGGGCCGCTCACGGGTGGGAACAGGTGCATTCTTTTGAAGATTACTCGATAATTTGTTAGAATATGTACCGACTTCTATATATATTTGGATTTTACATTAAATTTCCCAAGAATAAGCATTTAAACTCATTCATAATTTTTATAAAAAGTTCTAGCGTAAATTTAGAGGAAAGTAAAGTAAAAAAAAAAAAACAAGTGAAGTTGAATTAGTGAAAAACGCACACTTATCACAACAAACAAAAAGTATTGAGAGGCAGAAGAGGTAGATTACTTACTCAGATATCGTGATTAAATAAGTTTTCTATGAAAAAACAATTAAATCACTGCAAAAACCACAAAAAAACACACACAAAACACACGCCCGAACTGCCATCAGTTTACTCGGGCGAAGACTGAATGAACTTCAACATCGAAACTTGTGCGTATTATCGCTTGAATGCTAGCCTACTCTATCCTTTTTATGATTCTATGAGTATTCTTTAAGTGCAACTAGGATAACAAGTGGTAGAGCCGCTTAAATTGGCGCAAAAAATTTGACCACTTGACAATCCCGATTCGGGTCGGCTGCCAGACGCACCTTATTTGACGCGTCCCGAATCTGGTCGCGGACCAGTTGAGAGGCTAATATAAACCTTCTTTATCCTATCTTGTTTTTGCACCCATTCCCCTTTTCTTCTAGCTATTTATTTCTTCTTTCACCCAAGGTTGCCTGGAAGAGATTGCCATTAGGCAATAAGGCCGCCTATTGTCTGTTTTCTATATTTTATTTTGTCTTCTTGTCATTGTATTTCTTTCGTTGTGTGCAATAAAGCTTTTTTTTTATTATTTTATTATTACAGTGCCACAATCTTTTCTGTTCCGGTGACAGCGGCGCTACGTACGTTTTTATTTTTTTTGTAGCAATTTAATCGGCCCTGACTTCTAAGGACTTCAGCCGCCAGCAGCGCTATGGTTGGACATCAACTTGACAGCAGACATTTAAAAAAACACGTTAGTTTCACATTTTGGCCACCGGAACAGAAGCGATTGTGGCACTGTACGTCGAAAAACGGATTGAGTTTTCAAACATGTGTCAAAACAAAATGAAATTAAAAATCAAAAGCACTAAGGAGTATTGATATCAACTTCGATGAAAATCACCCCCAAAATAACTTTCTATCCCTTTTTAACCCTGTTAGGCGATGAGTTTTAATGAAATATGAAACACATCTTCGATTAATTCTGTCAAAGAATGTTTATGCAAAATTTGAAGAAGATTGGACAAAGGAATCACGTTGTCACATACAAACTTTACCCCCGTTTTTTACCCCCTTAGGGGTAGAATTTCGAAAAATCCTTTCTTATCGGATGCCTACATCATACAAGGAACACACCCTCCAAGTTTCAGTTGTGCGATTCTCTAAGATTCAATCAACTAACTCGACGTTCTTTTTCGCTTGACTTTCAGTTGTTTATTATGAATTTTGACATAAAGAATCGAAGTGAACGACGATGTGACGGTGAAACTTCGTTAGAGAATCGCACCCCAGGTCTCTACGATCAGCGGCTTAGGCTGTGCGTTTATCCGTCAGTGATTCAGGACAAAGGATTTTATATATATAGATTCTCTTATCCATTATTAGTACAAAATAGAGCATGCATACAATTTCTTGCAAGAAATGCTCTCGCGGTTTTGAAATTCGAAATTCGAAATCCCCACAACAATATCTAAAACCGATGGTTGAGGCGCCAGTAGCAATAAAAAAGAATGAATAGTCTGTCAGCTGTATTGACAGTTTTAACTCTCAAATTTAACCACCGCGTCAGATAAGTTTGCGGAGTTCTGTAAGGAGACTTGCATAGTCGGAGTAAAATTTTTGATACTCTAATGAAATATTGCATAGGTACAAGTACTTCCGAAGGAGGAATATTTATTTCATTATTTAAATTTCATTGCACAAAGTATAAACAAATGGCGGGCTAACTTTAAACTGACTAACATATTATATCAAAGATAACAAACTCATAAAAATAAATAATCTCGAAGAAGTTTTATATACACTCTCTGCCACAAATGTCATTTATTAAAAGTAGGTGGCTAAAACGTCAGTGATTAGATTACATACCCTTTGGAAGCGGCCATGGAAGAAATGACAGTTTTGTATAAGTAGTACGAAACCAAACCGTTTCAGCTGCTCGACCCTGATGTTGTCAAAGCCATCGGCTTTACCTTCTTTGAGCTTATCAAGGGCAAACTTGAGCTCTGTTTCTGTGAAAGCCTCGTCCAAGTGGTTAACCTCTTTACCAGGGTCTCGTGTAAATTTCTTCTGGAGACTTTTCGTGGAAGCTTTCCCATTTTGGAGTAAGTGGTGAGCGAGCTGGTTTGTGGTCACATTGGAATGACGATCAGCGATTTTAGGATCATTATTTAGTTTCCTTATAAAACACCATGCCTTTTTGCTTTATGCGTCATATCCACGCCTTCGATTAGCTTGTTCCACTTTTCTCTCGTTGTTTCGGATATGGCTTCTAGCAATTCATTCCCAAAATCGATGGTGTCCTGTGAGATGGGATTTAATTCATACTGGTCTTGGTATGTCATCCTATCATATTATATTTAAAAACATATATTTAATGCTTGGGAGAGCAAGCGAGATGTAGTTGGTATTTATTGTGACCTCTCCAAAGCTTTCGATTGTGTTAATCACTAAACGCTTTTAAGGAAATTAAAACATTATGGTGTCTATGATAAATCGGTTAGCCTTATGCAATCATATCTATGTGAAAGAACACAGAAAGTAGTTATCAACAAAACTGAGTCTACTGGAGCCCCTATCAACATGGGCGTACCCCAGGGGTCAATACTGGTCCCTTTTGCTGTTTTTAATTTATATAAATGACCTTCCTTTTTAAGCAAAGAATTTATGCGAGACAGTGCTATTTGCTGATGACACTTCCTCTAGTTTTTAAAGTTGACAGAGGTAATAATTGTTCTGACGAAGTAAATAGTACTTTATCGAAAGTTGCGCATTGGTTTCATAGCAATAATCCATTCCTTTACCATGGTACCATTACACAGCACCATTGATGGTACTGTGGCAATTTCTTTTTGCCGTGCTACCATCAATTAATCTATCATTAAACTCGAAAAAAACAAAATGTGAAAAAAAATCCCTGCCAAATGTAAGACAGGTTGATATTCACATAAAATTGGATGACAATGTAGTAGAATTAATTAACAGTACTAAATTTTTAGATATAACATTAGATTATCGACTTCAATGGGACCCTCATATTGAAGCCTTGGCCGGTAGACTCAGTTCTGCGGCATTTGTTCATGGCATTTTTTCTTAACAATAAATAAATAAAATAAATAAAAATAAAATTTGCTGTTAAAGAAATAAGGCTCTTAACCGATATTGAAACGGCAAGGTTAATCTATTTTAGCTATTTTCAGAGTGTATTGTCCTACGGCCTATTACTTTGGAGTTCAGCAGCTAACATCGAAAGTATTTTTGTGCTTCAGAAAAGAGCTATTCGCGCCATATACAAACTTCGGCCAAGAGATTCTTTAAAAGAAATCAACATATTAACTGTTGTAGGACAATACATATATGAGAATATGGTATATGTGAAGAAGTATCTCAATACATTTGTAAAACGTAGCAATATACATCAATTCAAAACGAGAAATAAAAATAAGATTGCCGTTCCAAGGATTCTACTTGAAAAAACAAGAAGTTCGTTTTTGGGGAAAAGCGTAGCTAGTTTTAATAAAGTTCCACAGAATTTAGTAGAGCTGCCTTTGCACAAATTCAAAAGTCATGGCAAAAAATCGCTCATGGGCAAAGGATATTATAAAGTAGACGACGATTTGAAAGACCGTAATGCATAGATTTGATGTAACACATAACCTTAGCTGAACTAATGTAATATTATAATGAAAAAGTTGTAAAAGTTAACGATATAAATCTTTGGAAATATCGTTACTCCAATTATTAAAGCTGATAAGTTTATTGCGCCTATTCTTCTTATCAGTTAAAAAAGTCTTGAACGAAAATATTGACGATTCAAAAGAGCTTATTTCTTAAGTCAAGTTGAATAAAGATATTTTTTATTTTATTTTATTATTTTATCCTTCAGGTCGTAAGGCCTGGCACATAATTAGGTCCTCCGTATTGCACCACTTACTGTCTTCACGCACTGGTGATCTATGTGATCACTGGCAAAGATTAGATCAGGGTTTTAACCCCTTTTCCAGCGACCGCTGTTGAATGATGACGGAAGTTTTGGATCATGGATCAAAGATAGTAGGTATGTGTCCATCAACCCATTCTTCAACCTTCACTCCGTTGTCATCACTGGTTCTGTATCCCCAGTTCTCGCTATGGCTATTAAAATTACCGAGAACGAATCTAACCGGATGGGCGTTAAAGTTCGGCGGACAGCTGAAGTAATACGGTGCATTGGGAGGTTTGTAGACTGAAGTGACCGTACAGTTACTAAGTTCGGTAGTAAGGATCTCTATGTTACTGGTGTTAGTCTGATACACAGTGCGTACCTCTTTATCTGGCCTGGCGAATAAGCACTCCCATACTGTCGATGGGGGACTTCAGCTATGAGTTTCATCCCCTGAGTCACTTGTCAGGTATGCTTTAACGAGTGTGCATCTGAGTTGCATAACCTCATTCCGCCCTCTCCTTTAAACTCACGCTCAGAGAATTAAGTACTCCTTCATCATGCCTGGAATACCATGCCGGCTTCTGTTTGCCCGAGTACCTACAACCCAAACCTCTTAAAGTCGCAAGTGAATAGGCATCTTCTGGGTAAATCTATTCACACAAAATTTTATTCAAGTACTATAACCAACCACATTATAAAACTGGCAAGTTTACATTAGTAAACAAAGTATCAATTATTTCAGTTGCGCTACATTTTGTTTAAACAAATTCGACGATCTCCGTGGCCGATTGGTGTACGCACCGGTTTTCTAGGTGCCACTATCTCTGAGGTCCCGGGTTCGATTCTCGGACGGGTAAACGTCGAAAACTAACTTTTAGATATTTTCTTGTATCTGGGTGTATGTGATCGTTGCTTCCAATTTTCAATGACACAAGTTATTGTATTATTTGATATTATCATTTTTGGTATTGGAATAATATGTATTTTATTTTATTTTTTTGTACTTAAATAATATTTTTATTGAAGTGTTTTTTTATATATTGATTTATATTATAGATTGATAGCGTGATTTTATATAAACGGTATACTTATTTAAATATTGATTAACTAAGTAGATTTATTTTGTAAAAAAGTATTGGATGATGGGCTAGTATGAGTTATTTATATTTTTTCATATTAAATTATAAGTTTTATTAATTTGATTGGAATAAATCTGAAAATGTACCTACTGGTTAGAGCAGTATACATTATTTATTTTTTTCAGTGTAATTTGTAGCAAATGTTGTAGTTTTGCTTGCGACGATCATTTCGATAATGGATATATTATCGAAATGATCTAGAGATAGAAAATAAATATAAATAGCTGCTGCTGTGTTCTGCATTTTGAAGAATCGTTTGAAGTGACTATCTTTGTTAAAAAAAGCTTTTTTTACTACATAGGTACGAATAATATCTAAGATCTACTCTTCCTACAAACCGACGTTTACAATAAATATTCATAATAATTCTTCTTGTATTCTACATAATATAATTTCCTTAGTAAAAGCGCACATAGGTGATATTTTAGATGTAAATAGAATGCGCGCTGCATGCCGCGTCTACACGTATTTCTCAGTCTACGAGAGTGCCGCGGCCGGAGTCTTACCGATCCCAGCACCCCCTCGCTAGTGTAAGCAACGGCCATCGACGATATTTTTTTTACCTATGCTATATCCTTAAATACGTTTATTAGATACTTCGTTATTTGGCTTAGATTTCTTGTTATCCTTTCATTTGGGGATCATTGTAGGGGCCTAGTCAAACAATAAAAAGTACATACCTACCCCTTTTTAACGGTATAATATCTCAAAATATTTTAAGTTTGAGATTTCATACTTACCGTTAAAAAAAAATTATCAGATATCTCTTTGCCCTTTTTTAATTGATTTCGTTATTGAGAACTAAGAAATCGGTAGTGTAAACTTCAAAATCAAAACGTAAATAGTGTGAATTTAAATTGGTCCAGTAGCTGGCACTTTCGCTGGCTTTATGTAATGCCAGCGCCAGACATAGACAAATATTTGAACAAAGACTTTGAAGACTTTGCCTTCTGACATGACAAAGTACTGTAGATTTTTATCAAAGGTTTGAACAAATACTCAAATACCCGTGCTACACATGTGTGCAAACATTTGTTTAAATATTTGTTCAAAAGTTTGACCAATGTCTGGCGCCGGCATAAGAGTTTTTTTTGTACCAATACAGCGCTGGCATGGAGCAAAACAGTTGCCTACTTACTGGCGCCGTTTAAGGTGCCTAAAATTGGCGCCAATTACTGGATCAAATTAAATCTGCCATAAAACCCTGGGCGGTCCCTACTGACTGACAAATAATTATAACCAGTCGGAAACGACAGACGTTCAACACACTATATTTAACAGGAACACACGGTATTTAGTTCTGGATTCCGATCCGTTCCAGTAGGAACCGATTATAAATAGTTGACATAATTGCAGCTGTCTTGCGCTCGCGCGGTTATGCCATTGCAAGTCCTTATGGACCTAACAAGACGTTTTGCTGGGATTAGAGATTATTTAATAAATGTGGTAAGTACATTATTAGTGTTGTAAAAGGAAAAATGGAATGGAATGCAGAACTCAGTTTTAGGGGAACCATGTTTTATTACTAAAATAAAGTCGAATGCAAAGAAAGTTTGCATTTTAAATTCGGTTTTATTATGTTTTAATCTTAAGAATTAAACAAAGCTCGAGTATTTCTTCTGAGGTAGATTTGATTTCTTATTTTTCAGCAGATCTATTACTGTTTGTTTTTGGTTTGTTTTTTAAAAGAATATACACGTGAAGCTAGATTGAATAGGCTGCTTCTGAGTAAGCTCGCTCCATCTTAGGCTTCTTCTCAACCCTAAGGTTCAGTGTGAAGCCAAGAGCAAGCCCATAAAATATATAAAAAAAACGTATTCACGTACTGTATCCTGTCCTGTCCAACAGAAGCAGTTAACCCAACCTAACTCCAAATACAAAACGTGTAAACCATTATTTTAGTCTGACGTATAAATTTATGCATCGGTCACAGTTACTCAGGCCAGGGACAATGAAATCCTGAATAACACCTGGATTTGCATAAGAATAGCCCGGGACGAGCCACGACGTAGAAATAAACTATGTGTAACGAACGATATCGCGTCAAAGAACATGATATACGTGGTTAGAACTTAAGATTCCTTGCAAGGTTTGTCAGATTTTACATATAAATACTTCTACGTATAATAAACGCTTTTTGTAAAATCAGCTTTCGTTGGCGACTTTGTCTATGTAGATTTTCGAAATTGGTCTTGCCATAAGTACTTATCCAAGATTGAATTTTTAATTAATTTAAAGATTTGGTAAGGTGTATAAGCAAGGTTAAAAAAGTAGAGTTCATATGCATATCCTACTAATATCTATATATATAAAATTCAAAGTCCTGACTGACTGACTGACTGACTGACTGACTGACTGACTGAGATATCAACGCACAGCCCAAACCGCTGAACCTAGAGACTTCAAATTTTGCACATAGATACGTTATACAGTGTAGGCATCCAATAAGAAAGGATTTTTGGAAATTACACCCCTAAGGGGGTGAAATAGGGGATGAATGTTTGTATGAAAGTCCGTCAGTTTTGAAGTTAGGATCTACAAATTTTGTATTTAGGCTGGCAATTGAAAATTAATATTTACCTGTGTCAGCGTTTTTGACAATTCCACCCCCAAAGGGGTGAAAAGGGGGGTGAAATGTTGTATCTGGAAAGTCCTTCATTTAATTTATTATTTAGGCTTTTATGGTCGGAAAGTAAAACAAAATAAGCAAACACATATTTCGTATTTTTTTCGAAAATCAACCCCTTAGAGGTTAAATGGGATAAATAAACCTAAAAATCGATATGGAAGTCGTTATTGAGGTTTTATGGGATAACGATTGCAAAAATGGCATTTATTTTGATGTTTAACACGCTGAACATGATTGAACCCCTAAAAGGTTGAAATAGGGGTGAAGTTTTGAATGAAAAATCAGGGGGTAAAATAGACATTTCAACTTGAAACTTTGTAGGCTGACTTCTTAAAACAAATAGGCAACCCATTTCGTAGTTTTCCGAAAATCAAACCCAGGGGGTAAATAGGGTATACTTAGAAACCTAAAGCATCTTAAGTACCGTAAAAGTTATTGGTACCTAACAAGTTCTTGGTACCTAACAAGTTCTTGGTACCTAAGCTACTCAGAACTAACTTTTTGATTGTGAAACAGACACTTATTATTTACTAGCTTCCGCCCGCGACTTCGTCCGCTTGGACATTGCGAGGCCCGCCGCACGTGGCAAACGTTCTGCCTTACGCGAGGATGCTCGCTTGGTGAGGGAGGACCCGCCTAATCACGTAAAAACGGCTGATCGGATTTTGATGAAATTGAAACCTAGAATACTTTTTAAGGACACAGCACATTACATCAACTCGGAAAGGGATCGACACCGTATCGCCTTTCGCCTCGCCGTCAACCAGGCGTCAACCTAACGCAAGCACGTCACCAAACCGGATCAGCGTCGGTACGTCGGCTCGGCTACGGCTAGGCGACGCCGCGCTTACGGCTCGCCGCACAGTGGTTCCATATAAAAAAAAAGAATGAGAGAAAAAAATGATTAAAAAATAAAAAAATAATAAAAAAAATAAAAAAAATGACAAAAAAATGGAAAAAAATGAGAAAAACAATTATAAAAAAAATTGATGTTCATTTTCATTTTCAGACCACTGTGCGTAGAGCCATAAGCTAGTTATAAATATAAAGAAAGTATAGATGTTTGGATGTTTGTTAGCTACTCAATCACGCCAAAACGGCTGAACGGTTTGGCTGAAATTTAGGATACAGACTTTGTAGCCTGGAGAGGAACATAGGCTACTTTTAATCCCGGAAATATATCACATTCCCGCGGGATAACGTCGTGTAGTACACGAGGGCGAAGCCGCGGGCGGAAGGCTAGTATTTACTATATGCAAAAATACCTAGTTTGTATGCATAGGGATTAGTAGATTGTATTACAAGGGAGCAAAATAATATACGCCGCCCGAGGTAAAAATAATTTTGCGGCCGAGTAATACACTCTGCTTTTCATCCCCCTCTATAAGAAAAGCAATAAAGACAACTCAAATTACTACCTACCTTTCTTTGGCGTTCGGATACATTATAGCGCTAGTCGAACAAGAAAAAATTTTTGAAGTTTTGAAATAAAAAAAACCCATCCCATCGGAGCTGGTTGTGAGACGGGTCGATTTTTTCTAAATACTTCATTTTCCATTTTTCAATAAAAAAAACCTCACCGTTTCACAAAGACTCACCGTTTACGAGATAGTCTAAATTTTTATAAAATTCCTTTTTTGAAAATTTCCCGGTCCCGAAAAAAGTCCCAGCCCCATACAAAATCAGTTGAATTTTTTTTAAGTACTGCACAGCACACCCTTTGCTACACTCCAATGTTCTAAATTCAAACCTCATCGTTTTGGACCCTGTTATGAAGCTGTTCAAAATTCAAATCTCATTTTTACCCTTTTGTCATAAGTTCTAAATTCAAATCTCATCGTTTTGGACCCTGTTATGAAGCTGTTCAAAATTCAAATCTCATTTTTACCCTCTTGTCGTAACAGGTAAACGATGAATCGTTTTGGGCCCTGTTATTAGATAAACAATCATCGCTTTTCGAATCGATGGGATGAAAATTTTCATCATCAAATTTTCATGAGATTAGAATTTTGAATTTACTCGGCCGCAAAATTATTTTTACCTCGGGCGGCGTATATTGAATCCCTCGCTGCGTTCAGGATTCTACTTTAGAATCCTTCACTGCGCTCTGGATTCAAAATAGCACCCTCGCCGTAAATATATTATTTTGCTCCCTTGTAATACAATCTACCTACTATTTCATCTCTCATATTCGGAGAGTGATGTATATTTAAACTGAGCAGCGGGTTCAAAACTCTGCGTTGCAAAACGGTGCGTCGTAGCTAAAATCGAACAAAATTTTCAACCCCCTATGGTACTCCGGAGAGACATAGGAGGCATCCGATGGACATATAAAATTTATTTTTTTTTGTTTAACCTGAACTTATTTTTTTTTAATATAATAGAAAAAACAGAGAAGGCGAAGCCCCCCGCCACCATTATTTTATTTTTTCTAGGTAGTTTTAGTTGTTTTTATTGCTTTTCTTATATAGGGGGATGAAAAGCAAAGTGTGTTCGAAATGAAAAGTAGAGTGTATTACTCGGCCGCAAAATTATTTTCACCTCGGGCGACGTATATTGAATCCCTCGCTGCGTTCAGGATTCTACTATAGAATCCTTCACTGCGCTCTGGATTCAAAATAGCACCCTCGCCGTAAATATGCTATTTTGCTCCCTTAACTGCTTGTCTTACAGATTGTAGTAAGGCCTCTGAACATCCGTAGTAATATCACTTTTAAACTGATTTGTTATTGCTCATTAACAACTTGATTATTGGTTCCTGTGAACCGATAAATGTCGTATCGTATGTAAAATAAGATATATTTACATAGAGATAAGGCGTCTGAGTGATTCGGTACTCTCCACAGATCAACTGTGAACGCATCGTTTTAAAACTTGAGGGTTGCCACGTGTTGGAGAAAATACCGTATTCAAATATTTTTTATTGTAAGGGCCGAGTCCACGAACAGTCGGTAACGTTTTAACCGTCGTCGTCGGTTAACGTATACCTACGAACATCAACCACGGGCGGTAACCAACCAACCATTGACGTAACCGACTGGCAGTAAACTTATTTCTGTATGATAGATAACAATATCTGATGTGGAATGCTACTGAGAAGTGAATTATTACGTTTTTTTTAAAACTAGCGTTCTGCCCGGTACTTCATCCACTAGGTATCTCGTTTGTGTACAGCGTTTCGAATTGATAAATAAAATCTTTGCAAGGGTTTCTAACGTCCCTGTGGTCTGAAATATAATTAATGTGAATTAATAGTTGATGTGACTAAGCTACCATAAAAATCTGTTCAAAATGTGAATTTGTTTATTTGTTTATTTATATAGGCACACAATACAGAGTTAGAACAATCACATTCTAGAGTATAGACTAATGAAAACAATACAAAACGGTAGGCTGCAACTCCAAAAGCATGTGTACGCAGCATGTCAGGCGTGACATCCAAAATAAATAGCAATAGTATTAAAGATAATTTAAAAAAATAATTAAAATGATTGATGTGCGTCCATAACTAGGCATGGCATAGCTTCAGTTCTGATCAATGAGTCAATTTAATTAGCTATACTGCGCATAAACATTGTAACCTTGATGTAGCTTTTGGAGAGAAAAATAAATATGATTAATTATTATTATTAATTTCTTTCCTACAGGTAGCAACCCTAGCAACATTCCAAGCAACCTGCATCAATAATTTAATTTTTTAAAAAACGATACGCTGCCGGCCGCGTTAGGGTTAGATTAAAATTAAATAAACCTTAAATTGGTTTGGAATTATATCTGACAATAAAGTTTTTATTACCGGATCCGAAAGTGTAATTTCATCTAAACTGTATATTAAAATGGTTTAAGTGAACAATCTTAGATTTTTGCTAATTTCATGAACCGATGCGATATTGGATATTTTTTTAATTTAGTTATTATGTTTAGCGATCAATGAATATATTAATTATGTTAACCACCAACCCGCATTGAGCCCGCGGCCGCGTGGTGAGACATGGCATGGCCTACTTTCCTTATCCATCCATAAGGAAGGACAGTGCCCCAGCAGTGGGACATTAAATGGCTGACGCTGATGATTAATTATATTGACCAAGACATTGTAAACAATATCAGTCTAATAATTAGTTCATATCAAATTAAAATCACATGAAAAACTATTTCCTTAAATTCCAGGACTATTTTTATATCACTAGAATAAGATATTTCTCGTAAATCCGATCTGCCCAAGAAAGTGGCAGAAGCGTAGATTAAGTTACCAATCTAACTCTTTGTCGGTGCGCAGGCGGACGCACAATGGGCGCTCAGACCGGTTTCATAGTCATGTCGACTGAAAGCGCGGTTGACACAAGCATGAAGGACGAAAGGGGAAGGGGGAAGGGCCTCTATTTATCACGTTTCACGCTAACTTTGAACAAATCCTAAATATCAAATTATTTCCATAATACTTAGGTACTCTTTTCTAATTCGATTTGCGTAAAATCCTTTAATCTTACCATTCCACACGCATTACTGAAAACCTCCAACTGCGAGTCGGACTCGCGCACGAAGGGTTCCATGTTCCATAGCATCAAAAAATTCACGTTTGTTGTATGGGAGCCCCCCTCAATCTTGCGTGTACCTACCTCTTGCCGTTATTAATTTCGAGCAATGCAAAAGTACTCACAATGGGCCCGCAGACAACCGAGAACACTGGGGTTCAATCATGCTATTTCTGCAAACTATTGTGCCGTAAATAAGTTTTTTTTTAAATTACCTATAGTATTTTAATGAAATATTAATATTTTAATTTTATGCAATGTGTAGAGATTCTGGGCTTCCAAGGCTCTAATTGTTATACAATTTCTACATTCGTCAATTCGATTTTAAGTTTTGTGCTCAGTTAAGTTTGGACTCTACTGTGGGTTTGTGGTTACCGTATTCGCAGGTATAAGCGCGACTATGAAATCTTTCTTACAAATGACACCGGCCCACCTAGGATGCGTCACAAGATAACATCTTGCTGCGTAATGCAGTGGCTTAGCTTAGATAACTTTCGTGTTCCGATATCGTTTTGTTTGGAAGTTAAGTTTGATTTAAGTGATTAGTGTGTAAATAGAAGAATGATGAGCTTTTTATGAGTCGAAGGTGATTACTTTTATAGTGGCTCTTATGTCGAACACAGGTGCAATAAAATGTAAGAGGAATTTTGCTTTAAGATCATGAATTAAATGAAATAAAATTTTGATTATTGAAAATGAAGTATTAGAAAAAAACGACCCATCTCACAAGTAGCTCCGATGGGACAAAATGTTGATTGTAATTTTTATCCCTATCGCTTGTTGGAGAAATCATTACGTGGTAGAGTTATTAATGATTATTATTATTTTATACTTACAAAAATTGCATTGTGAATGCATAAAACTAATTTAAAACCTTATTAATGATTAGTTAATGTTTTTAATGATCAGAGTTTTCTTTATTCCTCTTTTAAAATAATTGTTAAATTACTATTTTAATATGTTAATTTCTATTCCAAATAAACTTTACGACATTGACTTCCGTAGTTTTACAAAAGTCCACGTTACAATCCTTTCAAAACTTTAATTGCATTGTTTAATGATGCGTCATCTTTGTCAAAATGCATTCAATGGACCGTTATGATGATTTGCATAATAGCATTAACTCGTTTTTATTTGTTGGTTCGTTTTCCATACTAAATATAAGTGTTTTGTGTGACAAATGATATTGTTAGTGCCATCATTTTGTTATCAACATTTTATGGAACATAATGTTTTGACGAGTCAGTTATTTATAACAAAACGAATTGACGACCTTTTGACGAATCTTTTGACGACCGATTTGGCGCAGGGGTAGGCTACCCACCTTCTGCGCCAGTGGTCTCGGGTTCGATTTCCGAACAAGACAAATATTTGTGTGCATGAACATGTCTATTTGTCTTGGTCTGTGTGTTAACTATGTATATTAAGTATGTATTTACAAACAAAAAGTATTTAAGTATATATTTATCCGTTATCAAGTTTTCCATGATACAGTTTCTTAATGAAATTAACATGGGCTTAGATAATTGGTGTGAATGTAAGAAGTTATTTATTTATTTATTTAATTATTTTCCGTTTTATTTCTCATTTTATGTTGTTGTATTTCAGATTTAGTAAGAAATAGTAATTGTTAAAAACTTGCTCTCGATAATGTATCAATCATTTAACTTATTGAACTAGCAAAGCCAAGGGACAAAATCAAGCAAGTAGCAATCTTCAAAACTTACAATTTTTGCTATGAAGTTCTAGCACAGAATTTATAATGGTACCAAGGTTCTAGCAGAAAATGTCCTTATATTAACCCATACTAACTACTTGTAAACTATTTAGTAAGTTATTTAAATTTTTACTTTTTTGCATTCACAATACAATTTTTATTATTTAGAATGCTGTGCCCATACGTTATTTAATAACGAAATTAAATGGATATGTGACAACAGCACCGGCAGTTAAAACAGATGTTACAAGTTCATTTACTGTCAAACTTTCTCCCGATTGATCAGTCGTGTCGTGACCATCGGATCTAGTTTAGTGCATCGGTATGTCGAAATCGAAATGCTTTAGTTAAATATATGTTTGGTTTTTGTTCTCACACGATTTGATTTGAACATTGAAGGTGCTCGTGATATTTGAATAATTAATTACCGTTTCAGAATAAACTTTTGCTTTACTTATTTTCTCTTTTATTCGCAACAATCCGGCTCGGAAAATATGTCGCCGAAATATCAGGGAAACTTAAAATCAAAAGTACCTAGTAAGGCATCTCATCAGCCATTTAATGTCCCCACTGCTGGGGCACTGCTCTCGGATTCCTCAATCACTGGGAGTTTCCAATCTTGTCTCTAACTGTCGGAACACAAAAATGCTGAAAACATCGTTGTTATGCCGTCAGACTTAGAAATGATGGTAGTAGCTAGCCCGGAGGATTTTGATCAAACCCTACCACCAACCAAACCGAATACAATATGTACACCCCCACCGGGAATCGAACCCGGAACCTCTGGCTCTGATACCGGTGGTTTGTACCACTAGACCATAGAGGCGGTTTTTGCGGTGTCCGTAAATGTGCCAGGTGTACAGGAGGTAGAGTAAACGGTGTAGTAAGTAGCAAGGTGTAGTCTCTACTCTTTAGGGCTATTCAGGGACTTCAGTAGGCCGTTTAGATAAGTTTGTAGCACCCTTGCTTCAAACTTTGAAAAGGGAAAAGTTTGAAGATGGAAGAGCAACTTAAAATTAGCTGTCAAAATGGACTCTGTCTGCTGTTAGCAGTATGAACAATTTTTTGTCCACGAAAATGGCTACCAGGTCCGATAAGTTGTAGGACTTTACACTATCTTGCTATTCTGTAAGTGACAATTGACGTCGCATTAACCGCGCACTGCGTGGGGGTGTCATCGACCCGCTAAAATAACGACTCTCCAGCAGTTTATCATTACGTCCAGCAGTTACGGATCGTTGCGCCTTTTGACCGGCGACACCATCAACTAGCCTGTTTCTGTCTGTTTATCGGACACTTCAATTACCTATTTGCTTTTTGTTTTGTCCTTTTACGGTTATATTTTGCGAATTTGCTGAATGTAATAAGGTGTAGTCTCATCTATAGATGTGATAAACTACATTATTATTTTCTTTGAATTCTCTTATATTTGTCGAAACGACTGTCTTTTGTTTTGCAAAGTCATTTTTAATTTCAATGACGCTATACTTATAATCGTGACCATTGACGTCGCATTAGGAACACTACGTGCTTATTTTCTAATGTTTGATAACAAAAGAACAACCATCTCGATTGTCTTTTGTTTCGCGAATCCATCTTTAATTGCAATAGACGAGTGTAAGTGACAATTGACGTCGCATTAACCGCGCACTGCGTGGGGGTGTCATCGACCGGCTGAAATCACGGCTCTCCAGCAGTTACATAATTACGTCCAGCAGTTACGGATCGTTGCGCCTGTTGACCTGCGACACCATCAACTAGCCTGTTTCTATCTGTTTATCGGACACTTCAATTACCTATTTGCTTTTCGTTTTGTCCTTGAACGGTTGCATGCTGCGAATTTGGCGATTGTGTTTTTTGAATGGGCAAAAGTAGTTTTTTAAAAACTTTCTAGTTTTTATTAGGCTAGCAATTCAAATATGCTCACCCCAAATTCACCAATTTGATACAAGTTTTGGTTTGACGAAAAAGCATTGTATCGAAAATGATTTACTGAAAACTTCATGCAAATTGCATCAAATAATACTAAAACTGAATATTAAGCTCATCTGTTAATAACCGTTCTTACTTAAAAAAAGTTACCTACTTACGACTTATAGGTAAGTACTATTATATTATTGTTATACCTATCTCTATATAGGGCAGGCGTACCGGTTTTGGCCACTGTACCGGTTTTGGTCACTTTTCACTTTAAAGTTATATAAATAGGAATTAAAAAACTATTGCTTATATTTATTAATGGCAAATAAAAGATTGGACTTTTAGTTAATAATTACAGCACTTAGCTTTTTTTATGTAGTACGATATTTTAGAAATAAATGCCATGTTATGTTTCAAAGTCAACATTTTGTAAAATCCTTAAGCAAAATGTTAAGGGTAAAGGTTTTGTAAAATATTTTTTTTTTCTACAATAAAATTATGTTATGGTTATTTAATATTTTATATCACATTAGAATATGTTTCTTCTAGGTGGATAAAGTGTTGTTTTCTCACTGTTGTCATAAAAAGTTGGAAAACAATAAGTGGCCAAAAGTGGGGCTGGAAATTTTAGCATTGTGTCACCTTTGGCCACTTTGCCATTAGTATGAAGTTCCCAACTTTTCATAAAGTTATTTTTTTTATTGACTCGTAACTCACTTTAAAATAACTTATGTTTGAGTTGTCCGCTGTCGCGGTAGCGGAGCGGAGCGAGTCAGCAATGCAGAGCGGGCTGTTTCTGCTTCGGAATCAATAGTATTGGTTAGGGCCACTTTTCACTTAAAAAGTTATAAGTATAAATCTCCGTGCTTTATAGTAAAACGGTAGAGGAAGTGAAGTGAGCAACTTGAGTGGAGAAGCGGAGTTAGGAAGCCGTGCTTGCTTGCCCCGCTTGGCTCTCTCTCTCCGTTTCTCTGCTCGGTTTCCTCACTCCGCTCCTTTTTCATTCATCTGTTTCTAGTGTTTCATAAAACCCTTGTTTTGCAACCTCGCTCCGCTCCGCTTTATTGTATGAAAAGTTACAAAATTTTGTATGTACCTATGTGTACCTACTAGGTACACACGGCGGCATATCAGATTATACATGTTAACCTTGAGAACGCCTTTATGCCCTACGTAATAAAACCTGTTATCGCATTTCAACTTGATGTGCTGTCGAGTGTACTTCGGAATGAGTGTAAAAGAATAAGGTTTAAGTTCTTAGCGGACTCCTTGGTACTTCAAGTGTCTCTTAAAGTTAAGCAACACTCACTTGAACTTGACGTCGATCGAATCGACGTGTTTCTGATATCAAAAATAGAAAAAACCTCGTGGTTGAGTGCCCCTTAAAGCTGAGTATCCCTTGAAATTAAGTAACACTCAACTGAACGTGACATCGACGTGTTTCTGATATCAAAGATAGAAGACCCTATCATGAAGTGTCACTTAAATTTAAGTGCCCCTTAAAGTTAAGTGATGTGACACTCATATTAACGTGAAATCGGCGTGTTTTGATGTCAAAGATAGAAACCACCATAGTAGTTAAGTGACCCTTAAAGTTGAGTGACACTCATATTAACGTGTAATCAGCGTGTTTTGATGCCAAAGATAGAAACCACCAAAGTAGTTAGGTGTCCCTTAAAGTTAAGTGCCCCTTAAAGTTAAGTGACAGTCATATTAACGTAATATCAGGATCCCTCATTGACTGATAAATAAATAAATAAATATTTTTCTAACAATCGCACTAATATCGCACATAGTAAATTTCTTAAGAAACTGTGTCTACGTGAACTTGATAACGGATAAATATATATTTATTTACTTTTTGTTTGTAAATACATACTTAATATACATAGAAAACACCCAGACCAAGACAAATATACATGTTCATGCACACAAATATTTGTCTTGTTCGGGAATCGAACCTGAGACCTCTGGCGCAGAAGGCAGGTAGTTTACCCCTGCGCCAAATCGGTCGTCGAGATTGATTTGATATGTTGATTTTAGAGGTGAAGACTACATAATGTTTAAATGTCCCTTAAAGTAATGTGTCCCTTAAAGTTAAGTGACACTTATCTTATCCAAACATGACATCGACGTGTTTCTGATGTCAAAGGTTGAGGCACTATTGTTTTATTGCCCCATCTACCTAAATTAGCGGATTGAGGCTAGTGCCTACACTAGCCTCAATCTGCTAATTTTCTTACTTATAAAGTTGTGGTAAGAAGCTAGCTGGGATTGAAATACTATTTCATGTAGTGTTTTAGTCCAGAACTCGGATAAGATAGCAATTAGGCTTAAACTCAAGTCATAATTAAGGTAATTTTATCAAAGTGGCCAAAACCAATGCAAACTGGGTGACCAAAACCAATGCAAAATGGCCAAAACCGGTGTATTTGGCCCCCTCCGAACATTATGTTTTATGGAAAAAAACTATAAACTTTTTTAAACTTTGAAAGTTGTAACCTTAAAGTTCGATGAATTCTCTATAATTTTAGATATAAATTTTCTCTTAAATACTTTAAGATCATTAAGCACTAAGCGTTTAAAAGTGAAAAAAACCCTAAAAGTGGCCAAAACCGGTACGCCTGCCCTACAACGAAAGCAAGGGAATGTGAAATCCAATAATGTGTGTAAGTATAACAAAGACTAGTAACTTTACGACGCACACTTGCGGTGACTTTTACCGAAAACCGCGAGGTTGTAAATAGTGAGGTTACTATCGATCTGCTATAACTATCGATGAACATGATAAAAACCTATTTATATTTTTACGATACTACAATATTTAAGAGCCATTTCACACTTTGCAATTGTCTCGCTCGCACAATAAACATTTTTAAAGATTGTGGAAAACTCAGCACCTTTTTTAAAAGTTCTACATTATGTTACTATGCCATCATAATATATTATACATTATCAAACATATTTTAACATTGTCAGTGCAATAATAATAGAATTACGAACTTAAAGTTATCGAAAATTTTCTTCCAAATTCTTAACAATAGATACTTAATTGAATGAATAAAATAAATATACTTAAAATATCCGTAACATTGCGTTGTAGTGACATAATGTAAGACTTTTCTAAAAAACCTATGTGTTTTCCACAATCTATGAAAATGTTGCATTGTGCAAGCGAGACAACTACCAAATGGCTATTGTGAAATGGCTCTTAAAGTAAAGATAAATAAGATATTTTTACGTGATAAAAGTAGCCTATGTCACTCTCTAAAACTAACCCTATACAAAAATCATGTTCACCCGTTGTTCCGTTTTGACGTGAAAGGCGGACAAACAAACAAACAAAGTGGCAGCAGGTAGCGCGGCAAGCGCAGAGCGTTAACTAGTGCATGATCATCACAATTTACGTGAAGCCGAATTACACACGAGCGATGCCCCGGGCAAAAGCTTTTTTGTCTTTCATTTCTTCTACTTGTAAAAGCTGTCTTAAAACTATGGAACCGTCGTCGACAGACACTATGTTCTTTCACACTAACTATGTACCCCTAGCACGAAAAGCTGTCGTTCTCGTAATGATTATTGCGATCGTATTATTTTGTATGAAGACCAGAGCATTTCTAACGGTCCTTTAATGAACTAAAATTTGATTTATTTAGCACTTACACGGGTACGTACTATTACATTGTCATCTTATTTATTTTTAAAATCTATCGTACACCAAGAACATCTCTAACAGTAAAACTCGGCATACGTGTCTCGGTAGCTTTACGCACTTGCTGTTGATATGTGGTCTGCGGCGAGCGGAACATACTCTCCACATCAATCTGAACGCGGTATTTAGTTTTTGTTCTAAGCCGTTCTAGGTTTTCTAGGGTACTTAAAGGTACTACTACGGAATCGTCAGCGCTACTAATAAAGTAAAAACTTCGCAATCATACCGTCTCAGTACCTATGTCGTGGTCAGATCATCGAATTGATTATTATGGTTGTTCCTTTCATGAAATAATCAATTCAATATTCACTTTTCATTTCACTATTTCCAATTTGTTACTTAGGTAAGTACTAGAATCAATTGAAATTTATACTTTTTTTTTTAAACAAAAAATACCGTTTCACTACCTTTCGTACCTACTAACTTTCAAGTCCAACGGCCAGTTATTTAAGTTTCACTTTCAAGCTTCAACGTAGAACATCAAAAGTGCATAAAGCACGTGTGACTGTCGCCTACGCAGCCAGAAATATTCAAGACTTACGCACTTACAGGTTGTAACACATATTGTTATAAAAGGTACTTAACCTAATACAAATAAGGCCTACGTTTGAATAAAGCCTATGCGCTAGAAAACCAAGATAAATAAATCCAACAGGGAAAATACATCATGGACACGTACACAAACGCCCTAGAACCCGCCCGAGTGCACTAGCGTCACAGTGTTAAGATATTCCCTTAATACTGTGCTAGCGCCCTGTTACGCGTTACCTATCAATGAAAAAGGAATGAAATAAAAAGTATTTTAATATGGCCTACAATGGCTTTACAAATCTTTATTTTTTTTTGAATTTATAACAGTATTCTTTACTTTTTTATAATAAATATTCAATTTCATTGATCATGTTTGTGTTTGTTTAATTTTGTTTCATATTTAACTATAATTTAAAGGTATTTTTTTAATTTGAAATTTGTATAGGTATAATTGTAATTAATTATAAAATTGTATAAATATAGCCGACTTAATAAGGCCAAATCTATGTCTTCGGTATTCCATTATTTTGCTTAGATTTATCTAGAATGAAAGAAGCTAATTAACCATGTTTTTATTAGTAACGTTAAATATTTATTGAATTATAAGCATTCCAATTAGGTAGGCCTTATTTGTATCAAGTAGGTACCTTAGTTATATGTGGTTATATTTATCATGTGACACTTTACACAGATACCAAAAACTGTCCCCCGACGCAAAAATAGAGGGGTGTTATGTGTTTAACATGTCTGTCTGTGTATCTGTCTGTGGTATCGTAGCTCCCAAACGGATGAACTGATTTTCGTTTAGTTTTTTTTGTGTCATAGATAATTTTATCTCAAGTGTTCTTAGCCAAGATTCATGAAAATCTGTTCTGCCGTTTGAATATTATCAGCTCTTTTCTGTTTGATGACGGGATCTGACTAACTTCCTTATGATCCATTCGAAATTTGGTACCGTGTTACTTAATTTTGTGTGTAATTTAAAAAGGATGAAACAAAATTAAACTTAAAAAAATTTAAATCCCCCTACACATACTCAAAAAGTGAAAAAATAAAATTTCTCTCCCGGTCGGGGGACCACAAAAATAGTAATAAGTGATAAGTGCTAAAAGGGTATATTATACGTTGGGGGTCCCCTGACCGAAAGAGAAATTTCATTTTTTGACCGTTTTTATTTACTGTAAACTGACACTCCAACGGCATATCATTTAAGTTTCCCTTTCAATTTAAGCACACAACAGCACAACATCAAAAGTGCATAAAGCGCGTGTGACAGTCGCCTACGCAGACAGAAACATACACGAAACAATCGAGGGTCCAAGTCTCAACTGGGGCACTGTATCGGGCCAAAGGTCCGTGCCCTTCCGCGCTAACAGGTGATAATTGGGCCCTAATTCCTTCCACTCATGTTTCTAATTTGAGCCGAGTTTATACATAAACAGTTATTCTTAGGGGTGTGAGCTTCGATCAATAAATAGTAAGTACTAGATGAACGCTCACGAACTAAATCAAAACTTTTTATGGCTGAGAAAAAAGGGTTAATACCTAATTCCGTCCTAAGTCCGCGCCACATAACTTGGCGTTTGTCAGAGGGCGCGAGGGCGCTAATCGTCGTGGTCGGTCGGAAAAATAAGCCTTATTCTCATGTCATAATTTTAGTTCCAGATATTAAACACGCGTCAAGTTATGTGGCGCGTGCTCTAAGGCGGCGATTCATCGTATATTGCATATGTGTCAAACTTGTCGAAGGATGTCACGAAACCTGTAAACATGACAACATATCTATGGTATATAAATAAAATAAATACTTCTCTGTTAACTTTTCGTACTTACATTACATGGCTGGGGTCTTCTTTTAAGAATTACTTGTGTTAGGAGCTTCGATCAACAATAGTACCTACTAGATGAAGGCTCACGAACTCAATGAAAACTTTACATGGCACAGACTGACTTTTTTTTAAACGGAGAAAAAAGGTTACGAATGTTACGATCTTACATTATAAATGACAGGAACCGTTCCAAGTTTGAAATACCTCAGTATTATTGACACTGTCAAAATAATCTACTTATAATTATACTCTCAAGTGGGAGTATACGCTCGGCCATATCTGTCACTCCAACTATGTATCTCGAACTAGGTGTTATTCTTGATCGAAGGTTAGAAGTTATTGTTTTATGATTACTGTTTTGTAAAAGGTTATTCCTTTTCCCTTTAATGTTCAAGAAAATTTAAATCTTTCTTGAAGAAATGAATTGCTTTTGTGATTTTTATTTTATGAAAAGAGACGTTTTTGTTAAGCATCTGTCGGATTCAAGTTCTTACCTTTTTCTTTGCCTTACAAGGTAACCTAATCGGTTGAAGAAAATTTTAATCTGAAGGAATGAATTGCTTTTGTGATGTTTATTTACGAAAAGATAAATCATGGCGTTAAACATCTGTCAAATTCAAGTTCTTACCATTTTCTTTGCCTTACAAAGTAACTTAAAATAAGATAATTGATAATTTCTTAGTTAAAAACTTTATTTTGACATAGGAACCGAATTGTTTTAGCTTTTGCAATCTTTTAAAATTGTCTTCGTTCAAGGTGATCTATTTTGTGAGGGTAAAACAACGACGACGTTAGTTTGCATGACCTCATACAAAATATAAACGGCTTAACACACCACTTTTTAAAGTTTAAAATATGGACAAAATATGGACACGCGGACTACTCGCGGGTAATGTCACTCGCCTAATTTCACTCTCCAGCTCCCAAACTATCCCCACACCAAAAATCTCGTCGGTATGTTGGTCCGTTTTGACTTGAAAGACGAACAAACAAACACACTATCACATTTATAATTTTAGTATGGATTTCAATAAATTCCATAAATACGTGAGTGCCAACCCTGAATGTCAACATCGGTGATGCGCCGGTGTCGGACTAAAAAGATAATGTCCGCTTTTCGGACAGTGTATCGATTAACTGTCGAGATAAACGCAATGGGATAATAACAACAAATTAAGAGATAATTTCAATCAAACATCGACAAAAAGATTAAATAGTCAGTGTCTGTTTAGTAACATTATTTTGTTTTAGTTCTCGACTCTTAATTGTCTCTACTTTATTTTTTCTAATAAACTTTATATATAATTCCAACTACTTTAATGTATAAAAAAAATCTTATATATTTAAAAACTAGTTAAAATGAAAACAGTACACTTTTTTCAAGTTAAAATTAAAAATATTTTGCTTTAGGACTTACTACAAGATGAGATTTTATATTATTTTTATGCATTCACAATGCAATTTTGTAAGTATAGGAAAAATGTGTGATAGTAAAAAACCACGAGCCCTATAAGTAGCTTTCAGGCGGGATTCGAACCCGCGCCTCCGGGAATCCAGCCCGATGTTCTGACCAACTAAGCTACCGAAAGGCCTACACGACTCATGGAATTTTGCTATCACTTGTTACGCTGTAGGCCAGCGTTGCTTCATCAATGTGAGGAAACCCTCGCATCCGAAAGAAACATTTTTACAAATGTTTAACAATCGATTAAGATGAAACAGCCATATTGAGATTTTATATTATTTTTATGCATTCACAATGCAATTCCATGAGTCGTGTAGGCTTTTCGGTAGCTTAGTTGGTCAGAGCATCGGGCCGGATTCCCGGAGGCGCGGGTTCGAATCCCGCCTGAAAGCTACTTATAGGGCTCGTGGTTTTTTACTATCACACATTTTTCCTATACTTACAAAATTGCATTGTGAATGCATAAAAATAATATAAAATCTCAATATGGCTGTTTCATCTTAATCGATTGTTAAACATTTGTAAAAATGTTTCTTTCGGATGCGAGGGTTTCCTCACATTGATGAAGCAACGCTGGCCTACAGCGTAACAAGTGATAGCAAAATTCCATGAGTCGTGTAGGCCTTTCGGTAGCTTAGTTGGTCAGAGCATCGGGCCGGATTCCCGGAGGCGCGGGTTCGAATCCCGCCTGAAAGCTACTTATAGGGCACGTGGTTTTTTACTATCACACATTTTTCCTATACTTACTACAAGATTTTAAGTAAAGTACAACATAATTATTAGTACATAGCTTGGGTATATTGTATATTTAAGTCAAAGTCAAAGTCAAAAGTTTTTATTCATATAGATTAAATAAAATTAATGCTAATGAATCGTCCAATTTTTTTTTACCTACCACCTGACATCTTTTATCTTTTATATCTAAGTCCTTTCATCATAGGTAATACATAAGAATACTCTTTTTTATATTCGCCGTTAGGTATTATGTAATGTTGTCTAACAGTTATTATTATTTATTATCACCTGGCTGACGAAGCGGCACCTCCTGTAAAAAGCTCTAAGTACTTAGATCTTAAGGACTTCACAATTGTTTCCTTTTTCCGAAGTTCTTCTTACGTGGGAGTATGCATGCAATGTTTGTTTAATTGCGTCTGATATGCGTAACACTCTTGAACTATCTCATTCGTAAGATCGTGGGCACGCTCTCCAGATTAATTAGAAAAACAAAAATAAACATTGCCGCTCTCAGTCGAAGGACGAACTTTCTCCAATCCAAATGGTGATTGACTTAAGTTGATTTAATTAATCTAAGTGTAAGGCGGTTATAAGATTTCTATGCTCTTAAAATTTTTATCGGCCCTTAAAGTTGATTTTATCGACATGAAGACAATGCCATAAGTAAAGGCAACGAAACGAACATTCCATTCGAGTCCAAATTATTGTAACGTAAAAGATTCGACAGGCTAAAATTCTTTAAGAATTTTAGGCGTGCTTCGAACTGCTTTGTACAAACTGTTAAATTGTGAAATAGTTTCAATTCGATTTTACAAAATCATTAGTTCTTACACTGAGTATAACCTTACCTTATTAACTTTGCTTTGGCAAGAAGATATTTTTAGTTGGAAATGAGTTGCCTTTTTTGCTAATATTAATAAAATAATTAAATAATTTTTATAAATAAAACACTTTCACGGATTTTATCACGCAATTTATTTAACAATTTGTTTAATTTTTAGAGGTTTTTGGTTTATCCGACACGTTTCGGCACCTTTCCAGGGGCCGTGGTCACGGAAAGCTGAATAAATTTAACACACAAATTATTTTTTCTTTGTTTAGTTTGGAATTATTGCCACTTGAAGAACAATAAACTCTTCAACACTTTTTGTACGTAAATCTAGTTTCGTTACCGCCTGTACATGCATACCTCTTAAATTACCATAACGTTACTCGCCATAAAATAAATTAATCTGAAGGCTCCTTTTAGTCAACACTCTATTTCAGGATATCTCGTCACCACACAGATTCGTTAAATCACACCTCCAGGTGACATTACTTGACATTAAGTGTAAGTGCAAGTACCCATAACTTTTGGATCTATTTATTTTTCTAATGGAGTAAATAGGAAGACAATAAAAGCTTATCGTAGAGAACTTTGTTCGAATAATGAAAATGTTCGGAATAGACCACCTTGTTGTTACGACTTTGGGTGCCATAGAGATTATTTAAAAAAGGCTTGATTGGGTCAACTATTTCCTTCGCATTGAAACAGACCCATTGGAAGTGTAGCTAAGCGAAACAAGTGTGTAAAGGAATTGAAAGTTTGAAGTATATTCCGACCAGGCTAAAATCTATAAGGTCTGCGCTTTAAACATGACAAACATCAGTTTCAATTCACATAAATGTAATCTGAAAGAGAATTTCAACATTAAAATTTCATACAATGTTTAAGTCTGCAACTATTATAAATCTTTTAAAAACGAACTTATTTTTTTTTTACTTATCGTCGCATCACCATGGCGTTGAGTCGGTGCTTTTAGTGAATGAGGTAAAGAAGAGAGTGAAAGGAGGTAGGCGCCGAATATCAAACTTTTTGGAATTTTATAGTGTTTCTGAACTATCAATGAAGTATTTTTGGAACGCCGTATAATGGACATAATATATTTCTGGTAATGTCTTAGTAATGAAGCTTCAGTAAAGGGTCAAAGGGGCTAGTAATGACGTAAACATATTTGAAACGTTCTTCAATCTATAATCCATACTAATATTAAAAAGAGAAAATATTTGTACTTGTATTAGTATTTTTGTTTGTAAAGAATAAACTCAAAAACTACTAACTGATTTTTAAATTTTTTTCACCATTAGAAAGCCACATTCTGCTTGAGTGACATATTTTATCCCCGTTCCCGTGTGAATGAACGGCTACCACGGGGATCCGCGGGGAGCTACGAGTATATTGAATAACTATTTTACTGAAAAATGGAAAATGAAGTATTTTAGAAAAAATCGACCCGTCTCACATCACAACTAGCTCCGATGGGACTCGAACCCACGACCTTTCGCTTTCCGGGCGACTGCTCTAACCACTGAGCTACGGAGTCGTTACGAGAAGCGTCGAATTTATCCAATACTTCTTACGGGCTGTATAGTCAGCGTTAATTTCATCAATGTGGAGATATTATATTACTACCCTCACACGCGAAAGAAATACTTTTCCAGGTATTTGGCAATCGCTAAAGATGAAATTACTATTGCAAGTTATTTTTAATTTTTAGTTTTTTGCATTCACAATGCAATTTTTATTACTGAAAAATGGAAAATGAAGTATTTTAGAAAAAAGCGAAAGTTCGAGCCCACGAGCCCTATAAGTAGCTATAAGTAGCTTTCAGGCGGGATTTCCCGCCTGAAAGCTACTTATAGGGCTCGTGGTTTTTTACTATCACATTTTTCCTATACTTACAAAAACTGCATTGTGAATGCATAAAAATAATTTAAAATCTTACCTGGAAAGGTATTTCTTTCGCGTGTGAGGGTAGTAATATAATATCTCCACATTGATGAAATTACCGCTGACTATACAGCACGTAAGAAGTATTAGATAAATTCGACGCTTCTCGTAACGACTCCGTAGCTCAGTGGTTAGAGCAGTCGCTCGGAAAGCGAAAGGTCGTGGGTTCGAGTCCCATCGTGCATCGGAGCTAGTTGTGAGACGGGTCGATTTTTTCTAAAATACTTAATTTTATAATACTTTATACGATATTCGTGCTCAGGAGATAGTTTTGGTGTTGGTTTTTCGCACGAACTACTTATCTCCTGAGGATGCCCCGGGTTAGGGCGAAACACGTGTAGAGTAGTCTAATCGGTGATGGTGCAAGGTGTAAGGCCGTCTTGCTAAATGCAGGTATTGTGCAATAGTATTTTCGTGGTGTGCATGTGCAATTTTTTGCGGGCAGGCGGGCGGTGCATCTTGCATAGTGTGTTTTTTGCGGAGGTAAGCTACATAATATTTCGTTTTTCACAATGGAATTAAGATAGTTTGCTCTGTGCATAGAGGGCTCTATGCAGAGCGAAACTATCTTAAAATTCGCTTAGCTTTTGCTTTCGCTGTGGCCTGCGCATTATTAATGCCAATCAAAAACCATACTATGTGGATTGACAATAATTGTCTTTTAGCAGATTGCCTGTATGAGATATGGCCATAAAAATTAAGACGAATCTAGTGCGTATTTCAGTAGTTAAATACAAGTGAAGACTTATTAATTGTTGTGTTTAATAATAGAGAACTTAGAAACAGGGCCAACAAAATAAATTCTTCGAAATAAAATTCAAATCACCAGTTACCGATCTTTAAAACAAAAACTAAGTTTTTCTTAACTCCACAGTGGATAACTGTAAGACGAAAGATTTATTTCGTTGCTTGTTTGTTTGCAATAAGAAAATCCAAAAACTACTAAACTGATTTTTAATTTTTTTGCAAAATATTCCTAAAAGACTTTAGCTACTTAGTTATTTAAATTTTTACTTTTTTGCATTCACAATGCAATTTTTATTATTGAAAAATGGAAAATGAAGTATTTTAGAAAAAATCGACCCGTCTCAAAACTCCTATCGGAGCTAGTTGTGAGACGGGTCGATTTTTTCTAAAATACTTCATTTTCCATTTTACAACAGACTTTAGACTTAGATATATATTTAGAATTAGAATAGATATTTTATCCCGATATTTCTACCGAAACCGCCATGTGCGTAAAGCTGCGTGAAGCAGCGGTGTGCATGTGCATTTTTTTGCGTGTGCAATTTTTCAATTTGACGACTCTGTCCAAAATAAGACACGGAGAAAATAAAACAGCTCTTAACGTTCTGTTCTTCTAATTAAAAGAGTTCTGTGCGGTAGGGCTTTCCAAGGCAATGGCTGAGCTTTTATGACATTCTTAAGTGCTTGCACCAACATCGCTGTTAAAAAAAAAATTGGACATCATCACAAACATTGCTTCAATCCCAAACTAAGGGTATTGCCATATACATCCAGACACGAGAAAATATTTACAAGTTAGTTTTCAACATTTTCCTGACCGAGAATCGAACCCAGGGCCTCAGAGATTGTGGCACACCATTCGGCCACGGACGTCGTCAAATGTTTACAAACATTTTCTAACAATAAAAATTGTTACAGTAGGAGTCGTTAGATGTTTTAGTTTAAGTAACTACTCCGACATTTTTGTTTAGAAATGTTTACTGAAATTTAAAACATTTTTAACATCGTGATCAAATGTTAGTTATGAAGATACGTCCGATCTACTAGATGATATTTTAAATTACTATGTTGGATCGTGGTAAAGCATCAAGGCTAGCTTCTGCAAAAATCTTGAATACCTATTATAAAAAATAGGACACAATTTCGGCTGAAGCTCTTAGAGGCCAAAGCCGGTAAAAACCTACCAAAGAGAGGGGAGTCAGAATTTGTATTCGTGAAGTCTATTAAACTTGTATTTGATGCAATCAAATAGTTTTTTTTCCATTAACATTTTAACAACTAACATCATTGATTCATCACTAATTTCAATTCGTCTAACAATAGCTTTGACAAAAAGCATTTTACGACTTTCATAATTCCTAGCAACGAGTTTCATTTGTTGCGACTTTAATATTCGCGAAACAATTGAATGATAGATAGCACCTACCAATTCAAACATTAGATTGATCTGATATCGATTTTTATTACCAATAAAATATTTCGGAGGTCAATGTCCTGGAAAACAGAACACATTTCATTGGCACCTACATAATATATATAAAAAATGGAAATACTTTCAAAAAATTTACCTAGGTATATTGTAATTTACTTACATAAGAATATACTTAGTACTTTAAATGTTGCCATTTTTATTGTTTAGTTGGTTGTGGTAAAAGTAGGTATATTTTTCATTTTCAAACAGTCTTTAAAGGATTTGTAGGATTGATACAAATCTCCGTAAAAGGAGGTAGAGTAGTGATGGTTATTTGTACTTTTCTTCCTAACATTGTTCTATGGCAAATATCTTCCACAAACTAGAAACCATACTCCACTTTTTAAGCCATGGGTGCGTAGTACGTCCAGTCAGGCAAAGGCACCACGGCCGTACGCCCGCCAACGCGCTTGCGTGAAAAGCCCTACTACCGCGCGAACTAATTCAAACTTAGAAAAAAAAAGTTTTAAAAGTGACGTTTGTCTGTGTTTCTGTTTTGTTTGGCGCGAATTTTACGAGAGTGATTGGTGAAAACCTTGTTTCAGATATTTCATTAATTTTGGTAAGGGAGTTAATTAAGTTGGTTATTTGTTTATTTATTTAAATTAAGGCAATTAATTATTGGTAGTGAGTAATTATATTGAGTTGAGTAAGTAACATTTCTTACGAGTGAGTTGTCATATAAAATTAGGTTCTGTGACAATATGAGAAGTTAATTAAAATGATTGTGGTTAATTTTATTCGCATGTCTGATTCCGGACATCATCGCTTGATTGGAATCTCGGTATGTGCGCACATTGACAAGCACATTCCAGCTGTGAGAATACTTAAATTAATTAGTAGGTAGGTATTTCACAAGTTTGTACTTTCAACAGTTTTAAGCCAGAAATTATACTGGTTTTGTAAATTTTTGATACAAGGCTGTATTATTTTTGATTCTTGATTATTTAAAAAAACAGGTTAAATTATCTCCACATAATAATGTGTTTACATATTTTTGCCGCCTATTTATTAACACTAAAATAAAAAGATTTGTTTAGTTATATTATTTAATCAGTTTTGTAATAGATGCGATTAATACTGTTTGAATTTTCTTTTTTCAATTTGGTTGACTACCTTTAAGTAATTTTTTACTTAGGTAATTAATGTAGAGTTCACAAAACTGGAAATAGCGACACGCATTTGTTTTATTTCTTCAAGTCCAACTCTACTAGTGATTTAGCGATTTTATCCAAACACACTACCTCTAGACTTCAAGAAATATTTTGTGTAAGTACTGTCTGAGAAACACCGGAAGCGTAAATATTAACACCGTGATGCTCTGACCTAATTTAGTGCAAGTAATTTACCTTAGCGTTGCGCAGAAGATGATAAAGATTGGTGTACATTGTACGTTTAGTTATGCTCCATTTCTGAATCTACGTGACGTCATAACGTGCGTTGCTTTTTGAAATAAAAAAAAAGTTTTTAAATTAAGTGCCTGTATTTTTACCAAGTGGAGTCATTGTAAGAAAAAAGGTTTCATATTTTCTGTGTAAAATTGGAAAATTATTAGAGTTTTAAACCTTTTTAGGGTTCCGTAGTCAACAAGGAACTCTTATAGTTTCGCCATGTCCGTCTGTTCGTCTGTCCGTCCGTCCGTCCGTCCGTCTGACCCCAGTCTAGCTCATAGACTCCTAGTACTAGAAAACTGTAATTTGGCATGAATATACATATTTACCACGCCAACAAAGTGGTGAAGTAAAATTTTGAAAAATATTTTTTTTTAGGTTACCTCCCCTACACGTGAAGTGGGTTTATAATTTTTTTTTCTTGTCTACCCCATAATGTGCGATGTCGTTGGATAGCAATTTTAAAAACGTTGTGGGTTTGTGAAGACAGTTTTTTGATTGAGGCATCTGTTTGTGAATTTTATTAAGCTTTAAAGTGCAAAAATTTGTTAGAGTCAAGTGTCCCCCCCCTACCAGCCAAATGGTTGTTTCTGGATACGTGAAAAAATTCACGATAGTAGTACATATGAGGAAGTTAAAAGAAAAACTATCACAGCCAAGTAGGCTTTACAAGTCATATAACACATTTTCGAAAACCGCAAATATAACTTTGTCATTCATACGAATACTATGAAAAACAAAGTTATTTTTTTCTGGCAAAAAATTACAGTGGTATTTTTGCGAGGTGTACTTACGTAATCGGTACGTTAAGTGGGTACGGAACCCTTCATGAGCGAGTCCGACTCGCACTTGGCCGATTTTTTTCTTAAACAGCTGTCACATCGTTTTACGTAACATTGAATAGGTCCACACCTGAACACTTCATTCCCGTTCGTTATCCCGTTCACATCGGGAAAAAATCTAACCTAACCTAACTTTTCCTTTTTCCAGCATTAAGGGACATCGGGAAAAGTCTTAACCTAACCTAATTCTCCCATTGTCCCTCAGTGGTAGACAAACAGTGGGGGACAACGGGCCTACATGGAAATTTAAAATATGATTTCTCCAAACCAGTAGATAAAAAGTTTATGATATTTGATCAGTGAATAGAAAACACTTAACAAGCATCATAAAACTTTTCATTGATCGAAATATTTTCAACAATATCTCGTTTTCGAGACGCGGTAGTAAAATGTTGATGGCGTGTTCCCAAGCCTCGCGTAACATCTCAAGCTCCTAATCAGCTGATAGTTATGTTTAAAGTGCACTGATAACCGCCCATGCGCTCCATACTTGTTGCACCGTGTCGTAATACTCAAATGTATGATATCCATACTAATATTATAAATGTGAAAGTGTGTTCGGTTGTCCGTCTTTCACGTCGAAACGGAGCAACAGATCGACTTTGGGAGCTGGAGCTTTTATTTCGAAATTTTTTATATTCCCGTGGGATAACGCCGTGTAGTAGCTACACGCAAGCGAAGACACGGGCGGAAGGCTAGTTTTTAAATAAAAGACAGTTATGAACGTCTTAACTTATTACCTCTTTAGAATGATCGATAACTCTACCCAATTTTCATATCTGAGGGCTGAGTGAAAGTTAGTAAATGCACCAACATTTGTACTTATTTACTGCATTCACAATGCAAAATTGTTACTATTGAAAATATTGAAAATGAAGTATTAGAAAAAATCGACTCGTCTCACAACTAACTCCGATGGGACTCGAACCCACGACCTTTCATGAAGAGCATCTGGTCGACTGCTCTTCATGGATGCGCTTCATTTTCAATATTTAATAGTAAAGAAAAAAGATCTGTGATGAAATTCTCGATGCTTCTTCTTCTGTCGTGTCGATGTTATGCTAAAATTTAAATCTTCCTTCCCCAGAACCCAAAGCACAAAAAACTATCGTTATGGTATTTTACAATCGTGATCGTATTATTTTGTAAAAAAATCAAGAGCGGGGGGCGCCTCTTTCGAATTCTATAGATATTTGACAGCAGCTCTTTGACAACTTTTAAAAGATGATTTGAATTGAATAATAGACGATTACCACGAACTAAAATTTTGTAACAACAACTCGAAACACACATAATATTTATACTTGTATTAATTGAGTATAGTAACTATAGAGAGTGTAACTATTTCTCATTAAGTATTATGCTGGAGCTTCACCTGCGTCTAATGTCATTAATTAGCGCGCTATTTGATATAGTACGCAGGTGTAGCCGGGTCTTAGCGCGTTTAGACGCGCACGCCGTTAAGCGTCACGCAGGTGAAGCCCCAACATTAAAGGGAACTAACTATAGGTCTTTTCATAAAACATACCTAAGTATATTATTTTCGATTATGTATCTGTATGACCGTTTATTTCTTACTAAATAAATAAATAACGACAAGTTTTTCGTGCTTGGGCTACAGAACTCGGCCACTTTGACTGACTGTAGGCAACGCGATAGTAACATTTGTACTTACATAGACAAGGCTTACTGAGTCCGGACGGAATAAAATAACTTGTATGTTAGGAATTACCGGAAGCTGGAGATTAAGAAATTCTTTGCTTGATAAAGTGGTCCTTTTCGCAAATAGCTCTATGGAGAATGGAAAATGAAGTATTTAGAAAAAATCGACCCGTCTCACAACCAGCTCCGATGGGACTCGAACCCACGACCTTTCGCTATCCGGGCGACTGCTCTTACCACTGAGCTACGGATTTCTAAATACTTAATTTTCTATTTTTCAACCATAAAAATTGCATTGTGAATGCAAAAAAGTAATAATTTAAATAGCTCTATGGAGTTTAACAAAAGCATGGGTGACATTGTTTATTTAGGTGAATTCCGTGCGCGAACTTGAATAAATTCACGTTATCATCCTGAGTCCCAAGATCAGAAAAAACGTTGTTGGTACAACTGGATGTCCTATTACCTATATGAAGAACAAAGTTTAGACGAAAAGTTTAAGGCTTGTATAATATTTGAATTTTTATTTCATCAGTGTTTTTTTATTAAATTGTTTTTTTAGTTATTTGTTATAGTGATCACTTACCTACTGGATTTGCCTCATATTTGGGGAAAGGACTCTATATCATGAGTATTAATTATTACGGTTACTATTTTTTTCTCCGATTTCTTCCGTTTTTGGATATGTGGATACTTGAAGGGTTCTTATGAAGACTGTGAGTGAAGATTTGAGGTTGCACTGAGGGAAGGGTGTTTTTCTTTAATTGGGTCGATAACGACCCCTGGGTCAAATGTGTTACCTACTTTAAATTTACGATGAATAAAAATACCAATACTTTATTAATTATATAATTATTCGTATAATTCAAGCCAAAATTCAAGAATGAAACTGAGAAAAAGCATTTTGAACTGAGAACTGAGAAAAAACACGTTTTTCTCATTGAGATTGCTGGCCAATGGCAGTCCAGTAAAAAAAATTGACGCAATAGACAGAGAAATCCGTATTAGAAAACTCCTCCTGTACTTTAGCCATCAGTTTATTGATAACATGACGTCCTAATCCTGTTTCAACACGATCAGAGCACCCTCGATAGGGATCAGCATAAAGGCAGTAAGTAGCCCAGTCTCGTCGCAGCAATCGACATTTTGAACCGAAATCTTATTGGCTTCCCTTTGATGTGCTGTTTGCAACCATGTCTACCGTAATACGGAACCATGGATTCATCAATGCTTATTTGCTTTTCAATATGAGCATACTGGAGAAATTTTGCATTTAGCATATCAATTAGCGTTTGTACTTTTGCCATCTTGTCACTTTCAGGCAGTTCGCTATTATCAGCCACATGAAAATAGCGCAATATCTCTTCGAAGGATAAGGATGTTGTATCTTCATTAGTTTCCCAGTACATTCGGCGTCGCGGCAACGGAGTATAACCAGACAAAATAAGGATTGCAATAAAGCAGTATATTTATTTGTCTGACAAAGAGAAATTCATATTTCCCGCTCGAACAGCATATATAACTGTTTGTCTGACTAGGTGAACGATTACTTCACGTTCGAAAAAAAGCTCAAGGAATGTGATAGGGTCACTATTTTCAGACAACGTTGTAACAGACCCAGGAAGGGGTGTGGTCCACTCACGATTATTCCTGGGAAGATCTCTCTTCACCCAATTGCGTTCTCTACCCGCTTGGCATTGAGTAACTGTAAGTACTTCTCCCTCTTCTGCGTGCTCTTTCATGTGCTCTTCCGTGTGCTCTCCCACGTGTTCTTCCGCGACTTGTTTGTTCCAGTGGCAATGGAGGTCTATCATTGGGTTCCTCATCCTCGCTAGACGCGATTTTCTCGGCAAATGGATGCCGACGGGATAAATGATGGAAAAATATATCCTCTTTATCTCCGGAATCACCGTCAGATACCCTGCCGTCGCCAGGAGGTTCAATAAAGATATCAGCACCAGGTATATCATCGTCGGAGTTAATATTTTCAAACTCGTCTATTATATTGTTTGTTTTTAGCGGTCTTCTAGACCTAGAAATCAAAAATTGCAATTAAATACACTTCTTCCCAAGGGGTCGTTACCGACCCACAAATGTTTTGAAAGCTATATCTGTGTAAAAACATGTATGTCCTAACACTTTCACTGTTATGAGCTAGATAATCTATCTTATTTTATAATAAAAACGACATAATAGGTTTTTTACCGTAGAAAAAAATATAACTTACAGTGCCACAACCTTTTCTGTGCCGGTGACAGCGGCGCTACGTACGTTTTTCTTTTTTTTGTAGTAATTTAACCGGCCCTGACTTCTAAGAACTTCAGCCGCCAGCAGCGCTATGGTTGGACATCAACTTGACAGCAAAATGACATTAAACAAATCACGTTAGTTTCACATTTTGGCCACCGGCACAGCAAAGTTTGTGGCACTGTACATTATTCTTAGCAGAACCGAACTTTTTTGCCACCAAAAATCAAGTCATGAGTGAAGAACTGTCACCATTAGTAACAAAACTAGCCGCCATTCAAAAAGATTTGTTTTGTTTGGTAGATAATACTTTGATAGATCGATAAATTGCGCTAGGCGTATAGTAGTAAATAAGCGTTTTGATTCACAAAATCGCTCGTTTTCCAAAACCTGTTTTACAGGACAAAAACGACCCACTGGGCATATATGGTTAAGGATGCTAACGACTTCATTATCGTCCTGTATTATTAGTAGTTCAGTTAGCTGAATACAAATAAGAAAAGTTTAGTTAATTCTTTTAGCTCATAATGCGTGAACTTTAAGTCTACCAACTGTGTTCATCAACAGTCGGTTACGTTAACCGTTGGTTAGTTGGTAGGTTAACGCACGTGATTGGCTAACGTGAACGTAAGTCAGGCCTAAATCCAAACTTTCCAAACATTTGCCTAACTTAGAGTAGCCCTAAATCCGTTCGAGTGGAGTTGTGAATCGATCGAGAACAAGACTTAACACGACTATCGTACAATGAGTACTGTTATAGTGTAAGAAACTAGTTCACTTTTCACTTTTAGTTTACTTTTCGAAGTATCGATAGCATTTGTGTGGATTTAACGTGGGCTTGCATTTTTACTTCAAGCTTTTGTGATTGTATTTGACATATTATTGCTCGTGACTGTACAACGTGAGTAACGTTGAATAGTTGCAATACATACGAACGTGATCGAGTACCTATCAATAAATAAAAGCACATAATAATGATTCTAAATTTTATTTTACCAAAATTCAAACAGTCGAATGATACATTATTATTGTATTAATAATTTTCTGAAATAAGATCGACGTGTCTTGAAAGGAAGAAGTAGCAAGTATTTATAGCGTGCAACTCTATAAAACACCAAGCGGCCTAATCAAATAAGTAGCATGAACGGAAAATCTAACGTAACTAATTTGAAACTAATAAATAAATAAAATACCACAGTTGATGTTTTTCTAATTTAAATATTTGTCACCTCTATTTCAAAATTAGTATCAATTACACAAATTTATATAAACTCAAAAGCTCAACAGTAAAGTCTAAAGTTTAAAAACAGTAAAGAAAATATGACTAGGTAGTTTCTTGCTATTCGCAAATTATACGGCATACAATGTTTGCATACGTTCTTAACAAACAGCAAATGTATACTTCCTTCTCGCGTTCCCCATACTCTGGTACGTCTCATTCGCAACTAGGTACTTTATTCTAATTAAGTGTTTTATGGCTGTCCTTAATTTTGCACATAAATGCCAGTGCTGCTAACATTTTTCGTACACTTTGTTTAGATTTGTTAAGGCGCTATCACGTGAATGAATGAAAGTTCACGAAAATTGTACCCCTAGCACGAAAAAGTATCGTTATAGTGATGGTTATCTTGATCCTATTATTTTGTATGAAAGCCAGAGCTCTTTCGGTCGTAAAAGGAATCAAATTCACTTGGTATTTGACAGAAGCACTTTGACAACTTTTGACGTGGTATTAGTTTACTATACGATTACGATAAAGACAGTTTTTCCTGCTACGGCTACTGAGGCACAGAATTAAAAAAAAAAATGTTGTATTGTTGTTTCTAAAATCTGAAATGAATTAATTATAACAAACCATATATTAATTGCATGTGTATAGGCCTTTACGTCTATTGTAGACGATTTAATCAGTGCCTCGGAAGCAACTTTTTGGTGGCTAAATAAACCGATGCGAGAGCGACAATTTTTTCCGCGGGCCTGACAGGGTTAACTGCATAAGGTCATACACATAATGTCTATAAACACGTTGCATTGCAGTACCTGAAATTTAAACATATTTTTGCTACAAAATTTAATACAGGTTTTTTTATAGAAACAGGTGATGTATAAAGATTTTTAAATATAAACTAGTGATATTGAGACATACATTTTCATCCTCTATCATTCTTGATTACTTGTTTTAGTTTCCTATCATTTTATCATTATCTATCTAAGTACAAGTACAGTTAGGCATATAAAAAAATCAGGTGTGCTAAGTTTACAGGTAAAGATTTTTATTCTTTATTTATTTTGGAGATTTTGTCACATGCAGGTAAAGTTAATGACGCATATCTGACATTATGAAAATCCCATCCGAAATTCCAATATGGTGCTGTGTACTTTTTCCTTCAGGTTTTCTTTTTTTTCCATATCATGAAAAATTTTGAATCACGAATGCGTTATAGGGTTTTCCAAGGTCAGCATATTAAAACTTCTTGTGTTTTAGACTTTACATTTTACGTAGTAACACAAACAAATGAAAATTTCCCGCATCGAAACAGCACCTTAAATCAGTTTTAGTACAGCGTATGTTTATAATTTATTTCAGTACTTCCACTTCCTTAGTTTTTGATGGTAATTAGCTTTTGTAAACTTCAAAACTATGTGGGTGAGGAATGGAAGGTCAGCTTAAAAAAGAAAAGCTCAAGGTTGGTCTTCAAGCCATTCAGGTCTCTTATTCAGTGAATTTGGAGCTATTATTATTTTGGATCTTTTTAGAGTAAATGGAGTTGTTATTTTATGATGCTATTTTTAGAAGATGTCTAAAAACTTTATAACAAGCGGGACTTGAAAAGATTGCGAGAGCCGAATGTAACATAAGTAATTACAAAAATTAACTGACGAATGAGCAATGCATGCATGGAAAATCTCTGACTTTGTAACATGTTTGTATAAATAAAAAAAACTAAAATTTTCAACGCTCTTTCTAATGTCACAAAAGGTTAGTCAGTTTCGAGTACCTATGTAACGATTTCATCCACAGTACATCAATTCTAACATATTTAATTACTATTGTTACAGGTATAACAGGATGAAACTTAGTGACTTCAGTCAGTGAAATGACACACAACAGTGAATTGACTACCAAGTGTATATGGAAGAATAATGTTTTATGAGACGGATTGAAAAGTTGGTGGAAATAAAATGGACAAATTATTGAGACATTTTGTTACTAAGTTATAGTAACCACAAAACATGGGGAGAAGAAAACAGACTTTCTGGCACAAGGTCTTTTGGTAAGTTTTATTAAATATTAATTCTAGAAACTTGATAACTTTTTGAACTTACTTACATCTAAGTTGAAGTAGATTTTGCAATTTTGATGCTGTTAGTAGATATCAAAAAGTTTTCAACTGTACATAGCGTTAAGCAAAGCAACAGAACTCTCTTAGGCCGTATACAGAAAGAAAGCTGGAAGCCTATCGGCGCTTATAGGCGCCGGTCCGCGCCGGAAAGGCAGTCTCTACGTAGCTGTTGTTACCTGAATTGACCGGCGCGGCCTTACGTTTATTTTTAACCGACTTCAAAAAAAGGAGGAGGTTATCAATTCGACTGTATATTATTTTTTTTTATTTTTATTTTTATTTTTTATGTGTGTTACCTCAGAACTTTTTAGTTAATGAACCGATTTGGATAATTCTTTTTTTATTTAAAAGGTGACGCTTCTCGTGTGGTCCCATTCAAATTTTATCAAGAACTGGCAAGAAGTTCATGAGTTATCCTGAATAATGTGTATTCAGACTTTATTTGGGTATATGGACGATTTCATACTTTCATCAAATTGGGGATCATTTTTAAAATATATTTTTTTCGAAAGTTGGTACTTCTGACCTGATCTTACTTTCACCAAGTCAGGACCAGGGGATCAAATCCCAGGAAAATTGAGAGAAATTCTCAAATATAGGCAAGCCTTATGCGTTCCATTTATTTTTGAAGTTAGTCAAGTATTTGCATCTGGTAGTCATCATCTCATAGTGATGAGCTGGTGATGGAAGCTACAACTCCTTAACGGTTAGGAGCTGGAGAATATTTCTTTAAGTATTAATCGTACGTATGGGCTAATAGTTATATTCTTTTAGGTTATTAGGGTGAGCTGCTGATGAGAGGTGAAACTCCTCAACATTTAGGAGTTATATTATGATGTTTTATAAATACCATATGCACGAATGGACCTTAAGTTGTATTCCTTCAAGTTATCTAAGTAGCTAAAAATTGAAAGCTGAATTCCGTAACGGATAGGATATTTACAACAATTTATCATAATCACTATGTGGTTTCTTAAGCTACTTCACTAAAAATCGAAAAATAAAACGTTTTTGAAAGAAAATGTAACCGCCTTCAAAACGAATCTTCAAACAAAAATTAACAAACACTAAAAAACGAAAAAAATAATATTTTTTTTTAATTTAAAGGACGATGATACGTGACTTTTTCTAATTTATCTTGGTACTTACTGAACTGTTTGAAGTCGGTGCCAAGCCAAAAAGAATAAGAACGAAATATACTGAGTGAAATAACTAACATAAAAAAAAACCGGTCCCAAGCGTGAGGCGTAGGACGTAATTACCTCAATACGTATAAGACGGCACCGACTTCAAACAGTTCAGTAAGTACCAAGATAAATTAGAAAAAGTCACGTATCATCGTCCTTTAAATTAAAAAAAATTATTATTTTTTTCGTTTTTTAGTGTTTGTTAATTTTTGTTTGAAGATCCGTTTTGAAGGCGGTTACATTTTCTTTCAAAAACGTTTTATTTTTTAACCCCCGACTGCAAAAAGAGGGGTGTTATAAGTTTGACGTTTCTATGTATCTGTCTGAGGCATCGTAGCTCCTGAACGAATGGACCGATTTTGATGCGGTTTGTTTTATTCGACTGACGTAATCGCGATGGGTTTTAGCTATAATTTGTGAAGATCTGTTCTTACGTTTCAAGATCATCAGCTCTTTTAGTTAGCTGCAGTAGGGATCAGACACGCATAATGGGTATTAACTTACAAACGCTTGTGTTTAATTTAAAAAGAACGAAATAAAAATAATAATTTTGAACAACCTCCGACACAAAAAAGCTCTAAAAAGTAAAAAAAAGAGAAACTAGTGCCATACCCCCGACAGAGAGAGAAAATTTCTTTTTTTCTTTTTAGAGACTTTTCTTATTAATTTTAATAGTCATTTTTTCTAGAATTATGGTTCAGTTTTTTACGTACAATAAATATATTCACTAGTTAAAGCAACGAACAATACTAATGCCTAGCTTTAATAACAAAGACATGTAGGTATAAACTTCCTCGTGTTTAATTGATTTACAACACTTTTAAAAGGTATTTATCGCTTGTGTAGCAACAGTTTATGGTTTAGCTGGTGAGCGAAAGTGTTCTGGAGTGGTATATCTCAATGCGTTGTAAATCAACCGAGGTTTATGGCTAAGCGTTGTGGCAGCTCGTCGTGAGCCGGTAGTGTTGTTGTTACGTGCATAACTACATTGGGTTGAAGTTCTTCAAATCTGAAAATGCTATGAATTAATACTTGGAATCTAGCTGCTTTTAAAAGTTGAAAATGTTGAGATGTATGTGTGGGGTAGCTTATATGGACAAGGCACGTTGCGGGCGTACCTACCTAAATTGGGTAGAAGTTCTTTAAATCTGAAAATGCTATAAAATAATAGGTTTACTTTGGCTGATTTTAAGGCGCTACTCGGAAAAAGTATTGACTATTTGATATAAAACTATAGGACGGTTAGAGTTTTTATAAATCTGGTAATAAGATATATATTTCTTCATACCTTTATCTAGAATCGTATTGTTTCAGAAACACGATTTTATGATTTTGGCTCGACACTTTTTATTTTCGAAAATACCTCAAAAAAATTAGAAATATCAAGATTATTCTTAAATGGGGATACATATACTATTAAAAATTGGTTTAATTAGTGGACACCAATAATATTTAGGATCGTATAGAAGCATTTTTTTAAAATCGCTATAGTTTTTGAATACGAATTGATTTTGTGTTTTTTTTGCGTAATCGGCAAAATCGGTCTCGCTCCCGCGCGCGTCGTTTTCTCATTGCTATCTCGCTTTAGCATAATTTTTCCGAGTATCGCCTTAAAAGTTGAAAATGTTGAGATGGATGTGTGGGGTGGTTAAAACGGACAAGGCACGTTGCGTGCGTACCTACCTAACTAGGTACATTGGGCTGAAGTTCTTCAAACTTGAAAAAGCTATGAAGTATCAGCTGCTTTAAAAAGTATGAAAGTGAAATAAAGTGAAACCGTAGGTTTTTTGAAATGTAGGCATTGACAGCCGGCCCCAAAGTTTATAAATGTACCTAAAAGTGTAGATATTTTAATGTTTGTTGCTCAATCACGCCAAAACGGCTGAAGGGATTTGGCTAATGGGACACAGATACTTTGTAGCCTGGAGAAGAAAAGAGGTTAAGTATTTTTTATCCCAAAAAAATATCACATTCCCGCGGGATAACGTCGTGTAGTCGTGAAAGCTAGAGATTTTGTATTTCGTATAAACTATAAATTAATAAGATTTCTAGCGGGCGCTTGCCGCGAATCGGTCGCACCATCATTGTACCGATAGAGCTTAATTCTAGTACCTATACAGTGTCAAATGCATAAAATAAACAATAAAGGCAAATTGCAGCAATTTTCATCAATGATCTAAAGTAAGATCGTGAGGGTCAAACGGTGCTTGTTAGATATTATCAACAGCAACTTATTAAGTGAAATAATGGGGTGATTTTAAACTAACAATTCGTAATCTTCATACATTGTAAGGATAACTCGACGACAGCGAGGTGTTACATTGGCCTAGCTAGGACTAGGTGCTTTAGTAGATAATAAAAAAACTAGGTGCCAAATTAGATATCTCTTATTGGTTATACAAGATTGTATAAAACGAAAACGGTGGTCTTTTATTCTAGTAAAAATGTAAAAAGAGAAGTATTGTGTAGGTAAGCAGAAAAGCTTGAACACTGTATATTACTTACTTGGTTCTAGAACTACACTCATAGGTACTTCCGAAAAATTAGGAATTTCAATGACAGTCATTATATCATAAACATTCTGAGGCAATAAAACATTCAAACATTGTTTTCGCATTTATTTTAAATTAATTATTTGTTGCTGTAACTGTGCTTGTAGTTGTTTTGCGCGGTTCGACCCGCGTGGTACTTGGTTGTAATATTGAATTTAAAAAAAAAAATCCTCAAATAAACTTTTTTCTTAAGTAGTAAAGTTTCATCTAAATCCGTTCAGTAGTTATTGCAAAGGGTAACAAACATTATACCTTCATCCTTACAAGCTTTCGCATCCTACTAATATTATAAATGTGAAAGTTTAGATGTTTGGATGTTTGGATGTTTGGATGTTTGGATGTTTGTTACTCAATCACGCCAAAACGGCTGAACGGATTTGGCTGAAATTTGGAACACAGATACTTTGTAGCCTGGAGAGGAACATAGGCTACTTTTTATCCCGGAAAAATGTCACATTCCCGCGGGATAACGTCGTGTAGTCCACGCGGGCGAAGCCGCGGGCGGAAAGCTAGTTTGTAATATTTGTAGGATGTATTATCGCATGTATTCTTTATAACAAAATCATTTTTTAAATAATTTGTTTGCTCATAAAACATAGGCAAACCCAAACTGCTTTTCACACACAAGTCGTAGGTACACTACTATTTACTCACATACTCCGCAATTTTTTCCTAGTTCCTTATTTATCACCAAACATGAACTTTCACATTATTTGTCAAACTCCAACAAAAGCTACTAATTACGCTTCTCATTTGTTTACGTACAGTAAACTTCTTTTTACTGAACGGTAAATCTTGTCTTGTCACTCGAGTCTCCTTCGAGAGCAAAGGTAAACATGAATTATGCGTCCCATTCATATGGGAGCGCGTGCACAGGACTATGAGCTATTGACTTGAGTATGGAAATCGGTTAAAAAAATAAAAACATAACGGGTAGGTAGGTACATAACCTTCTTGATATTAAACATTTGGGCGCAAAACTTTATTAGTGTACGTGCCTACATTACCTTACCGATTCAACAATTTATTTTTTATTTTTATTATCGTACAAGCTTTCGGTTCTTAGGGCTACCGGCCAAAAATATGGATATGAGCGAGCATGGGTTTCATTTGACATTTGAAGTCCTTAATATGGGCATGATAATAAGGTCTTTAAAAGTCAAATGAAGTCTATGCTTATTATGTTTAGCCGATAGCCCCCTGGTTAATACGGTAACAATAGATTGTTTAGCAAGGGATGTATGGCACCCATAACAGTCGAGTGTTTTGACTGACTGACTGAGCCGATAGTTCTAGACTGTTATGGGTCCATATGTGATTTTTTTGTTCATTTTCTCTATTTTAGGGAAGGCAAGTGAAACTAACTCCATACAGCCATATTTGGTGCTTAGCCCGTACCTACTCTATGCAATTCCAAGGAGTTAATAGCCTGAATTTTTATGTTACAAATAACTTATTAACATACCACTTTCAACCCGCATTTTAGGCAAGTTATAAGTTACTTTCAGAATATGAGACGTGAAATGTAAATTATTTACCAGAGGCAAATTCAAAAGTTGCGAATTTGCGATAAATGAGAGAATTTGATTAAATAAGTTAGACGTATCTGTTCATACGAAGAATAGAAGCCTCGGAAAGATAGTATCCAGTATTAGCGCTAAATCCTATCAGTTTCATACAAACCAATGCCTAGCTAGTTTGCAAATCAAAGGAGACCCATTCAAAAAGGCTCATACAGTTTTATTACTGTCATTGAGAGATTCCAAGTATCCTAAGGCGAAGCTCGACCAGTTTCTAACTGTACGCGACAGTAGTAAATTGTGCCCATTCATTCATTGGCCAATAATTGTAAGACAACTCTGTTTACCCAGCAACTATTTAATGGCAACCGTTGCAATTGAGACTTCGAAATAATAGTGTAGGAAATGAAGCCCCCAGTTGTGCCCCCAGTGACAGGGTCACGCGTTCAAGGTCGTACTATTAGCACGAGGACGCTTATCTGTACCCAACTGGTAACGAAAGACGTTACATTATTGCGTAACAGGGGATAGATTTATCTTCGCTTTCAAAATGTTGGTGTTCCGGATGATATTTCTTTTGGATATTTTAGATTTGTGTGTATATGTGACTTTTTAACATAATTTTAAAGATAAATAATGCTGAGCAATTTTCCATATTGAATTATTCATAGTTTAAAATAAATCAATATTGGTAATAATTTTTTTTTGGATGTTCTTACTCGTAACGTCAAATTACATTCTAAGGTCATATAAGTAATAAAAAACGACGGAGCAATTTTTCAATGAAATGGGAGTCAAAAAAGGAATTATCATTCAAAAGCAGTACTCATGTTTGAAAAAAGTTTTGGATTTTTATCAAGTATCACATACTAGTATAAATAACTCATTTGGTAAAATAAATTTGGGTTGAGAAATTACTCGGTTCAATATATAAACATATTTGTATATTTAGGTATAAATACCTAACTTCCGTCTGAGTATTTTTTTGGATAAGCATTTAAAAGTTTATGGCTCATGCTATTTTATAACCCAGCAAAGTTTCATCGACTGAGGAATTAATGTATGGGTCTCCATACAAAGAATCTGTTCATTGCCTACACTATAAAGGCAAATTGTGGAAAATTGTACTTACTGATTTATTAAGCGAAACTGCATGTTTTTATCTTGATTTTTGTTGAATATATGAACTTACTAGTGGCGCCCAGAAGTTCCACCCGTGTGGTATCCGTTTCCATGGAAATATGGGATAAAAAGTAGCCCTTGTGCTATTCCAGCCTAAAATCTATCCCCGAGCCAAGTTTCATCCAGATTAGTTCAGCCGTTCCGCCGTGATTGAGTCAAAATATAAACTTCTCATATATAATAATTACTTTGCAATTACCCGCGTACGATGGGCACACATGCATTCGTTTCATCTCCTTAGAGGTTGAATTTTACAAAATCCTTTCTTTGCGGACGCCTACGTCTTAATATCTGGACCTATATCTGCGTGCCAAATTTCAGCTGGATCCTTCCAGTAGTTTGAGCTTATGTTGATAGATCAGTCAGTCAGCTTCCTTTTTTTAAAATATTTAAATTAGTAAGATAAGATAAACGAAATGACCTGACTGTGAAAACAGTAACTGGTCAGATGTGAGGTGAAAGAGAAGTGAAGAAGAGTGGGCACCTAACTTAGTCCACCCTCCTCAAATAGGGATAAGTACTATACAGGCAGACGAGCAGAAACTAATATTTTTAAGATCAACTCTGTCTATCTTTTTGTACGATACACCTGTATAATAAAATTGAAAGGAACTTTGGAAAATAAGTAAGTATATTTCTTAACTATTGGATGTGACTTTATTTTTGTTAACTTTCATAACTTACCGCGACTTCGTCTGCGTGGACCCCCTTTATCACCCACTTAGAGGGAGAATTTCCAAAATTCCTCTCTTAGTGCTCCGCTGCACTCCCCAAGGAACATACATGGCAAATTTCAGCTTCTGCGCCCAGTAGTTTCAGTTTCAGTATTAACTCTTTTTAATTTTCCGTAAATTGAGGAAGCTGTCTAACTTGAAATACAGTTTCTAAAGTAAAAACAACTAAATAAACAATACACCTTGTTTTGTTTGACAACTAAAGCCCTATCAACAGAAGTTAACGACTGTACAAATGGTTTATTTATACGTTTACGACTTGCTAGACTTACCGGCAATCAACTACCTCGTAATATTGTCAAGATCAACATTGATTAGGATAACGATCCTAATCAGTAAATTATGTTCCTAAAATACTTATACAAATAATAAAATAATAAAAAAACAAATGCACAACAAATTGTTGATTTGTGTATTTCAGTGTTTTGATGCAGACATTGCTACTAATTTTAATGTTTTTGCATCTTAGTTTGACTAGTTAAAATACCACCCTTTCTTCAATACTTTTATCCGTATCATTTTAAACAGGCATGGTCATTATCACTATTACTTTTATGAAAAAAAAAACGGATTTGTACGATTTGTAAAGTTTTCGTGTTCCTAAAACTATGGCTCAGTTTTAAACGACACGAAATCAAATAAAAATCCTGTTTTTCATAACAGTTATACGTGGATATCTTCATGTCCAATATTGTCGGGTGAAATATGTTAGGCATTTTCCAACATTTATTTGAGCAAAAGCTGATAGAGAGCTGGCTAAAAGATCACCTGGATAAATCAAAATTTGAGAGTTCGAGAAAATTCGAGACAGAAAACTTGAGAGTAGATCACTATCCTCTCCGAGGCGTGCAATTATTGCGATTTCATGTAGGTTTGGGTTCTTGTTTGGGGAAAGTTTGGTTGGTATAAATGTCTTGGAGTTGGGAGCTCGATACAAATTGATTTAGGAAACAAAAATTAGCTACCTAATAAGATTTTGAGCAGATTTTTATCTTTAAAATTAATAAAGATGTTACTTATAGCTAGAATCACATGCCCAATAAAAAAGAAAAACAATAATGAGGCAGACGTTTAGAACAGATCCACAAATCAAACTTGAAGTGTCTCTTAAGCACCGAACCCGTCGCATTAATTTGTACGACCATTATTTTTGCTCTCGTTCACCAACGCCGACGGCTGCCTTAAATCCAATTAAAATATTGACACATATTTATATTCCGAAGCAATACATATCTCTTAATTGTGCTTGGTTAAGATTTAAATCTTTATTTGTGTTGTAAACTTGTTTGATTTTGTGTGTCTGGTTGAATGATATCGGTTTAACTTTAATTAGATTACGACATGATAAATACTGTAGAAGCCGAATCTTGTATTTTTTTTTTGGTAATTGGATTGTAAGCGAGAAAAATCAATGTCATAATATACTATGTTCATTTAATCAACGCACAGTTTTATATTGGATTTTGATATATCTTAATCTTATTGCTTATTAGCTTGAGACAAATGGGGCGTTGATTTAAAAAAAAAATGTAAATGGACTTACTCTTGACCTCCATCTGTCCCAAGGGCAAAGATGAGGTCTAAGATGGATGGTGTGAGTTCACCCAGACTTGTCACTTTCAAGCAATCTTAATTTTCATGAAATATGTAGAGTTATTGGGAACAGGCTGGTGGAGGTCCCTAACCATCTATTGTGAAAAAAGAAATGTATGTAGCTTCCGCAAAAGACACAAATTGCAAGACGCAAAAAAAATTACACATGCAAATCACGAAACCACCGAAACTTTCAGTGCACAAATACCCTGCAGCTAGCAAGATAGCGCAAGATAGTGCAAGGCTTGCACATTTATTGGTTAATTGGTTAATTTAGCAACAAAATACAAATCTGGGGCAATACTCTTTACGTATATACTCTACAGTTACATCGTGCGAAACCCAGCAGTGCTGGATGTGCTGTGTTGCTAGCTGCAGGTATTGTGCACTAATAGTTTCGTGGTGTGCATGTGCAATTTTTTGCGGGCGGGTGGGTTTTGCATCTTGCATTTTGTGTCTTTTGCGGAAGTAAGCTACATATATTTCGTTTTATATAACTTTAACTGAGTCCTTCACAAAAAAATATATTTAGCGTAAACAATGTTTTGACACATCTGCTCAAAATTAATATGAAATTTTTTGAGGCATTGCCTAAACATTGTGTTACATACCTAATGATAAAATTTTTTGTTAATGCGGTAATTTTTAATAAATCATTATAAGTTTCAAAGATGAGGCTACTAATAACTATAAGGTAGGTACTACAAAAAATTAAGAGTCATTCAAATTCATAAAAAATAGAACTATTTCCAAACATAAGTAGATCGATTTTCATTTTCATCGATTTTCTATAACACACAATCGATCTGACACCATTTGTCACGGGACACTCAAAAGCATAACGATGCTGACATAAAAATAACGGAGATCAGCACTTAATAAACCACTTAAGATGTTCATTAGTGTGTTATACACGGTCGTTTGATCGTTTTAATGCGAAGCTCGAAAATGTAGCGTAAAGCGCTCGCGTATACTCGTAGCTGTCTAATGGAGTTGTCAGGTTGCGCAACTTTGTGAGAACTTGTGGGTAGCCATGCGACTAGCACTGACGATGATTCACTTCGATTTATTGTCAATGTCCATGGTTGTGTTTTGTTTTATTAACACAGGTTTTTTGTAGTTTATGTGTCAATACAAGAAAATATAATGCTGACAATGAAAGTGAACTGTCTCGGTAGTCCTCTTTAATGTAGTTTCTTAAAAACATCGTTCTTTATCAACATAACATTACTTTGAAGAAATTGAGTAACTATTTTATTTATCAAATGCGGCGAGTAAGTAAACACCTACCAATTTTTTGTATAGGTATATTTACCAACTCAGGACTAAGTCAATAAACGTCGATGCAGCAACTTTTCGAGCTATTGGTTTGCTGTTATACCAAACAATATCAAATTAAGATAGCTCTCTCAAGAAAGTATGTTCCAGCATCGTTCCAATCCAAGAAAGTAAAACAAATTGAAAACGCAAAGAAATCTCTTATCGCCGTCAAAGTAACTTGTTAAGCATAGTTTAGACAATGGCTTAAGTGGATCTAGTTAGAGCTTATTATCCCCTGGAATCGTGGGATAGGCAAACCGACAGGAAGAGTGACCGTTGGGGGTGATAATTGGAAAAAAGCTTTATCTTTCGAAATTTACACCTAAGTGCTTTAAATGTTACAAATATTACTAGTTTTGCTTATTCTGTGGTTTTGCGCGACCTCTAAGTTCTTAGTTTTTGGTTTTTGGGGAAACTGAAAATCTGTGATTTACTCTACGAGTTAATGAACCACTGAGTTTTTGCCTTTTTGCGTCGCTACGGCACACAAAATGACATATTAGATTAGTATAATTTTATTTTACTTCCTAAAATTTAATCAAATTTTCTTTTTTAATATTTTTCTATGTTTTTTATTATTTTTGTTATGTGTGCATGTTTGGTGCAAATAAATGATTTATCTGTATATCTATCTATCTTATTAAGGGTTAACTTTCTTTTGTTCAAAATGAAAAATATCAAATTCACGAATTTAATGGCGAAATTTATAGACCACTATTTTTTATTAGTACAAATTTTGGTGATGTATGAGTCCATTAATATGTACAACTTTTCCTATGGAGCCAATCTCGATATCCTGAAAAAAAGCAGTTGTTCCATAGAAAATTATAACAACGACTCGACTAAAATGTATGGAACAGCTGATTTATCTTCGCAATTGCTTACCTGGCCCCATAGTATAAAAAGTTCGTATTGATGGACACTTTTATCCTCTAAAATGTTTGTACTAATTAGTAATTAGTAGTGTATTTAGGTACCTAGTTTAAATTCATGTCGACCAACCATTTTATTTCAAAGAATTTAATGATATCATTATATTTGAAAAGTAGTATCGTTTGTTGTTTTAACAAATAGTTTGTTTAAAAAAAACTCAAATGCCGAGCTTGAACGAAACTCTATTTCTATTTTCAGGGCTGCTGCAATAGTGAAATTCGCAATGTTTGCGACTGCACTCAATGTAACTACAGTATTACCACCGGTAAGAAAACATTTAATTAATAAATTAATATTGGGCAAATACATTTTTTCTTTGTCACCAAAAACATTGCTAATTTACATTTACCAAATATAACGGCTAATACGTTTTCTTTTTAATAATACTTAGTTTAAACTTAAGTCTAGTTTGGCCTCTTTTTTATTCGCAACGGGGTAGAGCTTAGCCTTCATCACACCACACCTGGATGTTACGTGGAGATAAGGCTGAAAGTAATTTTTAAAGATTATAATAGCTTTTAAAAGATTAGTAAAGCTCCTGTTGTTTTTAATTTCAGGAGTCAGAGGAATCATTGGGCCCAGGCTGGGCATGGAGCTCTTGGGGCAGCTGGAGTGCCTGCTCCAAGACCTGTGGGGGAGGAGTGGCCATACAGGAACGACAGTGTTTGCCAAGGTAAGAAAACTTAATTTAGTACTTTTAAAAACCCAAGTTGAAGATAAAAAGGTAAAGTTGGAATCATTAGGCTCTTGCTGGTCATGGAGCTCTAGGGGCAGCTGGAGTGCCTGCTTGAAAACCTGTGGGGAGGAGGAGTGGAGTGGAGAATACAGGAATGACAGTGCTTGCCTAGGTAAGAAAACTTACACCCGTTTGCACTAAACTTAAAAATCGCCTAAGTCTTGTCCTAGCTAACTTAAGACATTCTTAACAGAAAACTGCTTTGCACTAACCTTAGGACATTCTTAAATGCACTTTTGGCTATTCTTAACTTACGGGCCCAATATCGAGCGCCTAAGGCTTAAGAAATACCTATATCAGTGATTATTGTCTGTGGCATTGTGAGCAAAGAGTAGTGCGACAAGCTTTTCTGTTCCGGTGATTATCTTTGGAACTAAAACAGTTTTCATACGACAGTCCATTTTGACAGCTAATTTCGTATTGCAAGTGACTCCTGTGTCACGGCTGTCACCGGAACAGAAAAGCTTGTAGCTTTTGTATTCTTGTTTGCTAGATAGAGACACAACACATGTGACATACGTCATTCATCATTTATTTAAAAAAAACATTACAGATCGACAATCTTTTCTGTTCCCACGACAGCGGCGCTTATGTTTAGCAGCAAAACATGAAAGTATTAGCAAAATGACATTAAAAACAAAACTCGTTAGTTCTAGTTTTGGCCACCGGAACAGAAAAGGTTGCGCACTGTATTTATGTTTTTCATGACAGTTGAGCTCAGTTGACTTTTTCTTTTCTCGGTGAATTACTCGTACCAAATAAAATAGACAACGCCTTAGCTTTTGTCTCTTTTTAACTTACGAAGGAATCAATGAGAAGTTTCAACCCAAAAAAATATCCAGTGACCTACTTTACCTCGCCAGGTTTAAAATCCATAAACAATTAATATTTGAATTCATTCATTCATTCTTTTAGCAAGGTGATGACTAATTTACGACGTAGTCTGTCAGTGCAAACAAAAATTTTAGCTCGGCTGTTTTAGGCGTTTTAGGCTGTTCCTAAGCTAAGATGTATCTTATCTATGACAAGCTCAACCCGAGTTTAGTGCAAACGGGCTAATGCCCGTTTGCACTAAACTCGGGTACCAACTTGTAAGAACCTAAGTTGAAGGTAAAACTTCTGAGCTTATATACAGAGAGTCAAGTGGCTAGTACGGAGGTCAGTGGTTAGCTATATTTATTGTTATAATTAACACTTTTTAGACCCGAAACTAACGAAAAGAAGAGGAGGAAGTAAGACAGATAATTTTATTGTGATAATCCCCCTGATTCACGAACCGTCGGAAACGGAATCGGATTCGAATTCTGTGCTTTGTCTTTGTCTATTCTATAGTGAATGACAGAGACAGGACAGGGCATACATTCCGCTGTCGGGAGCGTTTCCGACGGTTCGTGAATCAGGGGGAATATCGGCTAGCCTTATTATTCTTTTATGATTGTCATCAACCTATTTGTAAGAGAATCACTATAGCAATCGAAGTCAGCAATTCCCAGGATAAGATCCTATTCTTATCACAAAATTCTTCCTTTTTTTATAAGTAACTTTTAGTTATATCAGTTCGCTACGTCCTAATAATAAAACATAACTTTGACTTAATTCGCTCGAGGTAACACAATTTAATAAGGCGTAAAACATAATAGCCAAGTAATCACCGATCGTATAAAATTTTAAAACCATCATTACACTGATTCGCTTAAGGCACCATAAAAAAATGTTAATTCCCAATTTACACCTACCGGTACTTATAGTTACTACGTTAAAGTGCTGGCGCCAGAGCCAGCTGGCGAGCGAGCTGACGAGCCGAGCGATGTGACGTTTCACCTCTTACTTACTAGTAACTATTTAGTAATCTGTGCTCTTACTTTGGTTCACACCGCAAGCGACATCGCTCCTCAAACTCTTTCGCAGTGTAAAGAGGGAGAAACGTCAAATCGCGCTTAAGTGTATTTTATTTTGTTTTTTTTAAGGCGATACTGGGAAAAAGGTATGGACTTTTTGATATAAAACTAGAGGACGGTTAGAGTTGTTACAAATCTGGTAATGAGATATAAAATTTATTTCTTCATACCTTTATCTAGATTCGTAAAGATTCAGAAACACGATTTTATGATTTTGCCTCGACACTTTTTCTTTTCGAAAAGACCCCTAAAAATACGAAATTTCAAGATTATTTTCAAATGGGGTTACATATACTATTGGAGATTGGTTTAATTAGTGAACACTAATAATATTTATAGGTAGATAATTTTTTTTTAAATCGCTATAGTTTGTTACTACGAAGTGATACGAAAAAACCACGAGGTTTTTTTGCTTAATCTGTAAAATCGGTCTCGCTCCTGCGCGGGTCGTTTTCTCATTGCTATCTCGCTTCAGTCATATAGCCCCTTAAAGCGCAGCCCCACTACCAGCTGGCAAGCGAGCTAGCGAGGCCGCGAGCGGTCCACACTACAAGCGACGAAGACGTCCCCTCCCTCACTCTTGCTCGCAATATGAAAAGCGGTGAAAACTCACATCGTTCGGCTCATTAGCTAACTCGCCCCAGCTGGCTCTGAAGCTTGCGCTTAAGAGTTGTTTTAATAAGTACCTAACCATTCGTTTAACGGCTCTCAAATTCATTGGCAGTAAGGTAGTTGCACATTAATTTTTATTATCATTAAAAATCTTACAAAACATATCCTACACTTTCACTCGTAAATTAGCACGGAATGTTAATAAAACTAATGGGTTGCGGTAGTCTTTGATAAAGCGTTCCGTTTAATATTATGGGACTTTAAATATTCTATAAACAATATAAAATTATGTGTGTAAATTTAATTTAATATGTATTTTATTGCGCTATAAAAACTGAAAGGTACTAATAAAGTTTTTTATGAGCTTTTGTCGTCAATTAGTGTACTTACATAAAATATTATTTTACTGAACTATTCTTTACATAAAAAAATCATTTCTAAAATGTGAAAAACAGTAATAATTTCAAAGACTGATTTTATTATGTCACTGAATATCTCTGAACTCAGTAATTTTAGCGCAGTGACTAAGGGCATTCCGGCGATCAAACTCAGAATTTTCAATGTTTTTAAATTAAATTTCCTGACAAAGTATCATTGCTAGGTCTTCCAAAATATTATATGTGATAGATCTTTTCTTTATGAAGGGAAGTTACTAAATTTTATTTGAATAAAATAAATACAATGTTCTAAAAAAAATGATTTTCATGACACCTTTTTTCCGTCTTAAACTCAATTATCTCAATAACTATTTGAGTAATCAAGCTAATTTTTTTTGTGTAAGTAGTTCTTAGTCATATCTAGGGAAGTTACTAAAAATTTTTTTTGTAATGTTTATATTCAAGAACTAGTATCCCAAAATGCATCGTACACCGTTTCGCAGCATAATTCTTCAGTCTCCGCCTGGCATTGGCGGCGTTTGGACGTGGAGACTGTATCGCTCCGATTGCGCCAAAATTGAAAAAAAAAACTCAAACCAGGATCCTAATTTTTTTCAATGATGCTTATTTTGCTAGGAAATATTGAACTAGCGCTTCAGGATTTGGTATAGATGAGTGCTTTGCCATTTATTGCATAACCATAGACCTATGTAACCTAGGACAAGTAATAATTTTACTCATTACCTAAAGCAAACATTAATAGTTTGAAATAAAAGTGACGGATAAGTAATATTGCCTAAGATACTTAAGAGCCCATAAAAGTTGTACTATTTGAGTACCTATATTTTGTTGTGTTGTAGGTAGGTACATAATTAGTCTAAGTTTCTAACTTCTACTACTGTATATTAAATTTATGTTCGTTTTAGGTTCCTCACAAAATTGGAAATGTGAGAAACTTAAGATAGGTAGGTGTAAAAAATTGCATCTAGAAATAAGAAATTCACTTGTTGAAAAAGTTTTTTACAGAGACATAATGCAATAAAAAGCAATTCTTGAAATAAAACCGACGTTAGTTTTTTTCATATACCTAGTTGATCTAATATTACCATTACACCAATTTTATGAGACTGTGAAAAGTCCAGCTTCTTGCCTTTGAGTGAGGAACATAAACCGCACCATTTTGTGAAAATTTCAGGTTCAAAACATTCTTGAAGTAACAACTTCTTTAGCGGCGTTGTGCACTATTTATTGTGATGGGTAAAAGCTGTTTAACTCGCGTCAGAGGGCCTACTCTGAAACGCTAATCCGAAACTTCGGTTAGCCCTGTCCCTTTCACTCTCGAGTCATAACGGAATCGAGTGATAGGGGCGGGGCTAACCGAAGTTTCGGATTTGCGTTTCAGAGTACGGTCCCAGGATCACGTGACCGTAAGACGTACTTGGGGGCCTGATCGAAAAACTGTTACAATGTCATTAGAATACGAAGGCAAATTTCGCCATCTTTCCCGATGGTCTGATAGCTCTGGCACCTCGGTTAGACAAAACAGGCGGCGCGCGGCGGCAGAACAGAAGACCTCGGTTCAAATCCAGTCCGTATTATTTTCTTTTTTTTTGTCCAAACTCAATTTTTTTGTGAAAAAGTCTACGGAGCCCTTCATCAACGCATCTAGTTCATTATTATAAGTATATTTTCTAAACATCAACTGGTTAAAAATTTAAGAATATCAAAAATGCACAACGTTTATATTCAAGTTTTCACTTCTGCCGGCACTCCCGGAGTGCAACTCGCTGTTTTTTATTACTAATTCTCTTTTCCATTATAATTCAATACCTAGTACAAAATTAGAGGCTCTTGCAAGACATGCTCTTGCTCTCGCGGTTTTGAAATTCGAAATTCGAAATTCCCACAACAATATCTAAAACCGATGGTTGAGGCGCCAGTAGCAATAAAAAGAATGAAAGGTCTGTCAGCTGTATTGACAGTTTAAACTCTCAAATTTAACCACCGCGTCAGATAAGTTTGCGGAGTTCTGTAAGGAGACTTGCATAGTCGGAGTAAAATTTTTGATACTCTAATGAAATATTGCATAGGTACAAGTACTTCCGAAGGAGGAATATTTATTTCATTATTTAAATTTCATTGCACAAAGTATAAACAAATGGCGGGCTAACTTCAAACTGACTAACATATTATATCAAAGATAATAAACTCATAAAAATAAATAATCTCGAAGAAGTTTTATATACACTCTCTGCCACAAATGTCATTTATTAAAAGTAGGTGGCTAAAACGTCAGTGATTAGATTACATATCCTTTGGAAACTGCCATGCAAGAAATGACAGTTTTGTATAAGTAGAACGAAACCAAACCGTTTCAGCTGCTCGACCGTGATGTTGTCAAAGCCAGCGGCTTTACCTTCTTTGAGCTTATCAAGGGCAAACTTGAGCTCTGTTTCTGTAAAAGCCTCGTCCAAGTGGTTAACCTCTTTACCAGGGTCTCGTGTAAATTTCTTCTGGAGACTTTTCGTGGAAGCTTTCCCATTTTGGAGTAAGTGGTGAGCGATCTGGTTTGTGGTCACATTGGAATGACGATCAGCGATTTTAGGATCATTATTTAGTTTCCTTATAAAACACCATGCCTTCTACGCCTTCGATTAGCTTGTTCCACTTTTCTCTCGTTGTTTCGGATATGGCTTCTAGCAATTCATTCCCAAAATCGATGGTGTCCTGTGAGATGGGATCTAATTCATACTGGTCTTGGTATGTCATCCTATCATATTATATTTAAAAACAAATATTTGATGCTTGGGAGAGCAAACGAGATGTAGTTGGTATTTATTGTGACCTCTCCAAAGCTTTCGATTGTGTTAATCACCAAACGCTTTTAAGGAAATTAAAACATTATGGTGTCTATGATAAATCGGTTAGCCTTATGCAATCATATCTATGTGAAAAAACACAGAAAGTAGTTATCAACAAAACTGAGTCTACTGGAGCCCCTATCAACATGGGCGTACCCCAGGGGTCAATACTGGTCCCTTTTGCTGTTTTTAATTTATATAAATGACCTTCTTTTTTAAGCAAAGAATTTATGCAAGACAGTGCTATTTGCTGATGACACTTCCTCTAGTCTTTAAAGTTGACAGAGGTAATAATTGCTCTGACGAAGTAAATAGTACTTTATCGAAAGTTGCGCATTGGTTTCATAGCAATAATCCATTCTTTTACCATGGTACCATTAGACAGTACCATTGATGGTACTGTGGCAATTTCTTTTTGCCGTGGTACCATCAATTAATCTATCATTAAACTCGAAAAAAAACAAAATGTGAAAAAAAAAACCCTGCCAAATGTAAGACAGGTTGATATTCACATAAAATTGGATGACAATGTAGTAGAATTAATTAACAGTACTCAATTTTTAGATATAACATTAGATTATCGACTTCAATGGGACCCTCATATTGAAGCCTTGGCCGGTAGACTCAGTTCTGCGGCATTTGCTGTTAAAGAAATAAGGCTCTTAACCGATATTGAAACAGCAAGGTTAATCTATTTTAGCTATTTTCAGAGTGTATTGTCCTACGGCCTATTACTTTTGGGTTCAGCAGCTAACATCGAAAGTATTTTTGTGCTTTAGAAAAGAGCTATTCGCGCCATATACAAACTTCGGCCAAGAGATTCTTTAAAAGAAATCAACATATTAACTGTTGCAGGACAATACATAATAATATATGAGAATATGGTATATGTGAAGAAGTATCTCAATACATTTGTAAAACGTAGCAATATACATCAATTCAAAACAAGAAATAAAAATAAGATTGCCGTTCCAAGGATTCGACTTGAAAAAACAAGAAGATCGTTTTTGGGGAAAAGCGTAGCTAGTTTTAATAAAGTTCCACAGAATTAAGTAGAGCTCTCTTTGCACAAAATTTTAACATATAGTTGTGTTGCTGTCGCTTCGGTATTAATTTTTAATTAGTACAAATATTTCAGCATATCGCATAATATTTAAACAGAAAAAAGAACCTGACGTTAGGCAAGTTTTTACGTTTTTTATCCATTTTTGGAGCACAAGGGATATGATGCGTACATGGCGAAAAATAGTGACAATGAAAAATAAAGATATTTTAAAATGATTAATGAAAAAAGGTTTTTTTAAAGTGGCTGATTTATAACCTTACGTGGCAAGTTTACATTAGTAAACAAAGTATCAATTATTTCAGTTGCGCTACAAATTCGACGATCTCCGTGGCCGATTGGTGTACGCACCGGTTTTCTAGGTGCCACTATCTCTGAGGTCCCGGGTTCGATTCTCGGACGGGTAAATGTCGAAAACTAACTTTTAGATATTTTCTTGTATCTGGGTGTATGTGATCGTTGCTTCCAATTTTCAATGACACAAGTTATTGTATTATTTGATATTATCATTTTTGGTATTGGAATAATATGTATTTTATTTTATTTTTTTGTACTTAAACAATATTTTTATTTAAGTGTTTTTTTTATATATTGATTTATATTATAGATTGATAGCGTGATTTTATATAAACGGTATACTTATTTAAATATTGATTATTTTGATTGAGTAAAAAAGTATTAGATGATGGGCTAGTATGAGTTATTTATATTTTTTCATAATAAATTATAAGTTTTATTAATTTCATTGGAATAAATCTGAAAATGTACCTACTGGTTAGAGCAGTATACATTATTTATTTTTTTCAGTGTAATATGTAGCAAATGTTGTAGTTTTGCCTGCGAAGATCATTTCGATAATGGATATATTATCGAAATGATTTAGAGATAGACAATAAATATAAATAGCTGCTGCTGTGTTCTGCATTTTGAAGAATCGTTTGAAGTGACTATCTTTGTTAAAAAAAGCTTTTTTTACTACATACGAATAATATCTAAGATCTACTTTTCCTACAAACCGACGTTTACAATAAATATTCATTAATAATTCTTCTTGTATTCTACATAATATAATTTCCTTAGTAAAAGCGCACATAGGTGATATTTTAGATGTAAATAGAATGCGCGCTGCATGCCGCGTCTACACGTATTTTTTAGTCTACGAGAGTGCCGCGGCCGGAGTCTTACCGATCCCAGCACCCCCTCGCTTGTGTAAGCAACGGCCATCGACGATATTTTTTTTACCTATGCTATATCCTTAAACGGCTAAGCATGAAACTACACTAAATATAAAACTTTAGAGTCTTGCAGAATTTTAGTATACGTTATCTGAATAGGTAAATTGGGCTTAATCTTTAAAAAAATATTTAAAAAAAGTTGCAATCTTGCATCGGATCTCCCACATTCAATCAAGAATTCGCCAAGTGTAAAACCTGCTAAGGTCGAAGGTTAAATGTGCCCTCGCGACCTGCAAACGGTTTTTATCCGCTAAACGAAGGTAATGGAACCCCGTAGCGAACGACACTGTGTCCATTGACTGACGGTTTTATTATAATATAATTATCGTGAATTCGTGAATAAATTAAAAGTTTTTTTTTTATATTGGGACTACTACTACCTACTCTACACAATAATCCCTCATGATTATTGTGTAGAGTAGGTGTGTATATTTTTTATTATTTACTTAATTTTTATACAAAATGTCCCGATTAGTTGCAAAATTGGTATGAAAAGTCGATTTTTTTTTCATTTCCGACAAAAAATTCTTGCTGTACGTTGTTCAGCATTATGGTCTGAAGCCATGGTTAGAGTTTTTGCAACGGTGCCCCTAACACCCTGTATTATATTGTAGGATACCCTGTATGATATTTGAGACACATCATTGCTGGTATCACTCTATCCCTCCTCAAATTAAGAGCGACTATAAAAACATTATTAGTATTCAGTGTATATGTAAAACTGCTTCTTAAAATCAGACACTTTCCGTTAAGTAAATATGGTATTTACTTTAAGTATTATACGTATTGAAATCCCTTAAATATTCTAATGCTAAAAGCAAAATACTTAGAAAAGCTAATGCAGTTTCTACTCGTTTGTCTTTCCTTTTCGTAAAAACTACCAGACGGATTTTGTTAAAACATCTGAATGTTATAGCTTGTTTGAATAGCACAAAGTATTGCGTAAATAAATTTTCACGCGGTGTCTCGTAGCGTCTTGCAGTCGCGGGTGGCCACTGACACTTTTATCTGACAAGAAAGGGCCAATGGAAACAAACCCAGCCCTGTAACAAGCTGTTATTGTTGTTAGGGCAGTGATTGCGGTTTGATTGACGCGCATCAGCGTCCATACAGCCCGTAATGAGATGATTACACGCCACTTGGGGAACAGGTGAACATTTTTGTCTAAACATACTTTCGATTATGGGTACCTGCTTTAAGTATGCCATTTCGCCGAATAACCTATAATCTGACCTTGTAATTGAAGGAGCTTTGTAGCGCTGGCTCGGCCTGAAATCGTGGTGGTTAAGCAATTTTTACAATGATGAATCACGGGATGGGTGACCCAAAATTGTCTTGAGCTGCTCCGTACTTCAAAAGACGATATTCATTCGCAGACGATAACCACCAATTTGCATTTAGTCAGCATATAGGGGTCATTGATTAAAATTGCTTTTTATTACCTAATCTCTTTTGTAGATAGGTAAGTATCTCTCTTCAAGCCGAAAAATACGACATTATTCCACAAAAACAATCCAAGCTTTATTTGGGCAATAAAAGCTAATTCAAACGGAACACGGAACTTCTTGCTTTTAAAAAGCTTTTGATGTGGAAATTAAGTGCTATATTCCGGAATATGGTTAATCGGGGAATTGAAACGACGAAATAAAAATTTTAGTAGGCGGGCCGGGTGACCTACTAAGGAAATTTTAAATACCTATTTCTATTTTCTTTACAAGCCATTTGAATAGTTATCATAAAAACAAACCGGTGAAGAGCGAGCCGGACTCGCGCACCGAATGTTCCGTACCATCATAAATAGAAATGAATAAAATGTGAAAATATTTTCATCGGTGCGGCTATATTCGTAAGAGAGTTTGCGATATGGATTGCAGTTTTAAGTCAGCGCCATCTCTTGACGGATAGCGGAACTAATGTGATTTTTGTCGATTTCTGAAAAGTTTACTATTTATATCACAAAATGATTTCAGATTTTTCTCTATGCAAACTTCAATATTTTTTTTACATTTTCCATCAAAAGTCGAAAACTATGAATAAATAAAAAAATGTTTGAGAATGTGCAAGAAGATATGATAGTAGTAGCCTCACTTCGAATTTTTAAGACCCTCTTGCAGTCCCTGTTGCAAAAAACTATTTATACATTTAATTATCTCTAATTTGCTAAATAGTTGTCCAAACTTCATCTAAAACTATTCCAAATTAATTTCAAGTTGACAGCATTAGTAGTTCTCGAGATATCCAGCTGTGACAGACAGACTAAAGTCGCACCATAAGTGTTCTTTTTTACTATTTTCGTACGGAATCCTAAAAAGTAATCTAAGTAGCTTTACTCGTTGCAGTGTAAGTTATAAATATTTGGGAAAGTTCTCAAATTATTTTGCATGCAATTTTTATTTATGAAAATGAAGTATTTGAAAATTCGAATTGCTTAGGATTAGTATAGAAGTGTAGAGCATTCACCCGGACAGTGAAAGGTCGTGGGTTCGAGTCCCTCGGAGCTAGTTGTGAGATGGCTAGGTTTTTTTAAATTCTTCATTTTCAATTATTAGTGATCTTTTAAAATAAAGTACCTACATAGTTTTTAAAATTTATACTTACTAGTTTTTCTGATTTCTAATTCTTTTTCCCAATCACCAATCAGCCCAATATTTAATGTTTGTGAACTTTGGTAGTAATTAAAATTAATTTTAGACTTAATCCCTGATCGATAGAGAAATAGAAAAAAATTAACGTTTTAATTACTATTCCAATAAAAGAGGTACGATGTCTATATTTAAATTTCATTAATGAAAAATCATTTTGATAAAACATAGGTGTATGTGTAGGTACTTACATATATATTGGAGTTCGTTACTTTTATATAACAAACAGATACTTACAGGTAAGTATTCTTAATCACTTTATCAAAAAAACGTAACTGTTGGTATTCAGTTCAAACTGAATCAATATAATTTATTTGTGAATATTTTTACACGAAGCATACCTAAATAAATAGTGTTTGATCGTTTAATAACGCCTAATGTGTAGCAATAGCAATGGATAAAAACAATTTGCTCTTTATTTACAAAACCGAAAAGACAAAAAATATTTCTAATCAAATATAAGTAAAATAAATAACAAGCATTAACATACGACCAAGAGCGCGTTATTCGAGTTTGCAACGTTATTTGGCGATCTATTCAGCTTGATGTTCTATGAACTGTACTTTTTAAATTATTCTCCTCAGATCTTCGACGGATTCGTAACGGGAATGCCAACCTTCGTCTCGTTCGCCGCACATTGTGAATAGGGCCCATAACCAATCCTGTGTCGTCATTAATAACAACAAACTTATTCCAGACACCGTTAGTCTAAGCTCAACTAATAGTTGTAGCTTTATTCAAATTCAGACTAAACTTGAGAAACAGAGTGAAATTAGTTTGTAGATTTCTAAATCTAAATTTGTATTCCTATAGCAAGCAACAGAATCTGCTCCATAATGTTAGTTAAAGCTATAAAAAAAATACATAATTTATAGGAATTCCAGAAGAGGAAAAATTTAAATAGCCATGTAACGATGTCGATTCGTACCAGTCATTATGGATAGTTAAAAACTCCATGATGGCTGGAAACTCCATCTAGTTCTACATACTGGCCATTAATTTTATCGAATCCTATCCTGTTCTTTCAATTCAAATTCAAAATCTTCGTTTCACGTGTCCTGTTCATCATTTTTGATTCAGTTCTACTAAAATCACCAAGCCGTACAGAGCTCGCGGAACATTACCAGTTTTTTAAACCAGTTTGAGTTGTTTGTTATAGTATTAAATAAGTGGAACCCTTGACCCTTGGAAAGGGTTCTTTATTTCTACCTTTACAATAAAAAGTCCAGTCCCTATTAAACATCTTTTTATTCATCTATTATCTACAAATTAAATACTGGGCGGTGACTTCCGACGTTCCGGCTAGTGTACCACTGGCCGACGAGGACGTCTCGGCACAGCCAAATGTAAAATTTTTGGAGATTTTGATCCAAAGCTCGAACAAATTATGCTACCAAAAGGTCCTCTTGATTTCTAGGTAGTAATTTCATTAAAGTATTTAAAATGCTAGAAATAACATGTTACTACGAAGCTGAGTAAACTGGAACAAGTATTGTGAGTAGAATAAGTTAAGCTTATCGATAAAATAACTTGTTCAACATTCAATGGACCGTGAGATGTTGAGTTGGCCAGGGAAATCATTAATACAACTAGATAAACGTAATCGCATTGATAAACATGCAATTAAAATGTTGTCACTTGTTATATATGTTCTACAGACAAATTAAAGTGTAAGTATTAACAATAAAAATAAAAGGGTACTAATTAACCGATCGACTAAAATACTTTTTCAATTCTCATGCTCGTACAGTTCGTGTTTATGTTGGGTATAGGCTGCATAAAATCGCTTTTTATGCTCTAGTGCATAAAGTAAAATCTTCGTCTATGTCACAGACTCCAAGACAAAGGTCGTCAGGTAAACAGTCACACACGCAATTAAACTTCTTTAAATAAACTTGTTGTTTCATTCTGTTTCTTAAATTTTGTACATAATCCATGTTAAATTACTAAATAAATAAAACTAGGCAAAATTAATGAGTTTTCTAAGAAATAAGTATTTCAAGAGCATTATGGACTACGATCTATGCTAAGTAACTGTAATGCCACTTCCACGTATAAAAAAAGAAAAAGAAAGTCTTCCCGCCAATATGGCGAAGTCTTTATTTTTTCTTTTTTGCAATATTGTAATTTATTTTCCTTACACTCGAAGTGAAAAGCAGAGTGTATAACTCATACATAAAACCCATGTTACCCTCGAATTGACTATCCATCCTCGCCTACGGCTCGGGTGGATATATACGTCTCGGGTAAAATGGAATGTTTTATGCACTTGTTGTACAATCTACTATTTTACCGCATAGTACTAGGTGAACGACTGTCGCCATTCTAACCTAACCTAAACCTATTTTTCCGCAACCAAACCTAGTATTTTAGACGGTAAATTTAGTAATTTTTAGTCGGTCGGTTTATTATATTCCAACATATAATAGCATATTTGAGGAGGTTCTTTTCAAAACTTGACAATTCCACTTTTGACAAAACATGATTTTTATTTTTTTTTGGGTTGGTAACATTAAAATCTACACGATGCGAAAACAAGAGTTTAGCTAAACGTGATAGATCCACTAAAAAAAAAAACACACGATTTGGTCAAAAGTAGTTAAATCCACTTCAAAATGGCATTACACATTTCAAATATTCATTTTTGGAACAAAATATGATTAATCCTGAAGTAAATTAACTATTTCAGTCTAAAATGCAACAAAACATGTTTTATCCCTACATTTTTCAACTAGAACTGTAAGCTCTTTACTTTTTAATATGGCAAGCTGAAATGTATGTTTTTGAACGATTGCATTGCACAACGGTGTGGCGTTTGTTTGACACACCAAGTCACGTCATGATTGTCATTGTCAACTGTTACTGTCAACAATTTTAACCTCTAGAGCTCATAACAAAACTTGATTATTCCTATCAGCCGCGTCAGAACTAGATTATTCCATTTTAAATTGTCGATTTATTCAGAATATAATAGGTCTTTACCTATGAAATTGCCGTTTTGTATGGAGATTTCTGTAATTATTTTTTTTCCATACTAACGTTTTTGTTATTATTTAACGACTAATATTATGTAAATTTACAAAATTTTACACACGTATTTATGGATATTTTAACTACTAAATGACACATTCGTTAAGAGAAAAAAATTTTTTTTTTCACTAAGTTACAACTAATAAAGTACGAAATTCTGGAAACAAAAATAGTCGTAACTTTCGGAATAAGTTTTTTCTATGTAAATAATCAAATATCGTGGTTATTAAATTATCAAAAGTTGCTCGATACGGTCTTAATGTAACGCAATATTAAAGAAATTATATATTTCTAATATTATAAAAGTTGTTAAGTTATATGTACAAAAGAAAAAAACGGCAATTTCATATGTAAAGACCTATTATTAATGCTAAACTTTTGAAATAAGTACCACCTAATGAGTATTATGCTCGTATACAATATTCAACAAAAAAAATGAATAGTATACATTACTGCATACCTAAAATACATTTTTTCAACACACTTGCTCATAAAGTGAGCCTTATTACATCGATCTTAGGGCCATAAACCGAACTATAACCCACGCGTGCATAATAATATTACAGTACTAGTTGCGTAATAGAATTATCCCTACAAAGTTAAGTAAGTACCTAACTGTTAATTATATCCGAGTAAACAGAGACTTTTCAATTTAACCGGGTAATACAGTATCCCTACAAAGTTAAGTTAGTACCTAACTGCAAGTTATATGCGAGTCAACAGAGCATTTTCAATTTCAGCGGGTAATAGATACAGTTCTTTTTTTGTAACAACAAAGAGGTTTTATACGACTGAAAATCCATTTACGTTTTTAGATTAAATAAATGTGTCCCTAATTAAGACAAAAACATAATTAAGTATATTATTATCAAATTATTTATAATTCACAATAATTTGTTATAAAATATTTGCATTTTATCACTATTATTATACTTAATTATATTGAAGTAGGCTGTATGGCTGTATGTAATCAATCACCTCACATTTGGCGCGTGCAAAAAAAAAATCTTGCGCGCTTTTTCCCTTAATTAATATTAGGTTAATACAATATGTATGCAATAATTGTTTGTTTTTCCTCGCAAGTGTGTTGAAAAAGTGCGTATGAAACTCGTGAGCAACTTACTCACTAGACACTCGGCTGATTTACGCCCTCGCCTGCGGCTCGGGCTGCAACCCACAGCCTCGTGTATAATGAGCAACCTAAGCTCACTTGTATCATAATATACTATTCTCAAATTCTGAATAAAATGGAAAAGTGGAATAGTCAAGTTTTGAAAAGAACCTCCTCATTTATAATACTAATATTTATAGTCGAACTAATTGAATCGTGTCCCACTGTAAGTTCATTTTCTTGCAGATATTAAAAATAAAATTTTGTTGAGATTCAGACTGACCTTTATTATATAGTTTTGACGCTTTCAAACAAATTATTAGCAAAATGGGTCATGATTTAATTGGTTCGATCGGTCGTACAATCATAAATAGGCTTATTTTGAATGAGAAATAATGTGTGTCATTAATGATTGTGATTCTGATTATTTTTTTTAAATTTCCTAGTATGATGAGGCGAAGAAGTTTAATTTAAGACACCTAAACTAGATACCCATTTGTCAGTGAAAAGGTTCCAAAACAGATTGGTTCCAAGAAATAGTCTTTTCTTGGATATCAATATGAAGAAGTGCTTGTATTTGTGACACAATATATTTATTACTTTATTAAGAAATCCATTCAACACAAGCCCTCCATTGTACAAGGTTATTGCGTGTGCTTTCTTCTATTCACGACCCGATAGTAGTGCCCAGATAAATTATGTTTATGAAAAACATTCTCTCATTAGAAGCAAAGAGTATCCTGCTGATAGAGGTCGTATACCATCCCGACAAATTAGGATCACCGTCATTTGTCATGCGTCTCTGTTATGCACCGACAGAGTACACATTTCATTAGGCCGACAATATACCGAGAATGAAATATTACTTCGGCTCATTTGGTGCATTCTGGTACTTGAGGGCATGATACAAAATTTTGATCTGTGACTAGTTAACTACTTAGTGTAATATTGTTTAAGTGTTGTTTGAGACAAGTAATTCCTTCAAATGAAATAAAAATTTGATTTTATAAAACACAGCTTTAAAGTTTTAAAAGATAGAAAAACAATATCTTTATTTAACGATCGTACTTTTTCATAACATTAATTGATTTAGAAATGTCTTTAAACGTATTTTCGTTTTTCTAATAGGTACAATGATAAACAGCCCAATGTTCAGTCAAGTCACTTCGCTCAAATTTAATAAGTTTCATAGAAAATAAAAACAAATATTTATCCTACTAATATTATAATTCTGAAAGTTTAGATGTTTGGATGTTTAGATGTTTGGATGTTTGTATGTTTGTTACTCAATCACGCCAAAACGGCTAAACGGATTTGGCTGAAATTTGGGACACAGATATTTTGTAGCCTGGAGAGGAACATAGGCTACTTTTTATCCCGGAAAAACATCACATTCCCGCGGGATAACGTCATGTAGTCCACGCGGGCGAAGCCGTGGGCGGAAAGCTATTTTAACAGTTTGTAATCATCATTAAATCATACTTATCTTTAGTTCTCGCCTCATTATTAATTAAATCATATTCATCAATAAGTAGTGTTAGTTGTATATGTATAAGGTAGAGCATGTGGTGTTATACCTATAATTGATTGTACAATTAGATTTAAATGAACTACTAGCTTAAGTGTCCTTACTGTTGTAACAATCGTTGGTATACCTAATAAATAATAATAATAAAAAAAAAAGCTAGTTAAGATATATTTTTGTTGTTAGTATAATAAGTGTAATTCAGTAACACATTTTCTAGATAAGGTATTCAATAATTCAGATTCCTTATTGTCGTATATTGCTTCGTGACTCTTACTACTCGTAGTATCACCTCTACACGACTTTCATTTGATCTAAGCACTTATCTATGCAAATCATCTCACTTATGCTAGTACATACGTTTACCCTGATGGATTTCTTATTAGTCCATCTACGGCTAATCTATAATCATGATCTTTAATTAAGCTCTGACATTATTTCTGTTCTGTGGCGCCAAAGAGTTGAGCCTAATGATGGTGCTCACTTATCTTATTAAATAGTTTGTGATAAAGGCTGTAAGAGTAGGCACCAAGTGGAACTAATCATTACAACAGACATGAATATTCAAATTCCTTGGTGCATTAAATTAATGCCGGAGTCCTGTTAGTGGAGGCACATTTGTAAACGTTACTTGGTTGCATTGGATGTTCTGGTTTTTTTACTTTTATTTTTAAACACCAAATTAGATTAACGCGTTCGAGTCTATTTATTAGTGACGTCGTTGATTTCATTAAAATTAAGCTTTTTGTGGAGCCGCTTCTTGACTTTTGCTTTTATTCTGTGTTTGTAAGGATTTAAAAGGCTCTCCTATTACTTACTTTAATTTTAATGTAATATTTAAACTTACGAGTCTATTAGACGACCTCTGTGGCCGAGTGGTGTACTCACCGATTTTCAAGGTGCTAGGTCTCTAGAGGTCACGGGTTCGATCGGGTTCCGGTCGGGTAAATATTGAAAATTACCTTTTTAATATTTCCTCGGGTCTAGGTGTAAGTGGTACCTAATACCCGTCGTTGTTTCCAATTTCTTTAGTACCTATTAGTGCTCAAGCTACTATAGGTACTTTGGTATTGGAACAATGTAGGGGAGAGTAACCTATATTTGACCACTTTTGATAAAACTGACAAAAAAAAAAACATAAACCTTGTAAGTTAGAGAAACCCAAACTGGCTAGGGTGATAGCCTGGTATTACAGCTACAATATATTAAGTGTGTAAGCAACAACTATTTAAAAAAAATATCGACTGTCTTTTGGTCCGATTTACGTAACTAGTAACATAAATTGTACCACGGGATACCAAAATTGTACCTAAGAAAAATAGTAGGTGGTAATTCGCAATAAAACAAATTTATCAAACAAAACTTCTTATTTATAAATTAGGAACAATATAAGTCATTCATAACATAATCGAAACTTGACACCAAAAATATCATAATATTCCTCTGATTATCAAAACATTCAATAATAGTCCAATTTAGGAACCCTGAAGAGGTCCAATATAGGGAACACGGTAGTTTGTGATAGTAATAACAAAAAAGAGCAACCTTAACCAATTGCTTTTTACCTGCGATGCTTAAAAACAGAAGAAATCATGTTTTATTTAAGATTATAGTGCTAATTAGCTACAAAGCTTCTTGCTGTTCGACATTCTTAGACAAAAGATAATAAAATTACACCAAATCACCTAAAAACACGCTGATCACTCACTGCCACATTCGTTACATCTGCCACAAGAAGATACGAAATGGCAGAGTATCAGTGGCGCTGTAGTCGACTCGTTTGGTGTTGTAAGTGCAGAAAAATAAAACCATTAAGTAGGAAATTCAGAGGCGGTACAATTTAGAAGACGGTAAAATATACGTTACTCTCCCCTATGTGATGGTGTCTAATATTTATTATTCAAAATATGTATTATAAATTGTAGGTACAATAAAGTCGTAAGCATAATGAAAATTTGTGATTTTTCATACAATTAGAAATTACAAATACCTACAAACCTTTCAATATACTCCTGATATTGAACAGTTGTCAGTATGAAGCATTATAATAAGTATCTTCTTCTTCATCCTGTGGGTAGAAGTCATCATCATCATCATCAGCCATTTCAATATCTCTACTGCTAGGCAACAGGTCTTCCTAATATATAGATAAGGAGAAGTGACACTGAAGAAATATTAAGTCGGTATCAACAGTATTATATTTTGAAAAATGGAAAATGAAGTATTTAGAAAAAATCGACCCGTCTCACAACCAGCTCCGATGGGACGGGAGACGGGTCGATTTTTTCTAAATACTTCATTTTCCATTTTTCAACCATAAAAATTGCATTGTGAATGCAAAAAAAAGTAAAAATTTAAATAACTAGTATTATATTTGTTACAGGTCACGAAGCATAATACCCAATGGTACATTAGCGCCACCTGTCATCACAGTCCGAGTAACAAGGCAGGTACATTTCAACGACTGTCCTGGAGTGGCGAAGCGGTACCACGAGTGCAACACAGCGGTAATCCTACTTCCTACTAATATTATAAAAGCGAAAGTTTGTGAGTATGGATGGATGTATAGATGTCTGGATGTTCGAATATATGGATGTATGTTTGTTACTCTTTCACGCAAAAACTACATAACGGATCTGGATTAAATTAGCACCAGAGATAGATTAAAGCTGAAATAACACATAGGATAATTTTTATCCCAATATTCCAACGGGAACGGGAACCACGCGAGTGAAACCGCGGGCGGCCGCTAGTTCTTTATACGTAGACCTAATCAGGAATGAAGCTAGTCGTTTCAGTCTACACACAATATAGTAAACAAGTGGTAGCTAGCCAGGAAGGCTAAAAATAAGTGCTACCAAGAAACCAAACCGAATACAATATGTACCCCCACTGGGAATCGAACCCGGGACCTCTGGGTATGTAACCGGTGGTGTGAACCACTAGACCACAGAGGCGACTGCTGACAGTCGACAGTCCATTTTGTATTGCGAGTGGTTCCTCCACCATCGCTGCTCTGTCACCGGGTCAGAATAAGTTTGTAGTACTAAGTACTAAGCTCTACCTTGCTAGTATAGGAAAGGGAAATATATAGTTTGTGGTGTAAGGTTAGCTCATTACAATGGCCCGGCAACATATCGGCAACGCCTTAGTTCAACAAACACGCCGCGGGGTCAACCCGCGAACGAGCGACGACGCCGCCTCGCGGCGTTTGTTGTCTTCACCCGCCGCCGGCCACCAGTTGACGCCGAGGCGAGGCGATGCCGATACGGTGAAAAGGCTTTATAATGAGCTGTAACCTTACTCTACGCGTGTAAACTACCTTGCTAGTATACCGTTTAAGATTACAGCGCCCCGATCGCGGTAATCTTATGACGCATTAGTCAGGTGGACGTGCAGTTGACGTTCACGCGATAGGCAATACCGTTTTTGATAACGCGCGGCGTGCGACGTTTTCTGTTCCGGTGTTAATCTTTGAAACTAAAACAGTTTTCATACGACAGTCTATTTTGACAGCTAATTTCGTATTGCAAGTGGCTCCTCTGTCACGAATGTCACCGGAACAGACAGGATTGGGGGGACTATAGGTTTGCGTGACGTGTGCGTCGTTATGTCATTTAAGGCAATACGAAGTCAAACGTCATGACGCAAACGTGGTTAAGACGCGCTGCATAGAATTACCGCGATCGGGGCGCAGCTCACTACAAAACGGCCTGGAAACATATCGCCAACGCATTAGTTAAAAAAACAACGGAAAATAAAGAATTTTAAGACGAATTTAAAGAAGACCCTAGAAAGCTCAGTAGGGATTGGTTGAAACTATACATGATGCAAAAACATACCTACACTTTTAATAAAATAAATAAGCTCATTGGGAATGACTTACCTAAGCCTCACAAATCAAAATAAGTCTTTAACTTTATTAGTCTTGAAATTGCATAATAAACTGAACCAGTCTGAGAATTCATAATGTTCCTCTATTACTTAACTGTCAAATTGTTCTTCTTATTTGAGATATTACTTATTAGCTATGTCCAGGGTTAATGTGGATTTAGTCCCATAAACGTCCTTGATTTACAGGCTCAACCCATAAATATTCCCATGATTAGCTTTGTTCATGGTAAAATTATGGATTTTGTTGGATCTTGCTATGTAATCTAGGCGCAATAAATAATTGTGAGGTGACTTTATATTTTATAGATTATGTAATTTTAACTCTTCCTTTAATATGACGTGATTCTTATTAAGCTGTGGCTTAGTGTTTGCATATTGGTATTTTATAGTGTGACTGCTTCGAAATTTATCTATATTTTATGTTGGTACGACTTACTTTGTAGTTTATCAGTTAGGCAGGAATCTTTAAGGCCCAAGTTTACCAACAGTCGGTTACGTTAATCGTTGGTTAACTGTCGGTTAACCTATACGAACACCAATCACATGCGTTAACCACTAACTCAAGTAAAATATATCATTCCGTCATACATATAAAGCGACTGTTAGGTTGTAAGTATTTGTCTGATTAGGGTAAACTGCTCTATTTAAGCCTGGATTGTAAAACTAGGAAAAATAGATTACTTAAGTTCGGGGTGCATTTAGCCCAGTGTCCATACCGCTGGGTTAAACGTGAAATAGTATTTATTAATTTGTACAAAATTGGCTCTTAGTTTTGCCATTCGAGGGTGCCAATAATGGGATGGGTGCCAAAAATAGGGCAGTTTACCCTTTTTGTCTATTTATGTTGGTTTTTTTTTCCAGCCATGTCCATCCGGTGAAAAAGACGTGCGCGCGGAGCAGTGTGCCGTATACGATAGAAGGCCGTTCAGAGGAAGGTTCTACACTTGGACTCCTTATATAGATGGTAATAAAGACTTTATTATATTAAATAAATAAATAACTTCTTACATTCACACCAATTATCTAAGCCCATGTTAATTTCATTAAGAAACTGTATAATGGAAAACTTGATGACGGATTAATAATACTTAAATACTTTTTGTTTGTAAATACATACTTAATATACATAGTAAACACCCAGACCAAGACAAATAGACATGTTCATGCACACAAATATTTGTCTTGTTCGGGAATTGAACCCGAGACCACTTAATTAGATTCCGAACAAACAGAAATTATTTTTACGCTGCGCAAAAGATACTTTCTAAAAAGTAAGCTAGAAAATAAGTAAATTCATATTATTTACAACAACAACAACTTATTAACAAGTTCTTTTGGACTGTCAATCATTTTTTCCTATTACCCGTAAAACATCTTTTTAATACGGTACTAGACAAAAATCTTTTTATGTTCTGTGGTATTACAGTTTAGTTCTGAAATAAAATAGAGATATTTGTAAGAACTATTATGTCATATACAAGGACAAACCTGGACAAGATTAATAGCACTAACTGACGTCTTCAAAACCTGCGTAATGATTCATCAAACATAATAAGCTTCTGTAAACAAACTCTTAACATAAATTATGTTATTTCACACTCTAGTGACAACGACGACGTTTATTCGTAATCGAATTCGAATGAATTATTAAATTAATCACGAATTCACTTGCTGTGTTGGGAGTGATAGATATGTTATTAATGGTATAGGTTTATACGTTAGTAATGTTAACTTACGATGGCCCAAGATAGCAAGGAGACGCAATTTTATATCTCTGCCTCTGTAGCGTTAGCGTTCTGTAGCGTTTTGAGTAGAAATCGAATGCCATATTATTAGGATATTGAACAGTAGGATAGATGAAAGTATGGATGCTTAATCAATCACGGCAAAACGGATTTTGAATTTTGCCACTCGTGTCGAGCGCTCGCATAGTACTCTTAATTGACATATTTAATCACATTTGACGTGAAAATGAGTACTAAGCGAGCACTCGACGCGAGTAACGAAATTCAAAAATAAGTCTCCCTGCCCCTTTGAACTGACGAAACTGCATGTCAAACGTCAAAAGTAAGGACTTTATTGCAAGGCTACAAGGTTCACTGATTCAGTGTTTGATACTAAGAGTTTGTTTCAAGAGTAAGGAGGCTAGTCTAGAAAAGCATGTAGGCTCCTTTTTACCCCGGAAAAATGTCTCATTCCCACGGGAAAAATCGTGTAGTTCACGCGTTAAAAGCCACGAGCGGAAAGCTCGGTATAGATCTATATATAAAAGGGAAAATCACTAACTCACTCATCACGACATCTCGAAAACTATTGGACCAATGAAGCTGAAATATGGCAAGAAGGTAGATTATAACTAGGAGACGTCCACTAAGAACGGATTTTGGGAAAATTTATGAATTTAGAAGCATGAAAATTGGTATGTTGGATACTGGTTACGAATGAAAATGATCTGCGTAAGCAAAGTTAAAAAAAAACTCCCTTCTAATGGGGTAAAATGAGGGAATAAAGTTTTTATGGATTTTTTTCAATTCTGAACTTAGAAGTATGAAAATTGATATGTTAGATACTGGGTGCCTACCATCAACTTTAAGACAGCGATTCAAAAATAGCGCGATGCAGAATAGGTTCCTATAATGAATTGCTTTGTTTCGTACTATGACCTTCTAAAAACTGGATCGCAAATGAATTGCTAAATGTGAATGACCGAACGATTTGTGTCCTTATTTCTTCTACCCGACTCTTTCACTCGATTCTGTCATGCCCGGAGAGTGAGAGGGACGGGTATAACATGCAGGTGTAATGTAAGCTTGGCCGAGTTATAAGTCAAATAAGAGTACATGACAGCTTAGCGGCTGTGAAATGTCATTAAATGATCACTTAATCGCTGTCATTGATATTAAGCTGTCGTGGTACGAATAAGCGAAGCAGATCAGTTTAGGTCCTAAACAAAACCGCAATAAGAGTTGATGGTAGGCACCCTGTTCAAAGTTATTGAGGTAAGTAAACAATTATGTAATAGAAGTGTTTGCAAAATGAAGTACGCCCTAAAGGAAGGAGGATCTGGGAGGTGGTGGGATCAATTATGTACATTGTATGTATATTTTTGATGGACCAGGCACGTCCTCTGAATCCACAGCATACTTTTTGGGGGCAGCTTGCTGAGGTATAATTTCTTCATCGAACTGCTCAGGAAGGTCAAAATCTTCCTCTGATGGTGGGTTATCAATCAATGGTTCAATACTCAATACTCAATACTCAATACTCAATATCTTTATTGCATTCCATAATAGTGTGTAAGGTGTTACATAAAATTGTAAGTACAATTATGGGCCCTGCTAGGCACAACAATTGAGAGAGGGAAGACCTTTCTTATTCATATTTTGTCATCAATGTCATCACACATCAGGTCTGGTATGTTCTCGCAGTTCATTGGCCAATGCAGTAGCTGCAAACAGCCGAACATTTGATTTCTGCTTTTCTGCAACCACATCTGCTGGTACAACCTTACATCTTTGGTATGCTTTCAAGGTGATTAAGGTTTGCGTGTCATTAACAGAGTAGAACGGGAACGCCTCCCAGATCCTTCTTCCTTTAGGGCTACCTCTATAACTTTGAACAGCTGTGTCTCAGGAACTATCAAGTGTAAGTTGACATAATTAATATCATTTTGTTGGAAATTTAATGGACTTTAATAACTAATACAAATGTTTTGCTATAAACCCACTACTAGGGGGTCAAAGTTGTCGAAAAATAAAAAAAACTGTAATACTTCCTTTTTTGGGATTTTGCAAATTTTAAAATAGCCGTATCTTACAAACTATATGGCCGACAAGAACTAAATTATTCTCTTTTTATTGCAAATTTAGTCTACTTTAAACAGTGCATAGTAACATTTGCCGTAACTCAGATCCTTGGTGGTAAAAATTGACAAAAACTGAAAAATAACCGAAATTTTTATGGATTTTTAAGTATTTAACAATGACATTACCATCTCATCACTACTAACATATAAAAAAATCAGAACTACCTCATTTAATGCAAGGCAACACCACTTATTTGGTACGATTTCCATGTACTATTAGAAGTATGAAAATTGGTATGTTGGATACTGGTTATGATTAAAAATGATCTGCGTTGGCAAAGTTAAAAAAAGTCCCCTTCTAATGGGCAGAAAAGGCGGGGGAGGGGAGGGGGAGGGGGGGCGACATAAAAAGCTCCGTATTAAACATACGGAGCTTTTATGTTTGTGGCTCAATTATACAAAACGGCTGAATCGATCGGGGATAAATTACGGGATTAAATTACGGTTTTTTCAACTCGGGAATAAGTATGGTTTCTGTGGGGTAGTTTTTTTCACTTTAATTTATTCAATGTAGCATGGGTCCTATGACAGCTCATTTTCGTGCAAAGCAAAATGTTGTTTCTTATCAAAGATAAGGTCTAATTTTCTAGCATAAAATGAGTAATACTGATTTTAACCGACTTCTAAACCAAAAAGGAGGAGGTTCTCTATTCGTCTGTATGTATGTTTTTTTTTGTGTATGTCCACCGATTACTCGAAGACGGCTGAACCGATTGAAATGGTTCAAACGTTATCCGGCAGTTAGAGTTATTACATCAGGTTGGTTTCCAAGTTGGTCCTATTTTTTGAAATTTTTGATAGCGGTTCAGTAGTTTTCAGGAAATCTTGAAAATACTGTCGTTTTCGTTACCACTTTATGTGAATTTAATACGTATCTTTAGGCATAACTCCTTTGTTTATAAACCGATTTAGATGATTCTTGTTTTGTTAAAAAGGGGATACCTCAAGGTATTTTAACCGACTTCGAAAAAGGAGGTTTTCAGTTTGATCACATACCTATTTACCAGAAAACACGTAAATTGCCTGCACGATGCACTAAAAAGAGTGAAATAAAAATTATTTTTATAAAAAAATAACACCGCCTTCAAAAAAACCACATCAAAAAAGTAAGAAATAATTCCTCACCAAATAAATAACGTAAGTACTTTGAAGTCGGGCGGGTTTTAACAAAAACAACAAAAATTTTACTTACATGTTTCACGCCCGACTTCAAAGTACTTACGTTATTTATTTGGTGAGGAATTATTTCTTACTTTTTTGATGTGGTTTTTTTGAAGGCGGTGTTATTTTTTTATAAAAATAATTTTTATTGAGTTTTATTCTAATACTTTTTGCTTTGCACGATTGAGCTGAAATAGTATTAGCAAAGTATGGACTTGATTTTTTGCATTTTGGTACTTCAAGATCAAGAGTAGGAGAAAGTCCTATTATTATTCATGCAAAAGTAGTTCCGGCCTGTTTGTCTAAGTATCGTTACCTTCTCATGCCTAAACCACTGGTCTGACTTTCATGAAATTTGGTACCTATATAGAGCGTACTCAGCCTGCCATCGCTGAGGTTCTGTGACTTTCGCAATAGTCTATCAGGGGATGGCTGTTCAAAAATATATGGTGCTTCGGAAGACACGATAAGCCGATGGTTCTGGCTGCATTTGGATTGGTTAATACCCCGTAACTGCAGTGTGGAAGTTCATGGCCCATTCTCCTTATACATACTAAAGTGTGTTTGTTTGTTTGTTGGTTTGTCCATCTTTCACGTCAAAATGGAGCAACTGATCGACTTGATTTTTGGTTTGGGGATAGGTAGTTTGGAAGCTGGAGAGTAAGATAGGCAAAATTTAAAAAAAAAAAATTTTTATCACAAAAATTTGCATGCAAGGCGTGTGCCGTGCCAGTATCTGATCTGTCTAACTCTAGAGAAGATACGCTTTAGCAATTAACATGGCAACCAACTCACAAATAATTGTGGCGAATTGGTTACTACGATAATGCGACACTTTATCTTCTGCCTCAAATTCTCCAAGAAATCACTCATTTCCTATTATTTAATGCTGTTCAATATTGAATAAAGTTAGCCAGAGGTAAAGACAAAATATGAAATATGAGAAAGGACGTGCACCCACAAATAGTCCATATTCCAATATAGGTATCCCTGTACTCAAGTTCTTCAATTTAAGAAGGTTCTATCTCTCTCTTTGTCATTTATATGTATGGGAAGGAATTTTTAATGTAATCGTATTCCATCAGGTGACTCACCGTGCACTTTAAACTGCCGACCGCTCGGGCAACAGTTCTACGCGTCGTTGGCTCTTGTCGCTGACGGGACGCCTTGCACCAAGCCTGGATTCAGGGCTATCTGCGTTCAAGGAGAATGTAAGGTAGGTAATCTTGGTAAAGGCACTTTCATAAACCTCGGAAGGTTTTCGAATAAAATTAAAAAAAATCAAAATTCAATATCGTTTATTCAATTTAGGTTTGTTTAACAACACTTATGAAGCTACGCCATCGGTTAGCAAATCCTACGGCAGGAGACCTTGTAGCAAGAAGAACCGGCAAGAAACTCGCCAAGGGCTATTTTTTTCTCCCTGTTTTAACTTATACAGAGTCGTCGAATTTGAAAAATGACCTTCACATAAGGTAGTATATATTCTTCTTCTTCACATAATCTAATACTAGATATAGATCTACCATAAACTGGTCAGTCACCATCTAGCTAAACCCTTAGCAGTTCTACGTGTCGGCGTTGGTGGCTGAAGGTACGCCTTGCAACTGATTCAGGGGTATCTGCGTTCAAGAGGAGAATGAGAGGTAAGTATAGTCGTCGTCGGACGTAGATATGCAGCGTATGACTGGGCCATCACCGTCCATCATTTTAACCACCTCTGTAATCTAGTGGTACATACTCGTACCACCGGTATCAGACCCAGCGGTCCCGGGTTCGATTGCCAGTGGAGGTACATATTTAATTCGGTTTGGTTGGTGGTGGGACTTGTTCTAAGTCCACCTGGCTAGCTCCCACCATCTTATTTAAGTCTGAAGCCATAACATTAATGTTTGGAGCTTCGTTATGATCCGGCAGTTAGAGATTGGCTGAAAATCAGTGTTAAAAAACAACACTGAGCCTTAGCCCATTTTGCTGCTGCACATACTTACGTACAATTTTTTTTTCATAAAATGTGTACTTTCCTTTTTTATTTATAATTTGTATTTTCTTTTGTCTACCTACTTACATAGCCTTTTTGTGTTATGTTAACCTTGTCTGCAGTTGTATGTAAGTAAGTATGTGAAATAATTCAGTAATAAAAAAAATTAAGATAGGTAGTTCCTAATTGATTGCGGTTCTCTACCTTCAGCCTCATCATCACTTAACTTCAGGTATGATGGAGGCTAAGGGCTACCTCGGTATGGATAAAAAATATATCCTCTTGAACTCTTGGAATTAGTACCCTGCGTCAAAGTTGGCGGTGTACGATAGTACGCCCTGCACCAAGCTATCTGCATACAGGATAAATGTAAGGTAACTCACTTTCTTACGAGTTTCTATCCAGCAGTTGACTCGTTTCTCACCATCTGTCTCATAAGTTTTATGTTCTAGTGGTTTCAATGATTACATGCAGACTGGCAAATTTTGTGTTTATAGAGCGCGAGTAACTCCGATTAGGATTCTTCCACCTTTCAAGCTGCTACCTGGAAGGAAGAGGAATCAATCCTAGTTATCTAGTGGAGTTTGGAAGAAATATCCAATTCCCTTAGCTGCTAATCAAACTTCTGACGTGTTTGATAAGATTAGTGAGAGCCGAGCACGTGTCGTCATTTTTACAAACATATAATAGAAGTTTATGTGACTGTCGCATAAGGAGGGGTAGTAAAACACGAGTGGGAGTTTAAAAAACGAGCCTTGGCGAGTTTTTTAATAGTATTCCACGAGTGTTTTAATACCGAGTTATGTGCAGTCTCATATACTACTTTATCTACACTCATTACATTTATTATATATTTCAAAAATAAAGCAAATCAATATTAATTATAAAATGTGAATTGGTGCTAAACCCCACTCATAGGAGTCTATACGGTATATTCCTTCTAAATTCAAAATTCTAATTTTAAAAACGTTTCTGATTGTTGCCGGCTAAAGAAGAGCTTGAAAAAGTATCCTACGGTTGCCATGGAGACTGTAAATTTAAGAAATATAAGTGTTTTATAATGAGTGACAGCTGTTTCCGGGTGTTGCATAATGGTCATTATGAAACACCCGGATACAGCAGCTTTATTTTTTAAAGTTGACTATGGCATAAAGTGTATCAGTATACGTTCAGGCATGAGTTCATAATTCGAAAATTATAACATGAGTGTAGATAAAGTTGTTTAAACAAGAGGTTATGGGTCACTTTGCCACATCTGACGTCTTTATTATGAACAAAGTTGCTATTTACCCTTATCTGTCTGCCAAAAAACAGTAGGCACCTACTTGGACACCTTCTAATTGATTTTTGTCCCCGTGATCTCCATAAATGAAATAAGTTCCGCGAAACCAAATAGCTCTTTTCAGTAGCACCGAACAGTGGCACTTTGCCTAATTGTACTATAAAAACCTTTCGCCTAGACGTAGATCCAACATATATTTAAATCCTAACTGGTTGTGTATTCTGGGTGAAGTGCGATAACGGAGCTTTAGGTACTCCTAGAACCTTCGTACCTACATATCGCTGCGAGTACTAACAAGTTATTTGCAGCTCAAAGCCAATACATATTTTACCAACATAGAAACTTCTTCAATGAGGTTTCGTCTATATTCGCAAAGCAATAAAATATGAATTGCCTATTGGTCTATTGAGTAAATGCGAATCGTCTGATCTATAAAGCATTGAATCGATGCAACATTGTCGGTGACAAGGCCGATTGTAAATTATTTAGAGTATTTGCCATGGCTTCTTATTACGTGATAATGTTAGATGAGTTTGTCTGTCGTCGGTAGTTTATTGTTCACTTTACTGCTGTGACTTTGGCCTACAACTTTTACGACGTACTAAAAATTTGATGTCATTTCTGTGATTCTGTAAATGGGTTTCAGTTGAGCAGTTAACAACTATGCGATTTTTAGGAATAATGAATGATATACATTATATACTCTTACAACAGTAGCTCTAGTACGATAAGTGTCGTTAGTCGTTATGGTAACCGATATCAGGATCGTATTATTTTGTACATGAAGCTCGACTCAATACTGAGGTAACTGGAGTTCTCACCCTGAATAAAAAAGTGTACCCAGCAAATTTGACATTTTAAGTATGTAGTGGCTGTCAGTTGTCTCATATGACCATACGTATTTTTTTAAAGTGTAGGTGAGACGGAAGACAGCCACTGTGTAATTTTTGGAGACAAAAAAGTGTTAGTACTGCACTCTCCAGTTACCTCAGTATTAAGTCGAGCTTCATGATATTAGAATAAAAAACCAGAGCAGCGCCTCTTTCGGTTGTATAAGGAACTGAAATTCAATACAGATTTGACAGCAGCAGTCTGACAGCTTTTGGAGAACGGTATAATCTGGGTACAGTGCCACAACCTTTTCTGTTCCGGTGATAGCGGCGCTACGTACGTTTTCCTTTTTTTTGTAGCATTTTAACCGGCCCTGACTTCTAAGAACTTCAGCCGCCAGCAGCGCTATGGTTGGACATCAACTTGACAGCAAAATGACATTAAAAAAAACACGCTAGTTTCACGTTTTGGCCACCGGCACAGCAAAGTTTGTGGCACTGTATAGTCTACTATTCGATTACCATGACGATAATTTTTCGTGATAGGGGAACTTTTGTGATATAATTGACAAAAGTTCGCTTTGATTCCTTATACGATTGGATTTTAATTCCTTATACAACCGAAAGAGGCGCTGCTTTGGTTTTCATCAAAATAATACGAAATAATGCTAAGGGTACAAATGTGGTAAATAAATTAATTTAGAAAAGAAAACCAAATGCCGTTTGCCTTGCGAAATGCGTAATTTCATTTTATTCTTATTTTTATTTTCTTTATCTGTTGGTTTTATCTACTTACAATGACTTATATTATTGACCTTATTTGCACCTTACATTCTAGTCCCTAAAATACATTCTTCATAAATTTATTTTCATAGTGGTTGGTTAAAATAAGAAAGTTCCCAACTAGTTTAGTAGACTATCTATATGATTCTTGGTTATTATTTTGTTGTTTATGACTAGGTAAAAAAATTACGTTCTCGTCATATTATTCAATTTTGCAGCTTTATAAAGTAGTTTATTGATTTCCGAAAATCAATTTACGCCAACAATATATTACAGTTACGAGCAATTTAATAGGCTACCAAGAATATCTTCCGCATAAATTTATGTGCCAGCATAAGCTTACATTAAATTTTACGATTTGTTTAGATACAAGAAATCCTTTTTCGGATGACAATAAAAATATAGCATACTATTCATTCCGATAAAAGCCTTTGATATTTACTTCAAATATTCAAAGATATAAAGAAAAAATGTGTAATGTGTGGGCAACACCATATCTTTGGTTACGATAGTATTATTACTCTATAGTCTAGAAAGTTATATTAGAAGATAAAAATATAAATAAACGTTTGACTATTTGAACATGAAGCTGACAAGTGCCACAAATATTTAGAAAAAAATCGTAAGATTTATGGGTATTCTTTATTATTATTTTTTATTCACAACGGGGTAGCACTAACTAAGCCTTCATCAACCATGATGTTAATTACCTTTTACACTTGCGACGACTCAGCAAGTTTGCATTTACAATGTTATTTTTCGGAAATATACCTACACATACTAGAAAAAAAACTACTACTTAGTCTCACATCTAATTCTGCTCCGACAAAATATTGAACTTCTTATTCAGTGTGTAGGGACGGACGATTATTACCTCCAACGATAGTTCAAAACAATAACTTAGACTCGATAATATTTATTTGACGTTTTATAACTTATAACTTTAACTAACACTTTAGTGAAACTGCCCCTTGACTCCAGCATCACCTATGCACTAAATCCCTTATAAGGCGTAAACGATGTCCCTTTAGGTAGTTAAGTATTAGTCATCCAAAGTAACGACTATTGTAACTTAGAACCACATTTGCGGTGTCCCATATTTAGAGCTTTAAATTAAGGTATTAATTAAACTAAAACAGATACGATTTAATAAAATAGTTAATTTATAGTACAGTCGATAGCTGATCAACTAAAGGTATTAGGTAACCGAGTTTTTGCAGTAAGCAATCAGTCTAATTACGAATGTAATAAGAGAGCGTGCTCTAGCTAGATCATTTAAAGGCCCGGTAGGTAGTGAAATGTGTTTTTTTGAAAGCATAGTACCTACTGGACTTCTAAAAATATTTTCTTTCTTATATTTTATTAAGTATGTGTAACTTCAGTCCATTAACTAAATATATACAGAACAGAAACACGATTGGTACCTAATACTTACCTCAGTAGTTTTTTATTTTGAAAATGTCTTTTTGCTATTTTTATTACCAAATATTTGCAAAACTATGCCAAAAGTATTAAGCAATTAAAATGTTGTATTCGATATTTCTCAGTTAAACTTTGTGACCGTGAATTTTCGCGATACGTTTTTTATTTAATTTTTAATTGAATTTCAAGTAATTTTCGCGAGTTCACAGTTCACTGCCGGCTGCCGCTGCGTCTCCGCGCGCAGTGTATAGGGTTAATTTTACTTTGTTGCATTCACAATGCAATTTTTATTATTGAAAATGAAATATTAGAAATGGGTGAAATCGTTAAGGTGCCTATTTCGGCCGGATTACCTGGCCTTACGTATTAAAATTATTGTGCTGTCAACTGTATGCAAAATAATGGTCTTAAATATAAATCTATTTATCGCTAACGAAATCGAAAACCTAAGGAAATTGTATTTCCTGAAATTAGCTTGTATAATTTTAACTTTTTAGTGCCCAGGCTTCGATCAACAATAACACCTACAATTGCAAGGTGTATTCTATTCAAATGTTCGATGATGTTCTTAAGTATATTAATTTGAAGGTAGCAATCATTGTGAGTAGGTAAAATGCCATTAAAGGAATATTTCAATTAATTCAATTTCAGATATGGTACCTACCATAATGGTGGTAATATTTTATTTTCAGATTAGCCATCGTAACAAGTGATAGCAAAATTCGACGAGTCGTGTAAGCCTTTCGGTAGCTTAGTTGGTCAGAGCATCGGGCCGGATTCCCGGAGGCGCGGGTTCGAATCCCGCCTGAAAGCAGTAGCTTTCAGTAATAGGGCTCGTGGTTTTTTACTATCACATTTTACCATTTTAACTTAAATTCAATAGATATTTCGTGGGATAGATAGTAGGTGTATTCTATTCAAATGTTCGATGATGTTCTTAAGTATATTAATTTGAAGGTAGCAATCATTGTGAGTAGGTAAAATGCCATTAAAGGAATATTTCAATTAATTCAATTTCAGATATGGTACCTACCATAATGGTGGTAATATTTTATTTTCAGATGGCTAAACTTTAAACTTTAGTTGGTATAATTAACACGATAAATAAATTGCTCTTTCATATAATTTTTAACATAACATATTCGGTGTAGCATACATTGAAAACTAAACTTGAGTCAAGAACTTTTATGTTTTCGTTGCAACCAAAAGTGTTAAAATAAAGTTATACTTAAAATACCTGAAGTTTTTTCCGCATTCTGACTATACCTAACAATCTGACCATTCTGTAAGATATCTAATTAGAGATGTTATTTTTAAAATGTCTTTTTGTTTTTTTTTATTACCAAATATTTGCAAAACTATGCCAAAAGTATTAAGCAATTAAAATGTTGTATTCGATATTTCTCAGTTAAACTTTGTGACCGTGAATTTTCGCGATACGTTTTTTATTTAATTTTTAATTGAATTTCAAGTAATTTTCGCGAGTTCACAGTTCACTGCCGGCTGCCGCTGCGTCTCCGCGCGCAGTGTATAGGGTTAATTTTACTTTGTTGCATTCACAATGCAATTTTTATTATTGAAAATGAAATATTAGAAATGGGTGAAATCGATAAGGTGCCTATTTCGGCCGGATTACCTGGCCTTACGTATTAAAATTATTGTGCTGTCAACTGTATGCAAAATAATGGTCTTAAATATAAATCTATTTATCGCTAACGAAATCGAAAACCTAAGGAAATTGTATTTCCTGAAATTAGCTTGTATAATTTTAACTTTTTAGTGCCCAGGCTTCGATCAACAATAACACCTATATATAATAATATTAATATTTTGATATGGGTCATATCCTGTTTGTTGCAGGATCCCTCTAACCCTGACTGGCAATGTTGTCGACACCACGCTACATAAACTGTGGTAGCCCCTAGTAGACAGTCTGCTTGAGGTTACCACAGGTTTATGAAGTTCCAAGCTTGTTGTCGGGCACCTTTTGAGATGAGGGGTTATTTTTGGGTAATTTCGTAGTCAATATATTATTGGTGCTTGTCCGACAAGTTTGATCTTGGAATTTCGACTTAGTTAATGCTTAAATGAGCTAGGGTTAGCTTGGATTGTAACTACATATGATGTATTAAGGTTAGATTGAAGGCTGGGCAGACCTTTTCCCTTGGTTTTGGTATGTCAAGCCAATGCAATGGTTGGTTTGTTTTGATTACAAGAAATTAATAATTATATGTCCTGGCTGTCCGTTAGTGAGGACCAGTCTTATTGATGTGATATTGTTCCAAGGTAGGAAGGGCCTTCGCTTTAGGGTAATCCATGTAGAAAAAAACATTTCTTTAGTAAGAAAGGTTTTTTGTTGCGGCGGCGGCATGTGGTATCATATTGTTAAGATATGATACCTCCTTGCATTGTCTATGGTTGATTTATGTTTAAATCAGTATTCAAAAATATCGAATGGATTGTCATTACGCGAGTAGTTTGTTTTAGTCCAGACGATTCCGCGGTCGCGTGTTGTAGTAGATAAAGAATATATTGGCCATGGTGCCGCAGTAAAGATTTATATCGAAATTACATTTATTATTTAATAGAATCCCAGTGTAGGGCTTCAAATTAATAATTGAATTAAAATAATAATCAAATTATTTTTCGTGTCAAATTGATAAGTCAACAATGATAATAAGAGTATTATATCAAACTTGCATTACGACAAAAAAAGTTAGGTAAATAAATAAATAAATAAATATTAAATCACACCCTAATTTTCCACCTAGGTAGGGCAGAGGTACCCTTTGTGGCCGCTTTAAGGATTTTTTGACTTTTAAGCACTAAGTAAGTCTTAGGTATTTAGGACACAAATTATATCTGAAATTATAGATAATTTATCTACCTTTAAAGGTATATTTTTCAAATTTATAAAAGTAAAATAGTTTTTTATATATTACACACAATGTGTGACAGGTGCCAAGTGTACCGGTTTTGGCCACTTACTGATAGTTAAACTTTTGTAAGTATTGCGAAAAATCAAAACCAAACCCAGGTTAAATCAATATTATCTAATTCGCTAGAAACCAGTAAATTGCAAAACAACAATTTAATTGTCAAAAACAAAGGTTTATAAAGTATTTCATCCAAAACAAATTTCTTAAAATTTTCATACAAACATTTTTTCAAACAGAAAATGGAATTTATTGAATAAAAATCGTATGACATAAGGAATTCTAACGGTTGTTATTATTACCTTAAAATACCTTATTTTAATTGCCTTTATCAAAAATGGCTAAAAGTTGTTTAGAAAACTTTTAGAGCAAAAAGTGGCCAAAACCGGTACGCCTGCCCTACTTAGTTCAATAGTGCATAGAAACATGCATATCTTTTTACTGCCTAAACATCCTGAACCAATGAGCGATTTTCTGAGAGGCCATTCAAAAAAAAAAGCTTCCAATTGCTTCACTAGATGGCGTTGAATAAGTATGTACATGTCTATGGTATATTTTGGTATGAAACATATTTAAATTAATTACTTTTTAAAAACCTAAAGGAAACTAATAATATATTAAATAAGTACTACTGTGAGGAACAGAAACGAAGTAGGTAAAATTAAAGATTTAGGTAAATAAATAACATCTGTCTGACGTTCCGTTTTACGTAAAAAAGTCGCGTCAAAGTAAAATTTATAACGTTCCGTTCCTTCTTACTGCATAGGTGGGACAGCGCCATCTAGTGACTGAGCTTTCAGAAAATCGCCCATTATGATGAAGTCAATTGTCTACGTAGACAAAGTCGGAATTTCAACAACCTTATAACAAAACATTGCTGAGACTTCCCTTAGAGTAATCATAAAGATACTTGTGTTGGGAAAGACCCGCTTCTTCCCCAGTTGGTTACAGTTGATTACAAAATAAATTAACTAAAATATATATACAAAAGCTAATGAACAAAAAGAAAAAAATAATTATAATAATAAAGAAATTTGATTAGGTATAAACTATGTAACTATTTGCGTTATTTTAATTACAAAAGAGTGCATGTTTACTTCACTTAAAATTACAAAGTGTGAGTGCGTGAGTGAGTGTGTGTGTGTGTGTGTGTGTGAGTGTGTGTGTGTGCTTGTTTGCGTGTGTGTTTGTGGCTGTGTGTAATGTGTATGTGTGTTTGTGAATGTAAGTCTAAGTACTTTTTCTAACATAAACAATTTTACAGTCGACTGTAGTTTTGGGTAAATCTAGTGGCTAGGTTATTCTAGATAAAAGTGTTTCGACTTCGTCATAGGAAAATTATTGATTAACACATACAGTCAAAGAATTAAATTTCCCACTCATTTTGTAAAAATGTTATTGGACATTCGCAATGCAATATGGTTAAAAATTATATTTCAGTAGTAGTAATAGTATAGAAATGTCAATACCTTATTATTTGTCAGAAATTGAACGAATCTTTTTGATATTTAACCGTTGTTAGTTACTAGGCAACGGACAACAGATCAACAAATTAGCTTAGGTGTTAGTTTGCTGTACGATATTGAGCTTTAATTGGGTTGGAATTGCAAATTAAATTCTAGGACTACAGAATACGGTTTTTTTCTCTAGGACTTTACTTTATCACGATTCTTAAGAGGTTTTGGGCTTAAGTATTCATTAACACTTTGTATATGTAATGAAAGCTTGTTGCGATACATACATGTACCTACAGTACAGATAAAGAAAAATACAATAAGTAGGCAAGTAACTTCCATCATGATACATGTAGAAGTAAGATACTTATATACTTAAACAACCTGTGACAGTTAGCGCCAAGGAGGTAAACAGTATGCGCAAGAGATCAGTGATTAAAGCCACCTACTGCCCGAGGCATTTTAGGAATAGTCTAAGCCACTATTTAAAACTACAGCTAAGATTATTTACACAAGTTACCATTTTAAGATTTTATATTATTTTTATGCATTCACAATGCAATTTTGTAAGTATAGGAAAAATATGATAGTAAAATACCACGAGCCCTATAAGTAGCTTTCAGGCGGGATTCGAACCCGCGCCTCCGGAAATCCGGCCCGATGCTCTGACCAACTAAACTACCGAAAGGCTTACACGACTCGTCGAATTTTGCTATCACTTTTTACGCTGTAGGCCAGCGTTGCGTCATCAATGTGAGGAAACCCTCGCATCCGAAAGAAACATTTTTACAAATGTTTAACAATCGATTAAGGTGAAACAGCCATATTGAGATTTTATATTATTTTTATGCATTCACAATGCAATTTTGTAAGTATAGGAAAAATGTGATAGTAAAAAACCACGAGCCCTATTACTGAAAGCTACTGCTTTCAGGCGGGATTCGAACCCGCGCCTCCGGGAATCCGGCCCGATGCTCTGACCAACTAAGCTACCGAAAGGCTTACACGACTCGTCGAATTTTGCTATCACTTGTTACGCTGTAGGCCAGCGTTGCTTCATCAATGTGAGGAAACCCTCGCTATTCTGTGCCCTCGCATCCGAAAGAAACATTTTTACAAATGTTTAACAATCGATTAACATGAAACAGCCATATTGATGAGATTTTATATTATTTTTATGCATTCACAATGCAATTTTGTAAGTATAGGAAAAAAGCTACTTATAGGGCTCGTGGTTTTTTACTATTACTATCACATTTTACCATTTTAACTTAAATTCAATAGATATTTCGTGGGATAGATAGTAGGTGTATTCTATTCAAATGTTCGATGATGTTCTTAAGTATATTAATTTGAAGGTAGCAATCATTGTGAGTAGGTAAAATGCCATTAAAGGAATATTTCATTTAATTCAATTTCAGATATGGTACCTACCATAATGGTGGTAATATTTTATTTTCAGATGGCTAAACTTTAAACTTTAGTTGGTATAATTAACACGATAAATAAATTGCTCTTTCATATAATTTTTAACATAACATATTCGGTGTAGCATACATTGAAAACTAAACTTGAGTCAAGAACTTTTATGTTTTCGTTGCAACCAAAAGTGTTAAAATAAAGTTATACTTAAAATACCTGAAGTTTTTTCCGCATTCTGACTATACCTAACAATCTGACCATTCTGTAAGATATCTACTTAGAGATGTTATTTTTCTTAGTTTTAATTTGGTTGAAATGTGGAATTCCGAAGAGTAACACCTTTTTAAGTATGCGACAATCAGACTGTTAATTCTAAAACGGTGTCTAACTATCACCACCAAATTGGAGAAAATCTTGAATTCCTTCACCATGCGCTTAACTCCTTTCCCATTTAGGTGAAGCTATAAGATTTGCAAGTTACGTGTTCTGAATAAATCCCTTATTTGGAAAATTTAATACCAGATAGCTTTTTAGTATTCAGTCTCTTCCAAGGTATTTAAGAAAAACGACACTCGTGTAAACTAAGAATTACAAGATTTCAGATTAGTTTGAATTTGTATGCTAAATAATGTGATGCCTGTCTTAAATTGCTTGCTACTAATCTAGTGGCAGAAAGCTACAGGCGAATGTCTAAAATATCATGTTTAATTATTATATGTACGCGAACGTCTGTCAAAACAACACGGAGAGAACATTTTAATAGACGGTTTGGTTAAATAATGTGGCCTTTGGAAAATGGTTGGAAATATGTCTAAGATAGCTCTTCTTTGCTATTAAATGATTTTACAATTATTACTGATCTTGGTTTTTTACTTTCTTGCAATGAAAATGAAAATGAATAACTTTTATTCAGTTTAGGTTGATACAGCACTTTGTGAAACTACGCCATCGATTCGCAAACCCAACGGCGCGGGAGACCGGCATGAAACCGTCAAGGTAAACTTTTTCTCCCTTTTATTATTTTATACAGAGTCGTCAAATTGAAAAAATACTTTAAAATAGTATAATAGGGTCAGTTTCCATCACAAATACAATTACCTACTTATATAATAAATTATGATAAACTAGCCGCCGACCGCGGTTTCACCCACGTGGATCCCGTTCCCGTGAGAATATCGGGATAAAAGTATACTATGTTTTAATCCAGGCTATCTACTATCTGTGTGCCAAATTTCAACCAAATCCTTTAAGTAGGTTTTGCGTGAAACAGTAACAAATATGCATACATCCATACTCACAAACTTTCGCATTTATAATATTAGTAGGATACAACGAGGTGTGTAAACTAATGATCATAACAGTAAACAATGAGCTTAGTGCAATTTAATAATTAATAGATGAAGGTTAAATTTCTGCAAGAATAATATAGGTAACACCGCTTGCTTCTTCAAGTAAAACTTGTAATGGCAGGTAGCCATTACAAGAAAATTAACGAAGAACAAAAGAAAGCTTTAGCAAAAGCCTGATCTTTAACTAGACATTTGGTAATATTTTGCGTCATTTAAGTGACGGTAAAACGAAAACTTTCTTTTGTATACATCATCGTGGGGAAATTGCTCAGTAGCTGTAATCATAGAGCAATTATATTTAAAAAATAATGTATCTTAAAGGCGAGTCAAGACTTGTATCACTTGCTCGATCCGGTCACCGTATACGTTTCGCCAACGCGTATCATGATCGCGTATCATTTCTCATCCGAATAATACATATTATTATCTGAACCCACCTTTATTTTGAAGTAAGAAAACAAATAATCATGATTTAACTGTCATTTGGTTATGTCAATGCGAAATCTACGTCTCAAAATTTAAAGAAATTCTAAAGCATTTACATCTTTTTCAGTTATTTTGAACTTTAACTGGAGCAGTTGCCCACAAATACGCAGAATGGCATGCGCCTGCAATCTTCGTAGCCAAACCTTGACCTACCATAATTCATTTCTAATTCTGTGAACAAACGCTTGCGTCACGCAACATTATGTTCTTGTATTATATAAAACGTTTTAGTACTTTCAGATCCATGTCAATGACTGAATTAAATAGTTTATGGGCAGTCATAAATAAGCTTATGATGAGCGTTTTTGTCGTTTCATTCATATTAGCTTTTTGTTTTCGTCTGTAAAAGCCAAACAATGGCATTTTAAATGTAATTAGCATTCATAATGCATGGCCGCGCTATAGTGTAGGTATTCTAATTTTATCTAATAAGGCTCTTGCACTAGTGGCGGCCAATTTGTATGGAAACTTATCAATGACATGACCAGTCCTCAAAATTCGTTATGAATACTTTTCAAAATTTGATTTGAACCTTAACGAAAATTATGGATTACAAGTATTTAAAATTTGTATGTTATTTTACAGTTATTTTCGATTAGTGATATTTTACTGTATTAAATAAAATCCCAAACATCCGTCTAATCGTAATCCAAATATACTATTACTTGCAGTATACTTGGTTTTAGTTAATGAAAAATATACGAAAATAATTGTCTTTGAATAGCCGAGGGATTCCGGTCGTCATAAGTTTAATTTTTTTATTATTTAAGTTTTTAATTGAATTTTAAGTGATTTCCGATTCGCGGGGCGCTCGCGAGTTTATATACAGTTCACTGCCGGCTGCCACAGGATATTTTTTTTATCAGTGCACAAATTTGTAGGATCGACTCAGAATCGGTAAATGAACAAATTTCTCTTAAAAACATGGGTCGAAATACGACAATAATTTTTGGACTTCCCATACTAAATCGATCACGTGGTCAGCCCGATTTCTATGAAAACTCAAAAAAAATTGTCGTATTTGACCCATGTTTCTAAGAGAAATTTGTTCATTTACCGATTCTGAGTCGATCCTAAAAATTTGTGCACTGATAAAAAAGTTATCCTGTATATGCATATCCTTGCGTTTTCCTTTTATTCATAAATTTATTATTCATTCAAAAACCTAAAAAAAGGCTTTTCCGCTTTCTACAAACATCCATTAAAAATTACTAGATTATATAAAACAGAAAAGTCTTTCATGAAGTAATTAACTCGGTCAAGTTTTGAAAATGAAATGACTACAAAACATTGATTTTAAGTACTTTTAATAGGTATTTTCGGTTCGAGCTGCAGTTGTCTCTATCGTTGTCTTTGCAATATAATGTTCAAACACTGCGCGACAGCAATAGGTAGATTGTACAAATACCTAGTTTGTATTATTCTCTCGCCCTTAATGTTTTCTCTCAAACACAGTTATTTCAGTATCAATAAATTAGATTGAAAATGTTATATTTGACGACCTCCGTGGCCGAGTGGTGTACGTTCCGGTTTTCATGCTGCCGTTATCTCTAGAGGTCCGGGGTTCGATTCTCGGTCGGGTAAATATTGAAATCGAACTTTTCAATATTTCCTCGGGTCTGGGTGTATGTAGTAATACCCGTCGTTGTTTCCAATTTCCATAATGACCCCCTGACACAGGCAAATCTTTTTTTGCCTCCTAGGAGATCCCATCTACAGAATAACTTAATGTAATTTGGTTTTATGAATAAAGAATTTTATTTTTTTTTATTTATAATACTAGTGCATAAGCTACTACACTTTAGTATTGGAATGATGTATGTGATGGTGTCCAATATTTATTTATTGCTAGCTATCTGCCCGCGGCTTCGCCCGCGTGGACTACCTGACGTTATCCCGCGGGAATGTAATAGTTTTCCGGGATAAAAAGTAGTCTAGGTTCCTCTCCAGGCTACAAAGTAGGTATCTGTGTCCCAAATTTCAGCCAAATCCGTTCAGCCGTTTTTGGCGTGATTGAGTAACAAACATACAAACATCTAAACTTTCACATTTATAATATTAGTAGGATAGGATTTATTTATTTGTATTAGAAAAACTCCTTCGACCCATTCTCCAAGTAGCTCCACCGGGAATCGAACCCGGAACCTTCCACTGTACGGGTGAATGCTCTGACTGCTGAGCTACGGAGTCGCTTACATTTCATTTTCAATAATAATAATTGCATTGTGAATGGATAAAAGGTAAATATAACTTTACTAAATTAGATTTTTATAAGGAGGCCAAAAATTACTCGGGTCGCTGAGCAAGCGTAGGTACTTAGTAAGTAAGTAAATTTAAGTGAAACTTGGTATTGGTTTAAATTAACTTTTGAAAAGTTTTCATTCTCTAGATTTAAAATTTGATTATGTTCGATTTTGTTCCCTCTTTGGATCCTCAGGAGCATAATGTACCTACAATATGCAAAATGATAACTACACGCAAAACGTACAAACTGGTAAAACACCTGTTGTATAACAATGCGAAATGTACAACGTGAAATATGCTTGCTCAAAATGTACATAACGCTAATAAACGAAACTTCAGTCAGTATCAATAGCTACCCATACCCTACCCTATGCACTTGTTCACTTTTTTGTACAAAACATACAAAACGCATATCCACGCTAAATCAGTAACTACCTAAATGATTATGCATGCTTTTCCTCGTCCGTGAAAGCTCGTCTCGGATCTCAAGCTTAAAATATATCACAACTACGAGCGGCTCTATTCATTTCGATTTCCACAAGATTGCGCGCATGGTCATCTTACGGTACCGTCACGCGAATAAATGGTCATAATCGATATAATATAAATAAATAAATAAAAATACTGGACACCATCATATACATTGTTCCAATACCAAAGAATAGTAGCTTATGCACTAGTATTATGGAAATTGGAAACAACGACGGGTGTTACCAAATACACCCAGACCCGAGAAAATAATGAAAAGTTTGGTTCCAATATTTACCCAGAACCTCTAAAGATAATCAAGCCCAGAACATCTAAAGATAGCGGCACCTTGAAAACTTATCTTATCTTTGAGGTCCTGGATTCGATTTTCGGTCGGGTAAACGTAGAAAACAACTTTTCCATATTTTCTCGTGTCTGGGTTTATGTCAGTCTCTATAACATAACACCTTCGTTGTTTCCCATTACCCTAACTCAAGAGCTTTGGAACAATGCATGTGATGTGATTGTTTCCAACTTTCTTTTTATTTATTTAATTTTATACCACCACTACGCTCGCTCCATTAATTCCTTGTTCCATAATATTGCGCGAACGCAAGCCGGTTCAACGTTAGTGCACGCACGGTCTCGCGCGCGGCTCGCGCTTCCAAATCAGCGCTTTTGGACTTTACTTTTTTTCTCTTTCGACAAAGTTAGTTTGAGGCTTTTTCAAGAAAAGATTTACGGCCGAAAGTGTTTCCACAAACGTGTAGTCTGCATTCTATTATTTATTTTTCATTGGTGTACAGAAATCGCGTTTTTTGTTAAGGTGTTTTTTATAGAAATAAAAACAAGATAAAAGGGTTTAAAAACACAATAAAGAGTAAAACCTATAAATTTGACCAAAATATGTAACAATATAAATATTTTTTAAGACCTAATAAAAGCGTTAAATTTAAAAAAAAAACCTATACTTACTTAATAAAAGTGTTGTACTTATATAAAAAATATTGCGCGAATAAAACTAAAAATTATGTGAATTAATAAATTAAGAGACGCGTTAAGTTTTTTAGGCGAAAGTATTTATTTACTTAATCAATAGGTATTTAGGTAAAAGCTGCTTAAGAATAAAATCATATAATTTCCATACAAGTTTAAAATTGTTGGATACAATAATTTAAAGCATCTCATGAGAAATTTAGAAGCTCGAGTTCCAAAGAAGAAGCTCTAGATTATAGGTGTTGAAACTGTAAAGTCCTTATTTATTACCTACTATCGAGAGTGCCCAATCAGGAGTGTAAAATAAAATAAAAACAAACTACTAGCTAGCTACGTAATGATTTTATAATCTAAACTAACAGACAGTTGATTTTAATGTTAGAAATACTAAAAGTATTGAATGTAATACTTACCAAAAACAAGGTGTGTGTAACACAATTTTCATTTGGAATTTCGTGTAACGCATTTCTTAATCCCTACCGCAGTCAACTCACACACACAGTCACTTTCCTAAATTAATATCCGTTAAATGCTCATTATATTACTGGTACGTGCTAACGCAACCTGCCCACAAATTACTCGACGTATTAACACCGTAATAATATTGACAGCTGTCGAATTTACCTCAAGTGGACGCTGCGCCGGCGCCGCCGCCGGTGTGTTGTATACAACACTAGCCTTCCGCCCGCGGTTTCGTCTGTGTCGACTACACGATGTTATCCCGCGCGAATGTGATATTATTCCGGGATAAAAAATAGGCTATATCACTCTCCAGCTCCCAAATTATCCCCATACCAAAACCCACGGCGATCCGTTGCTTCGTTTAAGACCGTTTTGACATAAAATACGGACAAACAAACAAATAAACTAACACACTTTCACATTTATAATATTAAGTAAGTATGGATGTTTGTAGATAACACTTAAACTTCCACTAATACAATGACGTTATAATATAAATACACATGGTCATTATCACTATAATAATAATTTGAACACGACACGAGGTATAGAGATGTATGGTAGAAGTCTCGCTTCTTGTAATGATTATAATTATACAATGATTTTTTCGTTATCATTAGAGAATTCGTTTATCTAAATCTTAACCGTTTTCTCTATCACTGTATTTTTAAGCGCACAGAATAAGTTTTTTTTCTGAAAAAAATTAGGATTTGATTGTTTTTTTTCTTACAAATCAACAGTTAGATTATAGTATACGGCAATTTTTTTATCACCCCGGATAATTTTAGGGGTTATTCTACTCATGAAAACAAAAAATTTTTATTATGGGACCAACACTGAAAGCGCGAAAAAAAAAATCTGCTGTTCCATACAAAAGTTAATTTAAAATTACCGTGATAGATAGGTACTACTATAACGAGGCCTATGTCCAGCAGTGGACTACTGAAGGCTGATGATGATGATAACGATTTTGTGTGTTTGGTATCAGTAATTTTTGGTATGGGGATAGTTTAAGAGCTGGAGAGTGACATAGGACTTTCTGTCCCGGAAAAATATCACATTCATGCGGGATAACATCCTGTAGTCCACGCGGGCGAAGCCGCGGGAACTAGGAAGGCTAGTTCTAAATATCGAAATAAATTATCTATACCTACAGAAACAAGACATTTAAATCACTTGGGTAATTAGAGATCGACAGTCCATTTCACTTCTGTTTTTCTTAAGCTTTGAAAGTTCCTTGATTGCATTTAGAAAGTGAATTAATGGTTTTACTTTTCTAACCAGAAATACCTACCTTATTTTTAGATTTTTTGAGTAAGCAATGTAAAACGTCCACCAGCCAGCTAAATCATCTTTACAAAGATTATTTCAAGTCATTTAAAAATATAAAGAACGTCAACTCTGTTTTTATCTAGTCATATATTATGTTCTTATAACTTCCATTATTTATGTCCGTCTCCTTTTAATTTAATATGTCACTCATCACTTTGAATATTTTTTTAATTTAGCACCGAATTCTAATTTGCATTGATAACTAATATTATAAATGCGAAAGTTTGGATGTTTGTTACTCAATATCAAAACGGCTGATCAGATTTAGATTAAATTTGGCACGGGGATAGAATATTGTTTGGAATAGCATACAGGCTACTTTTCCACCCGGTAAAATATCTCATGCCCACCGGAAAACATCGCCTAGCACACGCGGGAAAAGCCGCGAACAGAAAGCTTGTATTAAAATGCGAACGTAGGTACTCAATCATGGCGCAACACGTGATTTTTGGTATGGGGATAGAGCTGAAGATTGGTTATACATTAGGCTACTTTTATCCCGGAAACACATCACATTCCCGCGGGATAACGTCGTGTACAAATGTAACGTAGTTAATTAATCATAAATACTTTGCTGTGTGTTTAGTAATAACAATTGTGAAACAATTTTTAAAATCAGTCCAGTAGTTTTTGAGTTTATCCATTACAAACAAACAAAAAATCAAATCAATATTAGTGTAAATGTCTTGCACCAGGAAGCAAATTATACGATATCTACAAAATAACGAAAAAGTTTACAAATGAATTACAGAAATAAAAATGTCTTCATGATCGATTGCTTCCTAATCGCGAGTTATTTGTTTTTTTATTAAAATCTAACCGCATGTCATTTATTTCTAGATATTACAACTCGACCTTTTATATTTAAACATGTCTAGTCTAGATCGATGACCTGATGATTTCACAATTTTTTTTGTACCATACATAGTTTGTGTAATGCAATGAGTGGACAAAACAGCTTACGATCTAGTGATGGTCAAACACTTACATTAGGTAATATGAAGTGCGAGACGAAAAATACTACTCCACTTAAGGAAGCAACGATCTTGATGACAATATCGAATCGTTAGGTCCTTTTTACATGTAGCTGTTTGATATAAATATTGTCGCACTGTCGCACATTATAAATCGTGAAATGATCTTTTTTAAGCACTTAAAAAGAAGTTAAAAATTATTTTATTAATTAAATTTTCTTTGCTCCTGGTGTTGCTTTTCCTTAATTTATTGTAGCTTTATCAGACTAGATATCAGATTTTGTATGTTGCTAATCGTGAATCGTTTTCAAGAGTAGAATTTAGTAAAGCTTAGACTCCCCATAACCATCTCATATTCTATTCTAACCTAAGTCCAGGTGTATTTCCAAACCATTTTTATTCTAGTAACCCACATTTCCTAGTAGTCCTTCTAATAGTACCTAAGTCACTATGGTCATAAGTCCTTTTCGGAATAAGTCCTTTTGATAACAATGAGTCATTTGACATCTGAGTGTCCTTTCAAGACTGTGTGTCCATTTCCGGAATAGAGGACATTACTGTACTAAACGTTTCTAGCGTGTTTGTATACCGTGGCGTTTCAAACGCTCATTCTAGTACGAGACTTACACGACTCATGTTTGTTGGCGTCATTCGCAACACTACTCTGTTAATTTCCCGTTGAGAGATTAATCGAAGACCGCCATAAAAGTAACAAGTAGTCAGCTAATTGGGGTTACCGCAAGATCATTTATGTACCTACACTAGGGCTGGTCATTTCTTGTAGCTTCAAGTAAAAGTAATAAGTATGGGTTACCTCAATTAACCACAAGCTAAGTAAAAAAGGCGACTGTTGGAGTTCAAATCTCGTAGGTACTTAGCATAAGCCAAAGTTAAATAAGTACTTTTATAAAAAAATGTACTATTTGGCCATGAATCATAACATGGTGCTTTAATATCAAGTTAGATTTTTAGAAATTGAGTTAAAATTCAATTGAAATTAGGAAAACATTTTGTCTGCCTATGTCAGTAAGTTGAAATACTTATGTTTAATAAAATAATGCTTAAAGTCTTGCATTTTGTTTTAAGACTGATGTTATAACAGCATGAAAGCAGGAAAGATGCACATAAAGATAGGAGTAGGTACTTGCAAAAACGTTCGCATATGTTTTCATTGTCAGAATGAAATAATAACACTTTTATCACAATTTCATTAGTAGTACCTACTCCCGTGTATATCCCTAGACAGCCCTAACCTAAATCTTTGTAGTCACAAATGTTTGAGGACGTCTTAATTTCGACTTATGGCAATTCATCATCATTCATATTCTTTGAAATTCGTCACGGCACAGAAGCTTCGTCGTAAATATTTGCGATCAACATCAAAATGTGAAGCTATTTAGGTCAAATTATATGGCGATGTTTAATATTAGTAAAATTAATTAATATAAAAAATATTTTGCATTTCTAGATTAAATCATAACCTGGCGAACTGAGTGCACCTAAATTTTTATGCTACTATAATTTATGATATTACTAGCTTTCCGCCCGCAACTTCGCCCGCGTGGACTACACGACGTTATCCCGCAGGAATGTGATATTTTCCCGGATAAAAAGTAGCCTATGTTCCTCTCCAGGCTACACTTTGTAGGTATCTGTGTCCCAAACTTCAGCCAAATCCGTTCATCCGTTTTGCGTGATTGAGTAACAAACATTCAAACATTAAAACATCCAAACATCTAAACTTTTACATTTATAATATTAGAAGGATAGTAGGATTATGATAGATTGTATTTATCTTATTCTGACGCAAAAATCGAGAAACCCATAATTTTAATGCACAGTAGGCAGTAGTAGGCACCCAAATTTTTAGAAGGATGCTATTGAATAAACTTTATGTACGTATCATTCAATTTCAATCCAATGCAAAAAAGCAATAACCAACAACATTGTAAATCGAACTGAGTGCAAACAGTTAATGTTTTGTCAGTCCTCTCAACAAATTACGGGACAACCAGAGTCCTCACATAATAGATGACAGCCAACATCTTGATGTTGGACGGGAGCCAGTGTTGGCGCGACATCAATCTGGCCTTATGTGATTATTTACTGGTGTTTAGATTCAGTGGAAGGTGTTGGTGAAGGGCTGTGTTATTTATTAATTGTGGAAATCTTGCACTTTGTTTAGTGGAATGTCTGAATTCACGGCATCTAAACTAAAAGAAAAAACGATGAAATTTTGCATTTAAGACATTAATTTCTTGCAATTTATTGTTGATTCAGTTTGAGAATGCTTCGGTAAAAGAAAAAAAACTTTTTATTTATTTTATTTAAACTTACACATACATTTCCACAAATAAAAGCTTGAATAGGAGTTTCTTTTTTACACTTTATTTTGGGTTTCTTTAAATATGAAAAAATAAGCATTGAAAAAATGCAAATCAAATTCAGTTTAAAATAGGTAAGGTATAGGTATAGATATCATTCACATTTAAATAAAACTATCCTGATATTGTTATCAATCTACCTATACCTTTGTTGCAAATATTTTCAGTTAGAAAGAAGCTCGTATGGAAATTGGTATGGAACTTACTTTAATAACATGAGTTTCCATCCATTACATATACCTATAAGTATGACTTACCGACATGGCCCTATTCAAGTATAGGGTGTGGTAATATTCTTAAACCTTAGAAACGGTACTTCTAAAGCAATAAATTATCAGCACATTGAGTCGAAGTGGCTAATAATACACTCTGTATTTCCAGCACCGTTAACATTATGAAATGAAAAAATCTTAATAACAATTTTCTAGTAACGATTACTTACAAGTTTTTAAATACTTACCTAATATAAGTTCGCTTCTCGTAATCTCGTTACAGTAATAATAGTGATTGAAATAAATACGATGTCGGCACACGACCATGCCATGTCCAAGAGTTTAATGGCATTATAAAATTATAGTTAAACTAGCCTGCCGACCGCGGCTTCGCCCACATGGATAACACGACGTTATCCCAAGGGAATACGATATTTTTTCGGGATAAAAAGTAACCCTATGTTACTCCTCAGCTCACAAACTATTTCCGTACCAAAAATCACGTCGTACCGTTGCTTGCTCCGTTTTGACGTGAAAGACGGACAAACAAACAAATAAACAAACAGACACACATTTATAATATTAGTATGGATTTACGATACTTACTTTGCCCATTTCTATCAAAAGACACATAGAAAAATTCTTTGCACAGTGAATAATATTTGCTTGTGGTTTTGGTGAATGATTAATGATGTTTTCTAGTGTTTCTACAACGAAATCTTCACTAGGCTAAATTATAAAATGCATCATTTCTATTTACGATGACCATGACTTGTTTATCCGTTTTAGTGTTAGAACAAGCGATGAACTCAGATCTTAGTCACTAGACATAAAATTGGCAAACAGCTTTTGCTAAAAATTTTAATGACTTAAACTTAAAAAAAGGATATATAATATATTAATATAATCACGCCTATATTGTTGGTAAATAAATGGTATTTTACAAGTTTTTTATTAACTTGCCATGTTAGTTAGTTAGTGGGGGACAAATCTTGTAAGCTTAATTTGATCCACTTCCCAGTGTCCGATGGAGCTGAAATTTTGCATACAGGTTTGGTTCAGATGACAATAGTAGTTTATGTGACTGTCGCATAATGAGGGGTATTAAAACACGAGTGGGAGTTTAAAAAACGAGCCTTGGCGAGTTTTTTAATAGTATTCCACGAGTGTTTTAATACCGAGTTATGTGCAGTCTCATACACTACTTTATCTACACTCATTACATTTATTATATATTTCAAAAATATAGCAAATCAATATTAATTATAAAATGTGAATTGGTGTCAAACCCCACTCATAGGAGTCTATACGGTCTATTCCTTCTAAATTCAAAATTCTAATTTTATAAAAGTTTCTGATTGTTGCCGGCTAAAGAAGGGCTTGAAAGAGTTGGAAGTCAGGGCCGGTAAATCCTACGGTTGCCATGGAGACTGTAAAATTAAGAAATATAAGTGTTTTATAATGAGTGACAGCTGTATCCGGGTGTTTCATAATGGTCATTATGCAACACCCGGATACAGCAGTTTTATTTTTTAAAGTTGACTATGGCTTAAAGTGTATCAATATATGTTCAGGCATGAGTTCATAATTCGAATATTATAACATGAGTGTAGATAATACAATATTAAAGTACAGCCAGCAAAAAAGCTTCTCATTAAAATTATTTTTTTACAAAAAACTTATTCGGACACCTTTCAAGGGGTCGTGGTTATGGATACTGAAACGCCCCCTGCACGCGTAGCATGACAAACCCGAGAAGAGTTTTGTCTACCTCGAAAGTCTATAATTGACAGCTGAACAATAGGTTTGTCTACGATGAAATGTCACTTTTGACGTGTCGATGTAGACAAAACCTTTCTCGAGTTCATCATGCTACCCGTGCTGCCCACGGCCACGACACGACCCAAACGGCAGCGAAACGTCGGAAAATACATTTTTATTAACGATTTTATGATAGAAAAAAAAAACACCAGCTCTGCAAGTATGTAGCTTTCAGGCGGGATATATCACAATTTTTCTTATAATTTACAGAATATCATTGTGAATGCATGAACATAATTTAAAATCTTAATTATAACAATAGTTTTGATTTCTTGCAACAAATAGCCAATGTTTAACATATCAAAACTTGAACCTCCTTACGTAAATAAACGTAAATTATTAATAAAATTGTTTATTTTAGATGGCGTATGTGGCGCCGCATTAAATTCGTATCCTAGACACGCACTCGCACATTAGATGTTGTTAATAAGCTCTTATGCGACGAATACAGGATCCTAAAATACGATGCACCACTTATTGTCATGGTAATCTAGAGGCGAGCCTACAGAAACATGACAAATGGTAATGCAATAATCCGCGAGTAAATACGAATGTACAGCAGACTCCGGATACTGATCCTGCTTAGCCGGCGCTCGTACTATAAAGATATCAAGCGGGATTGTGTTAATACTCCTTTAAATTCAATTCAATTCATGTTTTGAGATCAAAGCAGGCAGTTCTCTTGGCGTCGTGCACTAACATAATCTTGGTTGAAATTGCGTCGGAGTTTACAGAATATAGTAATAATAGTAATAGTGGTTAGCTCGCTCGGGTTGGGATCGTTGAAGTTACGCAACTCTCGCAATGGTCGGTCACGGGATGGGTGACCAAACCTTTTTTTACTTTGAGTTCCTCCGTGTTTCGGAATGCACGTTTTGAGCCATTGGTCCCGCAGGCTTATTACCGATCTTAAAGTGACAGTTGCAATCGCGACAATTAACAATTAATCGCTCCCAAAACACATATTCGTATTACGGAACGTAGATCGCTACGATAGCGCCACAAGCGAGCGATTTGTGAACTAAAATTGCATGAAAGCGCTCGTACCGTACTGTACCGATTGCAAACCAACCGCAACTAGTAGCAGTCGCGTTGCAATTGTACAATTAGCAACTGGTTGCTTGTTTTGGTAATAAGCCTGCCGGCTGCGATTCAGTCGTTAATACCCATCAGGCCGCATAGGGCCCGCGTGGTGGGTCATGTCGTGGCCCATTCTCCTTATCCATCCATATGGAATGCCTGTGCCCTGCCCCAGCAGTGCGGAATTATATTGGCTGATGATGATGATGATTACGGAATATCTAAGCCTAATATTTTGCTCATTCCCTTTGTTTAACCTTTGCTGGTATATGATTAATGTACAGATTAAATTGCATTAAGTTGCTCTTGAATTTTATATGCATGATTGCGAGTTGATTTTGTATACTCGAAGAATTTATGCCTCCATTTTGCATTTTAAAGCTCCGCTTGAATACAATTTGCATTTAAAGTTCAACATTTTGTTGTTTTTTCTTGATTTGTTTCTGATATAGGCAGGCAGTTGGGCACCTAAAAGATATTACTAAATTTTTTTCATAAGATAAATAACGATAGTAAATAAATACGATAGTTAACGCGCAGTACCTTTAGGTATTATGTACCTACCTACCAACGTTATTTTTTAACCGACTTCAAAAATTGAAAAGGAGGAGGTTATCTATTCGTCGCGTAATTTTTTTTTATATGTATGTACACCGATTACTCGAAGACGGCTGAACCGATTGAAATGATTCAAACGTTATAACATCAGGTTTGTTCCCAAGTTGGTCCCATTTTTTGAAATTTTGAAATCGGTTTAGTAGTTTTCAGGGAATCTTGAAAATACTGTCGTTTTCGTTACCACTTTATGTGAATTCATAACGTATCTTTAGGCATAACTCCTTTGTTTATAAACCGATTTAGATGATTCTTGTTTTGTTGAAAAGGAGATACCTTAAAAAGAGTGAAATAAAAAGTCGGGCGGGTTTTAATAACAAAAAATTGTAGGTACATGTTTCACGCCCGACTTCAAAGTACTTACGATTGGTGAGGGATTATTTCTTACTTTTTGATGTAATTTTTTTGAAGGCAGTTTTTTTTTTATAAAAATAATTGTAAGTTGTTACTAAATAAATTAACATGTCAATTACATAATCAGGTACTTAGGTTATCATATAGGTACTTTAGGGAATAATTTCACTATAAACTCTATAGATTGGCATGCATCATAAAGCTTTAAAGTGTCTAACAGTGCTACAAAATGTTTGATAAGATATTAACTTAAACACAAGTGGACATTAGTGTTTTTTATGCTAGAACACGAAGACTATCAAGATGATGCCTACTACCGCAATAATTGCTATCCTGCTTTTGGTAAGTATAATAATTCTAACGCCAGAATTATCGAACGCTACTCAGAAGCCGTGCTCTGAAATGCAAAATCCAAAATCCGATTCTGCCACGACTGGAGAGTCAGAGGGACGATTATACCGAAGTTTCAGATTTTGCGTTTCAGCACAGCCGCAAGGCTGTGGTTTCAGAGTAGGCTCTCAGCTTTGGGGACGTCTCAAACATCATGGCGTCTCTTTCATACGTTTGACAATTAAAGCGACCGACAGGACGATGTTTGAGATGTTCCAAAAGTTGAGTTGCGTCCGATTATTCGGGCATTAGTCATTAATAGATAGACGTTATAATAATGCGATAAATTGATAAGTTAACATGAGGCATTAATAGCCCTTAAATGATTAGATAAGTTTTTAATATTGTAACATGATTTTTTAAATTCCTTTTCTCTTACTCATATATTGCGGGTGGTAACCATTATTATCTGGAAATACATAATTCTAGAAAAGTAAAAACCTACATAGGTCCTACTTCATTTGCAGTGCAGTATTATTTTATAAGCAAAAGAGGTAGTCTAGTCTTTTCGCCAGTTAAGTTTAACTTAGTGAAGGATTTTTTATTTTAATAAAGAGTTAAATAAAGGTTAGTGTGAGGGATAAGAAGTTCTGTGAGGATTTAGACCAGTGGTGGGCAAATTTTGTTACCTCTCAACGCAGACGCGTGTATACGCGCATAAGCAACTACCCCCAATTGTTTTTTTTTGTAAGTACCTATATTAATTTTTATATGTTTTGTATGCGGTTTTCGATGTTCAAAAGAGAGATAGACTCGTGGTACTGTAAAAATACACTATAATATGTGATCCAGAAAAATAAATAAAAGACATTTAATTTCGTTTTTTTTTCAAATCGGAAGTACTTACCTAAGTAAGTAAGTAATTAGTTTTTGAAAATGTCAAATAAAAAAAAAAAGTTTTTCCTTATAAAATTATATTATTATTATATTCTTATCCGATAGGTTTTTTAAGGCGCTACTCGGAAAAAGTATGGACTCTTTGATATAAAACTATAGGACGGTTAGAGTTGTTATAAATCTGGTAATAAGATATATATTTCTTCATACCTTTATCTAGAATCGTATAGTTTCAGAAACACGATTTTATGATTTTGCCTCGACACTTTTTATTTTCAAAAATACCTCTATAAATAAGAAATATCAAGATTATTCTTAAATGGGGATATATATACTATTGAAAATTGGTTTAATTAGTGGACACCAATAATATTTAGGATCGTATAGAAGCACTTTTTAAAAATCGCTATAGTTTTTGAATACGAAGTGATTTTGTGCTTTTTTTGCGTAATCGGCAAAATCGGTCTCGCTCCCGCGCGCTATCTCGCTTTAGCATAATTTTTCCGAGTATCGCCTTAAGTAGATTCAAAATATATATATACTTCTTATATGTTATTTTATCGATAACTATGTGAAAAAAATATATCGCATAGACCGCACTATTGCTCTTTGTTTATACAAAGGTCGAGTTCGAACGACAATTACAAAAACAAAACATACAGTTTTAATTTATTGCTTATCATAAATGTAACCAAAGACCGCCTAAGTATAACCAGATGTTCGGGATAGCGATAGCGCGCACTTTTAAGTGGTTTGTTTACATAAAAAAATGGGCCATCAAAAAAGACCCTGGATTCCCTAAGGTTAAGGGGGGCCAAAAAGTTTGAGAATTTTCGGAGTAGGGCCAGAAAAGGATGATGGGCAAATTTGTGTGGGACCCGTCCCCCTTATCCAACATACCTTTTATGTGTGTCGACAATTTCATACGTATCTATAAAGAGATTAATAGCTATAGGTATTCAATATGTCAAAATCCATAGGGTTTAGTCAAACCGAGAACATCCTTTTTTGAAGTCGGTTAAAATACCAAAACCTTCTTCTAAATGTAACAAAATACTTTCCTGAAAACGGCATCAAAATTGGTTCAGCCAAATGCAAGATAATCGCGGACAAACATACATACGTACATACATACATACATACAGATCAAACTGAGAAGCTTCTTGCTTTTTGAAGTCGCATAGAAATGGTAAAAATCAAAGTTTTTTTTATTAACGTAGGTGTTACTTTTGTAGAAATAACAATATTAAAATATTTTCCCAGAATTCCCACACATTTGAGGGATGTCGCCATAGTAAAAAGTTGTCACTATATTAATATCTTTCACTTGAGATACATTTCAAATCTGTTGGTTTTGGGGGACGTTTTGTCCCATCGTCCTTTGATTTGATGATAGGGGGGCGAAGAGGAAAGCGTCCTGAGACAGCAACACATGAACTACGTGGCTAGTCAGAGAACGCATCAAAAGAAGCGCGAATTCACGCTGGCCCACTAAAATGCGCGCGCGCATCGTTTTTATCTTAGAAAAAGAGCTGATTTTTATTGTCTAATACTGAAAGTACTGAAAACAATATGGACATATGGTATTCAACTGTGGGGGACTGCTAACACAGCAATAGGCGAGATTCTAGTAAGATTCCCGAGCAAATTGAGAATCATGTTAAACATACTATGTGAGCAACAGATGACAGAGTGACATGAGACAAACGTATACATACATATTGATTGGCTTATTGTGTCAACACAGATCGCCATGTTGCAGATATAAAAAAAAAACACTGTTGGGATGTCATATTTTTATACAAAATTAATTCAGAACATAATACTACAAACACGGAAAGATATAATACTTATACTTATCAAAAATAATTGAAGAGTAAACGACAATGATTTCTATTAACACAGTACCTACAAAGATTTATAGATAGTCCACTCCAATGAGCCCAGCAATCAGTGTAGTCCGAATCGAGGTTGGTGTTAATTGATTTATATGAACACATTAGATCCAATTAAAGTTTTCCTACCATACAGGACACTTTATGGCCCGACCACGTTATGTTCAAGTTAATATAGTATTATATCACTTGTCACCTATTCATTTGTAACACCGCTACTGGTCGTGACTAATAGAATTAAATGATACTTTAGGTGTTTACTTAAAATGGAAGCTTCAATAGTTTACTTGATATTAATGGTACTGGTGATAGGAACATTAACTTTTTAGTTGATAGAATTTTAAATAAGTAGTTGAAAAATATAATTTTGTATCTATAAATTTTAATAGCCGAAAAACTGCCTTTAGTGTAATTTCACGTTACGGTTAGTTAAAGTTTTCTTATCATACAAGACACTTGCTGGGCCGAACACGATATATTCAAATTAATATAGGTAGTATTATATCGCTTATCACCTATTCATTTGTAAGACCGCTACTGCTCGTGATTAATAGCATTAAGTTATACTTACGATGTTTACGGTAGTTTATAATAATAGCAATAATAGTAAAATATACTTTTCAAATATAAATCAAGGTGGCAAACATAGCATTTTATTAAACTGCGCTTAAAGCTTTCTCGCACTGCGTCCGATTCGAATCCGAGGACTGTCGACCCGAAAAGCTATAGAGAATTTCGGATCGACAGATATTGAGCGGTATTTAGCAATTTTTGAAAACATGATTTGAAATTAAGCTTTTGGTCTTTCCATTGACGTAAAAATCATTGCGGAGATGCAAAAAGTTACTCATCCATGAGACGCTAAAGTAAGCACGTTTGTATGAAAAAAGCCCAGTGGCCTCTATTTTTTGAGTAGTATAATATGAGAGAATTCGCTCTAGGTCCGATCCGACTTCCATCATCTGATTTCTCTTTGTCATCTCATATAAAAAAAAAACACTTTAGCTATTTGGGACGGTTTTTGAATAGGTATTTGTCGGATACGGATTGGACGCAGTGTGAAATCGCTCTTAGGATAATTACACATTACAGCCAATAACAGCAATTTATGGGCCGATCATGTTATGTTAAAGTTAATATCGGCGTTATATCACTTGTCGCTTAGATACTGCAGGAGAATTAATTTTGTAACACGCCACTGGTCGTGACTAATTTAATTAAATGAAACTTTAGGTGTTTACCTAATAAAGTAGCTTGATTGGTTTGCTGAATTGTAATTAAAAGTTTGTTATGATGTCATGTCATGTAAGTAGTAAATTAAAGTAATATCTTATGATGACATGGAAAACTGAACAAAGTAAGATGTTTCTCTACTAACATAATTAATATTTACAACTACCTATCTCATTAAACGTATCTAATTCGATTAATGTCGTAGTTTTATAACGCCCTATTTGTATAATTAACTATATATAGTAACGCATGACGTAGATAGCGCCTAGATAAGAAATACCTATTTGAGATTTAGGCAAATAAGATTTTTTATTCAAGCTAATTTGTTAAAAATAGCGCTCACTGGTAGTTGATAACACTCATAATTTAATTTAGAAAATAAGTTACATACATACTTACTCCAAAAAGATAAACTAAAATTCATTAAATTAAGGAAGGTTTAAGAAATTGACAAAAATGATCCGAATTGTGGTCGTATGTTCGTAGCGAAAGTGCATACAGTTAGTTTAAAATACCAAAGATAAAAAGCCCAAATGGACGTTCAAAGTTCCGCCCGCCGCCGCTGCTAGGGGCGCGACGCGACAGGTAATTCGTAACTCGCGTCTTCACTAATTAATTGACTATTAGTGGACGTTTTCTATTACCACTCCGCCTGATTTATAAGTCTATACTTTACTAACTATTCACAGATTAATGGACGCCGGCCGTGAGATTACTTTAAACAGATTAAAGTTATTAATGTCTTTCAAACCTATTAGTTTCGGAGCGATCGTATCAAAGCCAACACTTGTAGATGTAATGTAAGATGTAACAAGATATTTCGGTGTTGAAGAGAAATACGATAGTTGTGAGCTATTCTTAATCTTAACATGTTTGATTACTTTATTTATATTGAACATCTCCGTTATTTTTAGTTCGTAACACGAATGCTCTTATTCGGATAAAATAACGATAAAGCTGGCTATAAATTATTTGGCGCCGCTTTTAACATAAACACCAATTTCTGATGTAATTTGCATATGAATAAAGGCGTTAATGGCAAATAAAAGACCGCGTATGCTTTTAGGGTATCCTTGAAGATGTCATTAAAAATAGTGGTCTTTGTATTGCGGCGGGACAAATATAATATGTACCTACATGGCCTATGTCTTGTGGTATGGTACATTAACGATACATAAAATTGTTACAAAATTATACCAGTCGTATCTTTGCTGATGATTTGCATAGGTACGTTTTGTACGTACTTATTAACTACTGTAGATAACGACTCTTTGCTCTACTTATGAATGGTCGCTACTCTGGAACTTTTTATGAAAAGGGGTTTTACTAGATCATTTGCTTGGAAACAGAAAACACTCGTCTCATTTTTTTCGCAATGGAGATAAAAACAATTTGCTTATTTTGTAGTAAGTATAAATTTTAAATAAAAAGCCTGGCATTGTAAATTAATAAAACATAATAACGTCATTTTGTTAATTACAAGTAGGTACTTAGTTATTTTTTTTTGTTAATTACATAGCAGGTTTTTACCCTAGCCTAGTATGAAAGTTCATCTGTTTTAATTCAGTGCAATGAAATAATAGAAAAGGCTTAAGTACCAAATATTTTTTTAGATTTTTAAAATATTTGATCGACTAAGGTGTATTTTTTTATCTACAACGTGGTAGCACTTAGCCTTCATCATAGTTTTACTTTTCTATAACTATTTATCTATATATATAAAATCGAGGGGACATAACTCACTCATCACGAAATCTCGAAAACTACTGGACCAACGAAGATGTAATTTGGCAGGAAGGTAGATTATGCCTAGGAGACGTCCGCTAAGAACGGATTTTAGGAAACTCCCCCCCTAAAGGGGTAAAATTGGGGGGTTAAGGTTATATGGAACTTCCTCATTAATGGATTTAGAAGTATGAAAATTGGTACGTTGGATACTGGTTACGACTGAAAATGATCTGAGTAAGCAATGTAAAAAAAACTCCCCCTTAATAGGGTAAAATGGGGAGATAAAGTTTATATGGAACTTCTTCATTTCTGAACTTAGAAGTATGAAAATTGGTATGTTGAATACTGATCACGATTGAAAATTATCTGCGTAAACGAAGTTAAAAAAACTCCCCGAAAATGGGGTAAAACGGGCGGATTAAGCTTATATGGAACTTCCTCATTTCTAAACTTAGAAGTATGAAAGTTGGTATGTTGGATACCTGTCACGATTGAAAATGATCTGCGTATGCGAAGTTATAAGAAAACCCTTAATAGGGTAGAAATGGCTTATATGAAAACTTCCTCATTTCTGGACTTAGGAGTATGGAAATTGGTATGAAGGATACTAGGTCATCATTAAAATGATCTGTGTAGGCAAAATAAAAAAACACCTAATAGGGTAGAAAGGGGGGGGGGGGTTTAATGTTTAAATAGGGTGGGTGGGGTATTAGAGATACGGAGTTTGGATGTTTATGGCTTAATTACAACTACTTAAACGGCTATATCGATCGGGATAATTGAACAGTTGCCGGTAAAATTACATACGGTTTTTTAACTCGGGAAAAAGGTATTTTTTTTGTTCACTTTATTCAATGAAGCATGTCCATGACAGCTCATTTTCGTGCAAAGTAAACAATTCTTTATGCACTGGAATAAAACTCAAGAAAATCAGTTTAACACATTTTTTTTTAAGTATTGACTTGATTTTTTGCATTTTGGTAGTTCAAGAGTAGGAGAATGTCCGAATATTATTCATACGATAGTAGCTCCTGTTTGTCTAGGTATCGTTCGTTACTTTCTTATGCCTAAACCACGGGTAGCGTGCTCGGCCTGCGATCGATGAGGTTATGTTACTTATGCAATGGTCTATCATGGGATTGCTGTTAAAAAATATATCGTGCTTCGGAAGACACGATATGCCGATGTTTCTGGCTGCATTTGGATTGGTTAGTACACCATAACTTCAATGGGCCCGTGTGGAAGGTCATGGCCCATTCTCCTTATCCATCTATATGAAGGCCTATGCTCCAGCAGCGAGGACATTAAAATAGATTGATGATGGTACTGATGAGACGTTAGTTAGAGAATGCCTACTATTATTATAAATGCGAAATTGTATATGCTCACGTCAAAACGGCTGAACCAGTTTTGATGAAATTTGGAATGGAGATAGTTTGAGACAGTGCTTCCGGGTGCTCCTACTAATTACTCCTACTGATAGGAGCACCGGGACACCCATGTCCTGATGCTAGGAAGGACATACTAGGCAAATTGTAACCGCGGGAATAAGGCTCATTTCCATTGTAAAATAAGTTTTAGCTGTCGAATATAATTGGTATTTAAGGCGATATAGTTTGAGTTCATGGGAAGAATGATGTTTAGAATAGAGACAGTTTAAGGCCACGGAAAGGACATATTTTACTTTTAACCGCGGGAAATCTCATTGTATGGAAAAATCCCTGTAAGCGCGGGCTAATTTGGGGGCAGAAATTGGTATTTAAGTAAATAATTTGAAACCCTGGCAAGGATTATAATATCATATTTCCACGGGAAAATCAATAAGTAGGTATTATTTGTTTGTCCGTCCTTCACGTCCAAACGGAGTAACGGATCAATGTGATTTTTGGTACGGGGGTAGATTGGGAGCTGGAGAATGACATAGTTTATCCCGCAAAATATTACATTCCATCAGGATAATGTCGTGTAGTACACGCGGGCGAAGCCGCGGGCGGAAAGCTAGTCATTAATAAATTTGCAAAGTTCATTACATTGAGTTATTGTAAAAACTTGTAAACAGAACAATACAAGGTGTCTTTCAGAACGATTAAGTTGTATTGGAATAAATAAATAAAATAAGATGTTGTAAATATTTTACTATGTTGTGGTATTTTATTGTTCATGTTGGTACTTACCTATTCTAAGTAACTGTTATTCAATAATAGTGTGTACAAAACATTTTCAAATCAAAGATTTTAATATATGAATTATGTAAGTACTTAGCTAATTTCCTTTTCCTGTTTTTTCGTATGGATACTGGATAAATTTTTCAAATTTTTAAGATCATCTCAGGATCTTTGATCTTTCTCCTAGAAACATACCTAGGTCGAAAAATGACAAATTTTTGGACTCTTCATACAAACCTGACTGATCACGTGATCGATTTAGTATGGGAAGTCCAAAAAATTTTGACATAACTATTTCGACCCATGTTTCTAGGAGAAAGTTGTTCACTTACCGATTCTGAGTCGATCTTAAAAATTTGTGGACATTAAAAATTTATCCTGTAAATAGGTACTTACTAGATAAGATGATATTGGAAGATAATATACCTACCTATCTTATCATGAGAATGGGCTATCGAAAATCTGTCTTTGAGGACATCCTGTCGGAAAAAGTTAAATTGAGTAAAATACACATCTTTCTGGTATTGAAAAAATCATAAAATGTTTGTAGAAGCATCAGCTCATAGTACCTATATTTTAAAATAAACATCAGATTCTTGACGTGTCGTATAAAAGTATTATGTTTAATTAGTATTTCAAATTAAATTGACGGCTAACATGTGTATTTGAATATTCATAATCATAATAAAGTCAACTGGCGCCATATGCCATTAAGGTAAAGATAGGTATTACGATTTAATTTATTTCCATTAACTAAGTAAAGATCATATTAAAGCTTATTTAGGAAATGTTAAAAAAATGATGAGGTACATACCAAAATACGTATTTTATATCGCCTTGTGATTTTCAGAAAATATTAAGTAAATAAGATAAGGTCATCGAAAACAAATTCAGTCCCGGAAATGTATAATTCGTGGTACCTTATATTAATTATTATTTCCTCATGAGATTATCTGATATCGGAAACTTACACGCTTGTCGTGTTACGCCTATCTGCTTTGATAATCCAATATTACATTTGCAAATGAATCGATTTCACGGTTACCATCCTGTTCAACTTGAATCTAGACCGATTTAGTTTAGGAATTCCAGTGGGTAGATAGGTACTTACATGGATACAAATATAATAAAACCTACTTCCATTTTTCTCTTTATGGATAATTAAAATCCAAACTTATGACTATGAGTTAGTCTCATCGAATATTTTCAAATTAATTTCGCATAACGAAAATACATAATTATGTACTTTCCATCGCGAACCGCGATTGTTGAGCCACTTGCCAAAATTATTAAACTAGCCATGTAGTTAGGGTTTCGGTCCCGGGTTCCTGAGTACGGGAATTCCCGGGAATATTGCCGTTCTCGATCCCGAGAGTATAAGGCCGGGATCCCGAGAAATACATATTAAAAACAACATAAGTAAGAGGCTCGGTTAGTTAGCTTAGTGAGACGCAAACTATGTGTGTAAAAACATCTTACTGTTCAAACTGCCGTACTGCTTTTGCCGCTATTTTGCAAATTTATTAATTTGTAAAATGTCTTACTAATTTTAAATGAAGAGAATTAAACTTAAAAAAATGATATTACTTTGATCAAATATTTAACAATTAAGTACCTAGTGGTAGAAAATCCTAATTTTATGTTAATTTACAAATCACTCATATAGTATCATTCAAATAAGGTCCATGATTTAACGTTGGTTTAAAACGTACGTAAACAACTTTATAACCTAAAATATGCAAAAATCTTAACCATTATTCAAACATTGCCACATGAATTATAAATTCTAATGTATTATCGACCTCGATTATGAAAAATGAACCTTTTTGAAACAAAAAAGTAGGTAGGAATTTGGTAAAATATAATAATGATAATAAAATATACTTTAAATGTGTTGTTTCAATGAAAAAGACCATTAATTTTATCAAACTTGAAAATTCCTGATTCCCAGGAATTCCTGGTAAGTAATTAAAAATATCTTTTCCCGATTCCCGGGAATGGAAATACCCCGGGAATCCCGAAGCCCTACATGTAGTGCAAACGTGTATAATGAACCGTATGCCTGATGTACGCCCAATTTACATTACACGGCTAAATTAAGAATGTTCGCAAGTGGCTCAATAATCGCGTTCGTGATGGATGGTACATTTGAATGAATAAAAAACCAATTAATAATTTGCGTTTTGCCTTTGTCATAAGGTCACATCAACAACATCAACAACATTACATCCTTAAGAAATTTTATTGATTGTTTGTATGGGGGATAGGACTCGTCGCCTCCGTGTATGATACTGTCCTCTGCTAAAATCGTATGTGACTGCGGGCTTCAAGATGTGAAATGTGTAACGAGTAGGTTTAACTGTAAAGTGCTTCGTATGATTTTATGCAGGAACTTAACCTGTCATGTTCGCATCGTGCTAGTAACGCCTAGCTTATCTTATCACATAATTTCTCGTTCTGTTTAATTAATAGGTGTTGCAGATTATTAATGTGTTGTTAAAAAATGAGTAGGTAAAGGAAAACTAAACAGATTGAAATGAAAGTATGTCATAGATTGAGCATTTGCTTTTAGAAAGGGCAGAAAATGTCAAATAGGTATTTATTATATTCTAAATAATTTAGATTTAAGACAGTGTCTCCTCAATCTTATAAAGGATGTTTTTTTTCCAAGCGGAAAACTCTAAATTGTAATAAAACAAAGAAAAATGAAAAAGGCTTTATTTCAAAGACATTTTTATGGTATTAATGTTTGAAAATAATTTCAAGCATGTGACCGCCGTAGCTGGTTCCAAAACGCCTTAATAAAGCGTCGGGACAGACAGAAGGCTAAATAAAATAATCTAATGGCGTCAAATTGCACGAAAGCGGTTGCCAGGTAACAGGGCCCTTTCGTTAAATTAATCGTTCGCCAAATGTGTTCGCCACTTTCAGCTAATTAAATGTAATTTTAATAATTTGTACCTTAACGTTCCTCCGGAGTTAGTCTGTTCATGATGAATTGCCAAACCCAACTAACTTCAAAACAACCAATGCCAAATCGGGTGTCACATAAAACGTTGTAGGCAATTTGAAGTTCTCCGCCTCTAAAAAAACACCTGTTATGAGCTAAATCTGCATTTATAAAAATATAAGCTTATCAGATAGTCCATGTACATAACCGGCACATTTCCTGGAACCGAGATGAGCACAAAGATCTTGTCCTTTCTATTTTTGTTGTGTTCTTTTATTTTTTTTATTCACAACGGGGTAGTACTTAGCTTTCATCACAGCTGATGTTAAGTGAAGTTAAGGCTGAAGATGGAAGCGCACTACTCCCGGAATCCTCAACCACTGAGGAACTGGCTATCTTAAATCTAACTGCCAGACCGAACACAACAATGCTGAAAACGTAAAAAAAAACGTCGTACAAAATCAATAAGAATATTCCTTAAAATTTTGTAGAGTCTAATGTGTTGTTGCTTGTATCTACTAACACTTGGCGTTTAATCGATTTAAAGGGATTTTCACACCTACAGGTCTCACTTCACGGGTAATTGCTTATTGGATCTGCGATTGCCGTTGATATCTAAGCGCCAGTAATTATAAAATTATATTTACAACGAGGCGGATATAATGGACGACTTGCAATCAGATTTGTGCTAGTGTTTCATTTGTAAGCACCGTGAATCGACAAAATCCAGTATACTACTACTAATAATTAGTTACTAATTCTTAAAAATATTTAAATTAGTTTCAAAAACCTGCATGTCCTCTTCATGCGTATCCTTTAAATAAGACTTAAACATAGTTTTGAGAAACAGTATTCATCTAACTTAAATACATTACAAATAAAAACCAAAGTACCTATTCACTCTGAATCACAGAAGTAAACAACGACATTTGAAAGTCGACATGTAAATCGTGTTTCTCTAAAGTTGCCAGACATCGAGATTGATAGCTGCAGACAAGTCGGACAATGTGTCGCGGTAGCCCATTACGGCGACGGACCATTGTGTGAGGCGTTTGATGCCCCATATCGGTTGCATCAACACAGTGTTCAACTGTAATTGGAGACATTAACTGCACTTGGAGTATCTGGAGGCTTCGAAATGGCCTATTTGTATTTTAAAGTTACTGATACCAAATCAATTGGAATGTTATGAGCTTTTGGTACAAACCTATTTGAAGCTCAATCCAACGATGTTCTCTTAGATATCGTTTATGTTTTGGACTTCCGTGGTTGAGTAGTTAAAATAGGGTTTTGGCATTACCATCATATCATGCGTTTGAATAAATCTGTTAATATTCTTAAAATTGATAGATTTTTAGAGAAAACGTCATAATTATATTGTCAGGACTTGCCAGACATCTAGATTGATCGACCCAGATAAGCCGGATAATGTGTCGCGGTAGCCCATTACGACGAGGGGCCATTGTGTGAGGCGTTTGATGTGCCATATCAGCTGCATCAACACACAGTTTAACTGTACCTAATTGGAGACATTGCAGTTGCAACAAGTGTTGTTACAAGTGCAGTTGCACTTGGAGATTCCGGAGGCTTCGAAATGGCTTATTACAAATTTTTAATTAACTTGCAATGTATGTATGCATGTATGTCCGTTCGGGTCAAATCTTACAAGCTAAAGACCAACTTCCCAGTGTCCGATTAAGCTGAAACTTTGCATACAGGTTTGGTTTGGATGACAATACAATAAAGTACAGTCAACAAAAAAGCTTGTCATTAAAACGAAGTTTAAAAACGACATTGACTCTTCTTTCATATCTGGGGGCACGGTAGTGCCCCCGCCAAGGTGAGCGAGAAGCAAACACTGCCAGACCATCCTTTTTTGGAATGAGATAGAGAATCATCTACATGGAAGAACTTACTATCTATAAAACATCTTGTCTCATATTGAATTGATATTTCAGATAGTGGGACGAGAAACAGTGCTGGCAGCGGCCAGTACACGGGAACTGCGTTGTGGTCGAAGATTAGTCTCCGGCTTATTCTCACGACCACGGCTACCACTCGGCTACTCGCACGTCGCGACGGTGCCACGCGGCGCGTGCCGGCTCAACGTCTCGGAGATCATGGCTAGTGACAACTATATTGGTAAGTAGTGATAGATGATACAAGGAAAGTGCGCTATGTTGTTTTATAACCTGGAGGTCATTGCAAATTCCTTAACTGAATATGGTCTCAAAGAAATAGTTCCACAAGACAGGCTTCGCCTAGTGTGGAAGATTTTGTCATTGTGTATTTTGGAAAAGAAATATATTATTATTATCACTTCGAATTAACCACTTGACAGTAGATTGTTACTGTCAATAGAATGGTACTCAGATATTTGAGTTTGTTGTTCAATTTTATATATGTTATAATGGTTACTGCTATCAAATTTAAAATACGCGCTATATAACTTAGTGCGTGTCAGTATACATAAATATACTCACGCCTATTTCCCACGGGGGTAGGCAGAGACTATGGATCGCCACCTGCTACGATCCAATCTGGAACTAAAATTATACTATGGGAATAAGGCTTATTCTTCCGACCAACTACAACGATCAGCGCCCTCTGACAAATGCTAAGTTATGAGGCGTGGACTCTAACTTATTAATATCAATATTATCGTCGTGTCCTACGAAAAGGGGCATAATTGCAATACAGAAACTTCTCAGGAGAAGCTTTTCGATGTATTTCTATTAAAGAGCTCCCAACTTGGGTCCTTATGATTGTGGCCTTCTTTGTCGGAAATGTAAAGGCAAACCGGTCGTGGCTTTTTTCTAGGTTCAAATTTGCCACCACTTGAATAATAAAATTTTTGAACTTAAGACAATTATTAGAATAAAATATGCTTTAATTAAGTATAATCCAAATATGCAATAAATTAGGGCAGTTTTCTTGGGATACGACGATATATAAAACTCTTGCGTTACTGACTGATAGTCAACGCACAGGTAAAACTAGGCGCATGAAGCTGTGGCATGTATATTGTAAGTCGCGGGCAGAGCGCTAGTTTAAAATAAGGCAAATATATGGAATTGATACTTAAAATAAATTTAAATCATGATCTATACAAGCAATTCGAATAAGATAAATCTATTTCATTGTGGTCATTGGTCATCCATCTAGCTAAATAGGAGAAACTTTTTAGGAGAGTATTAGTTTCAAATCACTCATGAAGGCGACGAATCTGCCTGCACCTGGTATCAATTACTCTACTGCATTGAATGGGCTTTTGACAACAGCAAATGAGCCGCGAAACGGCTGGTCACTTATCAATCAGCATTGTCGTCGGGCCGACTGTAAATCATTTGCAATCGCGTTCAATAGCAACACCCACGTTGTTTTGTGTTGATATGAATAGAACGACTCACCTCGCCTTTGAACGTGCCACATACAACCATTTAGAATCACTCTGGATTACCACTGTTGCGATTAACAATGTGTCTATCGGTGTTATTAATGTTGTCCTCTTTGTCGATAAATTGTTAGGTTTTGGGAACGACCCAGAAAAGCATGAGTCATACGTTAATAATGACATAATGCTTAATGAATCACTCAGTAGAGAAAAAAGTATATTGAATACAATTATCTTAATTCCAAAAGTCCTCATACGATATAATAAACTTTGATTTGAATGTCAATAGTAAGTAAGTGTTTTTAAATGTTTTACAGCTTTGAAGATATCTAACAGCTCGTATATAATGAATGGTGAGTTTGCTGTGAGTGCACCTGGTACTTATGATGCGGCAGGATCTCGATTCATATACTCAAGAATAGCAGGGCTTGATAATGTATTTGCTCTTGGACCAATACAACACTCCATCGATATTATGGTTAGTAATATAAGCGAATTAGGAGCAAGAGCTTTGCCATCCTCAAAGTGTTAAATACTTATTGAAATACCTGTTTAAGGAGGTTATCGTCGTCATAAAATAGTTATTCATTAATAAAATAATAAATTATGTATCTTAAATGTCTTCACTAAAGAGATTCATTTAGAATTTACGTTTCAGATATTATACACTCAACCAAATCCAAGCATAAGATACGAGTACTTCACTGTAGCACCAACAAACGAGGTCGAAAGTGAACCAACTACTGAGGCTGCTCCAGAAATTCTACCTTCAATATCAACTAAGCATATCAGAAGACATCACACTTTCGATCCTTATCCTAGACCGAGCGTACCAAGATATCCAGATTATAGTAATATGCCTAAAGACGGCAGCGATGAAAATTTAGAAGAAAATATTGTTGGGACCCGAAGATTTTTATGGAAGATTTCATCATACACTCAATGTACAAGAACTTGTGGTGGAGGGATTCAGGTGAGAGTCAATTTCCAAAGGGTGTGTCTCGTTGGGACGCAATGGCAGCGACGACGCCAGCAACATTTCAGTGACTTGCTTGCTTGTCGTCCTCGTCGCAACCAAGCCGCCGCCCAATGAGTTATGGCTAGAAATGTTATAATACAATTTGACATCTTTTTATTGGCATCAACTGCAGGCGGTAGCTCCCATGGCATCTGAATAAAAAGGCCCTTTCTAAACTGGCACCTTAACCGCAGCATCCCAATAAAATATCCCAATATAATCTGCATCCACATCCGTGAAATATCTGCTGAAAATAGCTAAGTATTTTTTGGAGATGTAGTGTACTAGATTCTAGATCCATCATCCGAATTGTCATACCAAAGAATTTAGATCTCGGAATTGGGATAAAGAACAGATGAATGTGCAAGCTTTAAATTAGAAATCGTGTTTTAAAACTTTATGCTATAAAATAACATAAAATTTCCAGCTAGGTAAATATCGTTGTATGGAGGTATCCAATGAGATAGACAAGGAGGTTTCGCCTGTGCATTGCCACGGAACAGCTCCTGTGGGTCGAAGGCGTAGGTGCAACAATACTCCTTGTCCTCCAAGATGGAGAGCAGCTGCATGGTCTTCATGTCCACAATGTGGGCCAGCCACCAGAACCAGAATCGTGGGCTGTGTTCAGGATCACTTCAGAGGTATCACAAAGGTAAGAAAATAAATATGGTTAATTATGATTGAAGTAACGCACTGCTTAAAAATTAAAACTAGCATTTTGATACGAGTCCGTGTTCTGCTTAAGACTGTTAAAAATAGGATAAGAAATAGAGCTCCACTGTTACTAAAATAATCATTGATTTCACAATAAAACCTCTACTGAATTTTGAGTTGAGGAATGCTCAGGATGATGTTCCAAATAATTGATCATGATTACTTGTTTTTTTAAGGTCAGCGACCAAAAATGCGTCGGTCCTAAGCCCATCACTTCTGAGCTATGCAACATCCCTGACTGCGTTGACACTGAGCATGTCGACACTCGAGTGGTTCGGAATCGTGACCACACGGACACTTTCCGGGATGGTCCTGTGTATACAGTATCTTTAAATGGTTCGGAATTCGATGTTGGGCCTGAGTATACTTATAGTAATACTGTTGGATGGCTATCCACGGAATGGTCAGAGGTAAGACATTTGAATACCTTAATCAGATTTAAATTCTGATATAGTATTTTTTGTATTTTTCTCTTTTCCTAAATTCAAGATGAATAGCACTGATATAAATTTGAATTAAATGTTATTATTCTACATGCAGATGCAGATCGTTTCATGACATAATTAAAAACTAAATATTAAAAAGATACCTAAATAAATAACGTGTATGAGTATTTTATTTTGATGTGCAACACGCGCCAAATATCAAGCCTATTGTATTTCGAAATAAATAAAATTTGATTGAAACATATCTTTCATCATTAAGTAGACGGTCTAGTGAAAGTTTAAATTATGTAATCTTCTTTATCAGTGCATAGGATGGTGTGTCGGTGGTGGAATTCAAACCAGAGGCGTTCGCTGCGCAGACCCCGCGGGTTGTGCGAGCAAGATGCCAGAGATATCCCGACCCTGCATTATAAAAGGGACTTGTGAGCCACACAATGGTCGGTGGTTTTCAGGTAAGCTGAACTTATTTATTAAGACTTTTCGTTGAGTGGTAATAATGTTTCACGACTTGTTGCGACCATTTAGGTATACCTACCTGCCTTCAGCGGAGTTTTCGCGAGTCGCCAGTTCGATTGACGAACATGGCAATAATTTGTGTGTATGAACATGCCTGTTTCTCATGTGCATGTGTTTTCTATGTATGTTATGTATGTTTTTAAAATATAATAATGACGCCAATATTTTAAATCAGGCGAATGGTCACCCTGCTCTTCGCCTTGTGGGGGCAAGCAAGTTCGCGGCGTTCTTTGCATCGGAGACAGCGGCCGGCACTTGCGGGATACTGCTTGTAAAACACAGAGGCCAAAACACGAGCAAACCTGTGGGGGACCTTGTCCGCCCAGCTGGTATACCAGCGAATGGGATCAGGTAAAATCGGAAGAGAACGTAGGACAATTTATCATCATCAATGTTAAATAAGAATGATTTGGATGATAAACCACCTTCTTAATTTTATAGCTTTGACGCTACGCCGATCGACAAATAAAATTACCAATTCAATCTTCTTTAATGTAGGTACAGATGATTAATAATAATACTAACAAAAAACGCTTAATTGCAAACAACAAAAGAAATATTAATGCAAAGAGACAAATGACAGCAAAGAAACAATAGAAGGCTTTATTGCCTTATGGCAATCTAAATTAATTTAGGATAGGTACTAAAATTAGTCATAAAATGACATATCCAAGATTAATCTAAATTAATTTAGAATAGTTCCTAAAACTAGTCCTAAAATGACATTTCCAAGATAAATACTATTTATTGGAAGTGTAGAAAGCCTTTTATCCGACTTTATTCCTATCAATTTATATTTTTTGTCTGTAATATATTAATTAAATTTACATGACACGAGGAAATTTAAGAAGTTTGTTTTCCCTAATCATCATTGTCATCTGAATACTGAATGATTGCACTAGTAGGATTAATCTTCATTTTTCGAATATTTCCTTGTCTTTCTGAGAGGCTTCTATCATCCTTGGCTAAATAAATAAATTGAATTAATTATAATATGTTATTATCTTTACCGCAGTGTGTAGGCAACTGTTCCGCCGGTGTTGGTATCCAGCGACGTTCCGTGGTATGCTTGAAGGATGGCAATGATCCTGCCGAAGATACTGACTGTGAGGATCCTAAACCACATTCTCAAAGAACTTGCGACTACAAATGTACTTCACTTGATGAAGCACCCCCACCGGAGATAGTTATTGGTAAGTGTATATAAAATATCAACAAAGAAACATTGAAACATAACAAGCATAAGTAGGGCAGGAGCCCCTTTTGTGGCCACTTTAAGGATTTTTTCACTATTAAGCACTAAATACTAAATCATCATAGGTATTTAAGACACAAATTATATCATAAATTATAGAGAACTTATCTACGTTTAAAAGTACATTTTTCAAATTTAAAAAGTAAAATAGTTTTTTGTATACACTTTGTGGACCGAGAGTGTTTTTTGTGGCCCATTTTTTATGTAAACAAAGCACCTGAGCGCTTGTTATCGCTCTCCCGAACATTTGTTCTGTTTATACTTACGCCGACCGTCGCCGTCGTTACATTTATGAGAAACTGACTAACGAAAGCATCAAAATAAATCTATGGGATATTTTTATAATAGGTATGTTTTGTTTTTATAATCGTCGTTCAAACTCTACCTTTGTGGAAACAAAGAACAATAATGAAACAGTTTTATTTTAAAACGTTTACTATGGCATAATGTGTATCATTGTTCAGGTATAAGTTCATAATTTGAATATTATAACAAGAGTGTAGATAAAGTTGTTTAGAAAACATTTAGAGCCTAAAGTAGCCAAAACCGGTACAGTGACCAAAATCACTTCTGCCAATCAAATAATTTCGTAAATTAAAGTGTTGGTCAAATACGTAAAATACTTACTACTTGTCAAATAAACACTAGTAGGTAATACAGTTCCAATAACCCTTCTTGCGGGCTTCGCCGCAGTCGGGAAAAAACATATCCGACCCTGTGGTGAAAGCACCACCCACCAGCAATACTAAATGACCAAAATCGCCGTCAGTTGACAGTGTAAGCTGTATGAAAAAAATATTAGCTTCTTGGCCTCCTCCGGGTCAAGTAAATTTGTGGCATTGTAGATAGTCACTATAATTATAGGAAAAGTCAATTTCCATTGAAGTAGGTACACTGTGCCAGAATAACGTAAAAACAGTCAAACCAACTGCTAAATAGTCTAATTATCTTTTATGTTACAAGATAAAATCAGATTTCGCTTGGAGATCTGAAGAATTAGTCAATTTACTTGAAATAACGCATTTTAAATAGTCTTGTGATTTTTCATTGTTAAAAGGTCGTGCTGAAATTTCTTTATCTATATATATAAAACTCTAAATTGATTGATTCATTCATTGTTGGCATAGGCGTAGAGCCCTAACGACTGAAGGTAGAGACACCATTTTAAGAGATACCTTTCATGAAGATAAGCACTAAGAAAGGATTTTAGAAAACTCACGTTACACAGGGTGCTACAGGTTGTTTACAAGGTGTTTCAGTTTGTAAAGGAATTTCCATTTAGGTTGAAGGCAGAGACACCATTTTTAGAGGGTAGATAGCTTTCATTAATAGTATAGTTAACGTGACCATACGTCCCGCTTTGGGCGGGATTGTCCCGCTTTCAGACTGTCTGTCCCGCTGTCCCCAGTAAGAGCCAAAAATGTCCCGCTTTAGCTTTAGGCATGCATCTATTGTTAAATGAGTAGCTAGAATCTCTGAAAGAGATAATGTATTGACACAAAGTATCAGAAGCTCTTGGGCTACAGTAAAACAAGGTGGCTTGCGTTAATGCCGGCGTTTGAGATAGTTTTGAAAATGTTTGAGCCTTTGAAAAGTTACTTCTTGGGCATCAAAAAATGTCCAAATATTTTAAAAGTATTATTCAAAAATCCCAGCTCTGAGTTGTAATTATATTTTTTGCATGCACAAGTAGCCACTTTTCATTAAGTTTTGTTGAAAATCGAGGGTCAAACAAAAGGTATCTGCAATAGAGACTTCGAAGGAAATTAATAAGTCTTCGAGGTAACTTGGCACTTATAGAGAAATTACTTTTCCTTTCTCACACTGCCCGTAGTCTACTGGTAAAATTGCAGGAAACTGAACTGGAGAATGTGAAAATTCTTAGTTGAAAACGATACCCGATTTTAGAAACAGATTTGCTCCGCCGACAAAAATAAAACAAGTGCCTAGAGACGTTACATCAATTTAATTCATTAATTCATCTTTTGTTCAAAATCCCGCATGTGTCCCGCTCTGACGAAAAATATAAATGGTCACGTTAAGTATAGTGCATGTTAATTGATAGTAAAAACTAAGCGAACAAAGACTCTGACCGACTATGTCAGAAGATAAGTGAGCATGGAACAAAAAATAAGGTCTACTGATAAATAAATACATTGATACTTATATTGGTAATCTGTGACTTTCAAAATAAATCAAAACTATCTTAATCACGCGAACGAAGTCGCGGACAAAAGCTAGTTGCTAATAAGGTTTTTGAGTAGATCAGCAATAGTAATACCTCCAATGATTTCAGGGTCCTACAAACCAAATGTGATTACTACATCAAGTCTAACTACTATCACAACATCAACACAGTCTACACTTACAGGTATTGGATTTTATATATATTTATATTTATTTATTTAGGACTACCAGAGAAAATTATATTACCTTAACATAAAAGCTTAAAAATATTGCATGCAAAATGTAAAGTAGCCACATCATGCTTATAAATAAAGTACGGATAAAGTCGTGAAGTTGTGGGGATGAAGCAACTGTGAAAGGAAGACTGATGTTATGTCTTCCTTCCGGGCTAGGTATTGTTAGCCCGGGGACAACTGTCCATTTGATGTTAGTTGGAATTTGTGTTAAGTGCTGGTATGAATTCCGTAAGCGCGATGCAGGTTCTCCATACCATTTGGCAGCGCGCTTCGTTGTTATGTGCGCATCGTCTAGATGTCGCCACATCACTCGATCCAATGGTAGCTCAGCAGTCAGTGCTTGTGAGCTTGCAAGTGCCAGAGGGTGCTGCAGCATGCTCCAGTCTGCGGTGAGTTGAGACTTCGTCTGCGGTGAGTCGAGACGGTGCGGGGTGGCTGCTGGTCGCTGCTCCTGTCCACGGTGAGTCGGGATAGAGTGTGCGTTGTGACGGTGGGTCCGAGCTGCTGGCGCACAGAACTGCCACGCTGGAGTAAGGGCCCAGTGATGCTCCAAAGACGTGGGCTGCGAGGATGCCAGGTCGGGATGATACCGTCGGGTGCTGCCGAAGGTCCAGGTAGCGTCGGACGATGCTGCGGTGGAACCTTGAGGCGGGTGTGCTGGCTTGCTGTGGACTGCTGAAGGTTGCTGGATGAGGGTCGGGAGGAGTGATGGCTGCGCTGGTGGTGACGATGCTGGCGCTGATGAAGACGGTGATGGCGCTAGTGAAGACGGTGATGCTGGCGCCAATGAAGACGGTCCTGGCGCTGGTGGAGAAGGTGCTTCCTGTGCTCCCGTCGGGGTCACCAATGTGGAGATGATGCAACTGGGTAAAGGAAGACTGATGGTATGTCTTCCTTCCGGGCTACTGTCCAATGGTTGTGTGTCGGAGATTCTATATATAGAAAGTGGTGGTAAGAATTCCGTAAGCGCGATGCAGGTTCTCCATACCATTTGGCAGCGCGCTTCGTTGTTATGTGCGCATCGTCTAGATGTCGCCACAAAGTGATTCGTTATTACAAGCTAATTTAAGGACATCAATTTAATTATTACATTTAGAATTTTATATATTATCTTCTTAACAATAACCAAATTATTATTTTTATACAGAAAAAGTTAGACACAATCAAACAAAATCCTACTAATATTATCCTACTAATATTATAAATGTGAAAGTTTAGATGTTTGGATGTTTCGATGTTTAGATGTTTGTTACTCAATCACGCTAAAACGGCTCAACGGATTTGGCTGAAATTTGGGACACAGATACTTTATAGCCTGGAGAGGAACATAGGCTATTTCATCCCGGAAAAACATCAAATTCCCGTGGAAGAAGGTCGTGTAGTCTACGCGGGCGAAGCCGCGGGCGGAAAGCTAGTTTACAAAATAAAACGTTCCAGTCTAGACCATGCATCCCTCAACAACTCCGTTACCTTAGTCCTAAACTGACTAAAGAGAGTTGAGAGATGGCATAAGTTTGCAGACCTATAGGTACTTAATAAATTATAATTCATACAACAAATACCAATGATCTAGTTAGCAGCTTATGTATTTGTATGTTTACATTACGGGATACCAGGCTTAGGTACGCATAAATATTCGAAAAACCTTTTCTTATGTAATGAATTTAAAAATAGATTATATAGTTTTATAGTACTTGCCAATATCATAGGCCTACAGATTATAATAGATCGATAGATAAGACTATCTTTGTTTTCGACGTAGTTTTACCACACATGTACCCACAAGGTCGTTATTTCGGATTATCGTGATAGCTAAGTAGCTACCTAATAAGTATTAGGTATCAGATTCAGCACGATCAAGCAGAATAGTGGCGACTATCATCAACATCAGCCCTTTAATGTCCCAAGTCCCCACTGCTGGGGTACTGACCTTCCTTATGGATGGATACAGAGAGTAGGCTATGGGATTGGTGGGTATTAACGACTGCAAATGCAGCCGGGACCAACTGCTTAACGTGCCTTCCGAAGCACGGAAGAGCTCGAGATTTAGTCTTTTTGCTGCTACCTTTTGATACTGAATAAGGATTGAAAAGATATATTTGGGTATTCTGTGTTCTTTCATTAATTAGATAAATTAGTAAAATTGCCATTTTTATTGCAGGTTGCGAAGACAAACTCAGTAACTGCGCTCTGGCCGTCCAGGCTCGTCTTTGCCACTACAACTACTACATTCAGAACTGTTGCGACTCTTGTAATGGCAGATGAGACTCCAATACAAATAGAAGTACATTTCATAATTTTATTGTGCCATTATTCAAAATTTATTAGAAAGAAAATTTGAAAGTTGATTTAAATAAGTCCTCTATATTTGGTGAACTGAAAGTGATATAGATGCTAAAAGATATCAACAATTATTTACCAAATTGCTTTTAAAAAATATGACAGCATCAGGTTAAACCGAGTCACATATTATATAGACATAATAAAAAAAAATAAAGTGATTTTTGTGTAGGTAATTATATTTATAATTTGGAATATGGAAAAATGTGAATTTTATTGACATTCTTAGCAATATTTAACAGTGTGACATGTTCTTTTTTGGGTAACTAAATGGATGTTGTTAAGTATGATTTTAAGAAAATGAGATACAATGTAAAAACAAATAAGTAAATAATTTAAATCATGATATCGTGTGTATTTTTAAAAAAGACCTAAAAGACCCTCTCCTCCTCCGATATGGTTTACAAGATATTCAATAAAAATTCTTTATAATTTAACATATTTATTAACTACTAAAGTTGATCATTTGACGAACATGAATCAAGGTAGAAGTATGATTTAAAAGTAACAATACTTTACAACTTAGACTCGCAAGTTGTATGTATGTATCTACAAAGTCTAGATTTGTTTAGTTTAAAAGATTATTTATGTAATAACTTTTGACCTATGAATCAAAATGTTATACAAAATTAATCTTTGCATTACAATCTATGTGAAATAATTAGCAAAATAATTACTGGAAAATGTAATACCTAAGTAATAAGAAAATTACTAACTTATTTAAAAGATCTTGATTTACAATAAATGAATAAACAGAGTTAAAGATTTGATGAAAGTGGTTTCCATTTAAAATAAAGTATAAAACAATTTATATTAATGTACAAACTGAACTTAAATTTATGTTATAGGCTTACAGTCTTTTGAAAAAAAATGTAAGTAGTGAGATTAAAATACCTAACATCGCTATGACTACAACAGTAATGAACACAGGGAACACATCTGAATTGGAGTAAATTTTTTCCATGCCCATTATGAAAGTAATAAATACAAACATGATAGTTAAACATCCCAATAATGTATGGCATATTCTACTGATGCGGGGAGGCAGCAGGTTCCTCGCAAATGCGGTGACACATCCTCCAATGACGCTGACGATCATTAAGACCAACGTGATAATACCTGAAAACAATCATAACGTTATAAGAACTAAGTTTTTCCCCGACAGCGATAGAAGGAGGGTTATGTTTTGTACCCATGAGGTTCGCGATTTCTATGAAGAGTTTTGAAGAAATAAAAAGGTAAGTATGTTGGTTGTTCCCATGGTTCCCATGGTTGTTCCCAAAATATCACTGATTGATTGTCAGATTTACTTGTTTAAAAATGTCAATAACATTTTTTGGAAAACAGTACCTAAATGTCCATTATTTTTAGATAACTACTTCTTAGGTAGCTGACCCAGCGAACTTTGTATCGCCTTAGTACCAAGAGCGGCACCACCTACCGGATCCAAACCATCTAGGAATTCATTGAAATTTCAACCAAATCGGTTCGGCCATTTAAGAGGAGTTAGGTGACAAACACACGTACAAAAGAATTATATTAAATAATATGAAACAGGGTTATTTAAAAAATCAACAACTCGCAGTCAGGAGTTGATTACAAACATCATAAACAAAGTTTTTTCGTTCGAAGACTATTCTGAAAAAAAAACGAAAAAAAGCGACTACTTATTGTTAGCTTACAATGGCTTGGCTATCTGTTTGTATTATAATTCATTTTAGTATTCATAGTCAATACATTGATGTTAATAAAATTGTATGAATTAAATAAATATTCTATAAATATTAAACAATTGCGTAAACTATTAAGTATTTAAAGTCAGTTAATAAAGTTAGTATTTTAGGCTGTTTGAGTGTGTATGCCTTAGCGCTGACAGTTGGTTTTTGTATACAAAACGATCGTCAAATTGATGTTTGACGGATCCTGAAAAAACTGTAAAATGAATTTGTAACAAATATTGTAAAAAGAATAAATGACAATTTTATTGAAATCCCGACCTTCATAAAGATGATTATATTTATATTATTTATACCAAAAAATGTCTAAAAAGCCAAGTCCGAGTTTTTTTTCTTGCAAAGTCGTTTTTTCGTCTTTTTCGGAAAGTCGTAGAACGAACGTTTTTGTTAATGATGTACATACCTAAGTATTAATCTACTCTTGTGAGGTTGTTTGTATTTTACAAAAGGTATGAATGAATCAGTTAGGTACCTATTAAATAAGTTTTCAATCCAAACTCATATAAAAAAAACTCAGAAAATATTTGTATTTTTGTTTGTAACGAATGAAACCAAAAACTACTGCACCGATTTAAAAATCCTTTCACTATTAGAAAGCTATTTTCTTCCTAACTGACATAGGTTTTTATATTTTATCATGATATTCCCACGGGAACGGGTAACACACGGGTAAAACCGCGGCGAGCCATGACAAAAAAAAAAACATAAATGTTCCTAAATTAGTAGCCTTACACTAGTATAATCTGTCGACTAAATTAAAACACGACTCATAATATCAAAACACTTAACCACTAACTAAATATTATTCAAGATTTCATGGAATTCTTATATAATTCGTCAGATTGGGTGTCAGAATAACAATGTACGGTCAAACCAGGAACGTTAATAGGTAACCCATTTGGGTAACAAGTTTGTTGAAAGCGTCAAAACTATAAAGGTCATCGTCAATGTCGACAAGTTCTAATTTCGACCTTTATCATCATCATTTCAGCCGTACGACGCCCACTGCTAGGCATAGGCCTCCCCCAAGGTCAGGATCTCCGCAACGATCGGTCCTGCGCCCCGCATCTAGCGGCTTCCCCTGATCGTCAGTCCACTTTGTAGGGGGCCTGCCTCAGATCATATAATACTTAGTATTATATGATCTGAGGGGCCTGCCCATGGAACATCGTCCGGTTCGCGGTTGCCATTCGAGAACCTTTCCGCCCCAACGGCCATCGGTTCTCCGCGCTATGTGTCCCCCCGCCCACTGCCACTTCCACTGAGCAATCCTTCGAGCGACTTCAATTTCGACCTTACTGAATTTTAATATCTGCTAGAAACAGAACTTATGTTGGGTCACGATTCAATTGGTTCGACTGTACCTACCTAAAAATGTTGACCCAAAAATCAATTATTACTGGAAAAGGATAACAGTAGCCGTCTGATTCGAGAACTATAGTTTCTCCTAGTTTATTAGGAAATGCCGCAAAATATTTTAATTCACAGAAACCAGCAGCAGCCATAAGTGCAAGTGACAACTGAACACGTGGGCGAGACCGAACACTCCTTAACCACAGCACAACCACCAGCGATACCCTGAATGCCGTTGATCGTTCGTAGTATGTTGGCGATAAAGTATCCACTTTTTTGTGGTTCATCAATCATCAATAATGATGACAGATAAACTTTTGGGACATTAATATGACTGATGACAACAGCAGTCATATTAATGTCCTAACTGTTGGGGCTATGGGTTTTACTTACCCATTATACCATGTGAAGTTCTTGCAAGATTATATCTGTTCCTCAGTGACATAGCATATGCGCTGCCAGCAGAGATGGGCAAATGCCCGGTTAAAACCCGGCATTTTGAAAATGCCCAGGTTAAAACCCATTTATGCCCATTTCTGCCCGAAAAGTTGGGCGGAAACTGTATAATAAATCAGTAATAACAGTTAACCAATATTATGAAATTTTACATGATTTACAAACTCATTACTTAAATAATGCTAAGTAATATTAGAGTACGTACATATTTGTTAATTTTTAACCCCCGACGCAGTGCAAATAGGGGTGTTATAAGTTTGAGGCCTATGTCTGTCTCTCTGTACTGTACGACGTATATTCGTAGTGCCTAAACGGAACAGGCGATTTTATTGCGGTATTTTTTTAATTGAAAGCATATTAATCGAGATGGTTATTAGCCACGTTTGAAGATAATCCATATGGCCATTTATGGAGATGGTCAACTGCCTGCCGAAACGGAAAAAGATACAGACATGGTGCTTTGACTTAAATAATGTACACCCTGGGCAATTTTTGGTGCAATAAAAAAAAAAAAAATGGCGGCCAAAAAAAATGGCCGCCAGAAATTAAGTTGCTCGATTTGGCTGAAATTAGCGATTTCAATGTGGTTTTATTTTTATTTTATGTGTAATTTAAAAAGGATGATATATAAATAAAATTAAATAAATAAAAACCCCCGACACAAAAAAACCTCAAAGAAAGTCAGAAAATAATTTTTCTCTCGGTCGGGGCACAAAATGAGAGAGAGATTATAAACAACTAGCAGTTGTCCGCGGCTTCATCTGCGTGGTCAAAGAGAATTAATAATATCAATGCCTTAAAAAATACATGGAACATGTCTGGTGCAAGGATATAAAAGTAACAATTCAAAAATTAAAAAAAATACCAAGTGGAACCCTCGCTAACGCTTGCCGTATACAAAGTGTACGTAGGTATACTGACATTTTGTTTTGATTTTATATTTAGGTAACACAATAATTATTGAGTTCAAATCATGTTTCAACCACTGTGGGGAATTGCGCAACGGTTAAAGGAAGACTGATGTTGTCTTCCGGGATAGGTGTTGTTAGCCCGGGGACGACTGTCCGCTGGTTTTTATGTCGGAGTTCGTATATAAGCGAACTTGGTGAATGAACTTCGTAAGCGCGATGTAGGTTCTTCACTTTGAAGCTCCGTGCCATGTTGATTATGTGCGCGTCGTCTAGATGTCGCCACAACACATAATTATGTATGAATTGATGCAAATCCGCATTTTAAGTAGTGTATCATAGTGAAAGGGGGTCTTTCCGAGGTAAAAAGAAACCAGGATCATTCTCCACCTTTCTACCACCTCAAAAAGTAGCGCAAAAATCCGCAGCACCGTTTCCATAGTAAAAGACCAGTCATTACTGGCAAGACACACTGGTCAAAGACTTTCGTCTTGAGACATTGAGGTATTTCGGACGCAACTATATGCCGGAGCTTCCCAAACGCTGCCCATCCAAGCTGGATTTGACGAGAGATCTCTTTCTCAAAGTTGGACTTACCTTACTGGACCGTCTGTCCCAGGTAAACATAGTGGTCAAAAACTTCGAGTGTAATGTTCCCAACATTAACTGGAGCAGGTGCAGGATAAGGGGTATTAACCAATCCAAATGTAACCAGAACCATCGGCTTGATTTCCAAAGTACAATATATTTTTCAACAGCCATCCTGTGATAGTAGAATAGACCATTGCGAAAGTTACATAACCTCAGCGATCGCACACCAAGCACGCTACCCTATTGCTCTATTTACCAAATTTCGTGAAAGTCAGATCAGTGGTTTACGCATGAGAAGGTAACAATACCTAGACAAAAAGACACATTCTCCTAACTCTTGAACTACCAAAATGCAAAAACTCAAGTCAATACTTTGCCACTAGGTACGTTTGTGTGTGTGTTTTAATGTAGAATAGATCCTATGCCAGCTCAATCGTGCAAAGAAAAAGTTCTTAATAATAATACCCATGCTACATTGAACAAAGTAAACTGAAAAAAAATATATCCTACGGGAACCGTACTGCAGACCAGTATCCTACATATCAATTTCCATACTTCTTAGCCCAGAAATGAGGAAGTTTACATATAAATTTTAACCTCCTTATCAATAGGCGGCCTTATTGCTATATAGCAATCTCTTCCAGGCAACCTTGGGTGAAAGAAAAAATAAATCAAAGGACAGAAGGGGAAAGGGTGCATAAAATGAATAGAATAAGTATACACTAACAAATATTGAAAGAGAGAAAGAAGATAATATTATAGAAGTTAAGGAGTAAGAGAGAGAAAATGACTTCTAACTTGATCTCTAAAGAATTTAGAGTCTGAGCCCTTCTGATACCTACTGGAAGCGCGTTCCACAAACGGACAGCATGGACAGAGAAAGAGTAGAAAAAAAAGTCGGAAGAATGTCGTGGAATTTCAAGGGTGAGGTTAGAGGAAGAACGCAAAGCACAGGACGTAGATGAAGAGTGAAAGGAGAAGCAGTCTTTAAGATAAGGAGGAGAAGTAGGCATGAAAAGGATAGAATAGAGAAGTTTAAGTGTGTGTAAGTCCCTGCGCCGGCGAATTGGGAGCCATTGGAGTTTGTTACGGAAATGAGACTCGAGAAATGAGAATGAGGTCGTATTTGCGAAGGTTAAATATAAATCTAATGGCAACGTTCTGCAGACGCTCTAACTTATCAAGTAACTCTTCCGACAGGTCAGTAAAACAGACATCAGCGTAGTCAATGATAGACAGCAGGAGCGATTGTGACAGAGTGATTTTGGTACTGGTCAGCAAAAAGTTACGAAGTCGGTTAAGTGAGCCATATGCTGCAAATATCTTTTTCCTGGTAACCTCAACATGAGGAGTTCTTAGCCCAGAAGTGAGGAAGTTTCCATATAAAGGGTGTCTCAAAAGTACGTATAGGATTTGAATTTCGCGCTATTTCCGAAATATTCAAGATGGCGGGTTGAAATTTGACATACGTCATCTTGACACATGTAAAATTAATCGTGGAGCGTTTCACAATAAAACAGCGCATAGAAGTTATAGAAATATTTCACGAAAATTCACGATCAATTACAAACACTCGTCGAAAGGTCGAAAAATCTCGTAATTTCAAGAAGAGGTGATGTCAAATGGCCACCGAGATCTTGCCATCTGATGCCACTGGATGTCTTTCTTTAGGGCTACGTCAAAGATAAAGTCTACACCAACGATACCCAAAACATAGACAATAAAGACAAAATATTCGCCGAGTTATTGGTGAAATAATTAGTAGCGAAATGTGTGAAATTAGCTGCGAAATGTGTGAAAGTGTCATGAAAAACTTGCACACAGCAAAAATGCCCGTGGCGGCCATTTAGCAGATATTCTTTTCATATAAAATTGTACAAGTCTCTTCAAAATAAAATAAAACTACGAAGAAATTCCAATCCATTCGCGTTTTATTGAGACAAATCATCCTATACCTACTTTTGGGACACCCGTTAAATTTTAACCCCCTTTCTACCCCATTAGAGGGAAGTATTTTAACTTTGCCTACGCAGATCATCTTTATTCCTGACCAGTATCCTACATACCAATATTTATATTTCTAATTCTAAAAATGAGGAAATTACTTATAAACTTGAATCCCTCCCTTTGTACCTTATTATGGGGTAGTTTTTTAACTTCGCCTACGCAGATTATTAATTTTAATTCGGTGATGAGTGTCACCTTTCGATTTTATATAGATAGATTATGTTAATCATAAATAAAATAAAATATTATACTTATAAGTGCATACTCCATTTTATTATTAAAACATTTTAATACTACCCTGTTAAAATAACAAAAATGTACAATTTTCTGGTATTTTAACAGACTAATATTATTTGTCTTTTGGTAATATTCATGTGCATTATAACCAAAATAATTAAAATACTTAGACAGGTAAAAATACTTTAAAACATTGTTTACGCCCACAAAATGGGCAGTAATGGGCATTAACCCGGCGTTTTGGGTTTTAACTCGGTTAAAACCCGGGCAGGCTGAATGGGTTAAAACACAGTGCCCATCTCTGGCTGCCAGCGATTCCAAAAATAAGTCCGATCACTTGTAAAGTTAAATGTACATAGCGTTTCTGATCATTACTGAATGTTCTAGCCCAACCTGATGTTGGATTCATTGACATGATTGCTTGGCTAACCAATATGACATACTGAAAAAGAAAATGAACTTTAAATTTGACATGATTAATTAAATTAATTGAGTATGCACGAATTACGTTAAGTCATTTTAAAATAAAATGGTAAACGGCTGTAAAATCACTACATAGTATAAAACAAAGTCGCTTTCTCTGTCCCTATGTCCCTTTGTATGCTTAAATCTTTGAAACTACGCAACGGATTTTGATGCGTTTTTTTTAATAGATAGAGTGATTCAAGAGGAAGGTTTATATGTACTTTTTATCCCGATATTCCCACGGGAACGGGAACCACGCGGGTGAAACCGCGGGCGGCCGCTAGTAATATATAAAATAAAAACTTAACACATTTTTACCAAGAAGAGAAAATACACAGAACACGGAAAGATTTTTTCTCTGTATTTTAACATATAACAAAAACAAATGAATATAAGTACTAAAAATACTTACTCCAATGATCATTAGATACATATGTATGGATAAATCTCCGAAAAATGGAAGAAAGCTAAATGAAACTGCTGCAGTTATACCAATCATTGCAGCTCCACCAACTGCCAATGTTGTGATTGTCTGCACTATATCCATCGCCTTGACGAGGCCTGGAGAATATTTTAGGTCTGTATCTCCCATTTTCGGTTCAGAACTGCTCCAACACGTCTAAATGTATTAGCTATTTGTTTTGCACTGAGTAATCCTACTAATATTATAAATGTGAAAGTTTAGATGTTTGGATGTTTGGATGTTTGGATGTTTGGATGTTTGGATGTTTGGATGTTTGTTACTCAATCACGCCAAAACGGCTGAACGGATTTGGCTGAAATTTGGAACACAGATACTTTGTAGCCCGGAGAGGAACATAGGCTACTTTTTATCCCGGAAAAATATCACATTCCCGCGGGATAACGTCGTGTAGTCCACGCGGGGCGAAGCCGCGGGCGGAAAGCTAGTATTTAGTAATATTCAATATCTTCTTGATAAGAGTTAGTCCGATAGGAAATGTGATATGACGATATACCAGGTATGCTACAGTATTTTTATGTTTTTTATTTATTTTATTTAGCATAATTAAAAATACAATGAAAACAAAGGCTACATTACTAACACAAAGAAAAACACATTGGCTTATAATATGTGTTCAGGTTTCTACGTCAGGATGTAAGAATGTGAGAACAACATAAAATACTTGGGCATGTGGCTTGATAGAAAGCTGCTATGGGCTAAGCACATAAATGAAACACGTGAAAAAACTCAAAAAATCTTAAACATACTGAAAGTGATTTTATATTATTTTTATGGATTCACAATGCAATTTTGTAAGTATAGGAAAAATGTGATAGTAAAAAACCATGAGCCCCATAAGTAGCTTTCAGGCGGGATTCGAACCCGCGCCTCCGGGAATCCCGCCCGATGCTCTGACCAACTAAGCTACCGAAAGGCTTACACGACTCGTCGAATTTTGCTTTCACTTGTTACGCTGTAGGCCAGCGTTGCTTCATCAATGTGAGGAAACCCTCGCATCCGAAAGAAACATTTTTACAAATGTTTAACAATCGATTAAGATGAAACAGCCATATTGAGATTTTATATTATTTTTATGCATTCACAATGCAATTTTGTAAGTATAGGAAAAATGTGATAGTAAAAAAAACCGCGAGCCCCATAAGTAGCTTTCAGGCGGGATTCGAACCCGCGCCTCTGGGAATCCGGCCCGATGCTCTGACCAACTAAGCTACCGAAAGGCTTACACGACTCGTCGAATTTACTATCACTTGTTACGCTGTAGGCCAGCGTTGCTTCATCAATGTGAGGAAACCCTCGCATCCGAAAGAAACATTTTTACAAATGTTTAACAATCGATTAAGATGAAACAGCCATATTGAGATTTTATATTATTTTTATGCATTCACAATGCAATTTTGTAAGTAAAGGAAAAATGTGATAGTAAAAAACCACGAGCCTCATAAGTAGCTTTCAGGCGGGATTCGAACCCGCGCCTCCGGGAATCCGGCCCGATGCTCTGAGTAACGGCTTTAACGGTTAGAGGGAATATTATTCCCACCAAGAAAAATCAATGACGAAAAAATTATATGCAAGATAAACCAAAAATATGTCTACTAAAGGAAGTACTACGGAACTAAAGTTTGTTTTTTTATTTTACAGAATGGCTAAAAATGAACAAAATTATTGATTTAAAAAAGAAATCTGCCGACATATAAAAGTTGCCGATATTGTAGTACGAAGATAAAGGATAAGCGTTTCAAGATCAAGTGTAGCAAATGTGATGTTCCCTCATGCGTAACACCTTGCTTCCTGAACTTTCAGAAACAAGAATCACTCTAATTTTACACTTTTTATTGGTCACTTATCCTTTGATTTGTAGAAGCTTCATAAATATGCAATATAATAAATAACAATTGTAGATTTTTTTATTTTTCTTACCTTTATAAGTCCCCTTAGTCTAAATGCTGCGTTTTTCATACATTTTTCTCAGCATATTTCTCTTAGTACTGTGATGTTAACGGGCAGAGGGAATATTTTTACCACCAGTAAAAAATTATATTTATTTATTTTTTATTTTATTTTATGGTTTTAGGCATTAATAATAACCCTAAATCGAATTCGGATTAAATTTATCACCTCTGGATCGTTATGCCCGTTAAAGGGTTAAGATTCACTTGGTCCGACCGATTTAAAAATTTCTGAAAATGGGACCAACTTGAGAAAAAACCTGATGTAATAACGTTTGAATTATTTCAATCGGTTCAGCCGTCTTCAAGTAATCGGTGTACATACATATACAAAAAAACCTCCTCATTTTAAATTTTTGAAGTCGGTTAATTATCGTGAAATTAAATATTGGAAAAAATACCTTATTTTATGTAATAATTTAAAAATAGATTAAATAGATTTTATATTATTTTTATGCATTTACAATGCAATTTTTGTAAGTATAGGAAAAATGTGATAGTAAAAAACCACGAGTCCTTTAAGAAGCTTTCAGGCGGGTTATATATTTTGTGGCCCTACCTCACTAATACAGATTATAATACCTATATCGATGAGATATCGATAGATAATATCTATGCTTTCGACGTAGTTTTACCACGATAGCTATTCCGTATTAGATTCAGCACAAACAAGCGTAATATAAGCGAATATCATCATCATCATCAGCCATCTGCTGGGGCACTGGCCTTCCTTATAGATGGATAAGGAAAATGGGAAATGACCTGAGGCTATGACCCATCACGCAGGCCCAATGCAGATTAATGTAGCCGTGTAGCGTAGTGGCCAGTGTAGCACAGGGCCACAGTAAAGGTGCTGGAGCGTCGATAATCGCCGCACAAGATGTAGTGGTAATAGATATGAATAAAAGATGTTTATAGGGACTTGACTTGTTTTATTGAAAAAGGTAGAAATAAGGAAAGTATAGGAACCCGATTCCCGGGTTCCTGTTAACTACATTAGACTGTTTACAATTTTCTTATGGCTATAAATAGCTCTGTACAGCTTGGTGGTTTTGGTAGAACTCAATCAAAAATGCTGAACAAGGATCGAGAAACGAAACTTTTGAATTTGAATGGAAAGAACAGGATAGGATTCGATAAAATTAATGGCCAGTATGTAGAACTTGATGGCCAGTATGTAGAACTATGGAGTTTCCAGCCATTATGGAGTTTTAACCATCCATAATTACTGGAACGAAACGACATCGTTACAGCCGGGACCAATTCTGAAGCACGGAGGAGCACGAGATAATACATTTTGGTAACCGTCGGTGGGCGACACCCAACTATCAAATGAATTCGAGTTTTGTGTCTTGAAACTTTATTTTTATAGGTATCAAGAGAAGAATGGGTTTTGTATACCCAATGACATGTTGGACTCGGTCAGAAACAGGGCCTGTACCTCTCCACCACCAAGCCTAATAGGCTTCGCGTTAGGGCGGGGTGGTTCTAACCCCTGCCCAGCCCCCTAGGGTCGAAAGCTTGAGAGGGGGATAGGCAGAGGCAGGTAGCCTCCCCTCAACCTCTATAATGTTACCCACTGCGGGTTGGACGATCAGATGGAGTGATATGATCCAGGGACCCTACTCTGAAACGCTAATCCGAAACTTCGGTTAGCCCCACCCTTTTCACTCGATTCTGTTCCGACTAGAGAGTGAGAGGGACGGGTATACCGAAGTTTCGGGTTTTGCGTATCAGAGTAGGCCCTCAGATTCGATTATACCATAGTTTTAAATATAAACAAATAAAATTTCGATTTGAAAATGATAGTCTTTTTGCTGCTACTCAGTGCTGTGCATAACCCTATTGGGATTAAGGCTTGAAAAGATATAAAGAGGCAGACACATCTTTTTTCCCATTAAAATTTGAAAAAATGGAAAATTAAGTATTTAGAAAAAATCGACCCGTCTCACAACCAGCTCCGATGGGACTCGAAGGGCGTTTGTGCACTACACTGAATTTTACCGATCCATCCAAGCATCCGTTTTTTTCCGGATCGGTAAAATTCAGTGTGGTGTACACACGCCCGAACCCACGACCTTTCGCTATCCGGGCGACTGCTCTAACCACTGAGCTACGGAGTCGTTACGAGAAGCGTCGAATTTATCAAATACTTCTTACACGCTGTATAGCCAGCGTTAATTTCATCAATGTGAGGATATTACTACCCCCACACGCGAAAGAAATACCTTTCCAGATATTTGACAATCGATAAAGAAAAAATTACTATGGCTATACAGCGTGTAAGAAGTATTTGATAAATTCGACGCTTCTCGTAACGACTCCGTAGCTCAGTGGTTAGAGCAGTCGCCCGGATAGCGAAAGGTCGTGGGTTCGAGTCCCATCGGAGCTGGTTGTGAGACGGGTCGATTTTTTCTAAATACTTCAATCATAAAAATTGCATTGTGAATGCAAAAAAGTAAAAATTTAAATAACAGTATAATAATTTAAAAAAAGAAAAATCGGCCAAGTGCGAGTTGGACTCGCCCATGAAGGGTTCCGTACACACTTAACGTACCGATTGTCTATACCTTGCCAAAACTCCACCATAATTTTTTGTCACCAAAATATAACTTTGTTTTTCATAGTGTTTGTATGAATGACAAAGTTACATTTGCGGTTTTTGAAAATGTGTTATATCTCAAAAAGTACTTACTATATATCGTTCAAACCAATTTTCGTTGAGAGTTTTTATTAAGATCTACAGCATATATTTTTTCTAGATTTTCCGCTCTTTTATTTCAAAAGTTAGAGGGGGGGGGGGGGGAGGGAAATTTTACCACTTTGGAAGGCTCTATCGTGCAAAATATTGAGTTTGAGAAAAAATGATTCGAAAAACCTCCATGTTATTTTTAAAGACCTATCTGTAGACACCCCACACGAATATGTTTGATTAAAAAAATATTTTTCAGTTTCAGTTCCATGTATGGGGAGCCCCCCTTAATTTGTTTTTATTTTTTATTTTTGTATTAAAATCGTAAAGCGGTTCACGGAATACATCTACCTACCAAGTATCAACTGTGTACTTTTTATAGTTTTGGAATAAATTGTGACATACGGACGGACGGACGGACAGACAGACAGACAAACAGACAGACATGACGAATCTATAAGGGTTCCGTTTTTTGCCATTCGGCTACGGAACCCTAAAAAAGACGATGCAATATCCAGGTATTTACATATGCCTTTTTTATTATAATGCCTGGGAAAATGCATCGTCTTTTTACCCGACTACGGCAAAGCAAAAAAAGGAGGGTTATGAGTTTGACCGGTATGTATGTATGTATGTATGTTTGTATGTATGTTCATCTGTTCCCGCATAACTTCTAAACTGCTGATCATATATTCACAATTGAGGTATCGTTGGAAGCGTCTTGATTGTCTGCTGGTTATAGGCTATAGCACGTCTCATGAAATTGAATATGGCGCCCTCTAGAATACATAAAGTTGTGAACAAAAAAACTTTTTTTTGAGAAGAATATCGTGTGTGGTATCAAATGAAAGCTCTTGGTGAGCTCGTTTCAAAAATATATATTTTATTAGTTGTTGCTTGCGGCTTTGCTTGCATAAATCGAATTTTGACTTTATCACGAAATTCATCATCATCATATCGCCGAACGACGCCCACTGCTGGGCATAGGCCTCCCCCAAGGAACTCCACAACAATCGATCCTGCGCTGCCCGCATCCAGCGGCTTCTTGCGACTTTGACCAGATCGTCGGTCCACCTTGTAGGGGACCTGCCCACGGAACTGGTACGCGATCGCTATTCGAGGTTCTCTGCGCTATCTGTTCCGCCCACTGCCACTTCAACGGTACAATCCTTCGAGCGATGTCGGTTGTTTTAGTTCTCCTGTGAATCTCATCGTTTCTGATTCGATCGAGCAGGGAAATACCGACTTTCCGCCCGCTCTCAGAAGCTCTGTTGTGCCCGCCTGCCGCCTTGTTGTTTTTAAGCTGCTTGAGAGCCATTGTTTTAAATTTGAGCCGGTATTGGTCGGAGCGTGGATTTTATCAGCCGCGATCTTTCAAGCTTAACGTTGATATTCAATGTGCCTCTGACCATATCAGTGATCGCTTACTGTCTTAACAGCGGTAATCACTCTGACATCATAGAGGATGTGCTTCTTGGTCGACAGATTAAAATCGATCTCGTTTTAGACATTACCGTCCGGGCTGATCCAGGTCCATTTGTCGGTTACGGGCTTCCTGAAGAAGGAGTTCATCATAAAGAGGTTCTCCGTCTCCATGAAGTCTGCCAACATCTGGCCGCTATCGTTCCGTTGCCCAAATCCAAATTGCCCCACTCTCAACTCATCACTGCAACGTTGCCCCAACTTAGCATTGAAATCTACCACCACAACCAGGTAGTGGGTTTTATAGCTATGCATGGGTTTCGAAACCTCCTCATACATAGACTCCACTTCGTCATCGTCATGTGTCGAGGTCGGAGCGTATACTTGTATGACATTTAGCGAATACCGTTTCGATATTCTGAGTATCGGGTACGCTACCCGGCTCGACACGCTTCCGATGGTGATCACGTTGTTGACTAGGGACTTGTGGAATGTGGACAACACCTAGGGATTGTTGTTCGCCCTCTCGTTGGTAAAGTAAGTTACCGGATTGCAGGATAATCGAGTTCTCTTCGGACTTCAGATAATCCAATAATGTCCCAGTGTAACTTATCTACTAACAACCTCTTCCAACTCTATGAGCTTCGAGTCAGTCCGCAATATGCTCGTGTTGTAGGTTGCCAGGTCAAGTCATCTGTGGACTGGGGGCTGATTTTTTTGGTGTAAAACCATTTGGGGGGGGGGGGGGGGGGGAAGGGGGGTTGCCATAATTGCCACGCTTGGCCTGCCAAGTATTGGCGATCGCAGTATGTCCTGCTGTTACATGGAGACGCTGCTGCCTCTCTCTTGATATCAGTTTTCCCTCTGTCGCCTCTTACGACACCCCCTCGAGAAGAGAGGGGGTAGTGCTATTATTTTTATGTGCCGGCACTACACAGCGCAAAATTATGACCCCAAAATAATATAAATAAAAATTAAGTTCAAAAACTAAAACCCGACTACTGAAAAATGACGCTTTAAAAAGTATGAAACAAGAAAATATTCTCATCTGAAATTGCCGTGGTCGTATGCCTAGTCGTAGGTACTATAACAAAACAATATTTTCATTCTAGGGAAAAGTGGCATACGACCACGGCAATTTCAGATGAGAATATTTTCTTGTTTCATACTTTTTAAAGCGTAATTTTTCAGTAGGTAGTCGGGTTTTAGTTTTTGAACTTAATTTTTTTCTTTTTTGCAGGTGTTATCTGGGTATTTAATGTTCTATAAATTAATACGATAATTAATAAAATTGCAATTTTTTTTGCAGGTTGCGAAGACAAACTCAGTAATTGCGCTCTGGCCGTCCAGGCTCGTCTTTGCCACTACAACTACTACATTCAGAGCTGTTGCGACTCTTGTAATGGCAGATGAGACTCCAATACAAATAGAAATTCATTTTATAATTTTATAATAAATTTGGAATATCTTGTGAAAAAATGAGAATTTTATTGACATTCTAAGCAATATTTAACAGTGTAAAGTTAAAAACATTTACCTAACTCTTTTTTGGGGTAACTAAACCCATGGATGTTGTTAAGTATGATTTTAAGATAATGAGATACAATGTAAAACAACTAAGTAAATAATTTAAATAATGATATCATTTTCATTGTATTTTCTACAGAAAAAAGACGTAAAAAAGACCATCTCCTCTTCCGATATGGTTCAAAAGATATTCAATAAAAAGTCTGTATAATTTAACTTATTTATTAACATCTAAAGTTAATCATTTGACGTTATGGATCAAGATAGAAGTATGATTTAGAAGTAAGTAACAATACTTTAGAACTTGGACTCGCAAGTTGTATGTATCTATAATATCTAGATTTGTTTAGTTTAAAAGATTATTTATGTAATAAATTTTGACTTATGAATCAAAATATTATACAAAATTAACATTTAAACATAATGCTGGTTGCATTACAAATTATGTGAAATAATTAGCAAAAGAATCACTGAAAATTATAATAAGTAAGTGATAAAAATAAATAATTAAAAATAAATAAAACTTATTTAAAAGATCTTGATTTACGATTACGATTTACAATCAATAAATGAATAAACAAAGTTAGAGATTTGATGACAGTGGTTTCCATTCCAAATAAAATATAAAACAATAATAATAATATGCTAATGTATGTACAAGCAGAAATTAAATTTATGTTATAGTCTTACAGTCTTTTGAAAAAAAATGTAAGTAGTGAGATTAAAATACCTAACATCGATATTACTACAACAGTAACGAACACAGGGAAGACATCTGAATTCAAGTAAATTTTCTCCATGCCCATAATGAAAGTAATGAATACAGACATGATAGATATACATCCTAATAATGTATGGCATATTCTACTGATACGGGGAGGAAGCAGGCTACTCCCAAATGTGACACATCCTGTAATGACGTTGACGATCATTAAGATCAACGTGGTGATACCTGAAAACAATCATAACGTTATACTAAGTTTTAACCCCACTGCGACAGAAGGAGAGATATTTTTTTTACCCATGAGATTAGCGATTTCTTGAATTTTGAAGAAATAAAAAGGTATGTAACTAAGGTGGGTATTCACAAAATTTCACTTATTGCTTTTTTTTATTAAAAACAGTACTTAATTAAAATTAAAATCAAAACTCTCTAATGTTAAGGAAACATGTAACAACATTTTCGAATAATAAATTAATTTACTTATTGAAACCACAAAAAGCCAACTTAAATGTTGATTCGAGAATAGTTCCTCCTAGTTTATAGAAATGCCGCGAAATATTTTAATTCACACAAAGCACATTAAAGTAGCCAGAAGTGCCACAATTGAACACGTGGACGATACCGGATACCGACCACTCCTTATGGAGCCGTACAAAGCTAGAAGAAGTAAGGATGAGAAGAAGAGATAGAAATTCGGTAAAATACCGTATGTGACCGAGTGCCGAGATGCAAACACCGCGACATTATCGTTTTAAGGCGCCGATTCCCCAAAATAGGGTATTTTAAATTATGGATTACTCGCAAATCACAAGTACTTAAAAGTTGGAAAAAATATATGTTATTTAACAGTTATTTATAGTAGTGCTTCCGGCCGTTTTTTTCGATTGGTGATATCCCAAACATCCATCTAATCGTAATCCAAATATCGTATTACTTGTAGTATACTTGGTTTTAGTTAATGAAAAATATACGAAAATGATTGTCTTTGTGTAGCCGAGAGATTCCGGCCGTCATAATTCTAAATGTTTTATTAGTTAATTTTTAATTTTTAGGTGATTTTCGATTCGCGGGGCGCTCGCGAGTTCACAGTTCACTGCCGGCTGCCGCTGCGTCCGTTTGAAGTGTATCGAGCGCGGCCGAGCAAGCGTTAGCGTGCCTATTTCGTTCGGGAATCCTCGCCTTAATAAAGAACTAGAGTCGAGGCCAGATATCTCAGCGCGCGACACACCGGTGGGTTTTTGGCGCTAGTTAGAGAGGTTTGTTCTTAGGATAAGGAAAAGATTAGTATCTATTCGATTTCGAACGCGCGCTGACTTATCGGGCGCCCACTCTTTTTCTAATTTTGAAAAACTGACAATTACAAAATTAGAAAGCTACAGTGCGACAACGTTTTCCGTTCCGGTGGCCAAAACTGGAACTAACGTTTTTTGTTCATAATGTCATTTTACTGTCAAGTTGCACTGTCCAACCGCAGCGCTGCTGTCACCGGAACAGAAAAGATAGTCGATTCAATTATTATTACTTTTTATTACACTTTCAAGATAATATGTTTTTATCGGTTGGCACAGTATTGAAAAACTACAAAATTGGAAGACTTTTACGATTTTTTTCTATCCAGAAAAGTTTTAGCTATCATGTTATACTTTAATCTACTTTCGACTTAAGTTTTTGGAGCCGATATATATACCGATATACTGTAGTAATACTATTTGAAATCCTTTCTTAAAAATGTGTAAGTATTTGGCTTTGTACGGCCCCTTAACCACAGTAGGCACAACCACCAGCGATACCCTGAATGCCGTTGTTCTTTTGTAGTGTGTTGGCGATGAAATATTAATACTTATTAAACAAATAAAAGCTCTATTGATAAAAAAACAATATTACACTATACAAGAATATTTAAATGATAAAATTTGTGAACATAAATTATACAAAAAACTTCAATAAACAGAAATATATTTTTTCTCAATGAATGCATACTTCAATTATTATAAAATTAATAACATCATCAATTAATGTTATTAGCCAAAGGAAAGGTCTTCCCCCCTCACCCTTCTAGTTGCTGTGCCCGACAGGGTCCATATTTAACTGTGCATATTTTGTTAACACCTTTGTATCTAATATGGTTGAAGCAATAAAGTATTGAGTATTGAATATGCACTTTGAAATTTTGTGGTTCATCATTCATCAATAATGATGACAAATAAACTTTTGGGACAATATGACTGATGACAACATCAATTGTCATTAATGTCCCAACTGTTGGGGCTATGGCTTTTACTTACCCATTATCCCATGTGCAGTTCTAGCAAGACCATATCTGTGTCTTATTGAGATAGCATATGCGCTGCCCGCGATTCCAAAAAGAAGTCCGATCACTTGTAAAGCTAAATGTACATAGCGTTTCTGATCATTACTGAATGTTCTAGCCCAACCTGATGTTGGATTCATTGACATGATTGCTTGGCTAACCAATATGACATACTGAAAAAGAATATAAACTTTAAAAGGGAATGCCTAAAATTTTTTTGTCTCGCGGCCATCAACAAAATGTTTGAAGATCAATTCTTGACAGTAAGTATAACAAACAATATTTGCCAAAACAGTATAGCTGTAAACTCAGTCAGAACCAAGTTAGAACCATTCGTCCGTATATACCTCGAACATTAAAAAAAAACCGCAAATGTAACTTTGTCATTCATACAAACATTATGAAAAACAAAGTAAGTTCTAGCTAGTTTCACTCGGTTCGGATTGAGTTTACAGGTATGTAATCTTTTCTTTGCAAATATTGTCTGTAGTGCTGCCAATAAATTATATTTCAATGTTTGCATGGTTGATGGCCGCAAGAAAAAAAAGACGCCATCTGCCATACAAAAATAGTCATTGTCCTTTGACACGATTAATTATATTAATTGGGTTTGCACGAATTAAGTTGGGTTATTATAAAATAAAATGCTAAAGGGCTGTTAAAATAATATATCAAATAAAAACCTAACACGTTTTTACCAAGAAGAGAAAATATTTTTACATGTAAGTACTTAACAAAAACATATGATTATAAGTACTAAAAAATACTTACTCCAATGATCATTAGATATATATGTATGGAGAAATCTCCTAAAATTGGAAGAAAGCTAATTGAAACTGCCGCAGTTATACCAATCATTGCAGCTCCACCAACTGCCAATGTTGTGATTGTCTGCACTATATCCATCGCCTTGACGAGGCCTGGAGAATATTTTAGGTCTGTATCTACCATTTTCGGTTCAGAATTGCTCCAACACGTCTAAATGTATTAGCTATTTGTTTTGCACTGAGTAATGTTTAGAAATATTTAATATCTTCTCGATAAGATTTAGTCAGATAGGAAATGTGTGTGATATGACGCGTTCAGGGGCGGCTGTCCTTTAAGTGCACTTGTGGACTGAACCACCAATTTTTTAATAGGTTGAGAAATATAACATAGGGCAGAAGCCCCGGTTTTGGCCACTGTACCGGTTTTGGCCACTTATTGCTCTAAAAGATTTCCAAACAACTTTTCGCAATTTCTGCTAAAGGCAATTAAAATAAGGTATATTAAGGTCATAATAACAACCGTTAGAATTCCATAAGTCATACGATTTTTTTTTCAATAACTCCCATTTTCTGTTTAAAAAATGTTTTGGATGAAATGCTTTATAAACCTTTGTTTTTTACAATTTTATTAAATTGATGTTTTGCAATTGATTGGTTTCTAGCGTATTAGAATATATTGATTTAACCTGGGTTTGATTTTGATTTTTCGCTATACTTACAAAAGTTTAACTATCAATAAGTGATTTTATATTATTTTTATGCATCCACAATGCAATTTTGTAAGTATAGGAAAAACGTGATAGTAAAAAACCTGAAACGAATCCCGCCTGAAAGCTACTTATAGGGCTCGTGGTTTTTTACTATCAAATTTTTCCTATACTTATAAAATTGCATTGTGGATGCATAAAAATAATATAAAATCTCAATATGGCTGTTTCATCTTAATCGATTGTTAAACATTTGTAAAAATGTTTCTTTCGGATGCGAGGGTTTCCTCACATTGATGAAGCAACGCTGGCCTACAGCGTAACAAGTGATAGCAAAATTTGACGAGTCGTGTAAGCCTTTCGGTAGCTTAGTTGGTCAGAGCATCGGGCCGGATTCCCGGAGGCGCGGGTTCGAATCCCGCCTGAAAGCTACTTATAGGGCTCGTGGTTTTTTACTATCACATTTTTCCTATATCAATAAGTGGCCAAAACCGGTACATTTGGCACCTCTCACACATTTTGTGAAATATAAAAAATCTATTTTACTTTTATAAATTTGAAAAATGTACCTTTAAAGGTAGACAAATTATCTATAATTTAAGATATTTTTATGTGACTTTGGACGTTGAACATTCTACATGTTGGTTGGTGGGCACAAGTCAACGACCAAGTCACATAAAATTAAAACGCAACTATATCAATAAAGAAATCGCAGAAAGGTACATTAGAGTTGGCTTGACTTTACTGAGAGATTTCAACGCTTTTTACCACACTTTTATTAGCTTCACATCTAACTAAGTCACAATGTAAGAAAATCTTGGAATTCAATTTTAACATACTTCTAAGTGTCGTATTGATTTGAAACTTTGCAAGTCTATATAAATCCGATGACAATACAATAGTTTGCAACCATCGAGCTGATCTGATGATGGAGTCAAGAGGTAGGGAATAGAACTCTTCAATGGCTGCTAGGAAACCCCTCGAGTTTAGACTCATTTGTTTTGTTCTGATGAGACCTATTCACTAAACTGATGGTGAGGGTCTGATGATGGAGCAGGGAGGAAGCCTGCGGCACTTCTTAATGACCACTAAAAACCCCTCGAGTTTAGGCTCCGTTGTTTCGTTCTGATGAGACTCATTTGCTACACTTGGTGGTGAGGGTCTGATAATGAAGCAGGGAGGAAGCCAGTGGCAGTCCTTAAAGACCAATAGGAAACACCTCGAGTTCTGGCTCATTTGTTTCGTTCTGATGAGACCTATTCGCTACACTTGGTGGTGAGGGTCTGATGATGGAGCAGGAAGGAAGCCAGTGACACTCCTTAATGACCAATAGGAAACCCCTCGAGTTTGGGCTCATTTGTTTCGTTTTGATAAGACCTATTCGTTACCTTTGGTGGTGAGTCTCTGATGATGGAGCAGGGAGGAAGTCAGTGGCACTCCTTAATGACCACTAGGAAACCCCTCAAGTTTGAGCTCATTTGTTTCGTTCTGATGAGACCTATTCGCTACACTTGGTGGTGAGGGTCTGATGATGGAGCAGGGAAGAAGTCAGTGGCGTTCCTTAATGACTACTAGGAAACCCCTCGAATTTGGGCTCATTTGTTTCGTTCAGATGAGACCTATTCGCTACACTTGGTGGTGAAGGTCTGATGATGGAGCAGGGAGGAAGTCAGTGACACTCCTTGGTGAGGATCTGATGATGGAGCAGGGAGGAAGTAAGGGTTCGGATCGCGCATCCGGTAACTAATAGAATCCATTTGATTTTGTAAAACTTAATACAAAAATCCCGCCTTTGAGTTATAATGTTTACGGGGTGGGCAGACACATGAATGGACTGTGAAATCGATTACCATCCATCCATAGCTTGCCATTTATTAAACTAAAAAGTAAAAAATAAATATGTAGTTTAAAAAACTAAACAAACTCACTTTTATGGGAACAGATTAAAAAGTACAAAATAACCGTCTATTCAGTAACTGAAATTAAAAAGCGTGGTGCGCCCTTTTCAAAGCATGCATTCAAGTACTTAATATTGACCACGCGCACCACGCTTTTTAATTTCAGTTACTGAATAGACGGTTATTTTGTACTTTTTAATCTGTTCCCATAAAAGTGTGTTTGTTTAGTTTTTTAAACTACATATTTTTGTAAAGAAATAAGCAGCTCCAGCGAGAGTTGGTCAGTTTTTTATAGGATGATTTTGGTGAGATTTCATATATTTTGGTAGGTATTATACATCTATATACAGGATATTTTTTTTATCAGTGCACAAATTTTTAGGATCGACTCAGAATCGGTAAGTGAACAACTTTCTTCTAGAAACATAGGTCGAAATATGACAAAAAATTTTTGACCTTTCATACAAATCGGACTGATCACGTGATCGAATTAGTATGGGAAGTCCGAAAATTTTTGTCGTATTTCGACCCATGTTTCTAGGAGAAAGTTGTTCGGTTATCGATTCTGAGTCGATCCTAAAAATTTGTGCACTGATAAAAAAATTATCCTGTATATAAAATCGAGGGGACATAACTCACTCATCACGAAATCTCGAAAACTAGTGGACCAACGAAGATGTAATTTGGCAGGAAGGTAGATTATGCCTAGGAGACGTCCACTAAGAACGGATTTTAGGAAACTCCCCCCCTAAAGGGGTAAAATGGGGGGTTAAGGTTATATGGAACTTCCTCATTTATGGATTTAGAAGCATGAAAATTGGTACGTTGGATATTAATTATGACCGAAAATGATCTGAGTAAGCAAAGTAAAAAAAACTCCCCTTTAATAGGGTAAAATGGGGAGATAAAGTTTATATGGAACTTCTTCATTTCTGAACTTAGAAGTATAAAGGCTTGAGCACACCAAACGCAGGTCAGGAGCAGCGCTGTTTGAATGCGGGCCCGCGCATGTTGTAATACAAGAAACTCTATAAACTACGTCACACTAAATTTGAACGCGGGCCCGCGCTCAAACTGCTCTGCGGCGCACCGCGTCGCACTGCAACTGCCGGACTACAAACCGGCGGCGGCGCGGCGCGAGAGCGGGGCAGACGCAGCGCAGGCGCGGCCAGGCGTTTGAATCACCCATAGAATAGGTCAAAACTTAGTGGCCGGTAGCCCCGATACCCATTCATTGGCTATAATTAAGACCGCCATTTTGTTGGGGTGCCCCCATTGGCTAAAATTAAGGCTGTCACTTTTTTCAAGAATTTCAAGATGACATTTATTTAGTTTGTGTTTTTTTACTCATTTCGGTTTTCTAGTATTCTTTAGATGTTTTTCCACTTTTTCTCAGATATTTCTTTACAGAAATATGGATACATTATTCGAAGATGCCTTCGGTACACGTAAGTAAATCTATTTACGTAGTTTTATGTATCAATTATTACATTAACCTAAATTTGAGTTTTGTTGTTTTAGGTAATTCCAAGAGGCAACTTTGTATTTCTTAAAACCAACCAAAACAAAAGAAAATACAGTTCACAACTTAAGCAGAGTAAAGAAGATTCGGTTTCTCAGAAAGTGATGAAATTTATCAAAGGCTAAAGAGTCGCAATAGTTTTTACAAGTGCGTCATGCCTGGCACCACGGAGGCCTCTTTAACCAAAGTTAAACTGTGGGAAAACTCTGCTACCCTTCCACACCCATATGTGCTCATCCAGGAAAAGCTCCCTCCTGGGCTTGAACATCCCAGATCATTATGGAGATCTTTAAATAGACTCCGTACCCAAGTTGGTCGAAGTAAAGACAACCTGTCCAGGTGGGGCTTCACCAGTAACACGGATCTCGCGTGCAGGTGTGGTTACACTCCACAGACCATGGCCCACCTCATTGATTGCTCTGCATGCATGCCCGGACACCTGCACGTGTGAGGACCTCATGTTGGCTGCAGATAATGCGGTGAGGTGAGAGTGGCACAGTTTTGGGCCAACAACATATGATTTTGTACTTGTCATTGACATGTTGAAGAAGAAGTTATGAATGAAAGGTAGGTAATGTTTGTTTATTCTTTTTATATGAATGTAAGTAGGTATGTGTAATTAATTATTGATTAGTTTTGTTAAAAAATATACATTTTCAATATACATTTAGAAGTGATATCATATGGTGATAATGATAAAGCACAGTTGATTACTTGGGATTAAATTTAAATAATCAGTTGTCACATTTAACAAGTTTCAATTTAGTGAAGTTGTTAACACCAAGTCAAGAGAAAATAACAGTGTAAGTAATTCAATAACTTTGTCAAAACATTTAAAATGCCTTATCATCAAATTCATATTTCTGATTCTGACAAACAGAACAGAATTATAACAAATGTACCGGTGGGATAATATATCATTGTTGTCGGTACGAATGATGGTTTATTGTGATTGTCTTATGACTAGGTATGTTATAACTGTTACTGCTACCTACTATCTTAGATCTTACTTAATTATATATACTACCTCTCATCAGTCTATGTACAAAGCTTATCTACTTAATAACAGTTATTAACTATAAACATTGATTATCTATAACTTGTGCATAGCGGCACAACAAACAAAATGTGCTTTATATGAAATATGAAATATACACACTACTCTTTCTTGATTTACAAACTTTTCAGTTCAACTATCACTTATTTGTTTATAAAATGTTATGGCAGATTATAGTAACAATATGTAGAATCTATACTAACCAAATCTAATCTTTTCAGATAACTTGAGTCTCAACGAGGTTCGTGGAGTGCTGCGAAGATGCCCGTGTCTGCCTATTCTTGCGGTTATAAGTTATCAAATCAGAATTATGGTGCAAATTACTGCTGTTAGTTGCTATATTGATTACTTACTGCATTAAATGTTTAACTATTAGAATTAGGTTATTGCGTCTTGCATTGAAACTAAAGTGATATTAACAGTGAATAATGAAATGGCAGATACTAAATAAAACTACTAGGAAAAATAGCATTAGCATTTGTGCATAATAAATATTTGCAAGCAGTTTAATTTTTCTTGTAAGTGATAAAGTATTTATATTTCTTAGTTTATCTATAAAGTCAATTTAGTAAGTAATTTCATTACTCTCATTCTTTGTCTTGTATAAATCTCAACTTATACTTTTGTACTTTGTATTTGATAAAATTATAATGTCAAGTAATAAATGCCTTCTTTCATCAAATGTGTTTTTTATTTGAGCAGAATTTAAAATAGTATGTTACTAGGGTTGTACCAAACGTCGATGATTTGCACAACTATCGATAACGAATCAAGGGTCGATAGTTCTGGCAGCACCATGTTGTCAAAATCTAATCGGGGTCCGTCATTCACTAACAAACGGCCGCTATAAGGCTTGATTCCTATCTGTACTAGTCTATATAATTTGTGGGCGCGGCGCAGAGCAGTTTGAGCGCGGGCCCGCGCTGTAGTATAACTATGGCGGCCATTAACATGACACACCGAGGCAGGGCGTTTGCAGTGCAGCGCAGCGCGTCGAAAGCAGTTGACGAGAGTTGTATTTTTTGATATTCGTGATGGATTCCGGTGAAAAATTAATAGAAGTAGTTCGTAAATATAAACGTTTATATGATTTAAAGGACAAATATTATAGGAATGTAACATACACGCTGCGATTGTGGGAGAACGCGGTTTGAACGCGGGCCCGCGTTGCAACTGCTTTGAAACTGCTGCTGCGTTCAGTGTGCCGACTACCGCGCGCTCCCGCGCTGCTACTGACCTGCTCTGCTTCTGACCCGCGTTTGGTGTGCTCAAGCCTTGAAAATTGGTATGTTGAATACTGATCACGATTGAAAATTATCTGCGTAAGCGAAGTTATAAAAAAACCCTTAATAGGGTAGAAAGGGGGGATTAAGGCTTATATGAAAACTTCCTCATTTCTGGACTTAGGAGTATGGAAATTGGTATGAAGGATACTAGGTCATGATTAAAAACCGCCTTCAAAAAAATGACATCATTAAAGTAAAAAATAATCCCTCAACAAATAACGTAAGTACTTTGAAGTCGGGCGTGAAACATGTAAGTACATACAATATTTTGTTGTTTTTGTTAAAACCCGCCCGACTTCAAAGTACTTACGTAATTTGTTGAGGGATTATTTTTTACTTTATTGATGTCATTTTTTTGAAGGCGGTTTTTTTTTTATAAAAATAATTTTTATTTAACTCTTTTTAGTGCATCATGCAGGCAATTTACGTGTATTCTGGTAAATAGGTATGTGATCAAACTGAGAGCCTTCTTTTTTTAAGTCGGTTAAAATAGCTTGAGGTATCCCCTTTCCAACAAAACAAGAATCATCTAAATCGGTTTATAAACAAAGGAGTTATGCCTAAAGACACGTAATAAATTCACATAAAGTGGTATCGAAAACGACAGTATTTTTAAGATTTCCTGAAAACTACTGAACCGATTTCAAAATTTCAAAAAATGGGACCAACTTGGGAAAAAACCTGATGTTATAACGTTTGAATCATTTCAATCGGTTCAGCCGTCTTCGTATATACGCCGTATATATTATGTTCGTATATATGTATGTACGCCGTAATCGGCGTACATACATATAAACAAAAAAAAATAAACGCGACGAATAGATAACCTCCTCCTTTTCAATTTTTGAAGTCGGTTAAAAATGATCTGCGTAGGCAAAATAAAAAAAAAACCCTAATAGGGTAGAAAGGGGGGGGGGAAAAGTTTATACAGGGTGTTAGAGGCACCGTTGCAAAAACTTTAATCATGGCTTCAGGCCATCATGCTGAACAACGCACAGCAATAATTTTTTGTCTGAAATGAAAAAAATAATTCGAGTTTTCCTACAAATTTAGCAACTAATCGGGACATTTTGTATGGAGAGTCGAAATATTTTTTCTTGCTGTACGTTGTTCAGCATGATGATCTGAAGCCATGGTTAAAGTTTTTGCAACGGTACCCCTAGCACCCTGTATAGGGTGGGGGGGTATTAAAGATACGGAGTTTGGATGTTTATGGGTCAATCACAACTAAACGGCTAATCGATCGGGATGATTGAACTCTGGCCGGGAAAATTTCATACGGTTTTATTAACTCGGGAAAATTACAGTTCCCGTGGGATACAGTTTTTTTTATTCACTCATTCAATGAAGCATGGGTCCCATGACAGCTCATTTTCGTGCAAAGCAAAAAGTTCTTTATGCATTATAATACTCAAGAAAATCAGTACTTATTACACATTTTTTAACAAAGTATTGAATTCATTTTTTGCATTTTGGTAGTTCAAGAGTAGGAGAATGTCCGAATATTATTCATACGAAAGTAGCTCCTGTTGGTCTAAGTATCATTACCTTCTTATACCTAAACCACCGATCTGGCTTTCATGAAATTAGGTATTAGAGCAGTGCGTAGCGTGCTCGGCCTGCGATCGCTGAGGCTATGTGACTTTTGCAATGGTCTATCACGGGATTGCTGTTAAAAATATATATCGTGCTTCGGAAAACACGATAAGCCGAAGATGTTTCTGGCTGCATTCACGGCGGATTGGTTAATACACCATAACTTCAATGGGCCCGTGTGGAAGGGTCATGACTCATGGCCCATTCTCCTTATCCATCTATATGAAGGCCTGTGCCCCAGCAGCGGGGACATTAAAATAGATTGATGATGGTACTGATGAGACCTGAGAGAATGCCTATCTACCTACTTTTTGACAAAAAATTTACGTTGTAGTACTCGCGGACGTAGTCGCGGCCTGCCATTCATATTCCTATTTCTACTATCCCTACTATTATTATAAATGCGAAATTGTATATGCTCACATCAAAGCGCCTAAATCAATATTGATGAAATTTGAGGATGGATGGAGATAGTTTGAGACCCTATTAGGAAGAACATAGGCGAATTGTTACCGCGGGAATAAGGCTCATTCCCATGGTAAAATAAGTTTTAGCTCGGGCAAAGCTGTAGAATGGAATTGGTATTTAAGGTGATAGTTTGAGTTCATGGGAAGGATTATATTTAGAATAGAGACAGTTTAAGGCCCTGGAAAAGACATATTTTACTTTTTACCACGGGAGATCTCATTGCTATGGAAAAACCACTTTAAGCGCGAGCTAATTTGGGGGCAGAAATTGGTATTTAAGTAAATCATTTGAGACCCTGGCAAGGATTAATAATAGGCTACTTTTACTTTTTACCACAGGATAGTATCATATTCCCACGGGAAAATCAATAAGTAGGTATAATTTGTTTGTCTGTCTTTCACGTCCAAACGGAGTAACGGATCAATGTGATTTTTGGTACGGGGGTAGATTGGGAGCTGGAGAGTGACATAGTTTATCCCGGAAAATATAACATTCCATCAGGATAATGTTGTGTAGTACACGCGGGCGAAGCCGCTGGCGGAAAGCTAGTAAGTAATAAATACAGGTATACTGATTTATTTACTGCAAATGTAACTTTGTAATCCCATATATTTATATAGGATTACAAAGTTATTTATGCAGTTGGTGTAACTAGAAATTATTCTAGTTTTTATAGTTTTCCCTTTATGTGGCCATTAAACCCTAACTCTGTACCAAATTTCAGCTCTCTGAGTTTATGGGAAGTACTTGTTATATTCTGATGATCATGAGTGAGTGAGTGTCATAAATGCGGAACTTTGCTTTCGCTTAACTTTGGAACTAAATGACCTACAGACTTGAAATTTTGGATTTTAAGTATGTAATTATAGCTTACTGGATGACGAAAATTTCTGCTTTCTGGTCTTATCCAGAAGTTCTCAAATAGGGGCCTGAAAATGCGGCGAAATGGTTCCAGTAAAGGATGGTACGGCAGTGTTTGCTTCGCGCTCGACTTGGCGGGAGCACTTCCGTGCCCCCAGATTTAGCATAGAAATCGAATCCACAGACGAACAGTAGCCCTAGCACGAAAAACCATTATCGCGATCGAAATATCTTGTTCGAAAATCAAAGCAGCGCCTATTTCGGTCGTATAAGGAACTGAAATTCAATACATGTTTGACAGCTTTTGAAGGACGGTATATTTTACCAGATAAGTCTGCGCGCGGTCGAAATCGAAGAACAAAAAAATGTACTGTAACTAGCGCTGAAAACACCACAGTCACGCGCAGACTTAAATTAGCAGACTTAAGTTAAATTATGGATTACTCGCATATCACATACTAAAAAAAATATAATATGTTATTTTGTAGTTTTATCTAGTGATTCCAGCCATTCAATACTCTATTAGTGATACTTTACTTCTCAAACATCCGTCTAATCGTTATTCAAATATCCATTTCTTCCTTTATACTTGGTTTTAGTTAGTGAAAAATATACGAAAATAATTGCTTTTGAATAGGCGAGGGATTCCGGCCGTGATAACTTATTTTTTTAAAAGGCATTCATTATTCTCTCCTATTTTGCTAAGTATACTGAGACACGACGAACTGTTTCTGCGGTCGGGAATCCTCGCCTTAATACAATAACCAAATAGTAAAAGGGTCTGCTCAAAAATGGCGATGCACCAGCCACACGAAAAGACGTGAGATGTGGTTCACCGAATTTATCCCTGATCGTAAGTAGGTACCTGTCTAAAAATGTTTCCCCAAAAATCAGTTTCTACTGGAAAAAGATAACAGTAAAGGTCTGATTTGAGAACTATAGTTTCTCCTAGTTTAGTAAGAAATGTGGATCTATTTATTACCACACTTTTATTAGCTTCACCTGTAACTAAGTCACAATGTAAGAAAATCTTGGAATTCAATTTTAACCTACTTCTAATGGTCGTATTGATTTGAAACTTTGCAAGTCTATATGAATCCGATGACAATACAATAATTTGCTACCATTGAGCTGATCTGATGATGGAGTCAAGAGGTAGGCAATAGAACTCTTCAATGGCTGCTAGGAAACCCCTCGAGTTTAGGCTCATTTGTTTCGTTCTGATGAGACCTATTCGCTACACTTGGTGGTGAGGGTCTGATGATGGAGCAGGGAGGAAGTAAGGGTTCGGCTCGCGCATCCTGTAACTAACAGACTCCACTTGAATTTGTAAAACTAAATACATACAATCACGCCTTTGAGTTATAATGTTTACGGGGTGGGCAGACACATGAATGGACTGTGAAATCGATTACCAATCATCCATAGCTTACTAAAAAGTAAAAAATAAATATGTAGTTTAAAAAACTAAACAAACACACTTTTATAGGAACAGACTAAAAAGTGCAAAATAACCGTCTATTCAGTAACTGAAATTAAAAAGCGTGGTGCGCCCTTTGCAAAGTATGCATTCAAGTACTTAATATTGACCACGCGCACCACGCTTTTTAATTTCAGTTACTGAATAGACGGTTATTTTGCACTTTTTAGTCTGTTCCTATAAAAGTGTGTTTGTTTAGTTTTTTAAACTACATATTTATTTAAATTCGGTTCTGGAGCTTCGCCGGCCGCAGAATACTTTAATTCACACAAACCACATTGCAGCGACAATTATCACACACAACTGAACACGTGGGCAATACTGACCACTCCATAACCCCCCACAGAGCACAACCACCAGCGATACCGTAAAATGCCGTGGCTCTTATGTTCGTTCGAAGTAGGTATGTTGGCGATGAAGTATCCACTTTAGACGGTTAAACCCCCGACTTCAAAAAGAGCTAGGGGTGTTATGAGTTTGACGTGTCGGTGTATCTGTCTGTGGCATCGTAGCTTCTGAACCAATAGACCGATTTTGATGCGGTTTCTTTTGTTTGATAGCTGACGTGACCGCTAAAACCCTCGTGACTTCGGACGAGGGTTTTAGCGGGAAATTAAATCGTCATCGGATAAAATATTTATTATTTAATAAAAAATGCATTTTTTGTGAGAAATGTCGATTGTAATGGTAGTAAGCAAATTTTGCACGTCTTAAAACATGTGTCATAAAACTGTCACGTAACCAATTATTAAAAAAAAAATTGAAAATTTTAAGCAACCCACAACACAAAAAACCAGGGGTTTTTGTGTCGGGAGTTGCTAAAATTTTTTTATTTTATTTTTGTGGTTCATCAATAATGATAACAAATAAACAGTTGGGATATTATGACTGATGGTAACATCAGTCATATTATTGTCCCAACTGTTGGGGCTATGGCTTTTACTTACCCATTATCCCATGTGGAGTTATAGCTACATTATATCTGTTCCTCAGTGATGTAGCATATGCACTGCCCGCGATACCAAAAATAAGTCCGATCACTTGTAAAGCTACATGTATGTATATAGAGTTTCTGATCATGACTGAATGTTCTAGCCCAACCTGATGTTGGATTCATTGACATGATTGCTTGGTTAACCAATAATACAGGTTGAAAAAGAAAATAAACCTTTAAATGGACACGATTTATTATATTAATTGGGTATACACGAATGGCGAAGGCTGTTAAAAGACTCTTAACAAAATAAAGAGAAAATATTATAACAAAAATAAATGAATATTAGTACTAAAAATACTTACTCCAATAATCAATAATCGAGGTATTCCAGTTACGGCACCACTTTGAACCGCACCATTTGGTGCCGTTCGAAAAATGAATTTAAAATATTATTAAAGCATTCCTGTTACGGCACCAGTGGTTAGAGGCGTAGTAGAGCTGTTACCTAACTAAAAAATATCGATAACTCCGTTTAGTTTTTTAATTATTTTTAAAGACTTTATTTGGAGTAGGTATTCTAGTAACGGTTTAAAATACAAGGACAATGTAGCTTTGCGAATTATCGTTTGAATTCTAAAGTACCAGGATAACATAGCTATGGAGGAGGTAGTTACAGTGTAAAGGTTTTTTAAAACCCCTGACGCAGCGCAAAGAGGGGTGTTATAAATTTGAGGCCTATGTCTGTCTATCTATCTGTACGTATATTCGTAGTGCCTAAACGGATCAGGCGATTTCATTGCGTTTTTTTTAATTGAAAGCTATATTAATCGAGGTGGTTTTAGCCACGTTTGATGAAAATCCATCCGGCCATTTGTGGAGATGGTCAATTGGTCAACTGCCTGCCGAAACGGAAAAAGATACAGACGTGGTGCTTTGACTAAAATAATGTACACCCTGGGAAAATTTCGGTGGCAATAAAAAAAAACAAAATAGCGGCAAAAAATGGCCGCCGAAAATTAAGATGCTCCAATTTGTTTGGCTGAATTTAGCAATTTCAATGCAATTTTTTTAATTTTATGTGTAATTTAAAAAGGATGAAATAAAAATAAAATTTTAAAAACCCCTGACAAAAAAAAGACAGAAAACAAGATTATAACGTATTTACTAAACTAACGAGGTTTTTTCAATGTTTTTCTAAAATAATAATTTATTGTTACGGCTGGGTAGAAAAAAAATCCAATGTACTATAACTACCTCCTCTATAGCTAATGTTATCCTGGTACTTCAGAATCGAAACAATAATCTGGACAGCTACATTGTACTTTATACTTAATAATGTTGTTACTAGAATAATTTCTTCAAATAATGTCTTCAAAAATAATAAAGAACTGAACTGATTTATCGATGTTTTTTAGTGAACACCTCTACTTTAAACCACTAGTGCCGTAACGGGAATGCTTTAATATTATTTTAAATTCATTTTTCGAACGGCACCAAATGGTGCCGTAATGGGAATGAATTTTTTTTTGCCATTCAAATGGTGCGGTTCAAAGTGGTGCCGTAACTGGAATACCTCCAATAATCATTAGATAAATATTGTAGCTAATAAGCCTGATATTGTATTGATAGATCGACACGAACGCCGCGCAATAATTGTTGATGTCACTGTTCCCCATGACGACAACCTTGTGAAAGCTGAAAAAGATAAAGAAAACAAATATCTTGATTTAGCTCACGAGATTGTTGACATGTGGGACATTGATTCAGCAATTATTGTTCCGATAGTCATATCTGCCCATGGTCTGATAGCCAAGAGCCTCGATAAACACCTTAAGAGGCTTGCGTTAGGTGGATGGATCGGCAGTCAGATGCAGAAGGCAGTACTTCTGGACACGGCCCGTATAGTGAGAAGGTTAGGGTAGGGTCCCGGCTACCATCGGTAGTCGGGACCCTGATCTTGCTACCGTTGGGGAACTGTATATGTATGTACATATGTATGAAGTAATCTGATATAATTAGAACTGCTGCAGTTATACCAATCATTGCAGCTCCACCAACTGCCCATGTTGTGATTGTCTGCACTATATCCATCGCCTTGAGGCATGGCGAATATTTTTGGTGTGTATCTCCCATTTTCGGTTCAGAAATGCTCCAACACGACGAAATGTATTAACTTTTTGTTTACACTGAGTCATATACCTACTTAGTAATATTATAATATCATCATGATAAGAATAGTCAATAGGAAATTGTGATATGACGCGATAAAGTATCAATCCGGTCTAAAGTACGTAGATACGGTCTACTAGGAAAAATGGTATATGTACTTTGATTTAATTTATAATATAGTATGAAAACAGTAGGTATTATTTGTAAACTCATTAGAGCCTAGCGTTGCCATGCCTTGTCTTATAGTAAAAAATGGGCATACATCCATAGTTATGTGTACCTACAGTATAATAACGCGTTCAGGATATTGTTTGGGCTGGCGCGATACTGTAGTGCATCCACAATGTTTGCCTAAGCGCATACAGATTGTTTTTAACCGACTTTAAAAAAAGAGGAGGTTATCAATTTGACTGTTTGTTTATATTTTTTTTATGTGTTTTACTTCAGAACTTTTTAAGTTTTTAGTTAATGAACCGATTTAGATCATTCTTGTTCTTTTTATTTGAATGGTGACGCTCCTCGTGTAGTCCCATTCAAATTTCACCAAGAACTGACGAGAACTTCTGGAGTTATCCTGAATAATGCGTATTTAGATTTTAGTTTGCTTATAGACGACTTCTTATTTTCACCAAGTCAGGATCAGGAGATGAAATCCCAGGAAAATTTAAAGAAATTCTCTAATATAGGCAAGCCTTATGCGTTCTATTTATTTTTGAAGTAAGTCAAGTATTTGCATCTGGTAGTCATCATCTCATAGTGATGAGCTGGTGATGGAAGCTACAACTCCTTAACGGCCTAACCGTTAAGGAGCTGGAGAATAATTCTTTAAGTATTGATCGTACCTACGTATGGACCGATATAGTTATATTCTTTCCAATTATTTAGGTAGCTAAAGATGGAAAGCTGAACTCCGTAAGGGTTGGGCTATTTACAACAATTTATCATAATCACCATGTAGTTTCTTAAGGCAAGCTACTAATGTTTACACTAAAAATTGAAAAATAAAACGTTTAAAAAAAAACCGCCTTCAAAAAGAATCTTCCAACAAAAAATAACAAACACTAAAAACGAAAAAAAAAATTAGAAGTATTAATTCAATGGACGAAAATGCGTGACTTTTTCTAACTTGCCGTGGTACTTACTGAACTGTTTGAAGTCGGTGCCAAGCCAAAAAGAATAAGAACGAATTAGACTGACTGAAATAACAAACATATTAAAAAAAACCCGGTCCCAAGCGTGAGGTGTAGGCCGTATTTACCTCAAATACCTTCTAATATATAATAATAAATATACATTATCGGTGCCTAATATTACATTTGGCACCGACTTCAAACAGTTCAGTAAGTACCACGGCAAGTTAGAAAAAGTCACGCATTTTCGTCCTTTGAATTTGAATAAAATTCTAATTATTTTTTTCGTCATCGTCATCTTCATCTTGGGTTTTTCACTAAATCGACACGAGAGACCTTCACTAAATTATTATTTTTATTTTTAAAACAACATTTTTATTCAAATGGCAGTGGTAATAACATTGATTTTACTGCATATAGAATCAACCGATACTTGGATTTAACATCTTATAAAATAAACCAATAATTAGATAATATAATATACTAGCGGCCGCCCGCGGTTTCACCCGCGTGGTTCCCGTTCCCGTGGGAATATCGGGATAAAAAGTACATATAAACCTTCCTCTTGAATCACTCTATCTATTAAAAAAAACGCATCAACATCCGTTGCGTAGTTTCAAAGATTTAAGCATACAAAGGGACATAGGGACAGAGAAAGCGACTTTGTTTTATACTATGTAGTGATTATCTAATTATTGGTTTACTAGCTTTCCGCCCGCGGCTTCGCCCGCGTGGACTACACGACGTTATCCCGCGGGAATTTGATATTTTTCCGGGATAGAAAGTATCCTATGTTCCTCTCCAGGCTACAAAGTATCTGTGTCCCAAATTTCAGCCAAATCCATTCAGCCATTTTGACGTGCTTGAGTAACAAACATCCAAACATCTAAACTTTCTCATTTATAATATTATTAGGATTATATTATTACCTATGTGTCCTTGTGTTATGCGGGGAAATCAAGGGGAAATACAAGACGCATCTGGCACGTCATTAGGCGTCAGTAATTGACAAGCCGCCGATTGGCCAAGCTAAAATATTTGCCCTCTCACTCACTCGCTCGAGCATTGCGGTGACGGCAGATAAAATAAAATCATGCATGAAAATAAACAATTTTTATTTCAGATATTATTTGTCAAAACCATATCAATAAATTTGGAGAATTCAAAAGAGCACGCCACATAACGCTAAAAGTACAGGGTGCCAGCTACCTAAGGCTAAGTTCATATGACCGCGTGGTACTTATGTGGCGTGCACTTTTGGATTTTCCAAAATTGATGATTTGGTTTTGACAAATACTTACCTACTTACTATCTGAAATAGAAATTGTTTATTTTCATGCATGATTTTATTTGCCCTTTGATAAAATGGCGTTCGAGAAAATGTACTATCAGTGATATGAGTTTTCGGTCAAATGGCTCTTCGGTCAAATTACCCATCGGTAAAATGGCCCATCGATGAATTGAACATTCGGAGATATGGCGGGTGGGCAAATGGAGGAAATAACTTTCGGTCATGAGTCCTAGACCCATAAAAACACCCCTAATTTGTGAGGAATCACCACAACCTGGCTGGCGTCATTGACTTACCGAACCGAATTCGATAACTAACGATCGCTATCGCGGAAGAGACTTCCACCCTAGACGTAGTCGCATATAAATCAAATCTAATGCCGGCTAAACTATCGTCCAACACTCCAACTGTTCGTCCAACCTTCCACGTGTGGAGAGGTAGTTCGTGAATGTTTGACGATAATGGAACGTGTTATGGGGCGAGATCAGTCCGATGGCGGTAAATCGTACCCAGATCAAAGGAAATGAGTTGGCCGACTCGCAGAAACAGACCCTCCACACATCAGTGTCGTCATTTCACTCAATTAATGAATTACTTACCTACAATAATTTATTTCAAGCTTAAACACAATACCTACTTACCTTGTTCTATTTCTATGTATACTTAACATCTACCATCTTCGTTTCCATCATGGTTTTTTAATTTAACGCCAGTTATGAACTTTCAAAATATTATTTTATGCACACAAAGGGTACAGCGCAGAAGAAGCACCTATCACTTCAACGTCCTAATAGTGAATGAGGTTAGCGGAAGATTGGCCGATGTGTGGAGAGTCTGTTTTGATCAATCGTGAGTTGGGACAAGATTGAAGGATGTTGGAGTGAAATGAAATGAAATGAAATGAAATATATTTGTTTGCTTAATACAGTGTTCAACATTGAGGTGGTTAAAAATATGTCTTACAAGTTCTACCGTATTTTGCCTTAAATATTGTAGGCATGCAAAATAATTGTGTCAATAAAAAATTGTGAATTTAATTTACATTAGGATGTCAAAAGGAAATTTGATTATTATACATACATTGTCAATAAAGTTATTAGTTACTTATAATCTAGATATTCTTTTATCGAATAGAAGTTCATTTCAATGAGCCAGCGCAACAAACAGTTTTTGAACTTATTTTTTGCTAACGGTATTTGTGCAAGGTCTGATGGCAGTCTATTATACAATTTAATTGCCATGAAATATACATTTTCTTTATATAATGTTAGCTTACAAGGCGGAATCTTCAATTTGTTTTTCCTGGAGTCTCGGACATTATTTTAATGTCTTCAATTTTTGTGAAATATTCGGGATGGTTTTTTACCAGCAGACACATTTCGGCAATGTATATACAGGGAAGAGTGGCTATTTTATGTTTTTTGAAATAGGGCTCACAACTATCCCTACTACTTCTTAGACCACATAGTGCCCGAATGCATTTTTTTTGAGCTTTGAAAACTCTTTCCCAGTCTACGCTACTTCCCCATATTACAATACCGTACCTATCTCAATAACGATGAGACATATCCGTAATAGGCCTTTAGAGCAACTTCAAAGGATACATTTTTTCTTAATCTTTGGAGTGCATAAACAAATTTATTAAGCTTTTTGCAAAGACCGTCAATGTGTTTTTTCCAATTGCAGTGTTCGTCTATCGTTATTCCGAGAAATTGAGTACTATTTACAAAGTCAATTTTTTCATTATTGTGGAGAATATTCAGATTTAGTTTTTTTGCTTGATAAGTATGGAAATTGATAGCTTTAGTCTTATTTATATTAATATTCAAATTGTTTTTGTCCATCCAGTTAATTACGTCAGAAAGTGTATTGTTTATGTCAGTTTCAAGTTTTTCAGTATTTTTGTTTTCAAATAATAGTGTACAATCATCAGCAAACAGAAAACAGTCGTTATTAAGAACATTAGGCAAGTCATTAATATATAATATAAATAATAAAGGTCCTAAAATACTCCCTTGTGGTACGCCACATTCCATTTCACGATAGTTTGATCTAGCTATTACTTTTGTATTATTCTCGATTCTAGCGATTTCTGTACATTGCTGTCTTTTGTGTAGGTAGCTAGTTAGCCAGCTATGACATGCACCTCTGATGCCGTAGTCAAAAAGTTTTTTCAGTAAGACAGAATGATTTACACAGTCAAAAGCCTTCGACATGTCCAGAAAAACAGCTACTGTCAATGCTTTATTGTTAATGGAGTGTTGGAATGTTGGACGATAGTTTGGAGCCGGCATAACAAATTATATTGATTTCCTGTTTTGTTCTAAAGCATAATTTTACGTATTCAATATGGTAAATGTTATGACCTTGATGATATCTTGATGGCACAGCCTGCAATTGTGTTGCGCCATTTTAAAGAACTAGGTAAAATAAAGGATGAAAAATAAACGGTTACTTGCTTAAATTTTCTTTTATTTTTCTATATACTTAATAAATAAATAACTTGTTACTTATTTAAATTTTTACTTTTTTGCATTCACAATGCAATTTTTATGGTTGAAAAATGGAAAATGAAGTATTTAGAAAAAATCGATGAGACGGGTCGATTTTTTCTAAATACTTCATTTTCCATTTTTCAATAATAAATAACTTAATTATGGATAATTAATCACAGATAGCATAGCAGTTAACATTTACATAGGTGAGCCCGCACTGGGCGCACTTTAACTGCAGCGGCGGGCGCGACAGTTCGTAGCAAATTTTGTCTATCAGTACCTAGTTCGGAATTGAATGAACCCGCTGAATGTAAAAAAAATCTATAATTTTATTGTACCCATCGAAAGGCTCGATTATACCTAAGCATTTCTTCTAAGTAACATAGCGTCTTATATAAAAGGAAGACTACGAAAAAACACATCTTAGATTTCTGATAAAATACTTTCACGGATTTTGCACACATTTATTGAACATCTTGGTTAAATTTTTATTTGTTTTTAAAGGATTTTATGTTTTATCCAACGTTTATTAAAATCAAAAAATAGTGGGTAGTTTTCCGTGTCCACGGCCCCTGGAAAGGTGCCGAAACGTCGGATAAAAACATAAAATCCTTTAAAACCAACTAAAATTTAAGGCGATACTCGGAAAAAATGTGCTTAAGCGAGACAGCAATGAGAAAACGACGCGCGCGGGAGCAAGACCGATTTTGCAGATTAGGCAAAAAAAACACAAAATCACTTCGTATTAAAAAACTAAAGCGATTTAAAAAAAAATGCTTCTATACGATCCTAAATATTATTGGTGTCTACTAATTAAACTTATTTCCAATAGTGTAAGTAACCCCATTTAAGAATAATCTTGAATTTTCGTATTTTTTAGAGGTATTTTCGAAAAGAAAAAGTGTCGAGGCAAAATCATAAAATCGTGTTTTTGAAACTATACGATTCTAGATAAAGGTATGAAGAAATATATATCTTATTACCAGATTTGTAACAACTGTAACCGTCCTATAGTTTTAAATCAAAAAGTCCATATTTTTCCGAGTAGCGCCTTAACCAAGTTGTTCAATAAATGCGTGCAATATCCGTGAAAGTATTTTATTTAAAAGACTACGGGTTCCACTCTCAGTTCAGACAGGCTATTATTTAAAATTCTTTGAATGCAGTTCATTTTCTTTTTTAAATAAAAATGAAGTCTCCTTTCAGTAAAATTTGATTTCTTCAGTATTTAAGGTACTTTCCCTCTATGTGGCATAGTTTTGGGACGCCCTGTATACTTATACTTTATAAAAAAACTAGCGGCCGCCCGCGGTTTCACCCGCGTGGTTCCCGTTCCCGTGGGAATATCGGGATAAAAAGTACATATAAACCTTCCTCTTGAATCACTCTATCTATTAAAAAAAACGCATCAAAATCCGTTGCGTAGTTTCAAAGATTTAAGCATACAAAGGGACATAGGGACAGAGAAAGCGACTTTGTTTTATACTATGTAGTGATAATGGTACAAACGAAAAATTTAAGTATGGTAGTCACAGACATAGATCTAAATGTCTGTGATGGTAGTGTTTGCTGTTCTGGCCAAAGGTGGTTTTCCATGCGCGCTTTACCCTGTTCCTACTACCTACTTCTAACGAGTTTTTGTGTTCTGAGGGTCTTAAATTTAATTAATCCATACTAATATACTAATATATTATAAATGTGAAAGTGTGTTTGTTTGTTTATTTGTTTGTTTGTCCTTCTTTCACGTCAAAACGGAGCAACGGATCGACGTGATATTTGGTAAGGGGGTAGTTTGGGAGCTGGAGAATAACATAGGCTACTTATTATTCCGGAAAATTGAGTAAAAATTGTAATTTTCTATGAAAAATCGTTTAACTGTCGTACCTTCGATACAAAACTGACATTTCTTCCATTACCGTTTCCAAAGAGTATGTAATCACTGACGTCTGCGCGGTCAAAATCGAATACTAATATTTTATAATTTATAGCCATAAGCTTAGAATAAAAAAATGTACTGTAACTAGCGCCAAAAATGCCCCAGTCGCGCATGCGCGCAGAGTTATCTGACACTCACTCTACTTCACAGAGTAATTTTTGCACGGCGCGACTTTATCACCCTCGCTCCGCTCGGGCGCTAACTACGCGCCGTGCAGTTATGTGCCACTTAGGTCACTGGTATCGTGATGTACTATAAACGACACTGAATTATATAAGTAGTAATTTTCAATAGGAAACAATCCCGTGACGTGATGAAGCTATGTAAAAAAAGTACAAATACATACATAGTAAGTATTTCAAGCGTAATCGTGGCACATACGTTCATACAGACTTCCATAAGCAACTTTTTTACATCACTTTTTTATATGTTATGCCTGACAAAATATAATAGTACATTACAGCCGAGGACAGGTAAGTAAGAAATAAGATTGTCGAGGATGGTTTGAAGCACGAGCCGCAGGCGAGGGCTTTAATCATTCGAGGCAAGGTAATTTGCTTACCGTACAAGGCTTGTATAGTGCTTTTCGCAAGAAATGCGAGGAAACAAAAAAACTGTTTAACTTAATAAAATTATATGACACATGTTCGGGCAATTTTTAAATGTAAATGTTATTTTTTCCCGGGCACACTTTGTGATCACGCACAATTGTGATGACCACATCTACTGTGTTCCACAGTTTATTGAAACGAAGGTTTCTCATGCAAAATTAAGTAAATTAAAACTAGTCCTACCTTACTAGAAAATAGTGTCCGTAATCCAGGGGGGCTGAACGTTGTCTCGCCGGCGCGCGCCGGGCAAAACGATCTCCACACAACCCCCGATGGGATACTCTTACAGCTAACACTCTTATACTACACAATGCCCTAATAGGCAGCTAAAACTTTCCCGGCGCTTTTCAAAGCGAACACACACGGGTTACAAATCCGTACCCCGACCGGAGCCCTAGTAGGTGCAAAACGAAATCTCGGTCCCAATATGGGTAGGTAACTTGCGCGGCACGTCGCTACAGAAACACACGAACTTGTCTCACGGCTGCTTACGGCCAACTGGTCTGCACGCGGCCCGAGCGCATTGCGTGTCGCCCGTGACCTTGACAATGACAACGCACCGCTCGCAGCGCGGCGCGAACATCCCCCCGTCCCGGACAGTAGCAAACTGTCCGCCAACTCAATCTAAGGGCAGGCGAGAGAGGGTAGCGATCGCTCGCTTCAAAACAGAGTCCCCCACCAGGACCTCGGCAAACCTGGGCACACCATCCGACCCCGGATGAAGCTGAACAATGCGTCCTAAACGCCAGCGGAGGGGCGGCAGGTTTGGATCCTTTACCAACACGAGGTCTCCTGTCTTGGGTGGGGTCGTCCTATCCGACCACTTAACGCGTTGCTGCAAAATGTGCAAATACTCCAGATGCCAACGGCGCCAAAAACTCTGCGTAAGCTGCTGGAGCAATTCAAATCGCGAGAGCCGTCCGGAGGCCACTTCGGAATAAGGATATTCCGGCAAGGCGTTAAGCGGTCTGCCAATCAAAAAATGGCCCGGCGTAAGGGCCTCTAAATCATTCGCGTCCGAAGACAACGGACACAACGGACGCGAGTTGAGGACCGCCTCAACCTTACAAAATACGGTCGCGAGTTCCTCAAACGTGAGGACCGTCTCCCCAATAACGCGACGAAGGTGAGTTTTAGCGGCCTTTACAGTTGCTTCAAAAATCCCTCCCCAGTGGGGGCAGGATGGCGGGGAGTACTGCCATCGTACCCCTCTGCGAGAGAGTGTGGATCCGATCTCAAAATTATTCCTATCCAAAAATTCACAAACTTCCTTTAAATACCTATCGGTGCCCTTGAAATTGGTTCCACAATCGGACCTGATTAACGACGGCATTCCGCGGCGAGACACAAAACGATTCAACGTGGCTACAAAGGCTTCTGTGGTGAGGGCACTAACCACCTCCAGGTGGACCGCTTTAGTGGCCAAACAAACAAATACACACAAGTAAGCCTTTTCCGTTCTAGCATTACGAAGCCGCGATGTCTTAACGGTAAATGGCCCCGCAAAATCCGTTCCAACTCCTGAGAAGGGCATCGATTCGTTCACTCGATCGGCAGGCAAATCACCCATCTGGGGCTGCATCGTATCGGCGCGCAAACGATAACACGGGAGACAACGAAAAATAACGGATCGGATTATTCTCCGCGCTGACAAAATCCAGAACTCTCGTTGGAGGAGCGCGGTCAAAGCATTACAACCGGCATGAGCATTCTTTACATGTCGGTCTGTAATCAACAGTCTAACTAACGGTCCATCCTTGGGGAGCAACAAAGGGTGGCGTGATCCGTACGGCAGGTTGGCATGTCTGAGCCTACCTCCGACACGCAGCAATCCGGTACTGTCCAAGAAGGGATTCAACCGCACCAAGGGTCCCTTCAACTTGGGCTTACTTGAGCGCAGGACTTTCAGCTCCGGTTCAAACTCTCGCTGTTGCGTCACTCGCACCCAATGCAACAGAGCGTCTTGCCGCTCTTGTGGGGCGAGGACCGGAGACAACGATTTCTCCTGAGGCTGGCGACAATTTCGCACAAAGCGCCTCATCCAAGCAGTCACGCCGAGCAACTTATCAAGAGAACTGTAGCGGTCTAACAAAAACTCCATCTGCGGAGCCGCCACCGTCTCCACGGCGTGAACACGCATGCCTAGGTCTGGGACTCTGGCCACAGCCGGGGTGGCAGGCCATGAGCGCTCAGGCCGTAACAACCATGATGGACTCCACCATAGGTGGTGGTCCACTAACTCAGGCGCCTCGCAGCCGCGGGAGGCACAATCTGCGGGGTTCAATTCGCCCGGTACGTGGCGCCAAATCAACGGGGCCTTTGAAGTCTGAATTTGTGAGACCCGGTTGGCCACAAAAACCTCAAGGGTGTGGACTGAACTCTTCAGCCAACAAAGGACGACCTGGCTGTCAGACCACGCAAATATCGACCCCAAGTCGACACCGTTTCCCAAGGTGTCGGCAACATGATTGAGTAGCCGTACTAAGAGAGTGGCGCCGGACAACTCCAACTTCGGAATGGTTAGCCTAGTCCGAAGGGGGGCGACCTTACTCTTGGCCGTAACTAAGTGTACGGCGACAACGCCTGCTGCATCCACCGTTCGGATGTAAACGGCTGCCGCGTATCCGCTTTCGGACGCGTCACAAAAGCCGTGCAGGGAGGCTTTAAACTTTCCCGAAGGCAGCATTTGCCTCGGTATACAAACCCGATTGACGTCGGGTAGGGATGACACGAACCTCACCCACTCTCGTAGGAGGCTACCAGAGAGGGGCTCATCCCATGACAATTCCGCAGCCCAGAGCTCCTGTAGGAAGCACTTCATCGAAAACACTACAGGGCTGAGCCAACCGTTCGGATCAAAGGTACGGGCTACAGTAGACAGCACCGTGCGTTTAGTCCAGACCTTTGGGTCTGGCAGTTCCAATCTATATGTGAACAAATCCGGGACTGGTCGATACTGGACTCCCAAAACAGACAGCATGTCTGGAGTCTCCGGATTTTCAAAGAGGAGCGGCTCTTGCTGGTGGTCCTTAGGCAAATCTGCCAAGAGGTCCGGTGAGTTAGACAGCCACTTCCGCAACTCATAGCCACCAGCCCTCAAGAGCGCAATCAGCTCATCACGTAAGACGAGAGCCTCATCTAAGCTCGAGGCCCCCGTGCAGATATCGTCGACAAATAAGGCCCCCCCCTCAATAAGAGCAGATGCCCGGGGATAGCGTAGCCGTTCGCGCTCTGCGAGCTCCAAAAGCGAACGGATCGCCACAAAGGGGCTCGACCGCAAACCATAAGTGTTGGTGTTCAGCTCGTAAGCCAACATCGGATCCTGGGGATCCTCACGCCAAAGGATGAGCTGGTATCGTCTATCCTCCGGGTGAATCACGGTCTGTCTGAACATCATGCGGATATCGGCCACAAAGACGACAGCGTGCCGGCGGAAGTTGGTCAAAACATCACAAACATCGTGATGCAACTTCGGCCCCGCATGCAGACACTGATTCAACGACACTCCGGTTGACGTGGGCGCTGAACCATCAAAGACCACGCGGATCTTCCCATTAGAAGTCTTCAAAACAGCGTGGTGTGGCAGGAAGTAATGTTCCACATTACGCCAGTCCAACTGCGAGATGGACATGTGCCCAAGGTCCAAATACTCCCGCATGAAGTCTATATACTTCTCCTTGAATGCGGGATCCCTGGCCATCCTACGCTCCATGGACAACAATCTCTTCTCGGCCATCGGCCGGGAGCTCCCTAAAGGAGGGCGAACCGCCAAGAAGGGCAAGCGGGTAATCAAGCGACCCGAGAGGAGGCGCCCAGTGTTGTTCTGGTAGAACAATTCGCACTCCTCCGCTAACGGATCCAACCGCTTGGCAGTGGGAGGTTCCTCCACCTCCCAAAACTTTTGGAGAACGTCGGACAAAGTAGAACCGACAATGGTCTGGCGGTCTACCGACGGGGTCTCTGGTGTCTGTGGTACCTTTCCCATCACCACATGACCCAGCGACGAGGACAAGGCGACAAGATCGGCTGTCTGCAAAACTCGCTTGCTTCCACACAGTACACGACCGAGGACATCCGCACCAATCAACAAGTGTATTGGGCCCGGTCGGTGGAAGGAAGGATCAGCCAAAGCCAGTCCAGACGTCAGCTCAATCGTGGATGGCGGCACTCGCACTTGCGGGAGTGGTCCAACCACCTTATCAAAGACTATCGCCGAAGCACCGATCTTCGGCCTTGGCGCGAAGTGGGGGGAGAAGGAGAACTCAACTCGACCAATCGGATCAGGGATCCGCGAGTCTCCCACCCCCCGTACCGCTTCGTGATGCGGCACAAGCAAAAGACCCAGCTGTCGGACAAGCCACCTGGACATTATGCACCCCTGGGCACCTGAGTCCAAAAGGGCACGCACCGTGACAACATTGCCCTTAGGTCCCCAAACATTCACGGAGGCTGTTGGCAACAGCACAAGCTCCGGAGGGGTGGTTGGGTCCGACAGGGGCGCCATTAAAAATTTTGGGGGGGTACTTGTCCCCCTCGCGCCTGAGTCGGCGCGCCAAATGTGGGACGCTCGTACCGGGCGAGCGGGTCCCAATCGGGTACATACTGGCCCCTACCAACAGCACTCCTAGGTGCAGGGTAATACCCGTGTGGGGCGTGCCTCGGTGCATAGTACCCCAATCGAGGCCTCTCCATTAGGGGGGGGGAGTAGCAAATCGGGCCCGTGCCCATCGCCACCGTGGCGTACTCTTGTGGTACCCCCCTACCCCCGCCCGTGGCGGGGGCGTCTCTCCTATAGTTCCCCCTCTCCGGGGGGGACTGAACGGGGGGGCTAAGCCCCGCCGAATCTCTAGGGGACCGGTTCCGGGCTGCCGGGCCCCCGCCCGTGCGCGAGGAATTCGAACCCCGGTCGCTCCCGGCGTCCTTGCGGTCCAAACAAAGGAGGGGGTGATGCCTCCCTCCGCAAAGACGACAATCCTCGGTCTGGGGACACGCCGACTGCATGTGTCCCCCCAAACACCTATAGCACCATTGGCGCTGTTTCGCAACGGCCCTCCGTCCCTCTGGGCGGAGGCCTCTAAATTTGGCACATTCGTGCACCCCGTGCCTATCTCCCCTGCAATACCTGCACCGCTCACTCGGTGCGGGGGGAGGGGACTGCTGGAAGGCAGCATAGCGATTGGTCGGGCGACGGGGCTGTTCCCTCGCCGCCACCATACGACCAACACCTGGAACCGGGGCGGGCTCCAGGTGGTCCGTCACCCTACATTCGTCCTCCAAAAAACGAAGGAGGTCCGCGAAGGGCGGGAGATACGAGGCGCTGTCGCCTCCGTACCTCTGCTCGAAACGCCCCTTCATTTCAGCGGGCAATTTGGCGAGGAGTATGTGCAGCAGTATAAAGGACCACTGATCCACCGGCAGGTCCAATCGCCTTAGGGAGTTGACCGCTGACAGTAGCGGGTTCAGCAACTCCCTCCGTAACAGGTGTACCCGCGTGATTCGCGGGAGGGCCAAAATCGTGGCCACGTGGGTGTCCGCCAGTAACCGGACATTCTGGTACCTGCTAACCAGAAGCTGGCGAGCCACCTGGTAGTTGTCGTCACTGATGAGCAGGTGCTGGACTACCGCGCTGGCCTCTCCTCGCAGGGAGGAGCGCAAATAGGCCAACTTCTCACTAGGGGATAAGTCCCGTCGTGAATCCACCAAACTGTCAAACAAATTAATGAAGCCCATCCAGGCTGACAGATCCCCATTAAAAGTGGGAATCTCCAAAGTAGGCAATCGGCCTAGCAACGCCGTCGGGGTAGGTTTGACCTCCCCGCTCAAAACCGGCTCCCCCTTCCGAACAGCCAGGGCCCTCTCAGCCGCCTCCGTGAACTGGTCAGCCAGCTCATAGGCCTGGGCTACATCCTGCTCCAGCTGTTCCGACACGGCATCATCAGCTGGGGGGTTTTCCAAATAATGCGCGCGACACTCCATGGCGTGGCGCTCCAGGTCTTGCAGCCGAGCTGCCAGCCCGCCATACCGAGCTAGCAACGCGCCTACCCGGTCGGCTCGGTCTATTAATGTGACCGCACAAGCAAGCCAACGCAAAGCTCCTTGGATGCCAGCCCTGGATACGGCGGTCGGATTCGTAGGAGCCATTTATAAGCCGTTTAATAAACAAAGCAAACAAAGAAATATAAAAGTGGTAAACATCAACAAAAAAACAATAGAAATAGGTCGCGTCACGATAATATAAAACACAATTAAAATTCGGACGACATACACAAACCCTACTATTTTCATAAATTATTAACCACTTACCAATTTCAAGGGCTAACAATATAACGGTATAAACAAAACGTATAGGATTAACGGTATGGCATACCTCGCAAATCAACTACTAAACCGTTATCAACAAACAAAAACAAAACTATTTTTAATAATAATACTCGTAATTTAATACTACTAATAATTAAAACTAGTTCCACTTTTTTAACTAGGCAAGCGGACTCGGAACAAACACTAGTATGTGGTACTAATAAACAACACTTTCGAACGAAACTATTCGTCAAATAAATCCGGACACACAAAAAAAAATATACACATCTAGGCCACATCACACGCCAACAACACAGATTCCGAAAACGTATGCGCCTTTTTTTTCACTTTTCCAAATCAGATCGTAGGTTTTCATATAATTATCTTTCTTTTGATTTTGCTGGCAGTAAGTTTTCTGTTATTAATTTTGCTTCTGCTCTCAAAGGTGGAGTAGGTACATAGAATGTCTGTATCTGTTTCATTGTCAGAACTCATTTTGATAATTTATTACACAATATAAACTATATTGATATCAAATCAACCGCTGAAAATCATTCCCGCCGTTTTTTTTAATATTGGCTTGTGAGGCCTTGTGGAACGGTCATACAGCCTATTTATACTTACTACTTGCTACTAAAATGCGCAACTTCAGTACCCGCTTCTGGGCGGTAGATGGTGCTGTACATATTTCCCATACAAAATTACTCGTAGAGGATATTTTGTCTATGATAAATCTCATTTTGTTTTTTCGATAGATGTTCGTGTTAAAGGGAGGAGGGCTATGTACATAGCGATTGTGGTACAATGCGATGTAATATGCTCTGTGCGGACCGTATTTAAAAAAAAAATAACCTAATTATGATATATAGTTTACCTATATAATAATAATAATAATGTGGCTGTATGGTGCAAATGTCCCTTTGCTTTTTCTGTTTTTATACACAGGAATAACGAAAGAAAAAATAAAGAAAAAAGTTGGTAATGAATTTTAGTACTGCACTGATTTTAGTGCAGTAAGTAAGTACTGAAATTCATTACTGCAGTGATTTTCAAATTTAGAATGTTCACCTCGGAAACGTGCCACGTACTGCATTCTTTTCTCAAATCTAACATTTCAGAGCATAAGTGTGAAAATAAATTTTATAGTTTTACAATCACACCAATTAAAGTTGTTCTTAATATCTCTGTACTTATATTATTGTATTAGTGTAATATGAATATAATAGAGAAAAATGCTTGACTCTGATATGTTGAGAGTAGAGCACTACCTTTATGAAGCGTGCAATATTATGATACGTCTCCGAGGCAGCATAAATGTCGCTTGATTATCGCAAACTGTATGGTGGCCGTCGCCAATCTCTTGCTTTCGCCGTTTTTCGTGGTTAGAGGCACGCAGTTGTTTTATCAACCGGCGCCGGGGCGGCGCCGTCGCGGCTCGAACGGGTGAGCGGACTTTGCCATTAGCTACTCGGAAAAAGTATGGACTTTTTGATTTAAAACTATAGGACGGTTACAGTTGTTACAAATCTGGTAATTACTCTCGTGCTTCGTTCGAAGATATTAGCATAATAACACATGTAGTTTCACACTTAGACTTGCCATTTCGCACTATATTTAGAGATAAAATAAAAAAAAAATATTCGTTTTATGTAGGGTACTTACGGAATCCTGCGCTCACTATCATTATGTTAGGAGAAGTGCTGAGCTGTAAATATTTCACCACTAGGGGTTCTGGCTCCGCCGAATGGGAGGGAGGGTTGCTAATATCTTCGAACGAAGCCCTTCGAGTAATTATGATCGAACTTCACGTACCAGGTAAGTTCGTTTGATCATTAATTACTCTCGTGCTTCGTTCTCGATATTAGCATAATAACACATGTAGATTTTGAGAGAAAATAATTTATAGTGAAATATTTAAATTGGATAAAGGATTATAGATCCCAATTCCCGAATAAATAATTCAAATTGTAATTAATTTAGACAATTTAATAACAAACCAAAACCTTTTTCTTAAGATAGTACGTAACTCATTATGTATTTAAAATATTTGTAGCAAAATCACAATCAACCAAAGTAGTATTAGAAATTATTCTATTACCTATAATTTATTTAGCAAAACTGTGGAGTTAGTGCTCCATCCAGCAGTTTTTCTAATCGCTTCTAAATTAAGCCCAGATTTAAATGCTTTTGAAGTGGCAGCATGTCTTGTGCTGTGTGCAGTGTTATCTATCCCGCTACAACCCAACACATTTTTTACCCACTTGCGTAAATAAGTTTTCGTTTTGCGTAAGTCTTTAGTCTTATCGAGATAAAACCGTAAGGTATCAGCGGGACATATCTGTGGTCTTGGTGAGTAAAACGGTAACGTAAGTATTGGTTGAAGCGAACCTATTCGTCATGTTTTTATCAAATTTGAATTTTTTGTAGTACCTAACATTAGAATCTGATATGGTGATATTTTAAATATATATAATTGAAAATGGTTGCATTATGTGGGCCGTGGCCCGTGACTAATGCTAACAAGGTTATTAATTTATTACTCAACTTTTTTAAATTATCTAAGAGTTTCTTTAGGGTGCCAACCAGCTGGGAAATTTAATACGACATCAATATTCCAAGTTAGATTATACTTAGGCAGGGCTGGACGGAGTCGAAAAAGTCCATTTAAATATCTTTAACACAAAATATCTTTATATCTTTACCAAGAAATAATGAGAACGCCAACCTACAGCTGTTGATAGTGCCGTACCTGCCGCCCGTACTATAAATGTGCGTTAGAAAGCTAAGAACATCAGCTATGTCTGAATCGTAAATTCTAATGTTATGGTCTTGGCAAAATGAACACCACTTTTTTAAACATGTGTCATATTATTTAAATGTGTGTATTATCTGAGAGTGATGAGAGCATTATAGGAAGAGCTGATTCTGGCACGCCTTTTTGGAGAAGCGAAGTCCGGTCAATCGCCCGATAACCAGCGTAATCGTGCAGTGCACTACGCCGGTTTAATACGAAATTACTAAATCATTGTGAGATTTCAAAATTAAGGGTTTTTTAACTAAATGTTTTTTGAACAGTGGGAACCATGGCTGTGTGCCACTGTGGTACAACCACGATTGCACTCGCTTTATCATTTAAAATTTTGCGTAAAGTTTTCAAAATAATTGAAATAGGTGGAAACGCATAAAAATACCTGTCACTCCATCATAAGCAAATGCGTTAATTGCAATGGCATCAGGATTTCTATGCCACGTGACATACTTTTCACATTTATGATTTGTAGGAAACAAACATTTCACATTTATGATTTGTACAAATAAATCATTTTGAGGAACACCAATGATTTATAATTTTCTGAAACGCGTCTTGGGACAGTTCCCATTATAGGTATACCGGGATGCGACTTTCTCGACTCGGCATCTGCAACAGTATTTTCAGATTAACGAATGTAATCAACGAATTTCACTCCATTGTCACATAAGTCTTGCGTTATTTTTGTTAAATGAGGAAATCTCACCCCGCCCATCCTATTTATATACGATATAACTGTCGTATTATAAACTTGTAATAATATTTGACAATAACTATAGTTTTTTGCGAAACTTTTAAGACCTAGGAAAGTAGCTAGTATTTCTAAATAATTTATATGTATGGTGCGGTCATATTCATCCCATGGACCACTGGCAATATCATCACCGCAGGCAGCACCCCACCCAGTCGTTGAGGCATCAGTAAATATTGTCTATGCTTATGATGGAATGATCAATGACTTTTAGCCACCAATCAAAAACAGGGGATAGTTCTTTTGGTATAGTCATAAACTTATCATAATGTTCGTCATGTAACAACAGGTTTAAATATTTACAAGGTTTAAAATCTTTTGTATAGAGTCATCCGTACTCCATGGCTTGGCATGCAGATGTAAGCAGCCCCAAAATCCTTGCAAATTCCTTAACTTTATATCTTTTAAATTTCTTATTTCCTTTTCTTAAATTTTAAAACCTCTATTTTAATTTTCTCTTTTCTATATTGTGGTAATTTTACATCTATTTTTTTTCGAATCTATAATACATCCCAGTGCAAGTGTTTTGGGAAGTAAACACGCTTTTCTCGAAATTAATCAAAAATCTTAGTGTAATTCCAATAATAATTTTGTATCGTTTATATTTCTAAGACAATCTTCATAAGACAAACCGATTAAACATAATTCATCTAAATAAAAAGTATAGTGAGCGCAGGATTCCGTAAGTACCCTACATAAAACGAATATTTTTTTTTTATTTTATCTCTAAATATAGTGCGAAATGGCAAGTCTAAGTGTGAAACTACATGTGTTATTATGCTAATATCTTCGAACGAAGCCCTTCGAGTAATTATGATCGAACTTCACGTACCAGGTAAGTTCGTTTGATCATTAATAAGATATATATTTCTTCATACCTTTATCTAGAATCGTATAGTTTCAAAAACACGATTTTATGATTTTGCCTCGACACTTTTTCTTTTAGAAAAGACCTCTAAAAAGTACGAAAATTCAAGATTATTCTTAAACTAGCTGACCCGGCAAACGTTGTTTTGCCATATGTGGACCCGTACCCCGAGTGTAAGTTTTTATGTCAAGCAAACGCAAACTATTTCGATTCCGTATTTATGTCAATTTGTATGAAAACTATATAAGCGCGCTTCTCGCCGCTAGAGGCGCTAATAAAGTTTTCATACAAATTGACATAAATACGGAGTCGAAATAGTTTGCGTTTTTTGACATAAAAACTTACACTACGGGCACTGGTCACCAACATCTTGTGTGTGTGTTTATCAAGAAATTTGTATGTTGTTGTGTTTATACACCAAAAGTTGCCTACACCAGACAACAGATAGCGCTAGTTACACACTACCAATAAAGGGGCCCAAGCTTGGTCTCTATCTTACATAATTATAAAAAAATAATCTGTGAAGTAGAGTCAGATAACTCTGCGCGCATGCGCGACTGGGGCATTTTTGGCGCTAGCTACAGTACATTTTTTTATTCTAAGCTTATGGAAAAGATTAGTATTCGATTTGACCGCGCAGACGTCAGTGATTACATACTCTTTGGAAACGGCAATGGAAGAAATGACAGTTTTGTATCGAAGGTACGATAGTTAAACGATTTTATCATAGAAAATTACAATTTTTACTCAATTTTCCGGAATAATAAGTAGCCTATGTTACTCTCCAGCTCCCAAACTATCCCCATACCAAATATCACGTTGATCCGTTGCTCCGTTTTGACGTGAAAGAAGGACAAACAAACAAACAAACAAATAAACAAACAAACAAACACACTTTAGCATTTATAATATTAGTATGGATGAGGTTACTTACACTATTGGAAATTGGTTTAATTAGTGGACACCAATAATATTTAGGATCGTATAGAAGCATTTTTAAAAAATCGTTGTAATTTTTTAATACGAAGTGATTTTGTGTTTTTTTTGCCTAATCTGCAAAATCGCGCGCGTCGTTTTCTCATTGCTATCTCGCTTCAGCATAATTTTTCGTAGTATCGCCTTAATTTAGGTAACCCTGAATTTATCAACTCTCGTAGAACAGAGTATAGTTCTAGTGTGCGATTCTGTAAGTATGGTCTGTCACATTCACTTCGCAGTCTAATCTAGTAGGTTAAACGTAGTAACGTTAAGTAGTAGGTAGCATAACTAAAACTCGATCATGCTCCTTTGCACACGATCTGAATAGTTTCCTCACAACTCTCGTCAAAGGAGTTGTTAAAATTCCGATAATCGACACCACAGCGCAAGCTATGTACAAATATACATTTTTATTGCTTTTGCTATATTCAATAGATTTCTGCATGCCCAATATGTAAGTTAGAAATGCAAGTGTCATTGTAATACAACCTACGACTGAATGACATATTTTTGTATATGAATATCTTGAAAAGCTTGACTTATAGATGATCCAACCCAGTATCACTGTGACAACTGTGAGAAAGATTGTGGTGAAACCTGGAAAACAATATTAAAATCGATAATCTTAATTAATAAACAAAATAAAATAAAAAAATGTAATTTTAATACCATTGTGTCAACTAAAATTATGATATAGGTACTTTTAAAATTCAATTCAATTTATTTAAACTTCATTTGAAATGTTACAGGTTAATGCTTAATTGCCGTGAGCATAACATCGAACACAGCATTGAGCATTCGCTAGAATGGTACATACACTAAATACATACCTGGCAATGTTACAATGTAACTAATACCCGTTTGCACTAAACTTAAGAACCGCCTAAGTCTTTTCCTAGCTAACTTAAGACATTCTTAACAAAAAATTGCTTTGCACTAACCTTATGACATTCTTAAATGCACTTTAGGCTATTCTTAACTTACGGGCCCAATATCGAGCACCTAAGGCTTAAGAAATACCTATATCAGTGGTTATTGTCTGTGGCATTGTGAGCAAAGAGTAGTGCGACAAGCTTTTCTGTTCCGGTGATTATCTTTGGAACTTAAACAGTTTTCATACGACAGTCCATTTTGACAGCTAATTTCGTATTGCAAGTGACTCCTCTGTCACGGCTGTCACCGGAACAGAAAAGCTTGTGGCTTTTGTATTCTTGTTTGTTAGATAGAGACACAACACATGTGACATACGTCATTCATCATTTATTTAAAAAAAATGATTTTCTTGACAGTTGAGCTCAGTTGACTTTTTCTTTTCTCGGTGAATTACCCCTACCAAATAAAATAGACAACGTCTTAGCTTTTGTCTCCTTTTAACTCACGAAGGACTCAATGAGAAATTTCAACCAAAAAAATATCCAGTGACCTACTTTACCTCGCCAGTTTTAAAATCCATAAACAATTAATATTTGAATTCATTCATTCATTCTCTTATCAAGGCGATGACTAAGTTACGACGTAGTCTGTCTGTGCAAACAAAAATTTTAGCTCGGCTGTTTTAGGCTGTTCATAAACTAAGATGCATCTTATCTAGGACAAGCTCAACCCGAGTTTAGTGCAAACGGGCATTAGCGTTTGCCGGTAAGTACCTACCTATTGTACCATTCACACGAAAGTTATAGGTACTTACATTGAAATGCTCGCTGAAATGCTCTATTTTATCCTCTCACCTTTTTACTTCGCTCTAGTGTAACTTAAGTTTGATGTTTTTTTTTCACATTTAGTATTTTTACTCACCCATGAGGCCATGTAGGCTAAAAGGACTTTCCCTTCTTTGTAAAACGATAATTGCATATATTGCGCCAATGAAAGCTAAAAGAGTTCCCAATGCTTGAATTCTCCAGTGTATTTTACATTTCTTCTGGTCCGGGAACGCTTCTTCCCAACCTGATCCAGGCTCCATAGCTAGTAGACCTTGGCTCATCAACTGGATGAACTGAAAATTTATAAAAAGATTTTTTGTACTGACTACGGTTGTAATGTAACTCAAGTAGCTGTCGTGATAAAGCGATTAAGTACTTTTTAAATTTTAACTTACTCTTAAGCGATTTTTTCTAAAATAGGTACTTCATTTTCAATTTTTCAATAATAAAAATTGCATTGTGAATGCAAGAAAGTAAAAATTTAAATAACATGGTTTCTAGTTATCAGGGGACGTTTGAATGAATGAAGTCTATAGTTTTATATTCTTCAGGCAAACTTAAGTAATTCAGTCAACTGTAGCATAGTAAAACTTTTACTATGACTGTAGTTTTTGTTCGTTTGTAATTTGCATATGTGCAAAGTAAAATCAGTAAAGAAATTTGAACTATTGATATTGCATTTTTACTTCCTCTTAGTGCTAACGAAAAACATATTTACTTCACACTAACGCAAACGAGGAGAGTAATCTAGTAAGTATTCAGAATTATACCTAGAGTTTAACTATTTTTTAATTCAAACTCGGAAGTCGAGTACCGAAGAGAAGTACTTGAAATAATAAATTCTTAGGTACTTACCCCAAATGTTACCAGTACGACATGCACTGTTATGTTGACATCCTTATGTTTCAGAGCCAAAGATATTCCACCTAGAGCAACACCACCAATAGCTCGATTTGTAAATGAATAACACAAAACGAAAAACCTTCGTAGTTTTGGAGAAAATCCCGACATCGTAACCTCCATCGTGTAAGACTTACATCTGAGTTTGACTTAGAACAGTGTTCGTGACGCAATCATAACTTATTAAAAACCGGATCTCAACTTCTGAGGCAGATTAGAGAATGCTTGGGTTTTCGGATAAAGCGATACAATTTAAAGTTCGTATTAAAAAAAATAATGCTTTTTATGTGAACTTAAAATATCGAATTCACTCATATGAAAATTTTGAACAATATTCAACTTTTACAGAAGTCGTTATCAGAAAGACAAAATCTCAATTTAATGGCTGTTTCATCTTAATGGATTGTTAAACATTTGTAAAAATGTTTCTTTCGGATGCGAGGGTTTCTCTCTCACTCATATTGATGAAGCAACGCTGGCCTACAGCGTAACAAGTGATAGCAAAATTCGACGAGTCGTGTAAGCCTTTCGGTAGCTTAGTTGGTCAGAGAATCGGGCCGGATTCCCGGAGGCGTGGCGGGTTCGAATCCCACCTGAAAGCTACTTATAGGGCTCGTGGTTTTTTACTATCACATTTTTCCTATAAAACTAATCGTTTTTAAAAATTCCGAAACCGGGAATAAATCTGGCATAGAAATAATGGCAACACAGGTTTTTCTAACGCCCCATAGAGTACCTACTTACCTATATTTTTAGTCTGTCTCAAGTTGGCGACTTCTATATAATCTGTGGTAGGCAATTTAAGACGTTCGCGCTGCCAAAACTGGTTATCAACCTCGTATTTGATAACTCGATAGGTAAGTATGTAAAAACCATTCCAATATTGAAGGGGGAAGTGGGTGTGCTTTTTATAGCTTAGTTTATACGGAAAAGTACGTAGCGTAGTGGTTAGCGCGTTCAGCCTACGATCGTTGAGGTTAAGCAACTTTCGCAATGGTCGGTCACGGGATGGGTGACCCAAAATTTATTAATTCGAGCTCCTCCGTGCTTCGGAAGGCAGGTTAAGCCGTTGGCCCCGGCTGCATTTGCAGTATTAATACCCACCAATCCGCATTTCATTTCAAAAAATGGTAGTTATATTTTGGCTAGGTGTGTGTATCCGTTACGTTAATTGGGTACGGAATCCTTCATGAGCGAGTTGGGATATCCTTACGTCACTGGATAATGAATGCCTGAAATAAGTAATCGTAATAAAACAAAAGAGTTTCGGACACAATTTAATCCAGTGTCCTATTTTTAATTCTCTTTACCGTCACAATCCAAAACTCCAAAGCTACTAAAATACTGAATAATAAAGTAAAAAACATAAGTATGGCAGCTAAGTCGTCATTGACCATCCAAGTCATAAATTGCCATGTATTGAATCCAGTGCACAAGGTGACTGCAGAGAACAGCAACACTGCCACTCCGGTGAAGGTATGAAAATACTTGAGCAAAATTTTGTTGATGTAGTTATTCAGATATGAAGAAAAATTAAATGAAATACCACTAATTGAACCCAGTAGACATAGTACTAGCGTTTAAGTCCCTGAAATAAGAGAAACAATGAAATTAATGTTGATGTTTTGTAATTCCGAGTAGGATGAAAATGTGAATATGATGTGAAAAATTCTCGTTGGTCAATGCTTGCTGACCAATTATTATTATAAATAATGTTTCACTTCTCATGCTCGTAAAGTTCGTGTTTATGTTGGGTACAGGCTGCATAAAATCGCTTTTTAACTCTAGTGCATAAAGTAAAATCTTCGACTAAAGTCTCAACTCTAAGACAAAGGTCGTAAGGTAAACAGTCACACACGCAGTTAAACTTCGTTAAATAAACTTGTTACTTATTTAATTCTGTTTTTTTTTAATTTTGTACACAATCAATGTTAAATTACTAAATTAATAAAACTAGACAAAATTAATGAGTTTTGTACTTCGATCAAAAATAACACCTAGTTTTGTAAGAAATAAGTATTTCGAGAGCATTATGATGGACTACGATCTATGCTAAAGTCACTGTGCTGCCACTGCTAGGTATAAAAAAAAAGAAAAAGAAAGTCTTCCCGCCAATATGGCGAAGTCTTTATTGTTTCTTTTTTACAATATTGTTATTTATTTTCCTCACACTTGAAGTGAAAAGCAGAGTGTATAACTCGTACACAAAACCCATTTTACCCTCGAATTGACTATCCACCCTCGCCTACGGCTCGGGCGGATATATACGTCTCGGGTGAGACGGTACACGTTTTATGCACTTGTTGTACAATCTACTACATTTTAGTTTCGAATTGGGTTGTATTAATTCTGACACAAAGATTCGTTTTCGAATGCCAAGAAATTTGAAATGGCTCAGGAATATTGTTACAGAATCACACCCTAGTTTTTATTTTTTTAAAGTTGTTATATCTAATTTTGTGGTGGTGATTTTGTTATAGTTACCTACTTCAAAGGAAAAAACATGCGATTAATAAAGCTAAATAAAATAGATTCTACATTCAAGAATTAAGTTATAAATAAACACGCGTTCTTACTGTTCATATAATGTATAGGTATAAATTTTTTTATTGGGATTTGCAAATAATGTGTTCAAATCCGAGAAAAAGTTGTTATATCTTTAGGGGTTCGGTAAAACGAAAACGAAAGCGCTCGGAGAAACGATAAATCCATACTAATATTATAAATGTGAAAGTGTTTTTGTTTGTTCATCTTTCACGTCAAAACGGAGCCACGGATCGACGTGATTTTAGGTATGGAGAGAGTTTGGGGGCTGGAGAGTTACATAGACAAATTTTTATCCCGGAAATATATTTCCTACCTACATTCCCGCTGGATAACGTCGTGTAGTCCACGCGGGCGTGGCCGCGGGCAGAAAGCTAGTAATATATAATATATCATAAGTACTTTACCTAGGCACCCATGAGCCGTCACGAAGTTCATAGGCATTTCCTTCATCATCAGTACACTGCCAGCAGTTACCAATATCACAGCGATGACTTGGAACGATATGTGAATGTATCTTCTGTGTGATTTCGTCAGGTAGGACGACCAACTGTGGTGTTGGGATAATACCAGAATGCCTTGGCACATGAAGAATTGATACTGTAGAAAAAATAATACTTATTCAGAACTATTTCCTTATTATGATAGTAGTCTCTATTGATATTTTCGTCGGCTATATTAAATAGCCCTTAGCTAAACCAGAAGCCTTCCATAAAATATGTATATTTTATAATATTTTTTCATCGTATCATAAATAATGAAAGATTCGTCGAAGTCGTTAGCATCCTTTTAAAATAAGAACGTACTCATGATATAGTCTTTTTCCCAAATATGAGACAAATCCAAGATGTAAACCATTTTTTTTAAACCTGAATAATCGCGTAAAATACTCAGTAATTGATCACTATAGCAGATAAAAATTAAAATAACTAAAAATAACAATTTGATAAAAAAACATTGTTTATTGATATTCAAATAACATACAAGCCTTAAACTACTTTATTGGCCTCTCAACTAAACGCGGGCTCTACTATAACGTGAATTTATTCAAGTGCGTGCACGAAATTCACCGAACCAAACAATGTCACCCATGCTTCATGCCCGCTTTGCCCGCGTCCCTGCGCCCGCGCTGACGCCGGGCACCACCCCTTTTCACGTAAAAACATTGCTTCGTACGAGTACATGGGCCGAATGGAAGCCAACGACTTCAAAAACATCCTGTATTATATAGTGTACCTATTTATATATTTTTTATAATACCTTAGCACTAAATAAAGGGATCACTGTGAAAGTTATCGAAAAATAATATTTTACTCACCCCTAGGACACATAATATAATATATAGATGAAACACATCAATTTTAGACTGACAAGCGAAAACTAAACACACGAACACTGTCAAAGACATTAGCACATTTGTTGCAAGATTTATCAAAAGTCGCACAGTTCTTAAACCTATACTTTCTGCTTGCACGTCTTTTAGCTCTACTTCAGGAGTTGGAGGTTCGGTGTCCATGGTTTCAATCTTCTCTTCTATCAAAATAAAGATACTACTTGCACCCTACGGTTTTATCCGTGTCCAGTTTGATCGTCGTATTTATTGTGCCCTGTGCTCCTATTTGAGGCTTTTCTTTCGAGACCACGATCAAAGTTCTAGGTTGTGCACGTAAACGCTTCCACAATTTATTATGACTGAGATTTTGCCTTAGGTGCAATATATGAATTTAATGAATAAGTTTACCAACTAACTGCGTATTTAATAACCATGTAGTTAAAAGCACTTGAATTTCTAATGATAATTTTCGAGTACCTCTACCTAGTTAATGATGTTTAAAGTACCATCGCGAACCGCGATTGTTGAGCCACTTGCCAACGTTCTTTAGCCACGCAATGCAAATTGGGAGTAGATATAAAAATATGATTGTCTACATTACATAGCTAGATTAAGAATGTTGGCAACTGGATCAATGGTTCACGATGGCACATAGAAAGTCCCTTAAATAAATAGTTTTCGAATTCGATGATCAGCGGGCCAATCGCCGTAATTCTATGCAGCGCGTCTTCATCGCGTTTGGGTCTTGACGTTTGACTTCGTATTGCCGTAATGACATAACGACGCACACGTCACGCAAACCTATAGTCCTACAATCCTGTCTGTTCCGGTGACATCCGTGACAGAGGAACCACTTGCAATACGAAATTAGCTGTCAAAATAGACGTTGTACGTAGTACTTATAAATTCCTTGCTGTCGTATGAAAACTGTTTTAGTTCCAAAGATTATCACCGGAACAGAAAACAGAACTGCACTTCAACTGCACGTACACTTGACTAATGCGTCATAGATCGGGACCCAGTACCTAGGTAGTTAAATAAAATTGATCAATAATTTCGCTTTTCCATCGGCACCAGAATCTATTTTACAAAGTCAGTTTGCACGTAGTCATCTATGTCTATTTCAAGTGTAATGTGATACATCATATCTTAATATAAATATATTATGATACAAGTGAGCTAAGTTGCTCATTATACACGAGGTTAAGGGTTGCAGCCCGAGCCGCAGGCGAAGGCGTAAATCAGCCGAGTGTCTAGTGAGTAAGTTGCTCACGAGTTTCATACGCACTTTTTCAACACACTTGCGAGGAAAAACAAACATTTATTGCATTAGCTAAGGGAAAAAGCGCGCAAGTTTTTTTTTTGCACGCGCCAAAAATGTAATGTGATTGATTACATACAGCCATACTGTCTACTTAAAATAATTATAATAATAGCACATAAAATGCAAATGTTTTATAACAAATTATTGTGAATTATAAATAATTTGATAATAATATACTTAATTATGTTTTTTTGTCTTAATTAGGGACACATTTATTTATTCTATAAACGTAAATGGATTTTCAGCCGTATAAAACCTCTTTGTTGTTACAAATAAATATGTATATTCACGCCAAGTTACAGCTTTCTAGTACTAAGACTCTATGAGCTAGACTGGGGTCACACGGACGGACAGACGGATAGACGGACAGGCGGACATGGCGAAACTATAAGGGTTCCTTGTTGACTACGGAACCCTAAAAAAGAACTGTACCTATAACCCGGTGAAATTGAAAATGCTCTGTTTACTCGCATATAACTTGCAGTTAGTTACTAACTTAACTTTGTAGGGATACTGTATTACCCGGTTAAATTGAAAAGTCTCTGTTTACTCGCATATAATTTGCAGTTAGGTACTAACTTAACTGTGTAGGGATAATTCTATTACACACTAGTGTGTAATATTATTATGCACGTGTGTGTTATAATTCGGTTTATGGCCCTAAGATCGATGTAATAAGGCTCACTTTATGAGCAAATGTGTTGAACAATCTATTATATCATAATATTAATTATTTAGAGAAATTAATTTCGAATAATCACTAGGTACATAATTATACTAATTATATACCGGTAATTGTTTCGTCTTCTACAAAAGGTTAAATAGCCAGGTTAAGGTTGGTACTTATTTATAACATCCGTACCCCTAGTATGAAAAACTATGGTTATGGTACCTATTTAATTTAATTTCAGTTCCATACGATCGAAGAGTCACTGCTCTGGTTTTCATACACAATAATACGATCACGATAACGGTTTAAGACAGTTTTTAGTGCTACAGCTGTTTGACAGAATTCGGAGAACCAACTCATAGTTTCCTATTAGGTATAGGACTACTTCTAAACTATAGGAGATTCAATCTTGCCTCTCTACACGGCGTAGTGCGTAACCAAATGAACATACTTATACAGGGTGACATTGAAGTCGTTATCATCCTTTTAAAATAAGAACATACTTATGATATAGAGTCTTTTCCCCAAATATGAGGCAAATCCAAGGTGTAAAATCCGCTGACGCCAGGCACCACTTCTTTTTACTTAAAACTATGCCTTCATATGAGTATATATTAATGGGCCAAATGGATGCCAATGCAGTGCTCACCCGTGGTACTACCAGTAGTCCTACTGGTAGTACTATGGGAGATTTTTTTGCAGTGTATATGTAATCTAAATACAGTAAACAAAACCTTTATTTTTTCAGAAGTTATTCTAAACACTTAAAGTGACTTACTTAGCCCTTAAGTTTGGATTGAAAAAAGTTTTTCACGGTATATCAGGGTATTCTTTTATTGACACATTTAATGAGTAGTATCAGGGGTAAAAATAATTGCCCGTAGTACTACCAGACACATCAGTAGTACCACTGGCAAAAAAAAATCTCCCATGGGACCAGTAGGACTACTGGTAGTACCACGGGTAAGCACTGTGCCAATGACTTCAAAAACATCCTGTATAAAGGATTATTCAAATCACTGCCTATTCCTACGCAGCCATTTTAATGCTCATATTGCTGGGGAACACTCACAAGCCTTCTATAAGGATGAATAAGAAGAAAAGTTCAAATGACTTTGCTAAATATTATCTGTTAATAAAATTTATATCGATACTTGCATTTGGTAAACTTATTTTTTGTTTTTATTTTGCAGTATTTTGCTGTTTAATATATGGAAGTATCACCACTGAATCTAGTCATTTCAAGAGGCGGGTAGTAGAGAAGCATTACTTAGCAAAATACTGGCTTAAGATAAAAATGAAATTAAAACAAAATTGAGTGTTTTAAAGCTTATTACTTTTTTTGTACAATGTTATACGCGTCATTAGTACACAGATTAATACATAATGTGGACTGCAATTATTTAGCGAAAACCAATGTATTAATAATATTGTGATGGTACAATGTTCTATCTAACTCATATAAATACTTAACAGCCTGTAAGTAAATGCACTATAAATATATAAAATTAATTATTTACAATTTGTTTCTACGCCTAATCATACTCTTTGATATTATCGGCAAATAAATTATATGAACACTTGTAATAGCAACTAAATAACGGTGGTTAACGTTACAAAAAGTCATTGAACACGATATTTATTTTATTTTTAATTTATTTAATGTTTTCTATGACTTTTTGTGAACGTTCAACTTACATTGTTCTTTATTATGTAGAGAATACTATTCGTCTTAATAATAACATAGCCTAAGAGAAGATAATTATTTTTGCTGAACAAACATCTTTTTTGTCTGAACTTTTATTATGCTTTCTATTAAAATATAATTGCAGAAAATCAATACGGTGTGCTTAACCTAGTATTTTTACAGTAACAAACGGCTATTTTGTAAGTATTATATTTTAAACTTTGATCATTCGAGTCAATTTACCATCTATAATAAAATAATGCGGATCCCAGTGTCCTAAACAACTTTTAGTTAGATTGTGCAACTGAAATTTTACTTAGGTAGGTATGTGTAATATTTAAGTACTTACTTATAATTTTTTCCACTTCCATTGACGAATGATCAAAGGTGATTGAAATACTTACGGAAAAATACAAGTGATAGTTATATCTCAACACAGTACAATAATATTATTAGGTATACATTTATAAATTTCCATGCAATTAGGTATGGCACTTTTGTAAAGCAATTATATTATTATTTTTATGTGTATTTTCCCACTGTATTGAACCCTGTTTAGTCAATAGTTAACATAGGTCAAGACCAAAAATAAGTAAGAAATGTCAATTAATACATTTACTTAGGTAGGTACATCTGAAAACTTCAGATCTATCAATATATTTCAAATTGTAATCATACATAATACTGAAGGTTTTTAAAAATGATTACTACCTTACTTCAAAGATAGTTGAAAAAATATTTTTTGTATTTATTTTTTATTTTTAAGGAATATATTTATGATCTTGACAGTACTAATTATACTTATTTTTACATTGTACTGTGTTTTGGTAAGTCCAAAAAGTGCCCGAATTTATTTTATAGTAATGTAGTGCCCTTGTATGTCATGGTCAAAGTTATGACTGCCATTGATCAGTATTGAAATAATGAAAAATATTTTTTTTTGCTTTCAGAGATCAATAGCTCTTCTTTGTTTTTTGAATCAAAATGTTTTAATCATTATTTTGAATTTCATTTTATCATATATCATAAAGCTCTGTTTCATAGCCATACCATGGTAGCGACGCCGCCAGGCCAGTGCCAATCACAACATCAAATAGGGGACTGGAATATTAAAAATATAGCATTGAAGAATAACAAAAGTTCAATCTGTTCAAAAAAAGATGAACTTCAGTAATAAGCTGCTGAATTGTGACCAACAGTCTCTACTTATCTCTTTCTAAAACGAAATTTTATATGGCCGAGTATGGCGCTACCCACCCTGTGACGTCACAAGTTGGTAGCGCTGACCTTGCCTAAAAATAAAGTTTGATGCTCTATATCTCTTAAAATATGTAAAATATAAAAAAAAATTACCTTGGTGACATTTCTAAAAACATTCCAAATAAATAAATAAAAGTTCATTCCGTTCCTCTATTACAAAATGACCTACCCAACCACATTGGCTTGGTTGCGACGCCTATCAGCCAAAAGTAAATGCGTCGCTGTATGGTGCCCCAATGAGATAGAGCTCTTAAGGCGATACTCGGAAAAATTATGCTAAAGCGAGATAGCAATGAGAACACGACACGCGTGGGAGCGAGACCGATTTTGCAGATTATGCAAAAAAAAACACAAAATAACTTCGTATTAAAAACTATAGCGATTTTTTTAAAAATGCTTCTATACGTTCCTAAATATTATTGGTGTCCACTAATTAAACCAATTTTGAATAGTATATGTAACCCCATTTAAGAATAATCTTGATAATTTGTATTTTTTTGAGATATTTTCGCAAAGAAAAAGTGTCGAGGCAAAATCATAAAATCGTGTTTCTGAAACTATACGATTCTAGATAAAGGTATGAAGAAATATATATCTTATTACTAGATTTATAACAACTCTAACCGTCCTATAGTTTTACATCAAAAAGTCCATACTTAGCCCGAGAGCCAAACTGATTCGTTCTATGGAGACTCAACAATAATTCTATATCAGTAATTTCTTAATTTAGAAAATTAGATAGAATCTAGTTTTATAAATAATTCATTAGTAATCCACCAATATTTATGACAGCAACATTAAAAAAAAAACAAATAAAGCTATAAAAAATCTATAAAAAATGGCCAAAAATGGTATAAGTATTATTCACTTTACATTTGAATACATTTATTAATTATCTTTCGTAAAAGTATATAATCCCCCTATATTTGTAAATGAAAAACAAATAAACTTTAAAAAAAACTCTCTACGTAAACTCAAATTGGCATTACACCTATGTTAAAAATGCTAGCAGAAACAACCGACTTCTTCCTAAAGTATTAGTATCCCGTTTTATTTCTTTATGGATTTCGACTTTGGTACTTAGATATGGTGAACATAAACACATGTTCACAATAAAATTGGTGATAGCATATTTGCTGAAAAAATTGCACCATTTTCGGGGAATAACTTTTTTTTTATACCTTCCAATGCGATATTATGTTGGTTTCCAAATTATAGTCTGTTAAAATTATATTTAAGGTCCGTTTACAAAAATTTGGCCTGTTATTGAATTTTTTACAAAAATATCGGATAGTTCTTGGGCTAACTTTTTCCGAGTAGCGCCTTAATCAAAAATAAAATTTGCCTTAAAAGAGAGAAATAATATACCCCTTAGACCCAATTCATAACAAGATGGCAGCACTCAGCAGCGGTCCTTTGAAATTCTTTAACACTAAAAGTGCTAGCCATTTTGATTTGTATTGGCCCGTATACTTGCATTCATGTCGTTGACCATGACATAACATAGTATTAACTTTAACATAGTTTTAATTTCCTATTGCTAATCCACAGATCGACTCAACTCGACTATCGCCGGGAGATCACAATACTATTCCTAATATACTACAAACATATCCTTTATTATCATCGACACACGGCCCAGTTTCCTATAGCAATGATATTGAATCCGACTACTATACGTTCACGGTGGAGAGAGAGAACTCTATGACATTTTCATTTTAGTTCCAAGTTATTAATAAATTTAAATGTGGTTTTTGTATGATATCAGCAAAACCAGACAACAAGATTCCTTCACATTTCAATGCTTAGTATTGGTATCTTCAAGGCCAGAGTTAACAGGCATCTCCTGGGCAAAAAAAAAACATTAAAAAGATACTTGTAGTCGAATCTTAAAGTACGTTTTATAATTCGGTGCAAAAAAAAAAGAAAACAGTATTACCATATTAAAACTCTATATTCACATTCTGTTCATTTCTTTATTTGTGAACGACATTGGTGTTAATTCAAAACATACTTTGACTGGATAGATATTTGTTTAACATTATTAATAAAAGTAAAAAAATGGAAATTACTATTACGTAAACAACAAAATAATTTTTAATACAGTTGCTCAAAAAGTGGCGTATTGCAGGGACGTATAGCGTTCGGGATGTGGGCTATTACACTCTCGAACTTTTTCTTTACCTTTCCCGAACTCGTGCGTTTTCTTTCCCAACTGTCAAAATAATGTCTATTAAAAAGAAAAAAACCAACCATGAAGTTTTTACTAAAAAAAATTATAGAAGTTTTTATGATTCATGCAAATATTTCTAAAAAGAAGCTACTAATTTGTTTCAATATCAGATTTAAAAGTAATTTTAATTATACATTAAATTAATATTAGTATCGGCCAAATTAAATTTATGAATATAAAAAATACATAAAATTGGCTGTATGACCACAGATTACTAAATATGGTATGACGTGCACTATTTACCATAGTATCTGCTTATAGGAGTTTGCGCAAGTAAGTGAAAAGAAAATGAGGGACCTTATTTCTTAATTTTCTAAATTCGTTTTTCTGGTTTTTATTGTGGAAGGTACTTAGTATGGTGGAATTAGTGCAATAATGTGGCTTTAATGGAAAACGATGTGGTAAAAGAGAGAAATAAAGAAAGGCGCTCCTGTAGGATTCGGATTGCTTTTGTTAGGTTTCATTTCATTTCATCTCATTTAATTTAATTTTCATTTCATATCAATAAAAAAAATCTACTGAAGCCTTGGCTGTATGATCATAGTTTCCTTTGCCAACCCAGAATGGGTGAAGAAAACAAAAAAAAAGTCTCTGCTTATATTCTTTTACGATTAGTTAATTGAGTTTATTGTGTTTTATTATTTTATTAAATTGCTTAATTTTTTCGCAACTGTATTAAAAATAGTTGTTCAGTACACGTGCGGAACCGTCATTGCAACTTGTTCCGACTGTCAACCCTCACCTTCGGCTGCGCCTCGGCTCGGGTAGACATTTGTCGGAACTCTTTGCAATGACAGGCTTTCCGCACTTGTAATGAAATCTACTATTCTTGAAGGGATGTTAGATGGATATTTTTTTCACGTACTGGCAACACGCATGCACAAAATATTTGTGACGCGGGGTGACAAACCTACTTTAACATGTGTGTGATTATTTGATTTGTATTTTGTTTACTTTACGTGGGCTCCTATCTGCTTCGCGTACAGTGCTTCTTTTACATTATTTCGTAGATTTCTTGTTGTTTCTGTTATTGTTTTTGTTTATTGTGAAGTTTGAACCGTTGTTACTTGTTTGCTATTGTGTCTCTGCTATTACTATCTAACCCATTTTGCATTATCTTATGCGCTTTAACCCAAGATATAATTCTTATAAGTAGATTTTAACAAAATCTGTAAAAGCAAAACCTCACAATAAATTTGGTTTAAAAGAGACATGAAGAAAAAGGTTTACGACACCCTGTTGCCAAACTCAAATGTGAAAGTGACATTTTTTTTTGCACCGAATTATAAACCGTACTTTAGTAGTGCAATATATTTACTATCGAGTAATATAATATATTTTTCTATTTTTAACATAAAATATGACAAATAACTGCCTCATGCATGAATATTTTTGTTGTCGTTGATTTGGAAACTGTCCGTGCGTGGCTCTCTACCGCTGTAGATTACGTACTCTCACTAAGGGTCCATAGTATCACAAATTTACTGTACGTGATTTTATTGCCCGCTTGTTGACGTGCCAACCTGAAAAGAAACATTAATTTAGTATAATTGACTATTTTGTACTTTGGTTTTAAAGCAATGTTCTAGCATCATCTATAGGTAATTTTTGTTTTCATCAATGTCAATGTTGATTGGAACTGTAGCTTGAGAGTTCCTCATTCCTAACAAAGAATATTACAGATGATTTGTGCTATTAAATTTTTTTAACTTTATAAAATGTATAGGTACGGTACCTACCAAAAACCACGGTATACATAAAAGGTCAGTAATTGTGACGTCATAAAGGGATGATGACAGGCCGTGGCAGACACTGCTTTTGTTTCTGGCGCAAAAAGGTGGCAAAAACCAACCCGACATGTCGCCTGCGATCGTTGAGGATATGTTAAACGGGTCCAGAGGGGTTAAGCAACCTTCGCAGTACTCGGTCACCGGACCATAAATTTATTTTCTCGTAGTCGTTCACGATACCATAAATTTATACCTAATCTCGAGCTCCTCGAGACCTTCGACATTCAGGTTAAGCCGTTGGTCCCAGCAGCGTTTTTAAGTCGTTAATACCCACCAATGGGTAGTTGGTCATGGCTTATTCTCCTTAGGAATTCCTGTGCCCTAAGCACTGGGGACTGATGATGAATAACTCTTTCTTTTGATTATCGCAACGCATGGTTGTCATAATTATAGTACCTACTTACCACTAACAATGTATAAAAGGAAAATATTCCTATACATAAGTATGAGAAAACTTTCCTTCAGCATTAGCTTTTTGTATAATTTTTATTATTGTACCATTTTGTCTTGCAACGACATAATTATTTTGTAAATGCGTTGCGTTTTTTTCGCCTGTTTTTCTTGGCAGTTATAAGATGTCCATAACAGGTGGTAGGTAAAAAAAAGTTGGATGATTCATAAGCATTAATGCCATTAATTTTATTTTTATCCCATCGATTCGAAAAGCGAATATTGTTTATCTAATAACAGGGTCCAAAACGATTCATTGTTTACCTGTTATTATAAGAGGGTATAAATGAGATTTGAATTTTGAACAGCTTCATAACAGGGTCCAAAACGATGAGATTTGAATTTAGAACATAATTAAAGAAGCATTTGGTTGGAGTGTAGCAAAGGGTGTGCAGAACTAAAAAAAAAATCAACTGATTTTGTACGGGGCCGGGACTTTTTTCCGGGACCGAGAAATTTTCAAAAACGGAATTTTATAAAATTGAGAATATCTCGTAAACGGTGAGTCGTAGCTAAAATCTAACAAAATTTGACCCCCTACGGCATCCCCGGAGATACTTATAAGGAATCTGATGGACATATATTTAAAAAAAAATTTTTTTTAATTTCAAAACTCAGATTTTTTATCTTGCCCGACTAGCGCTATGATGTATCCGAACGACAAAGAAATGTAGGTAGTTTGAGTTGTCTTTACTGCTTTTCTTATAGAGGGGGATGAAAAGCAGAGTGTATTACTCGGCCGCAAAATTATTTTCAACTCGGGCGGCGTATATTGAATCCCTCGCTGCGTTCGGGATTCTACTTTAGAATCCCTCGCTGCGCTCGAGATTCTACTCTAGAATCCTTCACTGCGCTCTGGAGTCAAAATAGCGCCCTCGCCGTAAATATATTATTTTGCTCCCTTGTAATACAATCTACTATTAATCTATATGAATACAATTTTTTGACTTTGACTTTGACATTATTAACCCACCTTACGCCCTGCCGTGGCAGGCCCGGCAGCAGTACTCTGCATAGTACGCGTAGTGGCATAGCCGCGCCTGGACAGCCAGCACGCAGTTGTTCAGCTTGTCTACACATTGACCTGTATTAAACCAAAGGAAAACGAAATTAGATTATTTCCGATAAACTAAACCTAAAGATTTAAAAGAAAAGTCATTAGACTCACCGTTGGGAGTTCTATCCCTGTTGTTTAGTGTGTTATGGCTTTGGTGTCTTGTGACTCGCTGCTGCGGGTCGGATACTGTAAAAATGTTTAATTCATCAATTAAATTTTATCAGAATTAGTATTACTGCTATTACTACTAAGAATAATAAATAAATAACTAAATATCTTTCAACATCTTGACAATTGCCATGCTGGAACTGAACTAAGCCTAAGCCTTAGCGTTGATTAAGTATTTTATAACATATTATGTGAGTGATAGCCTGATGACTATACTGGGGCACTCGTTGTCTCGCGCCGCACCGCCCGCGCCCGCTGCCCCGCCCCGCGTGCATCACACTGTGCAGGACTGGACTCAGCCCTACATGTGGCCAAATGTGAAGAATCATAAAATCTTCTTACTATACCAACATCATGATGGATTAGGAGCTAGCCAGACTACTTATAGCCTTTGTAAAGCACCTTGCCGGCATGCAGGTCCGCTGGGCAGCCGGCCTCATGCTGGGACACTCGTTCTCCCGCGCCGCGCCACTTGCTCCCGCTGCCCTGCCCAACGTGCACCACACTATGCGGGACAGGACTTAGGAAGGAATACATGTGGCCAAATATGAAGCCTCTTAGAACCTTCTAACGATACCAACCTGATGGTGGATTAGGAGCTGGCCTGACTATAGCCTTTGTAGAGCACCTTGCCGGCACGCAAGTACGCTTGGCGGGCGGCCTCACGCCGGGGCACTCGTTGTCCCGCGCCGCGCCGCCCGCGCCCGCTGCCCCACCCCGTGCGCACTACACTGTGCGGGACTGGACTCAGGCCTACATGTGGCCAAATGTGAAGCCTCTTACAACCTTCTAACGATACCAACCTGATGGTGAATTAGGAGCTGGCCTGACTATAGCCTTTGTAGAGCACCTAGCCGGCACGCAAGTACGCTTGGCGGGCGGCCTCACGCCGGGGCACTCGTTGTCCCGCGCCGCGCCGCCCGCGCCCGCTGCCCCGCCCCGCGCGCACCACACTGTGCGGGACTGAACTCCGGCTTCGCAAGGACCGTCACACTGCACAAGATAAAATTATCGAAAAATTATTCAAGAAAAAATCCACTAGACTCAAAAGTACATTTTCGGACGGGACTCAACTGTTATTATTTATTTTTTCTGAATTTGCAATGTAATTTTTATTTCACAATTATATTGAAATACCAGAAAAAATCGACCTGCCTCCCAACTAAGTATTCTACCGGAGATAGTTGGGAGGAGGTTGTAGGTGTACTAACATAATTGCATTGTGAACCCAACCAGCAAATTGGCTGAAATTGCTGCCTATTTTGTTACCCAGAGTTGTATAATGGTGTTATAAGAGTTCCGGAAGCAGTTTAAAGTAATACAATTGCTTCTGTTCCTGCTTATAGCTGAATGAGCTACTTTAAGCGCTAAAAGTTGATCCTACTATCGCCTTTAATCTTACAAAAGATCTTTAAAGAACCCTTTTGCGTCTGAAGCCCTTAGATAAGAGTTAGTAAAAGATAGGTTACTACTTTAGGCTACATAGTAGCTGCATTTGCGCATCTTATAATCCATTTGACTGCATAAGATAATTTGTTATAGGTATTTCAATGTAGCTGCATAAAGTATTTAATAATTACTGCTGTACTACTAGCAGTGCCATAGGGGAAATTCTTAAGTAGGTTTTAGTTTCAATAATATGCATTATGGTACTAAAGACTGCTTTCAATCTTTAGAAAGGAAGCAAGAGCTTCTTTGAGTAACAAGTGTCCAATGGGCCAGGCGGCCATCTTATTTCGTCGCAATTGTGAAATTTAGTGTTTTTTATCAAATAAATAGTGAATTGTTGATGAAAATGGATTCAAAACGATGGAAATCGTAAAAAAAAACAGGTGGTTACCGCAGAAAAGTACGCAATGCTTACGAAAATATGCTGAAGCTTACTAATATCAAAATGCATCAAATTCTAATTGTAATTTGTTCAAGTAAGTATAAAACTAAGTAATTGTTTTTACGTTCTATTCCTTCACAAAATAATTTGTCTAATTTACCCATTCTTTGAAGGAGTTCAGCAGAACCAAATGAAAGCGATATACCAAGTTAGACACGAAACTTGTGTGAGGGTTCCGTAGAGATATTTTATTCAACGGATGATTTTGGAATAGTTTTTGAGGAACAAAAGTAAGTGAAAAAATAAAACTATTATATTTATTAATAAATTTAAGGACCGTATTTGTAACGTCACCAAGTGTGAGTTCGAACATGAGTGCAATTTGATGAGATGCTATTTTATATGTCAAGATTATACTCAAATGCGAACTCGGAGTTCAGTGGTGTTTATAAATACGGGCCTAAGATACATTTTTAATTTTTATGTTAATGTCATATTTTTGTTTTCTTTTTGTTATTGAATATCTGTCTTCTTTTGGGTCTGGGTGATATTTTGTGCATGTCTTTGTGTGTGTGTTTATAGTGTCCTGATGCAGGGAATTCTAGTGGGAATTATGAGTGTGATCGTGTTTTTTTTGTTTACAGGTGTGATTTCGTGGATTCTGAAAATGACTCTGACAAAAGAGCATATTTTGAAGATTATGAAAGCAAATGTGACTACCGCGATCAGATACGAAATTGGGCTATAAAATATAATTTAATAAAAAATAAACTATATTTAATAAAAAATATGCTAAGACAAGGCAATAAACCACTTGTACAAGTAGCGAAAAGACTTACTGAGTATGATTGCATTGATAATGAACAGAATGTTCATCGATCCGATATAATTTATCCACATGTGAAAGAAAATTTAAAGAGCCATAAGTATGTTCTGCATTTCAAAAATTTTGTACTTTCTACTAATACTGCTGACAGATATTTCTTAACGTTCAAAAAAGAAATAATGAAAGTTATTCGAGTTGAAAATGAAAAGAAAATATTATGTGAAAAATTGAGCAAATACAAATCGTTTTTGATGTTCCTATTCATTCTTCTTACCTGAATATTTTTAAAAGCACATGTACATTAAATTCAAGAATAGAGTACAATTGTTCACCTTCAGATGTGAAATGTAAATTTGTAGTTACTAAGTTCGAGTCTGAATTATACTTTATACCTTTACTACATACAATAGTTAAATAATATTCATAATTTCAAGTTATGTTATATTTCGTTATCAAAATTCTAACTAATGAAGATTACGAAATCTAAAATTTTGATTTAAGTAATCCCTTTAGTATGTAGTATATTATTTTATGTATTTTTTATAAATTTATTTACTGCATGTATTTGAATTATATTTTTATAATAAAATAATAAATATAAGTATATATCTATCTATATTATATTTTTATTTTAGGTGTATATATAGCATGTATTATTAGGTTTTGTACCGCATTCGTTGTTCTCTGTTTCCCAAAGGTTGACTGGCAGAGAATACTTTTAGTATTAAGTCCGCCTTGTATATTTTACTGTGTATTCTGTACAAAAGTTAAATAAATAAAATAAAAAAAATAATTAAGGAAGCTGTAACTTGTTTGGTAGAATAATATAACCATTTATAATTTATGAATCAACGTGTTTTATTGCTTTCTTTCATCGAACAAACTTAAAAACATCTGAGTAGGTATCTTATAATATAATCAGCACCTAGGTAAGGTAACCAAATTTAATGATCAAAATCATTCGACAAATTTTTAAAGTTCGCACTATGAAACTGAATATTTTTCCACTAGGTGGGGTCCTGAATCAAAATAATTTTTCATTTTCCCATAGTATGTACCTGTAATCAGCTGATCGTACATTTTGTATGGAAGGTTGAAAAATTATTTTATCCCACATTTTTCTTGGGGAAAGTTGTTCAGTTTCATATTTTGAACTCACCTCAAAATTTTGTCGAATGATTTCGATTTCACTCTGTAGCTGTTCTTAATGCAATATACCAAAAAACAATCTCCAAATATAAAAAAAAACCTTAAAAACACTTATCTTTGGTGAAAAACAACCTATCTTCTAAGGCACGTAAAACTAAATTATGTTATTATCAACAACAAATAGGTACTTCTTCTATCATAATTCTAGCGAGTATCACTTTCCTTATAAATCTAGGCAATAAAAAATAGGTAAATGAGCGGCTTGTTCCCACTATCACTACCGTGAAATACTTACTAGTAGGTACCTATAGTGCGAATATTTTTCCCATATTATTTACTAGGAGGAATTATAAGAAATTCATTTATCAATATCACTACCAGTGTGTGAGTAACGGTAGTGAAGTGACATTGATACACGGATTTCCCATAATTCCTACTAGTAAATCAACTGGGAAGAAAATTCACACTATACCTACTTTCATGGTAGTGATTAGTGAGAACAATGAGCTGATAAAATTAAATAACATTTTCACGTAAATGAAAACCGTAATACTAAATACACGTAAATGCAAAACTTTCTCCATGAAAAATGGTCCAGAAATGACTTTTTTTCTTTAATTTTTTTAAACTGTTCCTTGGTCCTATGTTTTATAGAGAAAGTTATTCAGTTTTTAAGAGCTTTGGGTATTTTTCGGTAATTTTGCTCCACCTTGTAAAAAGTATTTGTTTTTTCTGACGACATAAAATAAAAAAAAACCTAACCTAAAACAAATTTCGACAAGTTTGATCAAAGATTAACTGTTTTATCGTCTTGTAAATTAAATGCTAGGATACATAAGTAGGTACACGAGCAAGACGATAATTACAACAAATTGTCTTAATGTTAGTGATCGTACCCAACAAAAAAGTAAGTATTATCAAAATCAGCAGATAAAAAAAAACGAATAGCAAAGTTTCAAAATATGTAAAAATATATAATATCTTTATTCGGCCCCGCGTTGCTCTGGCGCATTGATGTCGTTCTCGGCCCCACGTTGCTCTGGCGCATTAATGTCGTTCTTAATTAATGTAACTTGATGTAACCAACCAGGTTGTGGTACTGAATTTTCTATTTTTGAAAGTTTTGTTCCTTTTTTCTTAGGCCAGAATAGAACATTATTTTTTTCCCATGCTGATGGGCAAATACACAACTCTTCTCGTTGTGTCTTTTCATTAGGTGTTTTTACAATTTTAAACGTCATTCTGAAAAGAAAACATCATAAGTATTTTATTTAAGCAAAAACAACAGAAACAATAAAGTCGCCCATACAATATCAACTTCACCGTTTTTTTTATTTAGCCCACGGATCTCTGAAATTGTCTATATCCACGAGTATTAAAACTACAGAAGAGAATATTTAATCTCTTCCAACTGCATATAAGACAAAATAGCGGCTCTTTTAATGGTTCTAACTGTACTAAGGAAGTAAAAATCACTCAAAGCTTTTTAAGAGAAGAAGTTAGCACTAAAGACTGCAAAAGAGAGACGATAAGGTGAAAATAAGGGTCTCTAGCTGCATGACGCAAACGCCATTTTAATTATGATTATTTTGGTTTGCTTGTTTACATTTTTAGGTTATATAGTATTTTTTAGCAAAACTTTAGATAAATAGAATAATTTATAAGTAGCTTATGGATTACCTATCAAGTTTAGTAACATTCTCATATGTAAAAAAGCAGTAACTACAGAAATTAAGATCTACTTTCAATACCGTATGTAAATTGAACAGATGAAATGTTATTACTTTGATGATAAAACAAAGGCGCGTTAAAATTACTCCAACTAATGTTACCTTTTTGCACGATAAACTTGACGGCGTTTTGCGATACGCATATAAAACACATACTTAAGACTCAAAAATATATACTTACTTGATTGAAAAAATAATTATGATGGCAGCCAACTGGATTTATTATGCACTGCACTGATATTCTATGTGGATGTCAAAACAGAAAGAAATAATGAACCTCTGAAGGACCTTCGAATATAATCATTCGTTCATTCTTTCGTTCACTAAGCGCTACAAGGGCTTCAAAGTGGTAATAATTATAAATTGCAGCTATTGTACTACTTTTATGCTGCTGTTATGCAGTAGAATTAGAACTATGGGCTGCAAAAAGTGGTGCCCAATTGGCGAGACAGTTGCTTTATAGCTGCTGCATAGCTTGCTCTATTTCTTACGCTTAGTACCTTGAGGAATAATCGGATTGGCTCTATAGCCTCACAGCAGCTAATTTTGCTGGTTGGGAATGCATAAATTTAAATGCATTGACTTATTAGGTACCACAAAAGAAAATGTTTCATTGGTCTATTCATCTGCAATCATCGGTATTAAAATTAATTTACTTGAGCAAGTTTTACTTTCAAGAAGATTTAGAACTTTACAACTCATACTAAAATTTTATCTATTTTGGGAACTTTGAAGAGAAAACATCTGCGTGTGTTCAGTTTCTTATACTAACCTGAACCCAAACGCTTATGCACCACAACGGTGAGGCTTCGGCACCTGGTAAGAGACTCCACTGAGTCTCCTCCCGTGCCCCCTATGCAGATCACTAGTGCACTTTTACTAGCCTGACTCTAGTCGCTCATGTACCACGAGGGTGCGCAGGCACCACCGACCGCACGCTAGCTCTTAAGACTCCCCCCGTTGCCCGTTATACAGATAAACCGTGCACTTGTACTAACCTGACTCCAGTCACTCATGTACCACGATGGGGTGCAGGCGCCGCCACATGCTCGCTCCGTCTCGGGCTTCGGCGCACGGCACGAGCCGTCTCTTAGCCTCCTTCCGTTGCCCCATATGCAGATCACACGCACACTTGTAGGTACTAACCTGACTCCAGTCACTCATGTACCACGATGGGGTGCAGGCCCCGCCACACGCTCGCTCCGTCTCGGGCTTCGGCGCACGGCACGAGCCGTCTCTTAGCCTCCTCCCGTTGCCCCCTATGCAGATCACACCGCGGACCTGTCTTCCGTCACAAGATGCCGAGCACGGTGACCATTCACCTGAAATGGTGAAGACGACTTACTTTAAATACATACTAAATTGATGTAGGGTAGTGGTGTTTGGCTAATCTGTGATATCGAAGTTATCAATGATACTGTTATTCTATAATTTCAATTATGGGATTCAAAAATCAAAATTATTAATCTTCGCATTCTTTATGTAGGTTATGAATTTTTTTTTCCGACTCAGAAACATCTGAATTTATAAGGCTCTGCCTCACATCAAAAATAAAAATAACACTTATAATTTTAACCACACCCCTCTGTTTTAAGTTAAGTTATGTTTTCATTGTCAACTAGGAACAGTTTTACAAGTTAAGGAAACGATAAAGAAAACAGTTGAAGGCAAATTGGATCATACCATAAATCAAATCATTAATTATATAATATACATCCAACAGCTTTCAGCAGTTCAGTAAATCCTCTCATTTAACTGCAGATTAATAGGTGAGATAAAAGTAGCACTAGATAATAATTAACGGCTAGTTAGTGTTTCTCTAGACGTCTGTTTCGAATGGCGTGGGTACAATCTGTTGTGGATATTAAATAACACGGTTAATTGAGTTGAATGTTTGCACTGGCATTATTATGCAAACAATTCAATGTATTTTCAATGAAATTACACCTAAATTACACCTAATGAGACAAAATAAGAAAGATGACAGTGATTTTTTTTCATCGGGATGCAGAAGATCTAGGTAAACAATCGTCAACCAGACCGCAGATTGGAGAATGCAGTACAAGAATACCCGAAATCGCCAGGCATGACTGAGAATTATCGCGATCAAAGTCAATGGATCAAAATAAATCATCATGGAGTTGAATTGCATTCAATACTTACTGGTGAACCACTGTGCGTCACATTGCTTCCTCGGCGTACAAGTCTGGGTAGACGCAGGGGCATGCGACGCGCACCCAGTAGGTTCTGCGCAACGGACGCCTCTCGACTGCACGCCACCGCCAACACACCAGCCCACGCACTGAACAGATAGTTGGATTATGACAGCTAGCTGCTTTAAGACGCTGTTAAAAGTATCAATTGTAAGCTGATTGTAGGACTCATCATACAATTTGCAGCAAATATTATAATTACTTACGGAAAATATATTTACTATGCATAGCCTAATAAGTTAAAAATGAATAAACATATTTCTTTTATTATCAAATAAAAATAAAAATATGTTCTTCAATAAACAATTGTGTAAAATCAAAATCAGACTTAATATAGAATCAGGTAATTTTTGGAAATTTACGCTCATTCTGCTCATCATTCGCAGAAAAAAATATGGGACTTAAAAACCACTATGAGGATTCTACAAAAGAACTTAACTTAAATGTTCTAATCTAAAACTTACATCTGACCACTCAGTATACAGCCATCCACCAGCGGCATCATATCTGTAATTCGGTGACATCGCTGGTACCAGCTCGTTGTCAGTCAAGTTGTTCGCTAAAGATATGACGGGTCCATCGTGGAAGGCGTCTGTGCGGTCCTTGGGCCGGACTTGCCGTCTAGCGTCGGGTCTAGGTGCATCAGCCGCTATGGTGGTACCGTCGCAGTTGGGAATGTTGCAGGACTCACTGCTTGGAGGCATGGGCAGGGGACACTTTTGGTCGCTTATCTGAAATTAGAGATTGCTTCAAGCACAAGCGATGCACGTTTGCAAGTTCAAATGTCCAATAAAATATTGTTGGGTAAGTTGAAGCCTAAAAATAACTTAGCCCTAACTTGAGTTAGCTACTAGTTCTGATAACTGTTAAGTTTTACCTTAATTCCTAACTTGGATTTTAGATCACTCAGTTGTTATCTATACCTTTGTAATGCCTCTGGCGTGGTCTTGTACACAGCCAACAATTCTGGTTCTTTGTGCCGGTCCACAAACAGGACATGGTCCCCAGGCTGCCGCCCTCCATCTTGGAGGGCATGGTGCTCCTCCACATCTTCGCCGACGAGTTGGAGGAGGAGCTCCCGAACAGTACGCTGAGGAAACTTCTTTCTCTTCCTTCCCAGAAACTTCAACACATTTAAACTTCCCTATCTGAAGTCCACCACCGCAGCTCCTCGAGCATTGCGAAAATGCCAATATCTTCCACACAAATTTCCTTTCCCCAATCACATTACTTTCTATCTGTGACTGACTCTCCAGCGTCTTAAAATCTGGATGCTTCTGTGGTGAAGCATCCAATTTAGTGTGTTGGAGATTCTTTTTGTGCAAATCTGCGTTATGGTGTCGGTGATGCCTCGTCATCGTGTGGTGTTGCTGATTGTTAGTAGGTATGTCGTTACTTTCTTCGGGTTCAGTATCAGTGAGGAAGTCGTATTTTATGTTTGGATTCGGTTGCGTGTAGAGTATCTGCAATAAATTGTTTATTATTAAAAGAAATGGAGGTTAGAGGAGCCCGTAGCGCAAAGGTTAGCAGGCTCGTTGAGATTAAGCAAATTTCGCAATGTTCCGGCACTGGATGGGTGACTTAAAATTGGCCATCTCGAGTTCTTCCATTTGGCAACTTAAACCATTGGTCTCAGCTGCATTAGCAGTCGGTATTACCTACAAATCATGACTATGTCACAAGTCGTGATCCGAGTGGGGAAATTAAAATAGTTGCTGACGATTACTTTTACGAGCGAAATGGTATCTTTCTTTTTAATTGGACAAAGTCTTACCATTATGTCAATGGGATGATGTATAGGTCCATGTGCGATCACGTTGTCGAGTCCTGCGCTCCGTGTGTATAGAAAACGAGCTCCAGCGGCTTCGTACGTCCCAGGGGCGCTCACGGCAAACTCTCCATTCATTATGTACGATCCGTTCGAAACTTTCAACGCTGAAACAGGCGTAAAGGTAAGGAAGGTTTAGTAATCTGTGAGCAGATAGTAGGAGATGTTTACTCTGTATTGTGTCCAAACCGTTTTAGAGCGAGGGTTGTTTAATAAGTAAATAAAAAAATAACAACGGGTTGCACTCCGGGACTCTTCCTGCACTCTTTTTCACTTCTGCCGGCAGAAGTGAAAAGTGCTCCCTAGACTTTTTCACAAAAAAAGGAATTTGACAAAAAAATTATGAAAGTACGGACTGGATTTGAACCGAGGTCTTCTGGCTTCAATGCCGCCCGTTTTCTAAACTGAGCTATTACAACTTTGGAATGAGCAATTACAACTTTGGAAACGATGGCGAAATTTGCCTTCGTATTCTTATGACATTGTAACAGTTTTTTTGATTAGGTCACGTGTCCGTCTAACGAATTTTAGATCTGACGGTCACGTGTCCTGACGCGAGTTTAACATTTTTTACCCATAACAAAAGTGCACAACGCCGCTAAAGAAGTTTTAACTTCAAAAAGGTTTGCGTTTGTAGGTTTTGACACATTCTTTGACAGGCTTGGAGCCAAGACCTCTGCGATCATAAAGAAGATATAGGTAGAGCTAGTATAAATAAGTTTATGAGGTAGAGTGTGTGTCAGATAACTCTGCACGTGCCTGGCGCGTTTTTGGCGCTAGTTACAGTGCATTTTTTTGTTCTAATGTTATAGAAAAGATTAGTATTCGATTTTTACCGCGCGCAGACTTATCTGACGAGCACTCTAGTTATTTATTTTAAATAAAGCAAAATACAGTGAAGCTCTATATTTTATTTACCAATATCTTGTAATTGAGCTGTGAGGCTTCAAGAGTCTCACGTAAAACATATTTTCTGAAATAAAAAAAAAAGTGTCTTCAATATTGTAGGCCCAGTCAATTGAACATGAAGATCTTAGTATCACCCATATTCTGATAGCGTTAATGTCTACATTGTCAACGAGTAAGCTGCTCCGGCTTCAAAGCTAGGTGCGTCATATTAGTTAAATAAAACTGCGATACAACCGACAATTGTGAAAACTACTGTTTCCATTTAACTCGCAATAATTGCAACATAGGCGCCTCTATTTAAGAGATGCGCCTGCACTGCGTCGGCAAAGCGCGTGTGCAATTCCAATCAATCGATTCGACATCGATCTTTGCACTAGTGAGCACTTCATCTCTTGATTAAGATCACTCCTTGTGACCTAGTATTGTTCGATTTATAACTTGCAGTCTCCAATAGGAATATTGACATAATTATTGATGCAGAGATTTGGCACAAGGACTATTTAGCTACTATGATATATTTATTATTAACATAACCAATATGGCAATTAATATGGCTATTGTGTTTTAGATTCAATTATCACTTATTAACTCTGACCTTAGTAGGTACATAATATCAAATGTGGTTGTAGCTGGCCACTATCTATGTGAAATTGAGGCGACGTACACCTCGTAGCATACCTAGTAGTCACATAGGAATAGCCAAGTAGCAATTGAGCCTGCCTGAACATCAGTTATATAGCAATTGAGAACAACACTGATACGTAGTTCAATAGTATGATCAACTCTAGCGTAGGTAATAATAACCAATGAAGTTGTCACTGGCCACGATCTCCGTGACATTCAGGCTACATGCAACACGCGGTACTGTCGCTACATAAATGAGTAACCGACCTCGAGTGAACAGCTCTGATACAATACTAAAGAGAGTGCACAAGATCATCTCAAACATAGTTGAAACATTATGTGAACAGCCCTAATATAAAACTCAAGAGTATGAAAATCTCAAACTTAGTTAATACTGACCAATGTAGTTGCCACTAGCCACTATCTCCGAGACATTCAGGCGATACGCTCCCCGCGGTACTGTCGCTTCATACGAGTAGCCGAGAGGCAGCCGAAGCCTCGTGTGAACAGCCCTCATATAAAACTCAAGAGTATGAACATCTCAAACATAGTTAATACTAACCAAATGTAGTTATCACCTGGCCACGATTTCCGAGACATTCAGGCTATACGCTCCCAGCGGTACTGTCGCTTCATACGAGTAGCCGAGACGCAGCCGAAGCCTCATGTGAACAGCCCTCAAAGAAAACTCAAGAGTATGAACATCCCAAACATAGTTAATACTAACTAATGTAGTTATCACCTGGCCACGATCTCCGAGACATTCAGGCAATACGCTCCCAACGATACTATCGTTTCATACGAGTAGCCGAGAGTCAGCCGAGCTCCATTATGTGAACAGCCCTAATATAAAACTCAAGAGTATGAAAATCTCAAACTTAGTTAATACTAACCAATGTAGTTGTCACTAGCCACTATCTCCGAGACATTCAGGCGACACGCGCCCCGCGGCACTGTCGCCACGTATGAGTAGCCCAGGGGCAGTCGACCCCGTGTGAATAGCCCTGATACGAGGCGCCGCCCGCACCGGAGGTCGCGGGATGCTGCCGATGCTAACACGCCTTCGCGACCCACCACCTGACAACAAAACAAAGAATTAATCTAATTTATAAGAACCTAATATAAAAGACTACATTTGAAAGGCTGCTTCTGGTCTTACAGATAAGGACCCTTCCCAAGTAAGTTTGTTATGATCTTATAATAGTATCAATAAGGATGAAAGTGTAGGTCCCCTTCTTCTTTTTGAAATTTGGAAGTTGCAAGTAGTAGTATAGTAAATATTACGTTTGATTTTTCCAAATAACTTCAAAGACGAAATGGGAATAAAGTTAACAAAAAAATATTGCAAAAAGTTAGTTTCTTAAAGAAAAATATTCACCACATATTATAATGAATGTATTTCAGCGTCTTGTAGGAAAACTTTGCGTCTACATTTAAGTACTTTCCCTTGATGTGTCATAGCTGTAACCAGATTTCACGCCTATGGACAATCGCCAACGCCAAGGGTCAAAGACTTAGGTAGGTACATCAAGACTGTGACTCGAATGAATTAGTCAATCACTAAAAATAAATAATGAAGATTCCTTTTATAAACCGGATTGGGTAATAAAAGTTCTAAGAAGAAATAATTAAATCAGTTTAGGTAGGTACGTACCCTACTAGAAGAGTTACGGCAAGAAACAGATTTCCACATACAAAATCAAAAGTCAACTCATTGATTTGTGTAGTAGTAAGACGTTCAATAGCCTACCTCTCTTTATAAATTAAAAGGGCTATCAACTACAAAAAGACATATATCCTGAAACGCCCCAGAAATGAGACACAATAGATTTTCCATTGTACTCCGGCCCTATTCGGCTGATCAGGCGTCAATTAACTAAATTGGTATTATTTAAAGAAAGGAGTTTTAACAAACAAATACTCACCAGCACAACAGAACTTAGCTGGGGGTCTATTGCTAATAATTAAGCAAATTATATTCCTACACCACAAGACGCTACTATACTAAAGCAGTTGAGAATGTCCACGTCTATGTTATACTTAAATTCCATTACAGGCCTATCCAGCAATTTACTGGTTTATTTAAACAGGCAGCTAGTCAGTCACGCTATACCTCTGTAGCACAGAATAAATACTACCATACCGGTATTCTATCTTCATATAAAAGGTCGGGACGCGAGTTCTAGTTCCACGACGCGCACATGTTACACCTTTTCTAAGCCGCAAGAGCATAATTAAGATGGAAGCACTGTGCTCGTTACATTCGTAAAAATTTAATGTTGAAAAGTATAGTTTTGTAAGTATTTAAAATTTAATAAAGGAGATAATAATAAAACCAAATATTATAACAATAAAACACATAACAAAATAACAGAAATACAGAACAAAATCTTAAAAGTTTCTGACCTCTATGCTAGATTTTATAAAATCTGTATGACAGAGATCATCCTTTCCACTATTGCCACAATGTTAGTCTAGCAGCTGTAGTATTTCAATGAAGATGGAATACTTGTAAGTTGTATTTATTCTGTGTCTGTAGGGTCAACCTGCGTACGCGCTCGGTTTTACCGGGATTAGGTTGTCAGTCTCTGGACTCTATGATTTCACGGTTGTAGGTACTGAACGATATGGAGTATAGCAAATTAAAGATCTATTTTGTAAATTAACGTTGAGCTGCACACTGGTCGAGTATTTTCTTTATTATTTGATGAAGCAATTTGATAATAGTATAAAAATACGTGTAGAAAACTTTTATTGCCTATGCTAAAACAGAAATACACAACGATATTGCATAAAATTATTAATTAATTTTCTTTAAATAATATCTCATACCATAACATTTCAATGTCATCATTAACACTAAACGTGATTACAACCAAAAGAAATAAAGGTGACAAAGCATAAAAACCAATGATCTAAGTGCCACCATATATCTCAACGCAACGCACGTACCTAATTGAAAAACCACCGTAATACCAGCATATCGGATGTTTAACAACTTTAAACAAGCGAACACCTCAATCGATTTCACGACCAATAATGACCGAAGAGTAAAATTTGCCGGTCGTCAACGATGAATGCCACTCAACTTCTGTTTCAACTTTACGATCCTGCCCATTCGGTTTGAAGTGAAACTTTTAGTATCGAACACAACTCCGTAAATTCAAACTGCACATTTTCTTTTGTTTACAAGTTCCACATAGAAGGAGGAAACCATTTTTCACCAAGACAAAGGTCACGAAAAATCTTTTTGTCGAGACAGACGAGACTAATGCTGCTACATTTCGTAACGCTAAATGTGACACTAATGCATCTGAAACATTAGTGGTCGGTAATATCAATTTTATGGCCACTATATGCGAGATAGATGCGCCCAAATCTGAAGGCACTAAGAGAACGTTGATTGCGATGCAAAAACTCTTTGTTGTGCAATGGCCGCAAAATAAATACTTTGTTGCTATTATAGTGAATCATCTTGTAATGGCAGAATAATGCGGTAAGGCTTCATAATCATACTTTGTTACTTTAGCCTAAAAGGCAATAGGCGATTACCGCAAATATAATAAGAGATAATCTCAGAATAAGACAATTGAATTTAAAAAGCCCTAAATCCAGTGTTTTATCTCAAACACTTTATCTTATTAACATAAAAGTTGTTGTTACCGCTGATAGTAAAAATAGTATTAAGCAACAACCGGATAATGAATTGAAAACGTTTAAGTAACAACCAGTAGCATTAGACGCCCCCATAAAAACCCACTCATTATTGTCTAGTCAAGTCCTCTAGTTAAATTCGTAAAATATGAGACTTGTCAGTTTGTTTTTATATAGCTTTGACTTGACCGCGTAGCTGGTGGGCCATAAAAATTCTTTCGCCCCAATTTAAGCCAGATTACTCAGTCTCTGACACCATATTCAAGTGGCATTGATTTCCTTATTTTTAATTAATGGTTTGTTAGTTTATTGAAATATGTTAGATTGTAAACAATAATTTAGTAAATATACTGCCTAACAATGTGATAAATTAGACATTTAAATTGTAGATCTATCTTGGAACGGAAATATAACTAGCAAAAAATATTTTTTTTCATTGATGTGCAGTAACGGTTCCATTTTATTGAAGTATCGCGTGAAACACTGTCTATTTTCACTCATTCACATCACGATTTATTTCACGATTATGAAATAATCGTTACAGCCATAATAATATAATATTTATCATTTATCTCTAAACCTCTCCGCACACGGGCCACCGACCACAACCACAAAACGCCGCCACCGACCTATTTCCTGTGGTTTTCATACATCTCGCCGCAGCACACGGTTTACACCTGCCGGCCGGCGCCGGCGCCGCTCCTTTGTTTCTTCTTCTAGCTTCAAGTGGCAGCGCGTTTGTGGCTGTCACGTGTGGCTCGTGTGTGGCGACGGCTAATTCTAAATCATAAACTTATTTATACTAGGGGTATAATAAGTTTATGTTCTAAACCACAACAACTTGTTATTTGGCATTTCGTAAAAACATAAAAAAAATGTCATAATTAAGAACATTAATCACAGGTATGAGGACATTTTGATCAATAAAACTAAACTATAAAAATGATAATGATTATCATAACGTGTATTTGTTATAGTTTCTCATATAATTTTAATGTTGTATTTTAGGAAGTAACGATCTTCTCAAATGAATAAAAAAGCTAGTCAATAGTAGCGTCCTCGATTCTCAAAGACAAATATTAAATGAACAAATTAAATTTCTGCTATCGCACATCCTACATTATGTTTGCTAAAATTTGTTTTTGACCCAATTTCTCGTGAGGCTATCACAATGACAAGGTAACCGTGCTCAGTCATTGCCATAATAAAACATCATTTTATGGTAACGCCATTTTGTCGAGCGACTACGAGTATAAATTGTTAGATGCAATCTGTTCTATCCTCTCCGGACAAAGTATAGCAGATATATTACTTGATTACTTTCAATTGTTTGTCATTTATGGTTCGAAGCTCAAGAACGGACAAGGCTGAAACATTTAGGGTATGCAATTTAGTGCATACATAGAAAAATAGGACAGTGTGTTGAAATATTGAATCAAAAAGGTATAATTCTTCACGCTTGTGATATTAATGTTCTCATTCATGTCATCGCTTCGTTATGATTTTGATATAAATATTTGCAAATGATAGATGATGCTAGAAAGTAGGTATATTGGATCTTATACAGTAAGATTATAATAATATCAATCGCAAATAAATAGTTTATATTTTTGACAAATATATTTTCTGGCACTAAATCTCTAGCACGTAAAAGCACTATGAAAACTCTCATCTTACTAGTATTTATTACTGCAAGGCACTAACCGCTGGTAATAATCCTATAAAGAAGCTTATCATCATCATGTAAAGCTTTTAATGCATTGCTTTATACATGTAAGGCATTACTATCAGGAATTTGAACAAATATTTCTTACCAGTTTTATTAGTAAATCTCAAGCTGTTATGTTTTGTTTCACGTTTACGCTGTAAGACGCGTATTACTACCAAGTACCTTATGAAAGTAATAACAAAAACAGTTATATAATAAAGTAACCACTTTAAATTGCACCGAGGTTGCATTTATTACAGTTAAGCACGTCAGTCGTTGACTTTTCATTATCATACACGATGAGGTTCACCGGATAGAAATTATATATTTACCAACTCGGGGGAGCGGCGGGTATTATTCGTGGTTTAATTTCGCTGCCACTGATCCGGTGTACGCGAGGTTTATAAATACTTAAAACGGTTAACGAATGAATTTCTGACGAGAAAATCACGACAACGATAAGTTCCGAAAGGGCTTCTGTTTCATATCCCACCAGAATCAGATGTGACCGGCGCTAAATTTAGTAATCTGTTCGATATCACTCATGATAACTTTACGTTCATCGCTCGTTACAGATTCGATACAGTACATTTGGGTAATGAAATGACGTACACGAATACAATAAAGGAATGCCAATTGGTTATGACGCGAGCTCAAAATTTATAGAGCCGTATATTCAGGTCGAATGAACAGCTGAATCAGATAAGTAGGATTCTAAATTAGTCATTCAGCCGTAGCCAGTTACTAAAACAAAGGTGGCTAGGGAGTGCGACGAAGCGACTATGCAAACACCCATGTGCACCGCAACCGGGCAACTGGGTCGTCTCGTGTTTATCGTGCAACATAATAATACCTTATTCAAATTAAATAAGTGGTACACTCCGACGGAATTAACATAATACTGTCGCGTATGTATTATAATAAAATTGTAAACATGATAAAACTGTAACCGATTTCCATCACACTGTAACAACTAAAGAGTTGTTTCATAAAATGGTTAATATTTGCCACAAATAATAGATAGGCAAACGGGCAAAATCGTGATTATTCCCTTTGGAAGTTTGCTAAGCGTCTACGTGATATCCGTTTGTAAAACCAACAGCTGGCGCCGCAGAAGTTTGTCGGAGACGCGGAGTTAATACAAGAGACATACCTACCGCCCACTAAAAGCATTGTTGACCGACGTTTTATAACCGACGACGACGCGGTATTTGGCGTCGACGTTGATTTCCTAGCCGTAAAATGAACTAACAATTTCAATGTCAGACTTTAAGGTAAACAAACGAACTATATTAATGACAAAACCACCCGCTTAGTTACGCGGTGATTTCGTAATTTTAATAGACGCTAATAAAAGTCTTATTTTTGATTCGGAACTGCTAGTTAATAAATCAAATGAACAACTCGATGTACCTGATATATTTTTGATTAAACAGTTCACGAAGATCAATAACAAAACGATATTGTAATAAATGGACGTCCGACTGACCTTAATATGCAAGTGTTCAAATTTTTTACCATTCGAGATAGGTGATCACAATAGTTTGAAATTGGGCGTCTAGACATCTCGGCAATTTACTATCATTTACACATATCTAATGATTTATGTATCATTTCTTCAATACGGTGTAAGTGTTCTAAATACTTAAGAATATACATAATTTTATGTAAAATGGTACTTACCAAGGCGAGGGTGAAGACGATAACAGCAATATAAGCCATTTCTAGTGATCCTCGTTATAAATCACTGGATTTATATCACTTCTTACACTCGGCAAACTGAAGTTTGCCAGTAAAGAACTATTTGAAATACCAATGTCCTTTATCGATATTTGTGTTAGATAAACATGACCTAAAGATACGATTTTATAATCCAACCTGAATGATTACATCTCTATTGGTATTTGATATCATTTCACTTTCTCTATCTTACGATGGTGTCGTATCAATAAAGATAGTTATTAAGAAATCATAAACGTAATAGTGTATGATGATAACCTACATTCATTTCTACTGTATCCAAACAAAGACTACAGTTTATTAAGGCATCCACTGATAAACTAAACTGTCTTAACTGATATACTTGAAAGGGAAACTTAGAGTTTCAATGTGAAAAATTGTGACAAAAACTTTAGATTTAATTTGATTTTAAATCAGATGTGGATGTAGATCTTCTGATTTAAATCAAATCTTGATAGCTAGCCATTAATAAAAATAAAAAGGTTAAAGCCGTTTAATTTTATAGCGAGTTTATTGCAGGAAGTTTTCTGTTGACAACGGCAGCTGTAATTTGTCATCAATCCACATTAGCGTTTCTAAGATGTTCCTTATTATCAAATCTCACCGCTTGGCTTGATACAAATCTCGTACGCATGATCTTGAGCACAAATTGCGAGATTATTTTTTGCGTGTTCAAAATGGACTGAAATATCAAGGAGTCGTAAAAACACATTCTTTCGTAATTTCATAGATATGCCGTGTGTTAATAAACATTGAGTTAATGTAAACATTGGTGAAGGAGAGATAACACTAGGAAATAATTCAGATACGAATTGTCGACTGCGCGTGGAATCAAGGCGTTCGAGTAAAAGAAGACCTAGTTGTAGATTTAATTGTTACAATATGAGCACAACGGTTTTTAGCAGGCTTTAGTTTATAATCCTACTAATATTATAAACTAGCTTTCCTGCCGCGGCTTTGCCCGCGTGCGTGAGAGCGACATAATACTACTTTTTATCCCGAAAAAATATCACATTCCCGCGGGATAACGTCATGTAGTCCACGCGGGCAAATCCCCTGGCGGAAAGCTAGTCATCATTAAATTAAGCGATCGAATTAAAATTAGTAACAGCTCTTTCATTATTAATATGTAATGTGATTAATGAGTAATTTAGTATGAAATATTATAAATGTAAAAGTTTGTTTGTTTGTTTGTTGGTTTGTTTGTCCGTCTTTCAAGTCAAAACGGAGCAATTTGGTATGGAGATAGTTTGGATGCTAGAGAGTGACATAGGTTACTTTTAATCCCGAAAAAATATCACAATCCCGCGGGATAACATCGTGTAGTTCTCGCGGGCGGAGCCGCGGGTGGAAGGCTAATTTTAACAGTAATAGGAAGGAAAATGCAAGTAAAACATCAATCATTTCACGTATTTCCATCGGCAACAAATCACTCAGCCGTATTTTTAAACACCTTATTTATAGAAACGTAAATTATTTACAGCTCAAAATGATTCCATACGTTCGTCTGTCGGTTTGCAAAACCCTTCAAGGGCAGGTAGTTCGTAGTTAAAAGCAAACATCTTTTATATCTCCTCTAAATAGACTAACATTATTGGTGTAATCTTTACGATGAATTTTTGGTTTTCCTTGCGTCACAGACTATATTTTAGTCGTTCCCGAAACTCTTTGGAATGCTATAAATTTTAAATTCCTCGTCTTGCCCTTTGAGGCACTTGTCATGTGTAGTAAAAACTAATTATATGAACAATAGTGAATAAATCAAAATGCTTGTATGTTACGCACAAACGGTGGAAAGTTTTAATTTAGAAGCTAATAATTTTTTTTATCAACGTATTAGTACAATAATTAATTTGTAATGTATTTTATTCATTAGAATGATTAATATAAAATTTAAAAAACATAGTTTTGTCAGCCACTTTAGAGTAAACTGCGGCATGGTTCAATATGACCTCCAGCCTTTTGACAAAGACTGTGAGTCGTTATGCCCATAAGACATAAAAGGAAAAGGGGGCCACTTGAAAATCAACGTCAAGTTTAACTATGACATAATAATCCTACTTCCTACTATATCCCATCCTATATCCTACTAATATTATAAATGTGAATATATCACATTCCCACGGGATAACGTCGTGTAGTCAACGGGGGCGAAGCGCGGGTGGAAGGCTAGTATTATAAAAAATGAAATATGTCTTGGGTGATTGACATTTATGTTGAAATCTTATCGTTATTTACGCTTTAATTTTATGTCTTGTAGGTTTTTGACATGTCTGTCTACCTATTAATTAGTGTAAATTGCTTTAAGACGAAAATTTGCTTTGAAGACGGTTAATTTTTGCTTTCATTGTAGGTAGATGCTTCATCGATTAAAGACCGAAAATAAATTGTCTAAATTGGTCGTTTATCGTAGTGTGCCTTCGCGATGAAAGCTTGCGGCTTCCTTGTTTCATACTTTTTAGAGCGTAATTTTTCAGTAGTCGGGTTTTAGTTTTTGAACTTAGTTTTTATTTATATTATTTTGGGGTCATAATTTTTATGTCGAATCAACCAAATCGCTTGTTTCTGCTGCCAGTGCCTATTTAAAAAAAAGAAAATATTTATGTAAAAAATGTTAAAGTAAACGTAGGTACTTTGTTAAGGATTACTATATTTGTATTTTGGGTAGGTTTGGAGAAAAATTGTGTTTAGCTCGCTTCTAAGACGTAATCTTATGGAAATTATTCTCAAAATTCGATTTATGTAAGCAAAACCACGAGCACAAACTAATAAAATATATATTTTTGAAATGAGCTCACCAAGAGCTTTCATTTAATTTCAAACACGATATTCTATAAAAAAAATGTTTTATAGTTCACAGCTCATATTATATTCAATTTCATGTGACATGACAATCATAGCCTAAACCAGCGGACGATCTAGACGCTTCCAACGATACCTCACTTGTAAATATATTTTGAGGCGGCAGTTTCAAAGTTATGCGGGAACAGATGAACTACACACCCACATACATATAAACATACATACCGCTCAAAATCGTACCCTCCTTTTAGCTTTGCCGTAGTTGAATAAATATACAATTAAACTATTGAGGCTATTATATCCTACATGACCATCTCAATGTTTTTATAGGATTTTCATAGGATCTGTCGAGTCATTAAAAATAAATTATTACAAACCAAACGCTGGACATCTGTGTACTAATTCCAGTTTTATCATATAACATTGAAGTTTTTAAATAATGAGTTTTCGGCACGAAGCCACTATAACTCTTTTAACCCATAAAGGATACCAGATCTATAAAATATATTCTATAGAACGATCGCCATTGTTTGGATCGCTTAATCTAAGTTAGTAAAACTTTTATTTTATTTAAATTTGTAAATATTTGATCTTTAAGAGACCGTTTTTTGTTTTATTTATACTGTTTTTTTTATTCTGTGGGAGCTGTTTGAGAAGGGACAAACTAAAGTAGTAACAATGTTTTATGATAATATTAAATCAAAGTTTATTTCAATATTAATGAAGTGGCCGAGACAATTTATTGATTCATTGTAATAGTTTGTTTAATCTAGACATCTATACAGCTATAAGTACTCTATACAAATAAATAAAATTGGAGTGTCTGTTTGTAATATTAAAATAACCGCTTTTTAATACATGCATATGATTATATATACGGTAAATATATCAAAATATCATTTTTTAAATTTTTGTCTGTCTGTTGGTCTGTCTGTCTGTCTGTCTGTCTGTTTGTTCCGGCTAATCTCTGAAACGACTGGACCGATTTTGACGGGACTTTCACTGGCAGGTAGCTGATGTAATAAGGAGTAACTTAGGCTACTTTTTATCCCGATATTCCCACGGGAAGGAGAACCACGCGGGTGAAACCGCGGGCGGCCGCTAGTTAATACAAATAACCCGAGACGTGTTAAAATTTATCCCTGCGCGACGTTCATAGATTTGTTGTTTAAATTAAACGGAATTAAAATATCAAGTTGTATATAAAAGGTAGTACAGCAATTCAGACCCTAAAAAGTGACCGAAAAGTAAGAAACTTTGAGTAGTTATATTCAGAAATTCAGAGAAAATCTTAGTTCGCATACAATCCATACTACTCTTTTGGATTAAAATTATTTACTACTTCAGCTGTAGTTTGTTGGCGGTTTTGCGGTTAGTGACTATGACTGTTGAGCATTAAAATTATAAGACGGTTGCTTTAGTCTTTAAGGGATTTACGCCAGAAGACACGAACGTTACCCTTAAGTTGCGTTTGAGTAGCGTTCTAGTGTTAATTAGCTTGTTATTTAAATTTTTACTTTTTTGCATTCACAATGCAATTTTTATGATTATATTTTGGTAGCGAAACAGCACTTTCCTATGTTTCTATCTTTTTTAATCGCTCGTAACCATAATTTTCTAGACCAAGAGAAAAAGCGATAACGTGGAGATGTCATTATGCGGTCCAACTTTCAAATGGCTTCTACGTCAAAACCATCATTGCCGACACAAGAGATAACTAGTATGATGTAAAGTGCTATATTTTATACATTTTTATAGTTTCAGGCTGCATAACGGAATAATGGTTATCAGTTTAAGAACACGTGCTCGGTATTGGCACATTTATTATAGCCTAACATTAGGAATGTTGTTTTTTATAGATTCATGGTTTGATATTATGACTTTACAAAACTACTCGATTCGAATCACAAGATAGTACTTGTACAGTACAAATAAAGGATTAGCAGTAAGGCAGCTACGTCCTATCTTATCCCATGATATTTTTCAGTGTGTTCGAGAATACGCGTGTTTTAGATTTACTCATTGAAAAATCTCCGAGCGGTTATTTGGGTCTTGAGTAGTCTTGTTGACAATAAAATATAACAAAAAAAAATATTTCTTTGCGTTCGTGAGACAACACTGGAGCGTATCGTTAAGTTTTCAAATCAAATCAAATGAAATCAATCGGCGGGAGACTTTGCAAGAAGAACAGGCAAGATTCACCAAGGCATTGTTTTACAGCTCCTCGTAAGAACCCGAGTTGCTAAACCTAACAACAGAGAAAATGAAGATAATTATACCGGGTTAACTTGAGATACTGTTGAAGGTGAAACCTAAATTCACTGTGGCACTAGGGCGCGCGGTGTCCTTGGCATGAAGCCAATAGTAAATTGAGCGAGTCCCATTCAAATCTGTCATTCATATCATCTGAGACGTGATTATTAAATATTATTTCAGTTTCTCGTTCATTATATGACACTTATTGTCGTTTTTGCAAAAAACACGTGTTGAAACGTCGTTTTTCATTTTAATGAATTGAGAAAAAATTTGTTTCTTAAAAATTCACAATAAAATAAGCGTGACGTGAATTCTAGAAACAGTTATTTACTTATTGTGATCTCAGTTTAAATGTTTATTTATTTAACTTTTTTTATTGAGTGAAAAGGAATAGAAATACTTTTTTTACATTGCGGTCTACAATCGCTTTGTCTCTTTGATTTCCATAATTGCTACGTCTTACCCCTATACTGGTTTTTTTATATTCAGAAGCGCTTAATTTCGGTGATATTTCATGACTAGTCTACATCTGCCCTTAAGGCGCTTGTTAAAAGTTTAATAAACGGTCGATCGATCCGAAACGGACAGGTACAAATTTTATCACTTGTTATCCAATCTGGCAAAAAATTTACGTCGGCGTTTTATTCAAGAACTGGTTACTATTATTGCCGAATCGCCTATAAAGTATGGTAATTACACCGATTCGCACTCCGATTTACATTGTGATATATATATATTTTTTATGGCTTACATTACTTTCTGCCTCCAGGTATGGTTTTACACTGATATATCGCTGTTACTTATGGGAAATCTAGTTGTTAAACGGAATATTGTTCCGGTGAACACATCAAAAGAATAAAGAATCAATAGTTTTTTTTTATTATATGTAGATTTTACGTTCGTAGCATTAGTTTTATTTTATTTTGACGACCGATTTGGCGCAGGGGTAGGCTAGGCTACCCACCTTCTGCGCCAGTGGTCTCGGGTTCGATTCCCGAACAAGACAAATATTTGTGTGCATGAACATGTCTATTTGTCTTGGTCTGGGTGTTTACTATGTATATTAAGTATGTATTTACAAACAAAAAGAATTTAAGTATATATTTATCCGTTATCAAGTTTTCCATGATACAGTTTCTTAATGAAATTAAAATGGGCTTAGATAATTGGTGTGAATGTAAGAAGTTATTTATTTATTTTATTTAATTATAAAAATAACAAAGTACCTATTAGAACGTTTTGATAATATCTTGAGTTTACTCTTAATAACTTAGGTTGGGTTTCCTTTAAGAAATAATAAAAAAACACCTGCACCATAAAAAAGCTGTAGAGTGTAGGACGATTCTGTTGTAAAGATTTTTAGGTATTTATTACGTACAGAAACAGATGATACTGATCTCTACTTAATAAATAACAACAGTTTTGCTAAGCAAATAGTACATTCTTAGTGTAAATAGTTCAGTAAATATTAGCTTGATTTGTTTTCAACTGTTCTTACTCTCAATTTCTCCATTCCATTCGTAGCCGTAGGTCACTCTATATTGTTATGTTGATTATCCTCATTGAAAGTTTTCGGTGAAATAAACCTTAGCGGATTTAAAAAAGGGAGGGCTTTAACTCAAACCAATATTATACATATTATGTTAAGCATGTCATAATATTACAAATTTATCACTAGATTTCCGCTCGTAAGTAGCCTATGATTTTTGAGGTCTTAGGGCGTTTGTGCACTACAATGAATTTTACCGATCCGGAAAAAAACGGATGCTTGTATTTTAATAATTAATTATTATAAATAATAAAATTTATTTATTTCGTTTAGTTTAGGGTTCGAAACATTGAAACTACACAAAATAAATAAATTCTTACTATTATAAATGATTAAATTACAAGCATCCGTTTTTTCCGGATCGGTAAAATTCAGTGTAGTGCATAAACGCCCTTAGTGCGTACGCTGTGTCAGGCTCAGGCGTAATCACGTCGCGTAGTCGCGTGTGCGTAGCACGCGTGGTTTTACGCCACGCGCTAGCTAGCGGTGCTCTTGTGTTTTGCTGAATTTACTACGCGCCTCGCGACTACGCGTCGTGATCACGCGTGCGTGACGCAGCGTACGCCCTAAAGCGGCGATTACACTTACCCTAGTTAGGGCCCTAATCCTACTAATATTATAAATGTGAAAGTTTAGATGTTTGGATGTTTAGATGTTTGTATGTTTGTTACTCAATCACGCCAAAACGGCTAAACGGATTTGGCTGAAATTTGGTACAAAGATACTTTGTAGCCTGGAGAGGAACAGGCTGCTTTTTATCCAGGAAAAATATCACATTACCGCGGGATAACGTCGTGTAGTCCACGCGGGCAAAGCCGCGGGCGGAAAGCTAGTTCAGAATAAGAGAAATAGAATTTGATTGCATCACTTGCTAAAAAGATCTCATAGAAAGCAATGTATTCTGAATTAGGACCCTAACTAGGGTAAGTGTAATTGCAACTTAATATTAGCCACATGGTTCTGTCTGTAAATATTATACTTACTTTTGCATTTATAATATTGGTAGATATAGATTTTCAGATATAGTGAGTACCTATGTGAGTTTTAAAAGTTCTTAACGCCAGTAACAAAAATCCTATCATTCATTTGTTCTTTCGTGACTGTATATTTGATTCTATCTACGAATAATAGTTTACATGTGCAATGTGCATTCAATATTTGCTTCTTGGAAACCGATCATATCGTCGTAATTGTAGTTAAACGGTCACAATACAATTGCTTATTGCTGTTATTATTGTAATATTTGTAGTTTATAACCGAGAATAAAATAATGTTATTATAAATGTTCTGGTAATAAACACATCTTAGATTTCTGCGCGAACTGTCCATATAAATAAAACACTTTCACGGATTTTTTCACGCAATTTGGTTAAATTTTAGTTGTTTTTCTGTTTATCCGACGTTTCGGCACCTCTCCAGGGGCCGTGGTCACGGAAAACTACCCACTATTTTTTTATTTTAATAAAAGAATATACCCACTTTTTTCGTTACGTTTCGAAACAGGATACGGTTAGGTATTGATAATTTTAACTTTATATTTAAATATAACAAAAATGATTTATTAATTTAATATTTTGATTTGTTTAAGTAATTTGGATAATAATTATTTATACTTAGCAAAGCAAAAAGTTACTGACTCGACCACCAGTTCACAAAAGTTTGGAGCACTTCGGAGAAAGAACTGGCAAGAAAACTCTACACGAAGGGGGACGATCTCCGTTTATTAAAATTATTTGCAAAAAGAACTAACCGTATCTTTAGTTCTTGCAGTGTGTGGTTTGGGTTGAGACTTTACTTGATGGATTATAGGGTCCCAAGCTGGTGGTATCTTCCAACCATCTTCTCTATTGAAATTTGGTTATTTGCTAATTTCAATAGCCTCGCGCATCAATCTGGGAAAGAATCTTGATTCTCTAGCGAGGATCTGCGGTTTGTCAAACCTTATATAATGGTTGGTTCCCTCAAATGAATGTTCACACACTGCAGACTTATACCAAAAAACCTCTAAAAACAACAAAAATTTAACCAAGTTGTTAAATAAATTGCGTGAAAAAATCCGTGCAAGTGGTTTATTTATATGTTCTGGTAATCCTTAATAAGTCAATAAATTAAATGATCTTTATTAACTTACTTAAAAGCTAGTTTCAGATCGTGCGAGTTCAATTAAAAAAAACTAGACAGCTAAATTACGTCATAAGTACATTATAACCACGGAATATAGAAAGATTTTTCTATAACATACGGTAATACTAGTATCATATAACAGCATGCTTTAGCTACCTACTAATGTTATTATTTTACATAACCTTTATGTAGTAATAGGTAGGTATATATTCTACTGATCAAATATTTGGGTAGGTAAGTATGACGAATATATGGAAAGGAAAATTTAGTAAGTACTTATTAATAATTTAATTTTTATCAAGTTACATTTAAGTTTTGTTAAATTTGAATTATTTATATAAATGTTATAGGAACATAAAAGAAAACTAGCTAATAAAAAAAGATGACTCTTTTTTATATCTGCTTGAGTTACTTACATGCGAAATATTCTAATAAATATATTAATATCTATATAAAAACCAAAATATAACGAACATTAAAGGCGACATACACATATCATCGCAAGTACTTTAATTAAGAGGCTTTATAAATTTTAAAAGTATTTTTACCGCCTCTAACAGTGCGTAATTGCTAGGAGCAGTAAATTTAAAGTTGCTTGGCCTGTGTTCAATCATAAATAATTTTAGAATAAACTTTGATACAGCGCTAATCAGATAAAGAATCTTGTAAAGTGATTCTTTATTAATGAGATAGCACCTCGCTTCAGGTTGTTTTGTAATGTGTTTTTATATAGCCAGCTAAAGTGTAGAATTAAACTTACTCTTAAAACTTCAGATTATCACACATTGTCTAAGACTTAAAAACGAAGATTACCTACCTGCACCAAAAGTACCTACCCTATAAAAGAGTGGAAATATTTTACGTGCTCTGGAGGGAATCGTTTAGTTAGCCCATTGTACATAAAGAAATCAATGTTTCGTTGTTAGCAAAAACAAAACTTCATTTAAAGATTTTCTCAAATTATCTTGCCACACCCGGGAATCGAACCGGTAGCTAAAATTCTAAAAATAGTACTCACTATTTTATTACACTAATCGACGTGACTTTTGTTCCGAAAAAAAATCTTAATTAACATTTGAAAAGATCTTAAAACATGTTTGTGACAAAAGCATTCCTGTATAGGTACAGGAATGTTTTTGTTCGTTTGAAAATTTCTCGGTACTCAGTTGCAATTACTTACATTAAATAAATTAAACGTGTTTTTTCTAGAAATCTTACGAATTATTTATTTTAATGATTAAGTTAAATGCGTCTCATATTACTTACGACAGTAGTTTAAGGCCAAGACGCGAAAGTAATTAGGTATAGGTATGTCTAAATTTTTTTGTGTATTTCTCCTTGTATTCGCTGACTTGAAAGAAGCAGACCCAGGCGGAAGCACGCATAAGTAAGTAAAACAGTAAGTAGTCAGTCAGTTCGTTTATTGTTTTACTCCATACCAGGAGCTGACGCCAGCACTGGATTGGCATGACGTCAAAACGTTTAAGCGCATTTCAGACTACGCTATAATATAGGTAATAGCATAATAACCTATAGGTATGATAGCGATATTGTTGTGCTATGAACTAGGTATACATTTATTTAGAACACGTTCACACTTAGCTATAATATAATTCTAAATAAATGTATGAACTATAATGCCATATGATAAAATATTATAGCGTAGTCTGAAATGCGCTATACACGAAGCCAGTGCTGGACTGTCATCGATTTCCGCGCCAGTCGCTGGATCCATGTAAATCAGACATAATGCTAGAGAAGCCTATTCGTAATGGACGCGTTTAATATTCGCGGTTCTTGCTTTGTCTACTGAGCCAAGGGTCGTGGGTTGGATCCTGGGAAAACTTGAGAATGAAAAGCAACGACCGCTGTCGGATGAACAAATGTTAAGGCGCTACTCGGAAAAAGTATTAAATATTAAAACTAAAGGACGGTTAGAGTTGTTATAAATCTGGTAATAAGATATATATTTCTTCATACCTTTATCTAGAATCGTATAGTTTTAGAAACACGATTTTATGATTTTGCCTCGATACTTTTTATTTTCGAAATTACCTCTAAAAATACGAAATATCAAGATTATTCTAAAATGGGGTAACATATACTATAACTATGTATATTAAGTATGTATTTACAAACAAAAAGTATTTAAGTATATATTTATCCGTTATCAAGTTTTCCATGATACAGTTTCTTAATGAAATTAACATGGGCTTAGATAATTGGTGTGAATGTAAGAAGTTATTTATTTATTTATTTATTTATTTATACTATTGAAAATTGGTTTAATTAGTGGACACCAATAATATTTAGAAGCATTTTTTTAAAATCATTATAGTTTTTTCATACGAAGTGATTTTGTATTTTTTTTGCGTAATCTGCAAAATCGGTCTCGCTCCCGCGCGCGTCGTTTTCTCATTGCTATCTCACTTTAGCATATTTTTTCCGAGTATCGCCTTAATCAGATGAATTATCCGAGTTGGAGAAAAAGCTTTAGTACAAATTAATAATTATTTATTCTATTCAGAATATGGTAAGTATTCAGATTAAAGTATTTATGTCCATTAACCAATAGAAATAATTAACAATTAGTTCAACAGTTTTAATAATAAGTGAATTTTATAAGGTATATGATACTCGTACCTTATCTTATGTTAAAATTAGTACATAATGTACCTAGTATGAATCTCGCGAAATTGACTTAAGGAGATAAAGCGGTCCCTTTTCACCTATTGAGGCCAAACAAACTATTATGCTAAGGGCGCTCGTCGTCAGGCCTCCGCAATATTTATTATATTTTGTAATTGGCCCATTTCTAGCGACTTTATCACGCGTTGTCACAGATTAAATAATAGAAGGTGTCGACACCCTAGATACGGATCTTTGTTACATGTTAAAACGTTTTGCTGGTTGCCGTAAAGTTGATGCTAAGTTATTTTTTTGGCAGAGGTGATTTAGTAACTGGCGCCATTTTTTTTATCCTAAAAACCTTTTTCGTATTTCAGCAACACAATACAGGTATTTATTTTCAAATATCTTGAATATTTTCAGAGATATAGAGTATTAGAGTGTCAACCTTTCTAATTAGAAAAGGAAAGCGCTAAAAGCTTGTGACATCCGAAGCCTATATCTGGCCATAGAAAATTTCGTTTTAGAAAGAGACGGATAGAATCGCTAAGCAGATCATTAGTCGCTTGTTGTAAAAAATATTAAATTTTTAATGTCATTGTTCAATATCTACATTTTGACAACCAAATACCCTATTGGCACCTTATAACGATGCCATTATGCAGGCAGCCGTTTTACTCAATGCCAGGGCAGGTGCCAGCGCTGGACTGGTACCGAAAAATGATTACACGGACCCAGTGCTGGCATGCTAGCGACATTGGCTATTACTGTACGAATGTAAACATGGCTTAACTAGGTATCGTGCGACAGTTGATATTAAATTATTTTAATGGCACATTAATATTAAATGCTTGTTTTTAGTATTGTCTACTCTACTTTTGTTTAAACTGGAACTTTTGTCTAATAAAAATAGGTAGGTTTACAGCTTAATTTTATTTTCATTTGTGAAAATGTCACGTTCAAAATGCAAGGATGGATTACCTATTTATAAGATAGGTACTTACGTTAACGAAATGTTTTTTATGTTAACGAAAATATTAATATCACCTAATTAAGACATTGACTGTTTCCGGATTGTTAAATTCTAAAACGCATAAGACCTACATTCCACACTGGACAGGCTAAAGACTCTAAAATAGTGTGTAAAAGTTGAACTAAAAGTATTGTTTTTCAAAAAACTTAAAATGGGTCAAAATTAGATCTGTACTTTTTGAAGATGTATAAATTTAGCAATGCAATGCATGCAATTTCCGTACCAGCCAAATCATGTGGTTTTTAGAAAATACACTTGTGTCCCATCAGAGCTAGTTGTCGGACGGATCGATTTTTTCAAAATACTACATTTTCAAATTTTCAATAATTTAAATTGCATTGTGAATGCAAAAAAAGTATTTTTTTTTAATAAAATACACTTGTGTAACTGATTTCAGAACCATTATACCCTTTTTACATGGGGTTTGGTCGTGTGACCCAGTTACTGGGCCAACTGATAACAGAATTTAGGTAGATAACGATAACAACCTTACCTACGATGACATTGAGCATGGCCTTATTCAAAATACTCGAGTAGGTACTTATATGGTTTTAGAGCCGAGACGGATAGCACAGATTAAAAAGAATGTCACACAAAACATAACAAACATTCATTGGTTTCCGAAATAAGTATCCGCCCGACAGCAACGCCACCTACCGGGTCAAATTATGTTTTTAAACCATCCAGAAATTACAACCAAATCGGTTCAGCCGTTTAGGAGGAGTTAGGTGACAAACACACGAACAGAAGAATTATTTTTTACATACACACAGAACATAAGCAAAAATGCAATTTGTCTTATGCTGCGTACACACCGGACCAACGAAGGCCAACGAACGCTACCCAAGGGGTTCTGTTTTCCCCTTTGTCTCAATCAGATGATCGGAAAGACCCAAATGTGAACTTGGATCACTCCCAATGATACTTTACTTAACATTAGATTGATCTTCGAAGGCCAGTAACGTGCAGCGGGTAACGTTTGATGTCGTTCGATGGCGTTCGTTGGGCCGGTCTGTACGCGGCATTAGGTGAGTTTCGAGCCAACCTAGGACTCAGCAGATATAGTTAATAATGCTCCTGCATCGGGCCTATTGTGTGTCTTCTTGTCTATGGCTTTTCTGTGTTTATTATTTTTTTGTGTAAAATCAATATGAACAGATTCTTAGATATAGTTTTAATAGGATTTCCCTTTCCTTTCGATTTTATCTAATGCTTTGATAAAGTTATCAAATTTATTCAAGAACAAGTAGATTAATGATTCTTTTCAAAGGCTGTGGAAGAATGTAATGGAAACAAAGTAATAATTCAAAAAAATTGTCTACCCAATGTGAAGTAAAAAGCACATCAACATAATTTGATCTGTTTCCGAGATAAAGTAAAGAAAGAAGTAATGAAGTAACTGAAGTAGCTATTAAGAATTTGTGTTACAGATTTCATTACCAACAAAGGTATACACCAAATACCTACGTAAGTTTCAGATTCAGAACAAGTTCACAGTAAGCGTGAGCAGAACTACAGCTCCATTGGGTCCGTTAAATTTTATTATAGTAAACGAGAAAAACTTGAGAAAAAACTACCCTAAGTGGCCGTTGAGAAATGAAGAGTTCTTAACATCGATATGGAATATATCTCACTCTTGAGACTTGCTGACGAGGCCTTCATTATGACCTCGAATCGCTGACACTCCATTTAGTGATCGAGAAAAACATTTTCTTAAGAATCATTTATATTTTCGTAGAGCTATAGACAACGACGAAAGATGATAAACAGTTTTATAACAAAAGAAATAAGTATTTTTTTACATGGATTACAAGGAGTATTGGTTAATATCATTGTTTTGTTTATTAGCAAGATGATGATTGAGTTAGTCCGTACCTCGGCCCTTGTAACGATGCCGATGGAATGATATGAAAATCTGAACTACTTAAATAATGAATAAAATAAATAGACTCTAAGTAATAACGAAACGCTGAAAGAAGGAAAACTAAATAACACGTAATACAATACCAATCTATAACTAAGCGCTTCATCTATCAAAACCTAAATTTTCTTTCAATAAATATAAGTATGAAAATCTAATTAGTTATTTTAAAATTTATTCCTCACTAGAGGATCCTCGCGGTTTTACCCCTGTGGCACCCGTTCCCGTGGGAATATCGGGATAAAATATAGCCTATGTCATTAGGGAAGAATGTAGCTTTCTAATGGTCAAAGAATTTTTAAATTGGTCCAGTAGTTTCCGAGCCCATTTGATTTAAACAAACAAATAATCAAAGTATCTTATTGTTGTGCGAGTTAGATCCTGTATCTGTGATATCCTGACTTAGCCCAAATTCTCGAAACTTCTCAATTTTAAAACCTTTCGTTAAGTTTAGCGTTCTCGAATTCTGTGTTGCAAACCCATCTTATGTCATTCAAACAAAAACAAACACATCGAAACAACAGATGCGATTCAATCAGGTCAAGTAAAACCAAAGATAACAGATTTTTCATCTATGATTTATTTGATCGCTGGCGCTTGTATCTAATTGCAATTGCATTGCAAAACAAATGAGTCTGGCTAATTGATCTGAGCTGCCAATACGCCGGCATTGGAGCTATGCATCTTGGTGAGCTGTCAACAGATCTTTTTGAGTGGCGAAATAACGTGATTGAGATGTGAATAAAAAAGTTAAGATTGATCTCTTGAGGCGAGGAGCCCGTGGCGCATTGGTTATCGCGTTCGGCCTGCCATCTTCGAGGATAAGCAACTTTCGCAATGGTTGATCACGGAATGGGTGACCAAAGTCTTATAGTCTAGCTCTAGTTGCTAAAGCTTCTCCGTGCTTCAGAAGTCACGATAAGCCGTTAGTCCTGGTTGCATTTGCAATCGTTAATATATATCTACCTAACCAATTCGCATTGTGCCCGCGTGGTGGGTCATGGTCCCTTATCCTTATCCATCCACAAGGAAGGACTGTGCCCCAACAGGCAATGGTGACATTATAATGACTGATGATGATGTTGATTGTGAAGTTGAGCTTTGAAATTTCAAAAGGCTAATTAATTTTAATTACAGCATTTCTTAGAAACAGACAATAATTGAAACTGTAGCAATTAGCATTTGTATTTTTTTTGTAAATCTTGATCTTTTTGAGGTGCGAAATAATGGAAAAATGTGATAGTAAAAACCTGCCTGAATTACATTGTGAATGCATAAAAATAATTTAAATATCTCAATAATTTTTAAGATAAGTATAGGAAGGGATTTGGTTCTAAAAACGCTGAAAAAAATTTTGTTGTTTGTACAGTTTGTACCTACCTACTTCAATACGAAATGTATTTGTATTCAATATGGAAGAGCATTAGATTGGACGGACATCTAAAAGTTGCAGTTTGAGTCAAGTCTGAGTAAGTTGGAGCTGACTTGTTGTTGTTCCTATAAAACAATTAGGTAAGTAGACTTAAGTTAGGTTAAGACTTTTGTCTCTGAAAATTTGTTTAGTAGAATATGTAGGCAATTTAGGCCACACACTTTTAGATATTTATTGGATAAGAATGTTGTGACTATGATGTTGTAGAGCTTTTAAATATGGTATATGTTGTTACGAATGGTGGAACAATAGCTTAAATATAAGGAAACGATGTCATTAATATTGTTATTCATTTCCAAAACCATACGCGAGACGCCTACAAAATCGTAGAAGATACAATTGGCCGTTCATCACACTTGACAATTTCACTATGAAAACCACTCTTATTGAAAACAGGGTAAGGTCGCTAATGCAAAGCTTGACTTACTGTTGTCTGTACCTAATTAAGTTTGTGTCATAATATCATAAATAAAACGATTTGGTTTGGAATGTAGACATTTTCTTTAGCACATTTGAAATACGGTATTAGATTAGAATATAGATGCAGCGAGATCAGTAAAGGATTACGGAGATTTGTAAAAGTCTTGTTGAAACAAATAAGTGTATATTCTGAGGGCCTACTCGGAAACACATAATCTGAAACTTCGTTATACCCGTCCCTCTCACTCTTTAGTTATGACAGAATAGAGTGAAAGGGACGGGGCTAACAGAACTTTCGAATTTGCGTTTCAGAGTACGGTCCCCGTTCCGTTCTGTGTGGGTGTACCGGATCTGATGAGTCTATTATTGGAGCAAGGGAATATTTACCGTAAAACCAAATATTGGAAATAAATATAAATGGGCTGGTTTTATTCGATAAAATGCTAAATCTGTATTGAGCATTAAATACAAAAAATTTTTTTTATTAGGTGTAGGCAAGACATAGGCAACAAAATAAAAAGTAATTGTTGAATGCTGTCCGTATAAATTTATTCTTTTTACTTATGTATAAAAATACTGAAAAATTTAACAAAAATGTTGTGTAGAAAGAAGGTGCCAAATATTTTCATAGTGCGAAGTTGCAACGCGGTTAAGTGAATGTTTGCTCTTCATATCATCTGAGAAAAATGGTTAATTATGTCTCGACTGACGTAAAAAACGAAATTCCGACGTAGCCTACGCAGACGCAGTCACGAGCGTTATTATTATACACAAAAAAGACGAATAAAGATTGTAGAGTAATTAATTTAAAAACAACTAAAATTTAACCAAGTTGTTCAATAAATGCGTGCAAAATCCGTGAAAGTGTTTTATTTAAAAGTAATTAATTAGCATGATCACCATTCTTTTTGGTTTTAACCTTCTATTTTTTTAAAGATGTTACAGTGTATTTTTTGCTTAATCATTTGTTTAAAAATATAAAATTCGCCATTAGAACAACAAATACAGGTCATATCATTTGAGCTGCAACAGTAAAAGGAAAAATAACAATATAATAATAAAATTACTATAAAAAGCTGGGACGCTTCAGTGGGTAGGCGTTGTGGCATACACGGTCCAATAGGTAAACCGATACTCTTATTATGGACGCACCCTGTGACATTTAACCTAAATATATATTTGATACTTAACGCCTGTAAATAGTACAAGAGATATTTTATATATGTGGTGAAGGGTCCTTAAATGCTGATTTCCGTCGCCTTATCTTCTAAAGAAATGATTTACACTTGCATCATGTGTTAAGTGATTTTTGGCGCGACTTATGGCAGCCATACACGTTCAAGTAATTGATCAAACTTAATGCGAAATTTGATCAAATTTCGCCACAGACATTCATGCCAATTTGATCAAACTGTTTGATCCAGCGTGTATGATCAAATTACTTGAACGTGTGGCTGCCATTATCTTTACTATATTTCGACCTTTCGCCACTGTTTTATATAATAGTTCACGCCTTCTCTTGTGTGGACATAAGTCTGGGGTGTTCGAGTATAGTAAATGGGTATAATAGCATAGTAGAAAGAGTGCTACAAACTTATAGGACCCGCGGGTAATTTTTGTACCTTTCTGATCAGAAGGTCTAAGTAGCTGAAAAAAATATCATACTTTTGGAACTACAAAAATTTTCATACTGTTGACATCATTCTGGCAGTTCATTTTGACAGCTGATTTTGTATTGCAAGTGGCTTCACCACCACCGCTGTGACCGGGTCAGATACGTTTGTAGCACTCTGCCTGCCGTCCCACTATACTGTTTATTCTATCCGTGTACACCCAGCATAACCTATTTGGTGTAAGCCTTCTTTAACTCTTTATACTTACTGTTTATTTTTATTTTGGGGTCTCATTTAAAAATTTTGTTCAGCTTTTTTAGCTACCTACAATTTTTTAATTATATTATTATTTTTCATCATCATCATCACCGTCCGTCAGCCCGTTTTCGTATACTGCTGGAAATAGGCCTCTCCTAATTCACGCCACTACATTTCATACATATCAATATTTTATCTAAATATCATGTGCAGATTGGGCTTAGCTTATAAAGAATTATATTTTTTTTTACAATGGTGCGCCTTTGTTTTGTGTAGATTGACGGCGACGATTTACGTCAAATGTTTGACGGCTGGTTTGTATGGGAAAATAAAAGTGTTGTAATAACTATTTTCTACGCGATTTTTATGTTTTTTCTCTCCATGAAAATCTTCGGTGTGCATTAAACAAACATAAGAGAACAAAAAGTTAGCCGAATTGGTCAAGCCGTTCTCAATTTTTGCGCTTATCTGCAAAAAAAGTGTTGAAAATAAAAAATCAAATTATTATAAACTAGCGGCCGCCCGCGGTTTTACCCGCGTGGTACCCGTTACCGTGGAAATATCGGGATAAAATATAGCCTATGTCACTCGGGAAGACTGTAGCTTTCTAACGGTGAAAGAATTTTCTAAATCGGTTTCTTCCCCTACCCTACCCTACCCCTACTCTACCCTACCCCTACCCTACCCCTACCCTACCCTACCCAACCTCTACTCTACCCCTACCCTACCCCTACCCTACCCCTACCCTACCCTACCCCTACCCCTACCGTACCCTACCCCTACCCTACCCCTACCCTACCCCTATATCCTTCCTTGGACTTCCACGAACATTTCCAAGACCAAAATTAGCCAAATCGGTCCAGCCGTTCACGCGTGATGTCGTGACCAAGGGAAATAGGGATTCATCACTACATAGTATAAAACAAAGTCGCTTTCTCTGTCCCTATGTCCCTTTGTATGCTTAAATCTTTGAAACTACGCAACGGATTTTGATGCGTTTTTTTTTAATAGATAGAGTGATTCAAGAGGAAGGTTTATATGTACTTTTTATCCCGATATTCCCACGGGAACGGGAACCACGCGGGTGAAACCGCGGGCGGCCGCTAGTTTTTATATATATAGATATAGTACAGATAAAACACTTTCACGGATTTTTTCCGTGAAAGTGTTATATTTATATGGACAGTTCGCGCAGAAATCTAAGATGTGTTTAAATCCAATTATTATTAGTAATAAATTAAGTAAAGCATTATTAAAAGTAAATAGGTACATTTAGTTACTACGAAAAAAGGATTTATTCTTCATCTCAAAATCAATTCACAACCATTCATTTGAATGATTGACTTTCAACCATTTTACACCTCACAAAATTACGTTTATTTGCTGCTAAGTTCAAGAAAAGTATTACGATAACGCCTTAAGTTCCGTCTAAACAAAAAGGGCCTTAAGTAAAAGTAACACAGGTCATTTTCCAATATTTTTTTAAATTCGCCGAACTTGTTGCGTGTTTACTTATAAAATTCACAAATACTCACGAAATACTACCTATCAAATTGATTCCGCATTGTGAGATTTTTTGCGCATGCTGTTCTCATGGAAACAACTCATTGAAAAATCTCGACCACTATAAGTATACCCATGGCGCACTGTATACCTACAGAGGAACCCGTGATGTACCCGGCCTGTGATGCGACCATCGCAATGTTCGGTAACGAGATGGATGACCAGACTTCAGGCCTGTCTGTACCCTAGCAGTGTACACATTTTAAATCCAGATGACGATGATAACTATGTCATTAGGGGGGCCTAATGACTTTAGTACGTGGGTACTTAATTAGTACTTAGTACTTTTTTTAGGGTTTCTTAATCAGTTATCTTAAAGTTGTGTTTTGTCTGTTTATCCGCGGCAAGCTGAGCTCAGAGGCTTTTCTTAGTTCTAGAAAACTGTAATCCGCTTACTATTACTAATATTTTCGTATGAAGCGACTCATATAATATCGATCGAACTTCACTTCTAGAAGTTCGTTTGATCTTATAAAATGTTAAAGTGTGTTTTTATGTGTGTTTGTCCGTCTTTCATTTCTTGTCTTTCATTCGTCCGATTTGTTCGATCAAGGGCCGATTTTTCAATGCCTGGATAGAAATGATTCATCTGATATCGTTTAATAGCTCCAAGTCGAAAAGCAATTATCATTCATATCTCTCATGTTTTGAGATTGACATTTATTTTGGTTGGGTATTAATTTAACTGGACTGATATGATAACTATTATCTGAGGATTGAAAACAATACTTTTATTGAGCTACAAATGCTATATAATCTTCTATGTACTGACTACTGACCCTGTCCATACACAAATAAATTATTTCATTTCATTTCGGATCGACGTAATTTTTAGTTTGGGGATAATTTGGGAGCTATAGAGTGACACTTTTCATACCGAAAAAATATCACATTCCCGCGGGGTAACGTCCACGCGGGCAAAGCCTCGGGCGAAAGGCTAGTTTATCATATAGGTATACTTACTTACTTATAGGCAAAGTAGAATTTTGAAAACTTAATAATTAGAATAGTGACGTAGTGGTGTGGATTACTTTTTTTTAGGTAGGTAAGTACCTAATTAATCACTACATAGTATAAAACAAAGTCGCTTTCTCTGTCCCTATGTCCCTTTGTATGCTTAAATCTTTGAAACTACGCAACGGATTTTGATGCGTTTTTTTTTAATAGATAGAGTGATTCAAGAGGAAGGTTTATATGTACTTTTTATCCCGATATTCCCACGGGAACGGGAACCACGCGGGTGAAACCGCGGGCGGCCGCTAGTTTTTATATATATAGATATAGTACAGATAAAACACTTTCACGGATTTTTTCCGTGAAAGTGTTATATTTATATGGACAGTTCGCGCAGAAATCTAAGATGTGTTTAAATCCAATTATTATTAGTAATAAATTAAGTAAAGCATTATTAAAAGTAAATAGGTACATTTAGTTACTACGAAAAAAGGATTTATTCTTCATCTCAAAATCAATTCACAACCATTCATTTGAATGATTGACTTTCAACCATTTTACACCTCACAAAATTACGTTTATTTGCTGCTAAGTTCAAGAAAAGTATTACGATAACGCCTTAAGTTCCGTCTAAACAAAAAGGGCCTTAAGTAAAAGTAACACAGGTCATTTTCCAATATTTTTTTAAATTCGCCGAACTTGTTGCGTGTTTACTTATAAAATTCACAAATACTCACGAAATACTACCTATCAAATTGATTCCGCATTGTGAGATTTTTTGCGCATGCTGTTCGCATGGAAACAACTCATTGAAAAATCTCGACCACTATAAGTATACCCATGGCGCACTGTATACCTACAGAGGAACCCGTGATGTACCCGGCCTGTGATGCGACCATCGCAATGTTCGGTAACGAGATGGATGACCAGACTTCAGGCCTGTCTGTACCCTAGCAGTGTACACATTTTAAATCCAGATGACGATGATAACTATGTCATTAGGGGGGCCTAATGACTTTAGTACGTGGGTACTTAATTAGTACTTAGTACTTTTTTTAGGGTTTCTTAATCAGTTATCTTAAAGTTGTGTTTTGTCTGTTTATCCGCGGCAAGCTGAGCTCAGAGGCTTTTCTTAGTTCTAGAAAACTGTAATCCGCTTACTATTACTAATATTTTCGTATGAAGCGACTCATATAATATCGATCGAACTTCACTTCTAGAAGTTCGTTTGATCTTATAAAATGTTAAAGTGTGTTTTTATGTGTGTTTGTCCGTCTTTCATTTCTTGTCTTTCATTCGTCCGATTTGTTCGATCAAGGGCCGATTTTTCAATGCCTGGATAGAAATGATTCATCTGATATCGTTTAATAGCTCCAAGTCGAAAAGCAATTATCATTCATATCTCTCATGTTTTGAGATTGACATTTATTTTGGTTGGGTATTAATTTAACTGGACTGATATGATAACTATTATCTGAGGATTGAAAACAATACTTTTATTGAGCTACAAATGCTATATAATCTTCTATGTACTGACTACTGACCCTGTCCATACACAAATAAATTATTTCATTTCATTTCGGATCGACGTAATTTTTAGTTTGGGGATAATTTGGGAGCTATAGAGTGACACTTTTCATACCGAAAAAATATCACATTCCCGCGGGGTAACGTCCACGCGGGCAAAGCCTCGGGCGAAAGGCTAGTTTATCATATAGGTATACTTACTTACTTATAGGCAAAGTAGAATTTTGAAAACTTAATAATTAGAATAGTGACGTAGTGGTGTGGATTACTTTTTTTTAGGTAGGTAAGTACCTAATTAATCACTACATAGTATAAAACAAAGTCGCTTTCTCTGTCCCTATGTCCCTTTGTATGCTTAAATCTTTGAAACTACGCAACGGATTTTGATGCGTTTTTTTTTAATAGATAGAGTGATTCAAGAGGAAGGTTTATATGTACTTTTTATCCCGATATTCCCACGGGAACGGGAACCACGCGGGTGAAACCGCGGGCGGCCGCTAGTAAATTATAAATATAAGTATATTGGTTTGTCAAAATCTCAAATTAGTTAAATTGTAATAAATTGCTATAAAAACTCTTTCCTTGGCGTAAAATAGATCGGTACTTAACAAAAATAATTATGGATTTATACAGAAAACTTAAGGATGTTGATGTTAAGAAGAGTCAAGTCAAAAACAAGGAAGTATTTTTTCCATATAAATGTAGTAGTGCGTAGATAAAATTAAAAAATCTATCTGTCGATTTTTTGTCATTTTTTTATTGTGTCATTTTACAATGGCTCAAGGCTTAAGGAAAAGCTTTAATACTTTTTCCTATATTGAATTAATTATATTTTTTACAGGTTTATATAGACGTTATTTAAAAAAAAACCCCGAAATTTATTCCATAATACTTAACTACATAATAAGTACCTATGCCCTATGTGCCCAAAATAAATAAATACTTACTTATGTAAGTATAGGTAATATTTTTATGTAAAATTATTGGTATTAAATTATAAAAAATTGGAAGTTATTCTGAGATAATTAATGCTTATTTAATATAAAAAAAGGAAATATTTTCTGAAATCATCCCCAAAAGTACTAATAACTATTTTTTGTTTAAGTAGTTACAAATCTCATAAATCATGATTAATTTACTCCCAGAGACAATTTATGTTATAATTTGTACGTCCGGCCGGTGTCTTAACAAAATGAAATATTACATCATCAATATTTTCACACAAATCGCTTTGAAAATATGCGCCCCATTACCTTAGCGTTAAATAAATTGGTTTTTCACCGCGCGGATCGGCATTCGTGTTGTCGCCAACTCCGTTAAAATAAAAGATAGGTATTCCATTTTGAACTCTACAGCCATACAAATAAACTATCACATTAGCATTCGTAACTTGTTTCTTACTTTTACTCACGTGTTGTGCTCTCGGATTTATCACGACCGTTGACAGAACAGTAAAAAAGACCCAAAGCATGAAACAAATTATTCAGCCAATCAAAACAAGGGTATAAATTAGCTTGTGAAACGAAATATTTGTGTTTTGGATTCAGTTTGACAGATTGATAATAGCTTCCTCTTTCTACTAATTTTTCAATGAAAATACAACGTTCATTGATTCTAAAGCTGTTTTAAAAGTAAGAGTTAAAAATAAACATTTAGAAAACTGAAAGTGAAATGACAGCAAAAAGTTTTAGAGCCGCAAACATTCAGGAAAAAAGGAAAACTCTCGATTTCCTCGACCAAAAAGGCTCACATAAAAGTTCGAAATTTGAAAACACTACACTATCCGTGAGGCGTACACTCAAAGTTCCTTCGCACGTGCGAAAATTAAACGCCAATCAAGCGTTCTGACAGCTCCTCATTTTCGCGGCAATTTTCCTGAATCGCGCGGGAACTGTGCACGGTTGCGCGGTCGCGCGCTGCGTTCGTACTGTGAGGCGATGCCGCCCCGTTGATGGGGCAGCCATGTTTTTCTGCTCTATGGGACAAATATAAGACGGAGGGGGCACGTGACGTCAATTGCGTTACATACGTTTACAAAATTTAATTGTTGGAAAAAGTTTTGTTATAATTTTTTTATCGTTTTTCATAAACCGGGGAATAAATTTTAACACTTTTAAATTACTGTTACTTAAATATTCCAAGTAATATAAAAGAAATTGAGATCACTTTTATTAAGTATTTGATCACAACAAATAAACACGATAAAATTTTCAGTTACTTTAAAACTTTTCTAACTTTAAGATTGAATGCAATAATGTTGATACAGCTGATACAGCGCGTAAGAAATATTGAATAAATTCGACGCTTCTCGTAACGACTCCGTAGCTCAGTGGTTAGAGCAGTCGCCCGGATAGCGAAAGGTCGTGGGTTCGTGTCCCATCGGAGCTGGTTGTGAGACGGGTCGATCTTTTCTAAATACTTCAATTTCGATTTTTCAGCATGTAGCTTTCAAAATCATAGTAGGCAATGAAACATTAACTTGTTGGTAGAATTATAGGTTTAACTACCCATATCTAAAGCTGAGTAAGTTACTCAGGTGATAGTCTGCGATAGGAGCGATACGGTAAGGCAAGTTTGACAAAATACTCGAGCTTTGATACATTTAGTAGCTTCGGACGGCGCACGATTTGATTGTGCACTAATGAATGCACCGTTTTGTGGTTAAGGGGACGTTTGTGTTAGCTACAGAGGTAAAGGAGAATCACCAAATTGATCTTGAAAAAATTAAAATGAAGTACCGTGAAACCGGCCAACTTTGCCTTTGGCGGATATCTTTGCCCAAAAGCAAAAAATATCTTAAATCATAAATTGCAAAGAAGTTTATTGAAATAGCAACATTTTATTTTTTGGGTAAATCTAGACATTACCTGGCAACACTAATCATTTGTCCCGTTCCTAAGTTCATTCAGTTGCCGATGAGTTGCATCTAAAGTAGGACCTGTCTAGTGTGGTGCCAAAATCCTAATTTACTTTTTTACACAATGTGAGCGTAATACATCCTCTGAGTAAGTAACTTAAATATCATCGATAGAATAAAATGGTTAGGCATATATTAATTAACTGTTTTTGATAGTTCATCCCCAAATATTCAAAATAAATCAGTGAGCATTTTTACCCGACATTTCGTGTATTGAAGGTGATAACATTGCCCATCGCAAACCTAGCATTAGGGTTGACAGTGTTGACACATACTTATTAACCGATTTTTAAAAAGGTGTTATCAATGAGGCTTTTGACAACACTATAGTATTTTAAGAACTAAAATCTTCTTAAATATTAAGTATTTACAAAAACTAATTATTAAGACTGTTTTGTTAAATAAGATCAAAATAATAGATAATTAAAACTGTTGCGAGTTAATATTATAAAGTTCACTATTAACTGCATAATAATTGTTTCATACGTTAATCTCATTGTAAGTGTTGCTTGATACTTTTTCTTAATTTAAAACAGAGGCAAGAAAATTACTATTTTTTTTCACTACACCCAACTGAGTGTCAACATTAACCCACTGTTTCGGTTTGTTTGAAAAAGTGGCTGGCGTGGGTTTATTTTTGCCCACCTCAATAAAATTTCAAAATATAGTTATTCGACCATAATGGGATTGCCTACGATAACATTGCACTATTATCTACAGTGGGTGGCCAAATTATCAGGGACAGTGCTCATATTTATGTAATTTATAGTTTGTAATATTAGTTTCTGTAAATTATGTTGTTTTTTAAAGTTTATTTTGTTTGATATTGCTACTGGTATCTTTATTATTGTTTTTGGCAAGTGGCTACACAGGATATGCGATTCATCTGTCGATAATGTGACATTTCTCCCCATATAGATATTTTTTCAAAAAAGCGTGGTTTTGTAGTGTTTTTGTTTGTTATATTTTTTATTAGTTTTAACCGACTTTCTTGTCCTAAATAACCATATAAGGTAACAAATTGTTCATAAAACAACATTCTTGCTGTTTTGTCTATGAATTTACATTGTATTTATGTCTACTCGACGCGATAACTTTAATTTTCTAGTTTTTTTGAAAAGTTAAGGCTGGATTGTCTCCAAGAAAATGTAGAGAGAAACAAACGTTGTCACAGCATTCTACACATTCCCAAAGGGACATAGCAGCTATTGCTGGGGTTTCAAAGTCTGCCGTTAATATAATAAAAACTAAAATTTACAACAGAAAACCTCTAGAAGCAAATCGCGATGGCAAATGTGTCAGGAAAAGGATCACCACTCTTCATACTGATAGAAAAATCAGAGACACCTGCCTCAAAAATTATAAAAAAGAGCGTTGCTCGATTGACCATGATGATGAACGACGATGGTGTTAATATTTCGGAAAGGACAATACGGAGGCGGTTGGTCGAACAGAATCTGATGGGTCGGGGCGACCTACCAAAAATCCACGCCTAAGTCCTAACCCATCCTGTGAAAAAGAAAATACTGCACTGGGCTAGACAACATCAAAATATAACTGTTGCAGGTTGGAGTCGAATAATTAAAACTTTTTTGAGTAGTTTAATAGGTCTTTAACGATTTTCTTCTATAAATTCTGTAATTTTACAAGTGTGTTTTTCCGACGAGTCAACATTTCAGGTTTTGGTTGACGAAAGTTCTTTTGTGAGACGACGACGCCCTGGGAAAAAAATCCACGCAGATTGCCTAGTGGAGAGTGGACACTCCGTTAGTGTCATGGTGTAGTCTGGCATCTCAGCCTAAGGCATGGGGCGCCTATACATTGTTAAAAGGACCATGAAAGGACAATGAGTTGCTTGTACTTACTGGTCTTGGTACAAGCAACTCATAGAAACTCACCTACTGCCGTAGGTTTTTTAGTGGTTACCTGATAACTACTACATCTTTATGCATGACTCTACATCTTGCCATAAAGCCAGAAGTGTGACTGCATTCTTGGATAATAGAAATTTCTCTGTTTTGCCACGGTCTGGGAAATCGCCAGAAATAAACCCCATAGTTCTCGATGTGGGAACTCACCAGACTGGTGATGGCGAAAGAACTAATTTACACCAAGCGGCAGTTGATAGAAACTATCATCCGAGAATGAAAAAACAACCCCACACTACAGGAAAATGCAAAAGCGTGCATTAAGAGCATTGCAGCAAAAGGCGGCATTACAAAATACATATTAAAACTTACTTTAGTTACGTCTATCAGTATAATATATACTTATACAAAGAAACTTTAACAGTTTTGTATATTTATTATTAGTTTTTATGATCACAATAGAATACAAAATCATTTAAAAAATACATAAGAGACCTACAACCAATCATTTGTTACAGAAATTCAACTATACTGTAAAATTAAAAAATCTCAGTACTGTCCCTAATAATTTGGCCACCTATGGTATAATATATCTTTTTACTATTGCAGTAGGACTGATTTGCAGAGAAATTAAAGATGAGCAATGTTGGACGCTTGTGAAGGTAATTTTGCCCGGCTCTTCAACAGTGATTTTCTCTGATGCTATTAAATTCTGGGGCTCTATACTTTTTTAATTTAAAGAATTAGACAGTATAACACCTAATCATCAACTTTTTTTTAAGTTCCGCTAGTTAGTTTTTCTAAAATTTGAAATATAAACAAAAAAGCGGGCAAAGCGGTATTAAGAAAAAGTCGACCCGTCTCACAAATTGCATTGTGAATGCAAAACGGTCATTCGCAGTAGGCCTGGTTTTTGAACGTCCATACAAATATCTGACTAGTTTATAATATTTTGAAGCTGGTTTCTTTGGGACTACATCTAGCAATAGCCTTTTATGAATTGGTATTACACATAATTTGGTAAAAGAACACTCAAAATTATTTTTTCAAAGTCGTTCTCCTAAGCCCCGTTCGCTGTCCAGAACCCAGAATCAAGCTTTCTACCTTCAACAGTAGCAAAGTAAGCTACGATAAGCACATTTCAGTCTATACAATTGGGAAGGTAATTTCTTAATACATTATATTATTCACAAAAAATAATCTGTTTAAATAGTATATTTTCTTAGATAGAACGAAAAATATGTTTGTCCTTTCATTATACATAATTTCCGTCACTAGTTAAAAAGTAGCGAATATCTCACTAGCAGAGTAAGCAATCCTCATCCCCACCGTAACGTCGTCTTTCTTCAGTTAGTGCCAAGGCAGGCAACTGACACGTTCCTGTGTCACCTGTTCCGCTGGCGAACTACGACTGGTAATACCTAATTTCCGTTTGCATGGTTTACTACTATTCTAATTTCCATTCGCTCTTTTAATGAATGCTTTGAAATGCATACAAATTTAGCTTGTTAGATTATTATATGGAAATTTGTTGTTGACCTCATGCTTGAAACAATATACCGTTTTCCTTACCATTAAAATTTTATCTCGTAAATACCGTCGCAATCCTAATTTATGTCACCCGGTTCCGTCACGCTAAACGTGATGGAAATTATAAAATACCTCGCTGCTTATAAACGAAAGGGCCACAAGTCTAAATTAATGTTTTTACAGGAGAGCACCTTGAAATTTTTTAACCAATTTTTTATTTGTTTTTTATCAGCCCTTTCTTCAATGCATTTGTGTTATACATCGTTGGATGCGTATTTTTGTGCTCTATCCGTTATTTATTTTAGCTTTTTCGTAATTACAACGTATTGACGACTAGCAGCACTTAAGTCTCTTAAGCATATAAAATAATTCTCACCAGTATGATAATATTTTCAAAAAAAGGCCACAACAGAAAATAATAAAAACGCTTTATTTAAAATTTTCATGACATTCTTATTTTATTAAGAAAATTTATGAATAAATATTTATAAAAATCTTCCTTTGGACTATTACCGTTACTAACCACTACAAAGTTTCTTAAATTCAACATAAAAAATAATAAATAAATAAATAAATAAATAACTTCTTACATTCACACCAATTATCTAAGCCCATTTTAATTTCATTAAGAAACTGTATCATGGAAAACTTGATAACGGATAAATATCATACTTAAATACTTTTTGTTTGTAAATACATACTTAATATACATAAAAGACATAAATTGTATTTTGGCATAAATGTGGCCGTCTTGCTCATAAAGTTCACTCACAAATTGTGAGTCACAATACACAATAGACAAGGCAGCTTTTCGTGATGTGGCCTTTTGACACTAAACTGACGTGCGCTCGCGTCGAAGGTCGGTTCGCAACTAAAAAGATGGCCGCTTGAGCATTATTGTTGTTTGGAAGCCGATTTTGACTTGTGTCTTCGGGAAATATAAAAATATGAGTAATAGTGGCCATATTTTTTTATTAAAACGAATTTCGGATAATTTTGATTTGTGGCCCTTTCGTTTATAAGCAGCGACCTAATAACATACCAAAGTTCCTTGATTCCCAAAATTGTTCATTCAGTTATTTGGAGAATGAACAATTACTTGTAAGGTTTATTTTATATTGTATATTCATTTTCTGTTCGAGTCTTATTACATTAAGAGATATAATTTTTTTCAGCAATTTTCTAATTTCCGTCACGCCCAAATCTTTGTTACTTCATAAATCCAAAACTAGACACTGTTTTAAAGTGCCAAATACATAATTTTCTACAGTTTAACGTCTTTTCCAAATTAAGTTGCAGGTTTAGAGGATTTATTGAAAAATAAAAATCGTGATGGAAATTATACAAAGAACACCTTGTCGTGAGAATGACCGAAAAAAGTAAAAATTTAAATAACCAATGATCTTGCATAAAGTATGCTAAAAGACCGTCATAACATGGTCATAACTTACTCATAATCAAACCTTCGCTAAACCTACTTGCCGCATATAGGTGCAAAATATTCCAAAATCTCAATTCTCCGTTGATAAAAAGCACGTAAAATTAAAAAGAATCCTGTTAGCGATAGCGGATACGTGTCAAGGGGACCATTCAAAGCAGGTGGGTTGGTTATTAACATGCTTGTGAAGCAGTTACCGGGATGCATTGAGTTTCGAGCGACGCGCGGGTGAAGATGAAAGTGCATCGTGTAGCCTAGATTGTGACAGCTTTTATGTGAATGCAGTTTGAAAACGAAAATAAAAAATATGCAAACAATTTTTAGTGTACGAACAAAGGAATCGGTCCGTTCTGCTAGTTAATTGGTTGACCACTTTTTAAAAGAGTGACTGCATACCGGTTTTATATTATTATTTATTCCTTAGGCCCAGTTTTCGTTCTTCCTACTAAAATTATAAATGTGAAAGTTTAGATGTTTGGATGTTTGGACGTTGGATGTTTGGATGTTTGTTACTCAATCCCGATAAAACGGCTGAACGGATTTGACTCAAATTTGGGACACAGATACCTACTTTGTAGCCTGGAGAGGAACATAGGCTACTATCCCGGAAAAATATCACATTCCCGCAGGATAACGTCGTGTAGTCTACGCGGACAAAACCGCGGGCGGAAAGCTAGTTGATCAATAAATTAGTCAACAATTTTCTGAATTGTCTCGAGTCGAGCAGATAATAATATTAAACTTCACTCGATGTGTTATTTAAAGTTACCTAGGCAAGAAACAACGATGGTACACAATCACTTGTGTTGTGACTGAGACCATTTGGAAACGTGAAAATAGGTGTTCATGTCACTCGTCAACTAATGTCATCAATTTTAAAGCCTATAAAAAAAACTGACTCCTAATTTCACTCTGGCTGGGTAACAGCACAATAAATGTCGATGGTCAACGGTTTGAGGGACAGGTGTAATTATCCCCGCAATGAGACCTGCCGATAGCAGAGCTGCGCAGGGGTGCGACTCTCTAACGAAGTTTCACCGTCACTTCGTCGTTCAGCTTCGATTCTTTATGTCAAATTCATAACAAAGAAGTGAAAGTCAAGCGAAAAAGAACGTCGAGTTTGTTGATTGAGTTTTAGAGAATCGCACAACAGGTAAACACTGATGTCCTTGTTGAACGATTGTCTCTTTCAATTTTCAGCTTGTCTCTGACCTGGAGCCGCTTTTAACAAGAGTGCTGCTTTGATGCAAAGTATTATGTCGGGCATAATACGTTGTACGTGAAACGTTAAAAGAACTATAGTTGGCACAGGAAAATTGGTAGTTGCCATATGATTTGAGAATCGATGGCGACTTAAATTGATTTTGGTTTTAATAATTTTTCTAAACCCATCTTATAACAGCAGCCTCTTAACTTAACCCTCAGCGCGTAAATGCACGATTAAGGTCCGGTTGCTCGTACATAATAATAAAGTTAAAGTTAAAATTTAACCGTTGTCAATTTTGACCTCGGTCAAAGAAAAATACGTTGGGTTAAAAGTGTTGTCTGTACTATTTCATTAACCTTCCCTTAATTACTAATGTCAAAATTTAAACCACCCCCACCCTGTCGGTTATTTTGAACGCCGTTAAATGTATAATTTGACTGCTCGTTAAAGTAACCGCCTCTTCAAAAACGCTTTTTAAATTTGACCGCCGCCGGTTAATTTTACTTTAACCATAATTTAACCCTAAAGTTAATGTAACCAAGCTTCGAGCAACCGGACCTAAGTCCCGGATTGAGGGACAGGGGCCTATTTCTCAAAAGCTTGTAGCTTGTAATACAAGTGGAAGTCCCTTTCTAACAATATCTGTCAAAAAGTGACATCCGCATGTATTACAAGTTACAAGCTTTTGAGAAATAGGCCCCAGGTGTAATTAGCCTCGCAATGGAAGCCGATAGCAACGCGGGAAACAACGATGCTTTTGACGATCAGCACATGCGCTTTAGAGACAACATCTCTGGGTTTGGTTCTTGGTCAATATATATTCTTTATTGCCTTAGGTACATAAAAAAGGTGTTATAAAATCACCTAGACCTAAGTCATTATGCAAACATTCGATTTTTACGTTATACCTAATGGGGATGAGACTAGGCGTTCAGGACCGATGAAACGATCTAGGCGACCACAAATATAATGTCATGTCATATATAATGTCATCAACTTAAACTTAATCATCTGCCATAGGATTTGCGAATCGATGGCGTAGGTATAGCTTTATTGTACATAGTCAGTCGTTAAACTTAAATTGAAAACGAAATTGATTTTGTTTTTTTTTTTTTTTTTTAAACCCCTCTAATAACTGCCTCTTAACCCTCAGCGGGTAAACGCACGATAAAGTCCCGGATTGACGGACAGGTGTAATTAGCCTCACAATGAAAGCCGATAGCAGCGCGGGTAAACAACGATGCCCTTGCCGATTAACCGATGCCTAAGTGGTTTAGGGTGTAAGTGCAAGCGGCGGTTGAAACGCTGCGTGTTAAACGATTTTAAATAATGACATAAACATATTATTATAAAGAGGAAAGATTTTGTTTGTTTATCCTTACTATTATATTATAAACGCGTAAGTTTGTATGTATGGATGGATGTTTGTTACTGTTTCACGCGAAAACTACTAAACAGAATTGGTTGAAATTTGACACACAGATAGTCGACAGCCTGGATTAAAACATAGAATACTTTTATATATTCCGACAGGAACAGGAACCACGCGGATAAAACCGCGTGTGGCCGCTAGTATAATGAATAAACTCAAAAACTGATTCATTGATTAAAAAATATTTTACCGTTAGGAAGTTTCATTTTTTATTCATGAAGGATGAGCTATTTACCCAGATATTACGAGTATTACGCGGGTAAAGCCGCATGCAGCAGGTAGTAAATAATATAAACTAAAATTGATTGGCTGATTAGATAATCTACAATACATTTTATTTACATTTTCAATAAATTCTTTAACTAGAGTCGAGCTGTATTCCACAAATTCCAAGATAAATGTTTATTGAAAATGAAGTATATCAGATAAAATTGATCCGTCTCACAATGTTAATGTTTATGTTTAAAAACTATAAGGGTTCCTTGTTGACTACGGAACCCTAAAAACGAATATTCACCCCTAAACCCGTCAAAGTTTTTAGTTAAACTTACGAATCCTGCCCGCATTCCTTTAAACCAAATACGATTTACAAAGTCAATTGTCTCCAAGAACTTTCTAATTTACCATTATTATTAAAACAAACAAAATTCCTAGTACGCGGCGTCTTTTGAGCTCGTTGTTTAGAATAATACCTACAAATGGGAGATGCATGCAGCGCGTGACTACCGCTTCCTAAGATCATTACTTAGGCGATGCGCAAACGTTTTTCTTCTGGGGATTCAAGCTAGCAGTAAAATTAAGTTGAAGCCCTTTTCCTGTCAAACAGATTCACGTTGCCATGGCAACGTATTTGTTGTTGATTCCCCACTGCACGCAGTAGTAAATGCGTTTTATGCTCCTTCTGATCTGAGGGCTGAGTGTAAGTTAGTTAAAGTCCACACTATATTTTCGCGTTTGAGTTATTTTTTAGCAGATAGATCTTAATTCTAAAGAAGTAAGATCTAGAATAAAACACTACACTACAGCTACCCTTTTTCGTGTGTTCTGTAACTGTAGTACGAAAACTGTCGATACGGTAATCGTAATAGTAAATTACAACATCCATCAAAAGCTGTCAAAGTGCTGCTGTCAAATATTTTGAAGTTTTGTTCCTCATACGACCGAAATATGCGCAGTTCTGGTTCTCATACAAAAATATTCGATTTACTGTGTGCTACTGTGTCTATCTAGTAAGCTACTGTGTTATGTGGTCTGTGGTGTGTGTGAGTGGGTGGTACTGTGGTGTGCCGATGCCGTGTGTCGGTAACATAAAGTATCTACGTTTGCGCAGCACCTAAGTGGTTAAGTGGAATTGCGAAACGTAGGCTCCATTTGATAGGCACCTTATAACTGTTGCTCTGCTTAAGTGATGGCGCTAATCAAAAGATCCGAACGCCTGCTAATGAGTGATGGACCTAATGCGACTGTCAATTGTTTGTTAAGATAAATATATGGTTGCGGTAGGATTCCTGGAACTACTTAAGGGAATTTCCCGTCGTACTTTCCGTTATTAGCGATTGCAGCTTCCTTAGTAGTTGTTGCACTGATAAATTAATACAATTACAAAATACCAATAAAAATTTATATCGCGGGTTGTGCGGCGAAAGCTATTTACAGGGTTTGTGGTTTTTTTTTCTGTCAAAGTTTTTCTTATACTTTCAGAATTAAACTGAACTCATAAAAATCGTTTAAAATCTTAATAAAATGCATAAGAAAGTGTTTTTGGCAATTAGAGTTCTAGTCAGCGGCTTCACTTCAACTTATTTCTTAACAAAAATTAGTTTTTGTATTTTATTAAAGAAACAAGCGGCCGTCCGCAGTTTCACCCGCGTGGTTCCCTTTCCCGTAGGAATATCGGGATAAAAGTATTCTATGTGTTATTCCAGCCGATCTATCTCTGTTGCAAATTTCATTTACATCTGTTATGTTCTGTTCATACATCCATCAATACACCCCAAACATTTGCATTATAATTTTAATATGCTAGCAAACACCATCTTATCTAATTCTGACGCCATAACAACGATGTTTTTAGCATTGTTGTGTTCGGGAGTTACAGGTAATTGAGGATTCCGGGAGTAGTGCGTAGTGTGCTTCCAACTTCAGCGTTATCATCACTTAATATCAGGTGTGATGAAGGCTAAGTGCTACCCCGTTGTAGAAAAAAAGGAAAAAAAGACTAATAAATTACCTGACAAATGAGTCCAAATTACAACATGCAGTTTCTTTCTTAGAATAATTAGCTTCAGAAATTTTGTTTTTAATACAACACCACTCGTGTACGCCATTCACCATAACAGATCCGATTTCGTTGCGTATGCGCCGAAGCTATGGAGAGCTCGTCAATATTTGTACAGTCTATTTTTGCGAATGTAGAAGGTAAATTTTTAAAGGAATTCTTGTTCATCATCATGTCAGCCGAACGACGCCCACTGCTGGGCATAGGCCTCCCCCAAGGATCTCCACAACGATAGAAATTAAAAATTTAATTTCCACAATTTAACAATAGAAGTACTTAATTATAAAAATTCAGTTTTGGTAAAAAAATTAGGTTTATTTGTTCTTAATGGCAGGCGATAACTGAAAAAATTACCTACCGATTAAATAAGCAATGGATAAAAAAACTTTTAGTTTAGATAGAAATAAATTCATTAATTCTAAACTAATTTTGATAGCATGAGAAAATATTGGACTATGGAAAAGAAATTAGTTTACTTTTTGTAACAGACTTTAATTTCAGAGGGGGTGAAAAGATTGATGAATGTTTGGCGAAAGTTTAAATAAAAACCTAACAAAGTTCTGGTAGTTCTAAACTCCGATTAGTAGTTTTAGCGGAAAAAAAGTTAAGAATTATTGTCTACCTAGCTATCCGCTCGCTAAATACACGGTGTTATCTCGTGGGAATGTGATATTTTCCGGGATAAAAAGTATCTGTGTCTCAAATTTCAGCCAAATCCGTTAAGCCGTTTTGGCGTGATTGAGTGACAAACATCCAAACATCTAAACTTTCACATTTATAATATTCAAGATTCAAGATTCAAGATTCAAATTTGTTTATTCAATTTAGATTGTTATTTACAATACTTGTGAACGTCATAGAAGCTACGCCATCGGTTCGCAAACCCTACAGCGGGAGGCCTTGGAGAAGAACCGGCAAGAAACTCCAAGGGTTGTTTTTTTCTCCCTGTCTTATTTCATACAGAGTCGTCAAATTGAAAAATGACCTTAACATGGTATGACTAAGGTCAGTTTCCATCACAATTACACAATGGGTTATGATAAATACAGTTAAGTATAGGCGAACTAATGATCATAGCGGTGAACAATTTTCAGTTACTTAGGAACTCTACTTAAAGCTTTAATATTAGTTTAAAACAAAAGACAATTGTACTATATACTGCAAGTTGCGCCATACATGTTTCAAATGTAATTCTTAATAAAATGAATAAAAACAAAAGAAAACACATTTTAAGGCAAGCAGATAAGAGCAGACCCATTCCCACTGGCAGCACCCGTTCACGAGCATGACGCATGAACCAGCCATCGCTTCGCTTAACCATATTTTAGGGAACGTAACGACCCGCCTCACACGCCACCACCGTAGAAATGTTTTAGTGAGCATGACATACTCAAACTGCCTACCTTAAATGACCGAATTAAAAGCTTAACTAATATAAACGCTAATAACATAAAATATATATATAATATAAAATATATTAGACGATTCTACCATAAAGCGCAAGTCACACCGCAAGCTGGCGGGCGAGCACACGAGCCGGGTGACGACGAGAGGTTTCACCTCTTTTCATACTTCGGTTCACACCGCAAGCGATGACACGACGCGCGACGTCGTCGTCGTAAGAGGGGTTAACACGGGTCGATTTTCGTTGGGTGGCTAGCTTGGAGGCAAGCGGCATCGCTAGCCTATTTAGACAGGTGATTAAAATCGCATGCAGCTCGGTCATTTCCTTCAAAAAGGTTGAGAAGAATTAGGTGTTCGTGCCGGAATATTACACCTTTATGCGGCGGGCGATCGCCTGCATCAGATCGTTTACTACGGCCGGTCGCCGCGCGGCCAAAGTCGGATGCTAACCAACTTTGGGGCTTGCGACTTTAGTCACTTGCGACCTAGTCGGATTGCCATTCAGACGGTCAATTTTTACCACGCGGCAAAAAGTAGCTTTAAGCACCCGTGTAATGTAAACAAGCGTGCAACTAACCACCTCGCGTCGCCGGGCTCATTAGTTCGCTCATCAGCTGGCGGTGTAGATTGCGCTTACACTGTGATAAAACAGTAGTAATGAGAGATATTTGAATATTTAATACAGGCATCGATTTGGCTTGGCTTTTACAAATATACATTGTTTTAAGAAAAAAGTGTTTTCAAAGAGTGTTTCAAAATTTTACGAAATTATTTTAGTACACACATACTCGTACCTTATATATTTTCCATTTCCTTATTACAAAACGCTTATTTAAATGACACAGTTTATACTCAATTTGATCCGCATGTTTGCTGTCTAGAAATATTTCAGCAAAACACATTGTGCAAGTATTTGGCGAACTGATAATAAGGTTTACTTACTGCATGCCTTAACTTGTGTTGTCTTAACGAACGGTTTTTGACCTTCGAGACGAAGAATGCAAGGAAAGATAAAAACATATTTTTCGAATTACATTGGTTTTAAAATCTGGTCTGAGGAGCCTGACGTAATTATAGACAAACATAAGGAAAAGAGGAATGAAAGAAATGTAGTAATTTATGACATAAAATGTACCTAGTTTCTTTGGCACAATTAATGCGGATACCCTCCTCGGCGCATGCTGTGTGTGGGAATACGGCACATTTAAGCTGCATAGGTTAATTTGTTAGACTCACGAGTGGACACAATCACATACATTTTCTCGCAAAGCGAAGCTTGACTATGGCTTGACCGTGCGTAGCCTCTCCGTGCAACGCGGTGGTTTTTGAGAAATGGTTTATATTACATAATATAAAATAATAAAGGAAATTCTCAGGTCATACACAGGATGTGAGACATCAATACATACACATCTATTTTACAACATACCTAATTGAATCACATTGACCTTCCTTCCATTACTTCAGCTTTTAGTACCTGCACACACAGGAGAACGTAAAATTCAGCAGTAAAGTGGACTTCAAACGAAAAACCTCAGAGGCATTTTTATGATGAAAACAATCAGATTTTGCATTAAAATCCGACCGTGAAATCGCAATTGTTTCGGAACGAAACGAACAAACGAGTATCGTTTTAATGGAAATTGGGCAGGAACATTATGTTCATCAATTGTTTTTGTTTGTTTCGTTATATTGGTAGCACAATAGATTGGTTTCGTAATGAGAACGATTGATGTTTTGATATTTTTGTGTTCGTACATAAATAATAAAATTATTGAAACAAAACCAAAACTGTAACTTACTTTATTATTATTGCTGTAAATTGAGGTCTAGATATAGAAACCAAAATATTTTGAAACATAGAAATGATATGAAACATTAACACGATTATTCCTACGAAACCGTTATTCATTATCGAAAAGGTGTTTTCAGTTTAGAGTAAGATGTTCTTTAGACCTTACTGAAGTATTTTCACCTCAGAGCGATTTTTTCTTCACAGGAAACTTCGTTTTTCGGTCTCTTCCTGTTGGAAAGATGACACATCTTTTTCCTTTTGGTGCAGAATTGCTTCAACCAAAGAAGGTGATCCTTGCTATATTTTTTCTTGAAAAATGTTGCAAATTTGACCCCTGGGGTCTGATGGACCAAAAAACTGCAATAATTTCCTGTACTTCGTGTCACTAGCGACTACTGATGACAAGATGTGACTTGTTTGGGTAAACCAGTGGGGTTTACTGGACCTCAAGGCAGAGTTTAAGAATTAACGTCTCAAAATAGTACCAAAACTACAAAAAATACCTATGCTGTAAACAATCTTTACTACAAGCTAACACCACTACATTCGCTGAGTCATTCTTTATTTTAAAATATATGGGTTTATAAAGCGTGCAATGAATGAATGTATAAAAATATTTACGATATCCATTCATCAACGGATTTGCAAATTGAATCATCTAATGTTGCTGTAACTCATTCAAATTGTTTTCGCATAATGTACGAGTATGAAACATGATGTTGGATATTTATTGCGCGGATCAGGTGCTACAGAATTTTGCGTGGGTGTGGAATATTGGTGAAATTGCGTAAGATTTCAGAGTCATATTTTTATACTTATAAAATCAGTGGTTAGTTTATGGCCTGAAACTAGGACGATCCCGTAAGTTTAAGTGCTTATATTTTTGACTAGGAAAGCCAAATTTTAGCGATTACTTTGTTGAAAAACAACAAACTTTTTGTTGGTGTACATGTTAAAGTAGGAACTGAAGAATGAAAGCTTATATTTAAGAAATCAATTTATGACTCTTTACCGGAAATATACATTACGTGATTTATTAATAGAACAAGAAATCGCACACCACGAAAATATCAGTGCACAATAGTTGCATTTAGCAAGACAGCGATACACTTTGCACCTTCATCGATTAGACTACTCTACACGTGTTTACAGGAGATAGTTCGTGCAAAAACGAACATCTAAAATATTTTTTGTTTTTTTTTGTGGTTAGGGACTTTCGCTGGGTGGCGCCTGATTCAATCAAATAAAAAAAAATTGCACTGAAAATAAGAAAATTGAAGAAAACTGGACTACCATAACATTAACTTTTCTTATGTTACCTCCTTAACGCTAAGAACCTAACCTTTTTAAAATATAATTGCCAGTTGTTTGACAGCCTTCTCTGTTAGATATAGGAGGCTGTGGTTGGTGCGATGGACAGAATGCGTGCTGCAGATATCGTAACAGATCCCTCGGTTGGAATTTCAATGAATAAATATATATTACGACGAAGTAATCGTCGATTATAGCAATTCGAATTCAAAATATGGTTAAAACAGGACAACGTCTGTCGGGGTAGCTAATTTATTACTATCTATCACTATTATTAAATCATAAAAACTATAGGTAAGTACAACCAGGATCAAATTCAGTGAACCACCTTTTACTTCTTTTCGTGTGGCTGGCGCCTCGCACCGTTCACTTGTAGCTCCTATCCCAAGTGGCATAAGCATTGTACTAACCTAGTTTAATTCATAACAAAATAGTTAAAGGGTCTGCCCGTGAATGACGAGGCACTAGCCACACGAAAAGAACTAAGAAGTGGTTCACCAAATTTGTCCCTGAGTGTACCTAGGCTTTTCTGTGCCTACATAACTTCTGACGGCATTGGATGTTGACCATAAAATGCATCGGTTACAAGTGCATACTCAAATAAAACATTGACTCATACAAATTAAGCGATTTGTATGAATTTCATGGTTCGCCACGAATGGTCACCTACGAAGGTGGGTTGACTGATCGTTTGTAGTCAGATGGTTTCTAGATTACGACAGAGCGGGGACCATAAACACCATTTGAGTTAGCTGATGATGTAGTTTGTTGTGTAAATAATCATCACCCTGTAGTATCCGTTACACAGTCTGATACTTATCAGAAATTGCTCATTTAATGATGAAGGTGTATTGGTGTGCTGACCGATTGTAGCGTCTTAGTAGAAATAGAACACAACATATAACATTGAGACATAATGTCAGAAAATTTTCTGAAAAGTCAGGGATTTTGTCAAAAAACTCTTCGGATTTGGTAACCCTAAATACAACATATTAACATGCAAAGGTATGCTTGTACAAATACAAATTTATAATCTATTGATTTATGCCATTCTTATAATGCCGAACATATTTGTTTAGTCGTAAAAAGTTTACTCTACCGATAAGCAAACTTAAAGTTATTTTCTGTTTATCTAATACTTGTGAAAAGCGGTTATAGATTTTATTCATTACTTATATTTAGAGCAATAGCCACATAATACCATAATACACAGTATTTTCAGTTACTTACATAAGTAAAGTGGATAAAAAAAGACATTTAGTTTTTACAACTGTTTTAAGGCTAATATCTGTAACGCGTTTAAAAAGTACCTACTTAAGTATTTCAAGTCTAAATTCTTACCCACGGTCCAAATTATCTATACTTATTTATAAATCCATCAAAGTTAGCTCAGTAGTTAAGGCATAAATAGTGACAGCAGAGTATGAAATCGGGCACTGAGGCACGTCTTTGCCAACAAGAATTATAGAAAACTATTTTTATTATAAATTTACTCGTGTCCGCATTTTATAAAAGAAGCATTTAATTATTCTAAAAGAAGTACGAGTATTCTGCACAAAAAAAAACTTTTATAGTTTTTAACAATATAATGTAATATTGCGTAGGAATCTTATCGCGCCGGCTAAATATGCTCGGATGCTCAAACTATCCGTTTTCGCTCATAAATCATCCGATGTGTATTCAGTACGCTATGGTGTTTGTCAAAGCGTGCTAGATAAAGTTCAGCGAGAATTTGATGGAAAAATCTGTTTCAAAATATGTTTTACTAGAGTAAACATTAGTCAATAGCTTTTTTGAAGGCCAGAGGGCCTAGGCGAGATGTAAAAGATACAATCTTATTTTTATTAATTTTTTAAAATATAAGTAAGTAGGTAAGTTTGAAGCAATTTAGAAACGCATTAAATCTATGTAAATATATTATGCAATTAAGAATGTAGGTATTATTATTTATAATTTTTTATTCCACATGTATACATGTATGCATAAGATGTTATACAGTTGTAAATAGTGCAATTCATGATCCTTATCTATTTAATTATATATTCTGTGCCCTTATGCTCATTACTGAGCCCGTCCAAGATTGGCAACGTGTAAATAGGAACACAGTTCACTGTAACGGTTTGTCTTTATGACAGTAATCAATAGTAGAATCTATGCGACAAAGACATCAATATAAATTTTTATTTTGAACTTTCAACGAAAAAGCTAATAAATTCGATAGCTTTTTGAAAAACTATCGAAAAATTCGACTAAACTTGTAAGCCTCTCGGTAGCTTAGTTGGTCAGAGCATCTGGCCTGATGCCCGGAGTCGCAGTTTTGAATCCCGTATGAAATTTACTTACAGGGCTGGTGTTTTTTTAATCTCAATTTTTTCATTCCCATTTGTGTTTTATATAAATAAACGAATGCCACTTATAGGTCCTCTAACGAAACGTAGTAAAATTAAAATAAGTTTTTAATAAAATAAGTTAAACACTTAGGTCTTTACTTATGAAATTGCCGTTTTCTATGGGGCGTAAATTGTAGGAAGTTGGAATTATTATACAATGATATTTGGAGATTTTTTGGACATGTGAACTCAAAATTCAGCGATTTTTTTGAAATATGATCAAACAACATTAATCTAACTATTGCCTATAATCTCACTGACTCTCAATCTCAAAACTGCCTTAGATTATAAAAAAATCAGTTCAAAGCAGTCAAATTGACGACAACCAAAGAGGAGTACTTAAGGTACTTTGAAGCATTTATAAAAAATATAAGCGTGTTTAATTAGTATTTTTTTAATTCATACTCTATATTATAAACTGACTATACATTTTTAGATATATTGACAATAATTCAATTCGAGATCAATGAACAATGATCAGTGAGCAAAAAACGGCAGTTTCATAGGTACTGTGGTATCATATTGTTAGGATATGATACCTCCTTGCATTGTCTATGGTTGATTTATGTTTAAATCAGTATTCAAAAATATCGAATGCATTGTCATCATTACGCGAGCAGTTTGTTTTGGGTCTAGACGATTCCGCGGTCGCGTGTTGTAGTAGATATAGAATATATCGGCCATGGTGCCGCAGTAAAGATTTATATCGCTAATACATTTATTATTTAATAGAATCCCAGTATAGGGCTTCTCATGGTGTTAGGCGCAAATCTTCGCAGATCTATACTGTAGTTTCCATGTTTCAGACCCTTTGGTGAAGATGGAACCAAACAAATATGACGGAATACGAGGAAACGTCGAGGAGTTCCTCCGGAGCTACGAAGTCATGGCGGCTCTTCAGAAGTTTGATGACCCTACCAAAAAGCTCGTAGTCGGAGCATACTGCACGGGCCCGGCGCTCCATTTCTATACAAGGATCGTCGACACCGCCAAGGATTACAGCGAGTTTAAAAAATTATTTATTATAGAATTCAAAGGGCTATCGAACCCGATAGCCGCGTTCTATTCGAGGAAACAAGAAAGTAATGAGAACGCATTAGAATACTATTATGCACTGGATGCGTTATCTGCTCGTGCAGGGGTTTCAATTACTGACGAAATATTCGTCCAACAGTTCCTGAGGACAACGGATTATGTCACCAAAGGAAAATTAGCCCCACAGATCTATAAAGATAAAGCACATTTACGGGACGTGGTCCGTCAAGTGCACAATTTGGAAGAAACCCCAATACCGATTGAAACCCCCACCAATTCTTTCACGTATGACCCGCGTCTAAGACGTAACATGATGGAATATGAGAAAGCTCCAGTTCCAAATCATATTGCCTCTCGCACGCCAACCGAAAACCCCACCCCACGAACATTCTTCTCCCGCTCTAATTATAATTTTAGACCAAGACCAGCAGTCCCCATGGCAAGCAGATCAGCTTCAGTGCCACAACTGGACCAGCAGTCTCGCCCAACCAACTCAAGACCAACAAGAATCCCGATGTCCCCAAACGCCAGGAGGCGGCCGATGTAGACGGTGGAAATCGACCAGCCGTAATCCAAGACGTCCACCTTTCAAGTAAGCAAAATCCGTTTATCAGTGTTGAATGTAGGGACAGAATAATCGTCGCGTTATTGGATACAGGCGCATCCGTATCTGTAATATCCGATGTGCTCATAAAGCCCTTGAAAATAAATGTCGTGAAAAGTGATATGAAAGTGAACAATGTGAGTGGAAAAACGCTTGCAACTGTAGGAAAAACCGAACTTAATATTTTAATAGATAACGTCGTGTTTAAACAGGAATTTTTAATTGTAAATAATATTTGCCAAGATATGATCTTAGGTTGTGATTTTTTGTATGATAATGCTATTAGTATTGATTTCTCGAAGTCGCGTTTATCCTGTAAGAGATTCGATTTAGATTTTTATCCCCAAAAAAAAATTGTTCGGATAAACGAAAATGTAGAATTTGTACAGTCGGATACAGAAGTGTTAAAGAAAAACGAGTATGCGTTTTTCCATGACCTAGTTGTTAAAAATGAAAATAATATGTATGAAGGATGCATGGTAGTGGAAAGTAAACCAGAATTTAATATTTCCCACTCGGTGTCTGTTGAACAAAATGATCTTTTGACAACATTATTACACAAATATAGATCGCGATTCGCATTTAATAAGAATGAATTAGGAAAGTGCGGTTTAGTCAAAGTGGCCATAAAAACAAGTGACGATATACCCACGCATCGAGCCCCGTACAGAGTATCCGGTGAGCAACATAAGGTGATTAGGGACCAGATTGAAGAAATGTTGGAAAATGGGATTATACGTGAATCCAAGAGTCCCTATGCATCTCCGGTAGTTCTGGTGAAGAAACCGGATGGTTCTTGGCGTTTCTGCGTGGACTACAGAAAATTGAATAAAAAGGTGATCACAGATTCGTACCCTTTGCCAATAATCGAGGATTTGATTTCACACCTAAATGGAGCAAAATATTTCGCTGATTTAGATTGTAATTCAGGATATTGGCAACTGGAAATAGAAGAAAAAGAGAAACACAAGACGGCGTTCATCACACCGTCAGGTCTGTACGAATTTAATGTTTTACCCTTTGGTCTGAAAACGAGTGGTGCCATTTTTCAGAGAACCATGGATAAGGCGTTAGCAGGGATTAAATACAAGAACGCCATCGTATACGTGGACAATATCATTGTCTATGGAAAGACGTTCGAGGAGTTTCACGACGCCATGGATCAAGTTCTGAAGCGGCTGGAAGAAGCCAACTTAACGTTGAAACCATCGAAGTGCAGTTTCGCCTATGAAGAAATTTCAGTACTCGGTCACAAGATTTCTGGCCGTGGTATTCTACCAGATGAAGAAAAAATCAAGAAATTGAAGTCTATTAAAGTCCCATCAAACACTCGAGAACTGAAGTCAGTCCTTGGTTTATTTTCGTATTATAGGAAATTTATTGATTGCTTTGCGAACACAAATGTACCTTTAAATAAATTGTTACGAAAAAATGTGAAGTTTGAGTGGTCAGAAATACAACAGAGGTCGTTTGACAAAATTTTGTCTATGATCTTAAATCCTCCGTTATTAAAACATTTTGACAACTCGGAAAATGTCATAACAAGATTGAATATCGACGCGAGTGACGTAGCCCTTGGAGCATGTATTTTGCAGGAAGAAGGTAAAAACATGATGCCAGTATCGTTCGCATCAAGAAAATTGTCCGCAGCAGAGAAAAAATACTCCATTACGGAAAAGGAGTGCCTCGCATTAGTATGGGCACTGAATTATTTCAGACCATATTTACATGGTCTAAAGTTTCAGGTCGTAACAGACCACAAGGCTTTATGCTGGCTAAGAGAACGCCGAGACATGAATGGGAGGTTAGCAAGATGGGCGTTAGCAATACAGGAACATGATTTCGAAATAGTGCATTGTTCGGGAAAACAGAACGTCATCGCGGATTTCTTGAGCAGAAATCCCTTGAAGGAGGATGATGAGGAAGAAACCACGGTCGCTCCAAGGACACAAGTGGAGGATGGACTACACTTGTATAGCATCGAAGCAACACAAGTCACGATGGCTCAGCAAACGGACGAGTTCTGTCAACGACAAGAACGAGAGCTTCGACAGAGGCGAAGGCCGATATACAAAGGATTCTTTATTCGAGATAATGTGTTGTATAAAAAATATACTGTACATGGTGTAAATAAAAACTTATTAGTGGTTCCTAGTGTATTATTTAATGAAGTGATGGATGACATACACGACAATCCTTTTATAGGAGGACATTTAGGTTTAACTAAGACTTTGGATAAATTTAGGTCTAGGTATTTTATGTATAAAGCAACGGAAAGGATTGAGAAGTATATAAAAAGCTGTGTTCAGTGTCAAGAGAAGAAGAAGAGAAATATAGTGGTTCCTTTACGACCCATTATAGTCGATAGGTTATTCCAAGCTATAGAGATAGACATTATCGGGCCCTTAAATAAATCTTCGCGTGGCAAACAGTATATCATCACTTGTATAGAGTCAATGTCGAAGTATGCGGTGTGTAAACCAGTGCGTAGGGCTACCGCGCGAACAGTTAGTAATTTTCTCATTCAGGAAGTGTTTTGTAGGTTTGGTGTTGTTCAAACAATTATCTCAGATAGAGGTTCAATTTTCACTTCAGAGATAGTAAGGGAAACTATAAGGCGGTTCGATTCTCGCCACGTTACAGCCACCACTATGCATCCGCAAACAGTAGGTTTAATAGAAAGATTTAACCAGACTCTATTACAGATGTTATCAAAGTATAGTGATCCATTACAGAGAAATTGGTGTATGCATGTCCCAATGGTGACACATGCATATAACTGTTCCAAGCAGGCCTCCACAAAATTTTCTCCTTACTTTGTAATGTTTTTAAAAGAACCCGAAAGTGTGTCGGACAGGAGTCTAAATATTAATTTTCCTGATTTAAGTTTGAGACAAAGGCAACGTATTAGACATAGCTGTGTTAATAAGGTTAATGAGAATTTGCGGAAGGCGCGTTTGGTTCAGAAGGTTCAGTATGACAAAAAGGCTAGACCAGTAAGATTTGCAGTAGGCCAATTAGTTTTGTTATTTTGTCCTAAAAGGATAGCAGGCATTAGTAAGAAGTTGAGTAGACCTTATAAGGGACCTTATAGAATAAAAAGGGTTAGGGAGCATGATAATTATATTATTAGTAAGCCCCATACAAGTAGGAAAATAAAAGTACATGCAAATAGGCTTAAACCCTTTAGATTGAGACTTTGATAGTTAATATGTCGATTCATTAATAATCCATGATCCATGCCAGCAAATTCCATATCTTAGGTCATGATGATTCCATGATCATAAGTCTGAAATAATTTTCATTTGTGACAATTTGCATTTAATTGTGACATCAGGTTACAAATGTGACATGGACTCGGTTGTCAGTCATAGTGATGACATTATTTAGTGAACCAAAAAGAGTTTGTTTTATTGTGGTGTAAATAAATATTTTTAGTAGTCACAGATCAGATTAAAATAACGAGTTACAGTTTGATTTTAAATGATAACTATGTTTTGGATTTTGTGGGCAAGAATTATTTGTAGTTTGTTAGGAAAGTAAAACTGCTAAAGTTAATAGTGTTATAATAATGGTAGGTTTTCGTTCATGAATTGTTTGTATTTTATAGAAATAGGATAGGATTTTAGGATGTTTTATAATAGTGATTGTTAGATAGTTGAAATGTATAATTGTGTGATTTGTATTAATATGTGTTTCTTTTTCATGTACGGAAATACTGCACCTGAAGCCCACGAAGTGTCCTGTGGTCCACTTATAATATGATGTATTTACTTAATTTTTTTTTAATGTTTAATTTAATAAAATAATTATTTTTTTGCATTTTTACTAATAAGTAGACATCGTGTCGTGTCTCTTTACCTTCATGGGATAGGGCAGGAGGATGACCTATTATCTAATTAGGTGTGAGAATCCTCTGACCTTAACTTATGTTGATATTGACATCACGTTTCGTTAATGATCTGGACCACAAAAGTAACACTTCTGTGTTTCATTTTATTTCCATTTTAGTTAGTTTGTAAGTTGTTTCGATGTCACTTAAGGAACGAGGTGACGTCAACATTTGTTGGTGAGGGGGGAGGAAACCCTGATGGTCCAATAAGGACCAGGGTCATATCCTGTTTGTTGCAGGATCCCTCTAACCCTGACTGGCAATGTTGTCGACACCACGCTACATAAACTGTGGTGGCCCCTAGTAGACAGTCTGCTTGAGGTTACCACAGGTTTATGAAGTTCTAAGCTTGTTGTCGGGCACCTTTTGAGATGAGGGGTTATTTTTGGGTAATTTCGTAGTCAATATATTATTGGTGCTTGTCCGACATGTTTGATCTTGGAATTTCGACTTAGTTAATGCTTAAATGAGCTAGGGTTAGCTTTGATTGTAACTACATATGATGTATTAAGGTTAGGTTTAAGGCTGGGCAGACCTTTTCCCTTGGTTTTGGTATGTCGAGCCAATGCAATGGTTGGTTTGTTTTGATTTCAAGAAATTAATAATTATATCAACCATTGTCCTGGCTGTCCGTTAGTGAGGACCAGTCTTATTGATGTGATATCGTTCCAAGGTAGGCAGGGCCTTCGCTTTAGGGTAATCCATGTAGGAAAAAACATTTCTTTAGTAAGAAAGGTTTTTTTGTTGCGACAGCGGCATGTGGTATCATATTGTTAGGATATGATACCTCCTTGCATTGTCTATGGTTGATTTATGTTTAAATCAGTATTCAAAAATATCGAATGCATTGTCATCATTACGCGAGCAGTTTGTTTTGGGTCTAGACGATTCCGCGGTCGCGTGTTGTAGTAGATATAGAATATATCGGCCATGGTGCCGCAGTAAAGATTTATATCGCTAATACATTTATTATTTAATAGAATCCCAGTATAGGGCTTCTCAGTACCTAAGTACCTATTTATTGGCGTGCAATTTTTAAACAGAGCATTCTCTATTTGTAGCAGTGGTTTGATTGCAAATAAAATCTTTATTTTTATAAGGGTAGGTTAATAATATAGTTAGTTGTTTGACTGCCGAACTATTAACTATATTGATTTACTATTAAATCACTTGGTGTGCCGAACTTCGGTACACCATACAATTGGTACGGTGTGCCCAGTGTGCCTAACTATTTGACCACTTTCGATAACACCGTATATGACGCTGACTGTACCTTCTAGTTACTTCTGTAACAAAATCAATCGTTATGTCACTGTTTGGTATCAGAGCATTGACCTAGCCAAACAATTTGAACAAAATTTACACGATAACAAGCTGTTTAGAACCAACCTCGTTTGTATCTATGTAAACATTCAGTACCTTTTATAACACAATGGTTTTACTGAACTCAAATTGGATTAACTGACAGGTGTAAATTGGGTATTTAGTTTCTGACGTTTGACCTCCGTGGTACTGGTGGTAGAGAGGGACACCTCTCGCCCCGGTTTTCAAGGTGCCGCTTTTTCCGAGGACCCGGGTTCGATTCCCGGACAGGTAAATGTCGAAAATTATAAGTCCCCACTGCTGAAGCACATACCTTCCTTATGGATGGATAAGGAAAATGGGGTACTTACTTAATTACTTACCATTATTTAATTTTTGTATTTGTAGAGTTGTATTTTACCACCTGTTCTAAACCATTACGCAGCACCATAGATATGGAATCTCTGTGACGTAAATAATACTGGATCATCTTAAAGGCGGTAGCGAGGACAAGAAAATGCCTCAGGAGTTATATAATCTGGTTTTAAATCAAGGCTGAATTTATGGCAACGAGCCTGAGGCTCGCCTTACAGGTGGCGAAGGCTTCACAGCGGAAAACAAGATTAAAATAATCTTATTAGTAGATGCTTGAGGAGAACGTGGCGCAGTGGTTAGCGCGCTCGGCCTGCGATCGTTGTAAGTTGCTTAAAAGCAACTTTCGCAATGGTCGGTCACGAGATGGGTGACCCAAAGTTTACTACCCGATTCTCTGTGCTTCGGAAGGCACGTTAAGCCGTTGGTTCCGGCTGCGTTTGCAGTCATTAATACTCATCAATCTACTTTGGGCCCGCCTGCGTAGTGGGTCATGCTCATGGCCCATTCTCCTTATCCATCCATAAGGAAGGCCTGTGCCCCAGCAGTTGGGACATTAATGGCTGATGATGATATGATACTTGAAATGCTTTTAAAACTTGCAGCGAAAAGCAAAAGCAAACTTGCAACTAGCCATTGCCCGTGACTTCAACTTCAGCCACGTAAATATTTTTTTTTATAGAGTCACCTCGCTGAGCCCTTTCTGTCTCAACAATATTTTTAGGTTTAGGCATTGCGATAAAGGCGTGGTAAATTCTATCCTGATTTGAATCAATAACACTTAATAATTTTTTGGCTGTTCATAAAAATCAAAAGCTTTCAGATTTTTAGGGTTCCAAACCAAAATGGTAAAATGTCACAACTGGACATCTCGAGAACTACTAATGCTATCAACTTGAAATTTAGAATAGTTTTAGATGACGTTTGCCAATCTATTTTGCAAATAAGAGAGAAATAAAATTATTTCTATAATTTTTGCACTAAAAGGTGGTCTTAATAATTCGAAGTGGGGCTACTAGGGTATATGGGGTATAATATAAAAGAGCGCTGCTTGCACATTCTCAAGCAGTTTTCTTTTTTTTCTTAAGCCGCATATTTTTCGACTTTCGATGAAAAATGTAAAAAAAATACCGTTCCACCTTATCTCCGAAGTTTGCAATAAGAAAAATCTAAAGTTATTTTATGTGATAGAAGTTTATGTAAAAAATACAGGAAAAATAAAATGATGTCTCTAAATAGTAAACTTTTTCAGAAATCATCAACAAAAATTATATTAGTTCCACTATCGGTCAAGAGCTGGCGTTGACTTAAAACTGCAATATTCTACACCGCTAATGCTCTGACGAATGTAGCCTCGCCGATGAAAACAATTTTCACAGCATATTAATTTAAATTTATGATGGTAAGGAACCCTCGGTGCGCGAGTCCGACTTGCTCTTGACCGGTTTTTTTTTAGATGTAGGTATGTACTTCTTACAATTTGGCGTTGACTGTGCACGAATTCTTTAAAGAAAAAGACATTAAAATAATGTACTCAATTAAAATATTTCTTTCTTTCAAACATTTAACAAAACAACCTCAAAAAAGGAGGCCACTAAAACGATAAATTGCTACGTCAGCTATTTTCAGAAACGGAGCGAAAACAGTGATCTCGTACGTGTCATGTCATGTTTGACGAATTTACGACTGTATTTGTGCAAAAAATGTTTTGCCCCTGTCGCCGCCTCTGTTTTTGGTAAAATTTGCCACAGGTAACGTCAGCAAAATATTAATAAGTCATAAGATTTATAAGTACATATGTATTACTTATTTTTCTTGCTAACAAGATATCTACAATATGTCTTTGGATTCAGTTTTAGGTTTAACTGCCGACTGGACAACACAAAAAGCATTAAGTACCTATATGATTATGTTGGTCTTATGCCCTTATTTTCTTTCTTTCTTCTGCCCCCTTAGCTCGTAAAGTAAATTCCAATAACAATATTGAATTATTGTAAAGGTGCGTTTACACGGGCAATTTTTTGGCAAGAATTTCTTGGCAACTGTAATGGATTCATCAGGAGCAATTAAGAGGAGCAATCTGGAGCAATCACAACAAATTGCAGCAATTATTTCAAAAATATTGCTTGATATTGCTCCATATTATTATAGCTCTATATATTGCTCTATATTCCACATTTCTTACTGTCGCGAATATGACTTGCAGAATATCCAATAGGTTTGAAAATCTTTAGTATTTTTTTTCTATATCGTTTATACGTATAAATACCTCTCGTTTTCGCGAGAGGTACAGGCCGGCAACGGAGGCGCCAGGAGTAGCTTGTATTGACTAGTTTTAAAAGTTGATCCACCAAATTGCATGGTATTCTGTGGCTGTATCTCAGCAGCAGGTTGCTACATGTTGCCATCGCCCGCAATTGCTTGATGTGATTGTGACGTCATATTTGAAGGGTATGGAACAATTTTAGTTGCCCGTGTAAACGCACCTCTATAAAGTCCTTACTGTTGGCGTTTGACATAAATTCAATCTAATGAAAATGCAATTTCGTCCAAGTGGAAGAGTGCTGTTCTTGATAGGGGGGTAGGAAAATGTTGGACAATCCGAAAGATAATATTATTATTTTCAAAGTATCCTACTAGTGTCCTACTAGATGTTTGTATGTTTGTTACTTACTCAATCACTCCAAAACGGCTGAACGGATTTGGCTGAAATTTGGGACACAGGTACTTTGTAGTCTGGAGAGGAACATACTAACGGGTGTCCCAAAAGTAGGTACAGGATGATTTGTCTCAATAAAACGCGAATGGATTGGAATTTCTTCGTAGTTTTATTTTATTTTAAAGAAGAGACTTGTACAATTTTACCTGAATAGAATATCTGCTAAATGGCCGCCACGGGCATTTATGCTGTGTGCAAGTTTTTCATGACACTTTCACACATTTCGCTGCTAATTTCACACATTTCTCTACTTATTTCACCAATAACTCGGCGAATATTTTGTCTATATTTTCTATGTTTTTGTGGATCGTTGTTGTAGACTTTATCTTTGACGTAGCCTCAAAGAAAGAAATCCAGTGGCATCAGATGGCAAGATCTCGGTGGCCATTTGACATCACCTCTTCTTGAAATGACGAGATTTTTCGACCTTTCGACGAGTGTTTGTAATTGATCGTGAATTTTCGTTAAATATTTGTAAAACTTCTATGCGCTGTTTTATTCTGAAACGCTCTACGATTAATTTTACATGTGTCAAGATGACGTATGTCAAATTTCAACCCGCCATCTTGAATATTTCGAAAATAGCGCGAAATTCAAATCCTATACGTACTTTTGAGACACCCGTTACTTTATATCCCGGAAAAATATCACATTCCCGGGGGATAACTTCGTGAGGTCAACGCGGGTGAAGCCGCAGGCGGAAAGCTAGTAAGTATTTTAATAAAAAAACTACTATGCTTTTACTTTACTGTCATAAAATTAATGAGGACAGGTTTCTAAAAAAAATTATTGTAGAGCTTAATTTTTTTATAACAAGCCTTCCGCCTGCCCTGCGGCTTCGCACACGTGGACTACACGATTTTATCCTGCGTTATATTTTTTCGGGATAAAATTATGCTCTGTCACTCTTCAGCTCCCAAGCGATCCCCATACCAAAATTCGTTTTGAAGTGAGATACGGGCAAACAAACAAACAATCTTTTACTTTTGTAATATATGTATAGATACCGTATTCATATTTCCAAAAAGGTGTTTTTTTTTTATCCACAACGGGGCAGCACTTAGCCTTCATCACACCTGATGTTAAGTAGTGATAAGGCTGAAGGTGGAAGCGCACTACTCCCGGAATCCTCAATCACTGAGGAACTGGCTATCTTATCTCTAACTGCCGGAACACATTAATGCTAAAAACATTCATTGTTATGGCGTCAGACTTAGATAAGACGGTGGTAGCTAGCCAGGCGGACTAAGAACAAGTCCTACCACCAACCAAAAATGTGTTAAATGTTTTATAATAACAATGACAATAGGTTGTGATAAATAGAGTCATTATTAGAGAATTTGTAAACGATTTATAAAAATGTAAAAGACACCATCAAAACGTCCGTTAAAAATCCATTAATTATTCTTTCAAAACGACTTTAAATTGCAAAGTTAAATATCCAAATGTTATATGAGCAATAATTTTGTATGTTTCCCATATACACACCGACACTTTACCTACACATAGGTAGTATTACAACAATGTAGCAACATGACAATATGATTAAGTGTCGTTGTTGCAAGGTGATGGTAAATGTCCATTTGTAACCAAGAAGAGGGTCTGCTGTTAACATTTTATTGATGTGTTAAAAGACCTATATGAGTTACGTTACAATGCAGTTTTAGAAGCTGTATCTTATTGCGGTCTGTGGTCAGTCTAGGAAAAGTGGTCGTAAATAATCTACATCTGGATTTAAAAACCCTCCGGGTTTGCTTAAGTCCTATATGACCGATGCGAAGCGATGCGACTAATGCAAAGTTTACACGGGCTTAGTACTTGTCGTTTAGTAGCTTGTCTTGGTTAGTGACAAGTGAGAATGTACTTAACTGTTTACACGGTGGTGTAAGCAGATTTTATTTTATTTTATTTTATTATTTTAGGGAAATTTACAGACAAATAACTTATATAAATATAGTACTATGCACAATCATAATTGCTAGCAAAATATTTTCACGATAGTATAAGTTACCTGACACCAATGGAACGCCGCCTGCCTTATTTTGCGTAATGTGTCGTCGTTTCAACTTGTCGCTATGCACTTGTCGTGGTTGTTTACACAACACCGCAAGTGACAAGTGCTTAGCGAACTGTGATGGGGCTAGTCTTCTTGTCACTTAGTAAATAAAAAAATCTTATAATAAAATAAAATTTGGCATAGAAATAGATTATGGTCTAGAATAGCAAATAGGCTACTTTTTACCCCAGGAAAATATCTCATTCCCACGGGAATAAAGCGAGTAGTTCGCGCGGGCAAAGCCGCGGGCGGAAAGCTAGTCTAATATATTTGGACAATTCAGAGGCGTTTGTTTTTGTTTCATAAAATATGTAGGAATGTACAAAAAAAGTATAAGTATTATTATAGAACTTTGTTCAACAATAGGTAGGTAGGTTACTGCTCGATGACGCCTCACGATCACGAACTAAAGCACAACGCAAATATGGCACCGAATGAATTTATTAAACGAATAAAAAGGTTATTCTCTTGCGTCAAATATGTCAGGAATTAAAATAAAATAAGAGCGCACCTTTGAAGTGCGCTCTTATTCGCTTGGCCGTTTTTGACACTCCAACTGGTCATCTAGTAGTATTGTTCGAAGATATAGAATTATAAATATTACTATATCCATTACCCAGTACCTATTAGTGAGTACAAGTTCTGCTTAGGCTAGATGTTAATGCGTTAAATGCCCTATCTATCTACCTTTAATTTGGAGTTCAAATAAAAAATAGCAAACATTTGTCAGTGTTATTCAAACTGGTCCATGTATTAGACGTGTGTGCCATAAATCAGTCAATCTATCACGACCTGAACCCAGGTCAGGCTGAGAGCCCTAAGCGCAACGTGATCTACCGTAAATAACACAGCTCAGGTGAATTCCGATCTCATATAAAATATGAATCGGGAAATGCCTTTACAAAACGTGTAAGAGGTGTTTATTTGTAATGATTCGACTTTGATTTTAATTCAATAAATATAAAAACTACAAAGTCACCACTACAAAAACCTGCAACTTGAAATGTCATTAAACTTATTAGAGATATGCTTCTTAATATTGATTTATTAATTTTCAGCGATAAAGCCGAATCTGAAGAAAAATTTTATGATAGTCAAATAGTCATTTCATTCGTAAAAAATAAAGGTCACGGAAATATAACTATTACGTGCAATAATGAAAAAACTAATAAAAAATGTATTAACTTGACCTAAACTGCTGTTCAATAGTAAGTTATAAAATCAAATTATTAAATTTTATATCCTCCATTTTACAAATAAAACTTTACATATGGCTCTAATTGGCTTTTCCATTAAAAGTCACTATCTCTTTGGTTAGTTTATCAATAATATTATAATTTGCGAACTTATAGAAATATTATTGTAATAACATCTAACTAACGTATCAAGTTTACCCAAAATGAGACACTAAACAACATTCTACCCTCAGGACTTATTTTAAGAGATCAAATCACTTATTGAAATGTTAGTGGTTAAAGCACATTAAGTTTAATGACCTATTCAAACCTTGTTAGCGAAACACTTTTGATTTTAACCTTCCACTTTTTTCTTGATCGGCAGTATGAGTAAAATATTAAGATGTTTAACTGTTATGATTTTTAAACTAATTTTATCTAAACTTATGATATAACATTCGAATTATGAACTCTTACCAGAACATACAATGACACAATATTAAACCATAGATAATTAACAGAAATTTTAAAAACCTACATCGTAATCAAGGAGATTCTACAAGGAAACTGGATTTGACAAATTTGACATAATTAACTACGTAGTGGCTGTCTGTTGTCTCATATGACCATACGTATTGTTTTAAAGTGTAGGTGAGACGGAAGACAACCACAGTCTACAAAAAAGTGTTAGTACTACCCATGGCCCGCTATTATTTCTCGGCTGCTTGCGCTCCTACAGGCCATGCTGCTCGGATTGGCAACGTCATAAATGTCAATGTCGCACCACTGCTCCTAATTTCTTGTATGCATGAGATGAGATGAATTCCTGATTATAGCGCCTTAAAATCAAATAATACGCGTACATAACTAAGGGTTGTTTTATTTTAACTATATCACAGTCACGAAAATGTTTATTAAACACTCCTACTGATGTTGTAAGCTCCCAGTCGGCTCGAGGTATCGCACGAATCCATCGCTGACGCAGTGTTCCTCCTTCGGGAATCCAAATCTTTCGAGATCCAAGGTTTCATAAGTAATTTCCAACAATGATCACGTATTTATATGCACTAATTATACAGTAAATATTGTATTAAAACACCCACAAAGCAAACAAGAAAATTAAACAGCAACGTTTCTTGACATGACCAAAGAGTATTCCGACTTGCCACATCCAGGTAAAAAAAATATCTAAAATGTGCAAAAATAATAGATTTTTCTTTTTATTTTGTAACAAGCAAATTTAACCAAGTTGTTAAATAAATGCGTGCAAAATCCGAGAAAGTGTTTTATTTAAATGAACAGTTCGCGCAGAAATCTAAGATGTGAATTTACGGCAAAAACAAAAACAAAGTTACAAAGTCAAAAATTGTGTTCCAAGCATTTACCTCTATACTGTTTTTCGAGTGTTCGTTGATTTTTACTTCCACATAATTTGAGAGTTATCGCCTAACCTGGCAACACTACACGATTGTTTATTTATATAGAACAAAGAGTAAAGTGTATAGATCAACAATCTTTTCTGTTCCGGTGACAGCAGCGCTGGTTGGACAGTGCAACTTGACAGTAAAATGTCATTATGAACAAAACACGTTAGTTCCAGTTTTGGCCACCGGAACCGAACACGTTGACGTAATCGACTGCAACGTTGCCGCTTTTCCAAGGAGCATGGCTTGTTACAAGTGCAACGAGTGAGCTAGAAGATGGCTTTGGTACTACCACATGATTACTATCAGAGAGACGACTGTCATACAGCGTATGTCATGTCATTCCACTGGCTGAGCCATGAAGCTCGACTTAATACTGAGGTAACTGGAGAGTGCAGTACGAACAATTTTTTGAATACCACAAATAACACAGTGGCTGTCTTCCGTCTCACCTACACTTTAAAAATATACGTATGGTCATATGAGACAGCTGACAGCCACTACATACATAAATGTCAAATTTGCTGGCGACACTTTTTTATTCAGGGTGAGAGCTCCAGTTACCTCAGAGTATTAAGTCAAACTTCATGGGCTGAGCTGTCATAAACCGGTTTTTTCCAGTCACGCCGTGTACGTGACATGCCAGTGACAAGCAGCCAGTGGAAACGCAAACATGCGCAGCATGCTTGTAGTAGTGTAATCAATGCGCACCGTTATATGAAGTAAAGTCTCTGTTATACGTAGTATTTTTTTTCCTCTGTGGTACTACTATCTCTAGTTACCTCAGTATTTAGTGTAAGCTCTTTGCTCATACCTGAACATACAATGACACACTATAAACCATAGATACTTAACAGAAATAAAAAATACCTGCAGCGTAATTATCTATAACCACTCGTTTTTTAAACTACCACTCGTGTATGCAACAGTCACATAAACTACTATTATCTACACTCGCCCTACAAGTAAGTTTACTTTCTTTCCGATTTTTCATACCTCGAATTGTGGAAAATTTACATTAAACTTTATTGAAAAAAAAAAAACTTATTTGAAATGTTTAACTGGTTTTTAACGTGATTAGGTGGGTCCTCACCAAGCGCGCTGCCTCGCGCGAGGCAGAACGTTTGCCACGTGCGGCGGGCCTCGCACGAGGCTGCTCGCTTGGTGAGGACCCGCCTAATCACGTAAAAACGGCTGATCGGATTTTGATGACATTAAAACATAGAATACCTACTTTTTATCCTGATAATTGGTCCCCTAAGGATTTTCTCGAATGTCCACGCGGACGAAGTCGCGGGCGGAAGCTAGTAAATAATAAGTGTCTGCCTCACAATCAAAAAGTTAGTTCTGAGTAGCTTAGGTAAGTACCAAGAACTTGTTAGGTACCAAGAACTTTTAAGTAAGTACTAGGATGATTTAGGTTTATACACCCTTTACCCCCTGGATTTGATTTTCAGAAAATTACAAAATGGGTTGCCTATTTGTTTTTAGAAGTACGCCTACAAAGTTTCAAGTTGAAATGTCTATTTACCCCCTGATTTTTCATTCAAAATTTCACCCCTATTTCAACCTTTTAGGGGTTGAATCATGTTCAGCGTGTTAAACATCAGAATAAATGTCATTTTTGCAATTGTCATCCTATAAAACCTCAATAACGACATCCATATCTATTTTTAGGTTTATTTATTCCATTCAACCTCTAAGGGGTTGATTTTCGAAAAAATACAAAATATATGTGTTCATTTCATCCCCCTTTTCACCCTTTCGGGGGTGGAATTGTCATAAACGCTAACACAGGTAATATTAATTTTTAATTGTCAGCCTAAATACAAAATTTGAAGATCCTAACTTCAAAACTGACGGACTTTCATACAAACATTCATCCCCTATTTTACCCCCTTTAGGATGGAATTTCCAAAACTCCTTTCTTAGTGGATGCCTACACTGTATAAGGTATCTATGTGCAAAATTTCAAGTCTCTAGGTTCAGCGGTTTGGGCTGTGCGTTGATATCTCAGTCAGACAGTCAGGACTTTGAATTTTATATATGACACTGTCTGAATAAAAAGCGCTTCTTTGTCAATCTACCCAACTGTGTGTGCCTTACAAGCATTTCGCTGAGACAGGGTCCTTTATTGGCTGCACACACTTCCTTAGACTTACTCTTTTCAATCCTTTTTCTTGCTGCCGTTGTCTTGGTAACTATTCTGGTCTTGTTATTATATTGATGTGTGTGTGTGCGTGTGTGTGTGTGTGTCAATACATATTTTTTTCTTTTTTCTTTCTATAACCCTACCTATAAACACAGTCTAACTATTCTATAACTAAGTGAACTAACGTAGTATGTATAGTCATAAACTTATTGCTTTTCGGTAATGTAATAATAATAGTTGTCAAGTACTTATGTATAATTATAAACTTAACGGTAATAATAATAATAATTTGTCTACTATTCGATATAAAATTTTGATTTTAATTAAAGAAATTGATTGACATCCGGAAATTATTTCCTATAAAAATACACAGGTGGGTTTTGGCAGTGTAATGTGAAAGAAAAAACATTCTAAAATATAGTATATGATGAAGACAACGAAGAAATGTCTATGGTCACTTGCCCAACATTCACAAAACATAAATCAGCACTTGTTAATTTGTTAAAATCACCTGTTTGTACACCAACTTTATTCATTAGCATATTCTCTTACTCACACAAACTATGACGATAATATTAGTCTTTTGATTATTATATAATTACATAATATAAAATACTTACTCAAACAATAGTTAACAACTAGAAAAATATTTGAATAAAGATTTCACATTTTTAAAACCTACTCATATTATTATGATAGTCAAGATGAGCAAATTCTTACTAAGGTAAGTATTTCAGAATTAGTTAAAAGTTTTCTTACTCTATGAAATATAATTTAAAATTATGATTCATTACTATTGATAAATCATAAGTCAATCAATACATTTAAAGAAGTTACTATGCGACCTCATAAATAGATGACCCTTACAAATCATAGACGAAAATGATTTACACAACAAACGTACAAGGAAAAATTAATAGCCTACATTAAATTTACGGTTTATAATGCCGGTTAGTCACGCCATTATTTTGGAGACGACGACTCATAAAATATCGATACAATTCAATACAAATTACAGGAAACAAGAATCGTTAAAGAAAACTTATGGCGACACAAAAGAGGAGCGACTGCTCAGCTATGAGCCAAATATTTCAGTTTGCATTGTTCAAGAGATGAATGATCGATTTTCAGATGACACTACAGTAAAACTTCTCGGATTCTGATTAAATAGTTGGAGTACATTGTTCTTTTCTAACAAATACTGCTTTTGTAGGACGTAAAACAAATGATTGTTACTTTACAATCATTTTGTTTTACGTCCTTTAAGTAGCATTTAAATTCAACAATTTGTTAGAAAAAATGGAAAATGAAGTATTTTGAAAAAATCGACCCGTCTCACAATCAGCTCCGATGAGACGGGTCGATTTTTTCTAATACTTCATTTTCCATTTTTTCAGTAATAAAAATTGCATTGTGAATGCAAAAAACTAAAAATTAAAATAATTTGTTAGAACTTAAATGCTGGCTTTAATAATGTTGAACAAATGACTGTTGAAGTTTTTGTATTCTGCTGATGTGTCATTGATGCGTTGTTAATTTAATTTGTTATACATATTTTTGTAAGCCCCATTATTTTTAAGTTCATTTGTGCAAATAAAAACGGCTCGTTTTCTGAGTAGTAGACGGATGAGTAACTTTTAATTGCTTTTGATAAGTTCGTTTGTGGCGCTTGCTGAAAATAAATCAATGAATAACTGAGTATTGTTAAATAAACTGTGAGTAATAGCAAAAACGTTGAAATAATCCAAATACTTACATAGTTTTGTAGGAAATAATAAGGAATTCAATAAAGCAGTGACTTATTCGGTATAATTTCGGTTTATTCAGTACAATATTTATTGGTAATTTGTTACAATACAATACAATAATATAATTGGTAATATGTTACACCAGAGAATTTAACGCACTAGGTCCTTTGCACAATAAGCCACCTCATAGGGATTATGACTCTTTTCACCCTACATAGAGTTTGAATAGACAATTAATTTCCTCGGTTCGTTAATTTGATTCGCTATTGCGCCCAAAATTATTACAGCATCATTCTAACCACTCAAAGGTGTGAAGGTTTAATTCTGTTTATCTCAGAAGCGTGGCATAACTTTAATGATTGAGTCTGTTTAAGCCAATATGGCCTTTAAAAGCTAATGCAGGTTCGTGCAAAGATATATTGAAAATGTTAAAGTTACGGATCATTTTCAAGCTGTATCTGCATTATGCCCGAATACTCGTACGCTACTTATCTTTGGGAGCGCCTCACACATCGCCCTGTCACTTTAAATGTCAAACGTATGAAAGAGACGCCATGATGTTTGAGACGCTCCCAAAGATGATTTGCTTTCGAGAATTCGGGCGTTAATGTGCTTAAATTACCTACAGTTAAACATTATGAAACAAATGACAGCCGTTTGTCTGGAACATGATTATTTGATGACGAGCATTTGTTAATGAAAACTTATTAGAAGGGTAGAAAGATAGGTAGTATTCTGCTCGTACTATTTAGAAGTCACAAAATCGAGATATGGCCACTAATACATACGTGTAAATCAAGAGGGTCGTTTTAGTGCAATTTTAAAGCCTGAATTGCTGTCGACTATACATCACGTATTCAGTAGTTAGTCTTTACTTTACCTTTTTAACTTTTAAAGGAATCAACTTTGCTATATGAAGTAATTATTCATTTTATACTTCGAAGCAATCGTTCGTAGGTAAGTACTTCATTCCGTATCTACCATCAACGCATATGAAGCTGCGCATACATGGCCATTTTTTTTGGCAATAATTGATTGGCAACTAATACTAATATAATGGATATATGTGGAGCAATGAAATAGAGTATTCTTGAGGCAACTTTCTTGGTATTGTGTGGCCGTATCTTAGCACCAGGTTGCTACATTTAGACATCGCCCTAAAATTGCTTGATGTGGTCATGACCTCATAGCTGACGGGTATTGACAGGATTTGCGCAATTTTAGTAGCGTGTGCACTTTAGGGGGCTTTAGGCACTTTTTAAGCGCAGCTTAAGATAAGCCAAGCCGCCATTTTTTCTCAACGCTTGTTTTGTTTAGCTTGTTTACTATGTATTGTGGGAATACTCCATTTGAGGGGAGGGCAGTAGTTTTATCTCACTAGCGCGGTCCGCCCTTTGTTATATACACGGTTTTACTACGTTATGACAGACAGGGCCCCGATCGCGGTATTTCTATAACGCATTAGTCAAGTGTGCGTGCAGTTGAAGTGCAGTCGACGTGCAAAACCGTTTTTGATAACGCGCGGCTTTGACAGTGCGACAACGTTTTCTTCCGGTGATAATCTTTGGAACTAAAACAGTTTTCATACGACATTCTATTTTGACAGCTAATTTCGTATTGCAAGTGGTTCCTCTGTCACGGATGTCACCGGATCAGACAGGATTGTAGGACTATAGGTTTGCGTGACGTGTGCGTCGTTACGTCATTACGGCAATACGAAGTCAAACGTCAAGACCCAAACGCGATGAAGACGCGCTGCATAGAATTACGACGATTGGCCCGCAGTTCGTATGACAAAAAGAGGCGGCGGTCTACACACACAAGCGGGGCTCACCTGCGCTCGTGAGATAAAACAACTGTACTTTGTTACCTAATCTTATCTGCCGTTTTCACATATACTACACAGGCGTGTGCCAAAGCCACAGGTCAGCAGATTGGCCACAATTTGCCAATTAGTCTCCACGGTGATCGGCTCTCACGTTCACCCTTTTGTTCGAAATAGCTTTGTAATAAAATAGAGTGCTCTTTAGAGTTTAATAATAATATCAGGTAATCAATATAGGAGGTAATAGAAAGAGTGAAGGGAGCTTATTGAAAATAACGCAATATTAAGTAGGGTGCAGTTCGGTGTTCTATTGAAGAATAGGTATATTCTTTTATCAAATAGTATAGGATAAATAATAGTATACTATTTGATAAAAGACGTTCAACTTGAAATTACCCCTTTAAGATGAAACAGAAATTATGGAATAATCATTAGTTTTGAATTTGCTTATAACAAAGTTAATCTATGATAGCAAAGAGCATCGCAAGCATTTTTTATATTTTTCTTATTTGCGATTCTGTAAGGACCGTCATCGTCACCACCGTCATCGTCACTTCATATTCACTAAGTATCAAATTCATAACAAACAAGTGAAAGGAAACAGGGTGTTCAAGAAGACACCTATGAGCAAGGGCGCAGAGGAGAAGAACGGCAACAGCCGGCCGACGGCGACGACGGCGACGTTGCAGGACCAGCGCGCCCGCTCCAAAACATTCCCTAACAATCAGCGGTGACAAAACAACCTTACTTTGGATGAAATTAATTCAGCTGAAATATCGTTAGTTAAATTAGCTCAACATGACTCATTTTTTGATGAAATACACACACTTAAAAATGATAAATTACTACCTACCAAATCTTCTTTATTACAGTTAGCACCGTTTCTTGATAATAATGGTCTGCTGAGAGTAGGTGGTCGTCTTCAAAATACGAACTACTGCTTTAATAAATTACTACCTACCAAATCTTCTTTATTACAGTTAGCACCGTTTCTTGATAATAATGGTCTGCTGAGAGTAGGTGGTCGTCTTCAAAATACGAACTACTGCTTTAATAAATTACTACCTACCAAATCTTCTTTATTACAGTTAGCACCGTTTCTTGATAATAATGGTCTGCTGAGAGTAGGTGGTCGTCTTCAAAATACGAACTACTGCTTTAATAAATTACTACCTACCAAATCTTCTTTATTACAATTAGCACCGTTTCTTGATAATAATGGTCTGCTGAGAGTAGGTGGTCGTCTTCAAAATACGAACTACTGCTTTAACATAAAACATCCGATTTTATTGCATAGCAAGCATTATCTTACAAAACTTATAATGGAAAGCGAACACCTACGTCTTATGCACGCTGGACCTCAGCTGCTGCTTAGTTCCGTTCATGATCAATATTGGCCTATCGGGGGACGAACTTTAGCACGAAGAGTCCTACGCGACTGTGAAGTGTGCACTCGTCTGCGCGGTAAAACAATGGAGCAGCTGATGGGGAACCTCCCAGCTGATAGGCTAAATCCAGGTTATCCTTTTCAAGTGTGTGGCGTAGACTTTGCCGGCCGTTTTCAAATATCTTCAAGAAAGGGTCGTGGTAATAAAATTTCGAAATGTTACTTATGCTTGTTTATATGCTTTTATATTATGTCTACTTAGATTTATATCTCGTAGAGGTAAACCTTATAAAATTTACTGCGACAACGGTCGTAATTTCGTTGGCGCTAATAATGAATTGGGCAGAATGCTTAAATGATCAAGTTCTGTTCTCGACAATGTATCAGCACAAGAAGGTTTTTTTTTTTCATTCATTCCTCCTTATTCTCCTAATGTAACTGGTATAAAAGCAGCAAAGTATAACATAAAACGTATTTTAAGTCTAGTTTAACTTTTGAAGAATTAGGCACATTATTTACCCAAATTGAAGCGATCCTGAACTCCCGACCACTCATTCCTCTTTCACCTGATCCTAATGATCTCTCCCCTTTAACTCCCGGACACTTCCTGATAGGAAGACCGATCACTTCCTTGCCGACACCACCACCGCCACGGCACCCTAATCGCTATGAGCTGCTTGAAGAGCTACGACGACACTTTGGTCCAGATGGCGTGACGAATATTTTTGCGAACTTCAACAGCGCAACAAGTGGCGTCGAACTTTTCCGGGAAGATAACACAACCCCGCTTAAATGGAAACTTGGGAGGGCGATTCAGCTGTTCCCAGGCCGCGACGGGCTATGCAGAGTTGCTGACTTAAAAACCAACAGCGGCATTGGAAGGAGAGCACTTAATAAAGTTTTCCTCCTTCCCACGACGCTGCTGGGGGCGGAGGATGTTCAAGAAGACACCTATGAGCAAGGGCGCAGAGGAGAAGAACGGCAACAGCCGGCCGACGGCGACGACGGCGACGTTGCAGGACCAGCGCGCCTGCTCCAAAACATTCCCTAACAATCAGCGGTGACAAAAAGACCGCCTTTTTCCTTATATAATTTTCACTATCATAAAATCTTAAATTATTGTAAATAAATACCTTTAAAACCACATTATCATTTCCTTCTATGTTTCTGCATAAAATACGAGACATAAAAGTGGCTTCTTAGTGACTTCTTCATTTCTTTCTTCTTCTTAAAATACGAGACACAGGGAACTAATTTTAAGAAATCGACCTACAGTAGCCCTAGCACTAAAAACTGTCGTTATGGTAACCATTGTCGTGATGGTATTACTTTGTATGTAAACCACAGCATACGTCGGTCGTTTATGGAACTGCAATTTTTATAGTTTACTAATCGATTACGATATCGATAGTATTTTATGCTAGGGGTACATGCTCTTGCGGATAAATAAGGCGAATTCATTTATTTTGCAAGTAATATATCTCTCAATCGTTTTTAAATCACCGTTCGTGAAATACCTGATCAGCGTCCTGTGATTGATCGGTCATTTACGGCACTGCCTACTTCTGGACGTATTTATAGGGCCAATACGGCCTGTCTGCCGGCCTGATGGGCCATCCATCTCGCCTACTTTATTACGAGGGTTCGGTGGGACTAAATGACGTATGTGATTAGATATTTGTCTATACCCTTCGGCTATTCCCTAAATATTAGGATATGGCAGCCATTTTGTGCGTGAGAGAACACTTCCAAATTTTAATTCTGATAATTTTTCACGACACATGACTGCTCCGTAGAAGTCCATCCATTTCGCCTCCTTTATTTCGAAGGTAACCAAATGAGGCATGTGCAAGAATAGAAAAATGCCTAAAAGATAGCAAAATAGCAATTAACTACTACAACCATACCACAACACAACTATTTACCGTATAAATGATTATTGACTTTGTTAGCTCCATGCCATGTTACCTATATCATCCATTAAACAAAATTTTCCACTTGTATAGATGAACTAGTGGATCCTCGCGGATTTACCCGCGTGGTACCCGCGTTCCCGTGGGAATATATCAGGATAAAATAAAGCCTATGTCACTCGGGAAGAGTGTTATTATAGATTAGGTAAGCACTATTTCATTTAATTTCTTGCATCACACTTAGCTGTAGAAAGAAATAATGATAAGTTACAAGTAATAAATTTTCTTGAACGCTGTCTTGATTTTTCCGCAATGCAAAATGATGCAGGAGGTAACAGAAACTAGGAGTTGTTTAAGGCTGCACTTTCAATTATGCATAAACCACTTTTATCTAGTCGCTAGACGTTCGAACAAATTACATAGAAGCCGCTGTTAACATGATTTCCACTGGTCTGTCTAATAGGTGTCCAAGACTTTCACGATACTCAGTGATGTGCGAGAGTTATTACGAGTAATAAAACAGACGAAGTAAAGATATTCAAATACGTTATACAGCGGCCACACACTCGACGAATCGCGAGGAAATAGCGAGTGAAGTGGCGAAAAGACGAAGAGTGGCCGCAGTATTCATCATCCTCCTTTTGAGTGTATGCCCGCTAGGGAAAATATTTGCAGCAATACAAATGCCAGGAGCATAGCGTGGCTGCGGCATTATAACGCAAATGCAATAAATAAATATTCTATTATATTCTATTCTTTGTGTTTATAGCCTTCCGCTTGTACAATCTTGCTTTCCGGTAATTAGCGTAATTTCATCTACAGATGCAACAAAGACTGGAAGGCAAACTAAAAGATATGTTCACGGGAATTACGAACTAAAATAAAACGGCACTGAATTGTTCTTCTCTGTATGTTACGGTGTTACATTAAAGCGATAAGAAATAGGAGCGCACGTTTTAATTGAGCTCTTATTTTTTTTTATATTTTTCACACTTCAATCGGTTATTTAAAGGTATTGTTGCTGGAAGTATTATGTATACTTTATTTTAAACTAGCGACGTTTTGCGGTTTTACCTGCGTAGTTCCCCTTTCTATGGGAATACGACTCTATTTTCTATAGTATTTCTATGGTAAATGACACTCAACAATAATGATATTTTCTACTGGTGAAACAATTTGCAGTAGTTTCAGAGGTTGTTTCTCACAAACAAACGTACATTTAAGTATCTCTTTATATGTTGGTGCAGGTTTTGACTTACCTTTGACTTTTAAAACGTTGTAGGCACTGCATACATTTATTGTTGAAAGAAAAATAAATAAAGATAATTTATAGCACATTTATTAAAATACGAAAAATAATATAAAGGAGTATGACATAGCTACATTCCTCGCAACAGAAGATGTCAAACAAATGAATCATAATTTATAACAATTAGTCAGAAAACAAATTACAAAACTTGCGAAATGTATAATACCTGACAATACGAGTGTAACACTTGTGTCATCTTTAATTAACAAAGCAGAAAAGAATAAATTTTGCTATGACATTCTTAATGCAATGAAGGTTGCAATGTCATATATTTTCTTATTTTTAACCCTCAACTGGAAAAGGAGGGAAAATATAAGTTTGACGTGTCTGTTTGTCTGTCTGTGGCATCGTAGCTAATGAAGAAATGGACTGATTTTGATTTTCGGTTTGTTTTATATGAAAGCCTACATACAGGAGCTATATGATGTCCCGATCATAAGGTTAGGTGTTAATTTAATGAAGTATTGGATAAAAAACGACCAGTCTCACAACTAGCTCCCGATGGGACTCGAACCCACGACCTTTCACTGTCCGGGTGAATATTCTAACCACTGAGCTACGAAGTCGTTAGTAGACGCATCAAATTTATCCAATTCTTCAAGTGCCGTTTAGCCAGCGTTTATTTCATCAATATATTATAAAATATATAACACCCTCACATTCGAGAGATATCGGGGCTAATTTATGAGACGGGACGATTTTTTCTAAAACTTAATTATCAGTAATAAAAATTGCATGGTGATCATGTAAAAAAAGTAAAAATAATTTATGAAGATCTTTTCAGACGTTTTAAGGTCATCAGTTACTTTTGTAAAGACAAGGTGTAAGCAGTTAGGGATCTTACACGCATAATACTCGTAGCTATAAAAGTACTCGCAAACATTATGACTGTGCGTTATTTAAAAAGAATGAAATAAAAATAAAATGACAATTTTAATCAACCCCTGACAAAAAAAACGTAAAATTAAATTCTTATCACGGTCGGGTGACCGCAAGAAGAAGGGTGTTATAGGGATGTAGGGCAAAGGTACCCTTTGTGGCCACTTTAAGGATTTTTTGACTTTTAAGCACTAAGTACTAAATGGTCTTAGGTATTTAAGACACAAATTATATCTTAAATTAAAGATAATTTATCCATCTTTAAAATGTACATTTTTCAAATTTATAAAAGTTAAATAGTTTTTTTTATTCACAATGTATGAGAGGTGCCAAATGTACCGGTTTTGGCCACTTACTGATAGTTAAACTTTTGTAAGTATTGCGTAAAATCAAAACCAAACCCAGGTAAAATCAATATATTCTAATGCGCTAGAAACCAGTCAATTGCAAAAGAACAATTTAATTGTAAAAACCAAGGTTTATAAAGTATTTCATCCAAAACAAATTTCTTAAAATTTTCATACAAAACATTTTTTCAAACAGAAAATGGAATTTATTGAAAAAAAATCTTATGACATAAGGAATTCTAACGGTTGTTATTATTACCTTAAAATACCTTATTTTAATTGCCTTTATCAAAAATGGCTAAAAGTTGTTTGGAAAACTTTTATAGCAAAAAGTGGCCAAAACCGGTACAGTGGCCAAAACCGGTACGCCTGCCCTACCTATTCAAAATTCAAAAATTCAAAATTCAATATCGTTTATTCAATTTGGGTTTGTTTAACAACACTTATGAACGTCAATGAAGCTACGCCATCGGTTCGCAAATCCTATATGTTAGGATTCCCCCGACCGAGACAGGAATTTAATTTTTCGGTTTATTTTTGTCGGGGTTGATTAATATTTTTAGTAAGTATGTACTTACTTCAATTATCAAGTAGGTACTTGAGAAATCAAAAGATTTAGTAGGCAAGTTATTTGTAAAAATAATATTTTTATGACTAGATTTTTTGCTGACTACCTACTTTCATATTGTGTTGTCATCTAAACCAAACACCAAACTGGTCTGAAATATATCAATCAGCCTAATCAAACACTAAAGTGGGTGGGTCAAATTTAGCTTGCAAACGGACATACATAAACTGCAAGCTAAATAAAAGCCAGTAATAGCAAAAGTCGTTGCTCTGTCTTCTATATCTAAAATTTAAAGAACTGCTGTAAAGAAGTACGTTTAGCTACTTTGTTTTCATAAAATATTATATCAAATCCTGTTTATGCCGAACAGAAAAAAGTCTTACCTGAGTTAGGTACAAATCTACCTTCCCAGACCTCATACAATTCTAATCGCAACTCATAATAAAGCACATCATAAATTATGTTTGCCATCGAACAGCTCTTTTCAGCCTCACAGTATTTATTACTATGGATGTCACTATAATAAGCAGAAGATAAGGAAATCGATTACATTCATCGGGTATACGAGGAACCCCCGACTTCTCATTACTTAACAATTAAACTGATGACCACAGGCCATTGGCAGCTATTGCATATCCCTCAACCTCCTTTATGACATCGCTTGATCTCTCATACACTACTTTACCAGTTTACAGTACATCATTAGACGCCTCATTATAAACCGGCGTTGGATTAATAAATGATAGTGTAGAACACTTTTCTCTGTTATTAGTTCTTAAATGAACTTGTACTTGGAGAACCAGATTTGTTGTTGCACTGATACGAATATGAAATTTAATGGAAATTCCTTGGTTGAGAGAAAATAATAGGTGTGTCTTAATGGAAAGACTTGGTATCAATATCAGTGATAAAGAATTAGTACACGCCAAATCAATACTTAACCAGAATCAGTAGTAGATCTATCTCTCTGCTATTCGTTTCAGTACTACTGACTGTCTACTCTACGTATTCTAAAGGTCCGCACGCAGGAATTTGTGATCAGCAATTTAATGTTACCACTGTTGGTTGCTGGCACAGGCCTTCTATATGGATGGATTAATAGGAGAATGGTTCATGACCCACCACGTGGGTCTAATGCGGATTGGTGGGTATTCACGACTGGAAATGGAGCCGGGTCCAACAGCTTAATGTGCCTTCTAAAGCACGGAGGAGCTCGAGATACCTAGTCAAGTTAGATCTGGGGTGCAATTGCGTAAGGTAATCGTATTAATTTGACAGTTCATATCGTATTCAATCGGCTGCAATTTGTATGGAATGACATTTATTATGATACAATATGAACTGTCAAATGAATACGATTAACGTTACGCAATGCCATAGCACATCCATGAGCGATAATTGCAAAATTTGCTAATTTCAACGATTACAGGGCAAGTGCGCTAACCACTGCTCCACGGGCTTCTCTTTAAAACTAGCTGATGTAAAGTAACATTTCCTATCTAGTAACATCTTCAATATGATTACTGCATTAGCACGATCCAATTCCCTTCGGACGAACAAAGAGCTACTTAGGAGGTACAAATAGTTCTCTAATAGGGCACAGATGCTCGGCTGAAAGTAGTTGAGTCAGTGAGTTTCACAGATAAGCTAAATGAACCAGACATACAATCGCCGTTGAAGAAATTTAATCCTGAATTCTATGATCGGAGTTTCAAAGACATTTCATGTAACCATTTGACAGAGATTACATTTTCGTCTCGTGAACAGTTTGAAATATTGATTTGGTAGGTATGAGTCACGCACACGAATAAATAAACAAAATCATTTTAAGACTTTTTCATTCTAAGTAAAAATAAGCAGACCAGAATTTGGAAAAAAACAATGTTTTTTTATTATGACTATTTGTATAGCTTAAAAAATCGAATCATTAATCTGAATTTCTGATAAGCAACATAAGCTTAGTGCCATAATGAATGCTAGGATTTAAAATGATAATACACTTCTACCTATATCACAGATTACTAAATAGTTACTACGTAACCTATGTTATGTATACTGAAATAGATGATAAACTTGACACAGTACACATTTCTCCTGAATGAATAAACCTAAAACCAAATCAATACCAAATGTGCCATTTGGTCAATCGATGGAACATTCAGAAGTAACCTCCTATATGTTTTTGTTTTACAGAACTACATTTCGAAAGAGTGCTCAGATGATGTAACTACTCTGTGAAGCCCGAAGCTACCAATTGGCCTGTATCAGGGAGCACTCAAAGTAAGTAATCGAGATAAATTTATGCAAATATCTGAGTGTAATCAAAGGGCCCGGACCGATAATAAATCTTGTTTACACAACCAATACAGTAAGTCGACCTTCTTACGGATTTATGTGTATATGTAGTTCTTGTGTATCTTTAGACTTTTCAAAAGATGCAGTGCTCTTAAAACGTATCGTAACTATGAAGTATTTATGTCAATGTCTTCTGTACTATTAGATCTTCACATGGTAGTAAAGTGTAGTAAGAATTTCAAAACCTAATTTTTTTGGATATAAACACATCTTAGATTTCTGAATTTTGGATATCATTAGACTGATTTTCATCAATCATCAAATCAATCTCATGTAGCAACTTAAACCCGAGACGTAATGAGCATGTTTGTATGAAAATAAAGCAAGTCCCCGTTTTTTTAGTAAATTATACACAGCACAGACAGAAATGGACATGAGTAGACTTGTTAGCTTTTTCAACTATAGGTATATAGACGTTAAGGATAAAGAAAAAATTGTGATAGTAGAAACCACCAGCCCTGCAAGTAACTTTCAGACGGCACTCGAACCCGCGCCTCCGGGAATCAGGCTCGATGCTATAACTAAATAAGGCTTACAAGACTCGTCGAATTTTGCTATCACTGTTCATCGCTGTAAGCCAGCGTTGCTTCATAAATGTAAGGAAACCCTCACATTCGAAAGAAACATAAATAGATAACTATAGACATTGTGAATGTATTATGGTATCTACTACTTACGGATTTTCACAATTTCCTGTAAACTACAACTACACGCGTGAAAAAAGTCGTGGCTTGCTGTCACGATCAAATGATAAACAGTAACTAGCAACAGTAAAAAATCGTGAAGAACAGCTTATTAGTTTTACGGCACTCTTGTTTAAAATCGGTTGTATGCGTTAATTAAGCACCGCATACTATATGAAGGTCCATAAAAAGCATATTAACAGGTCATAGATAAGCATTCATATATTTTAATACGGTAGACAAAGCAGTGTACTATAAACAAAGGTCAAAGACTAGAAATCTCAAAAAATTCTTAGCCAGACACTTTGCAGTAAGTATCTCAAATCATCGCGTTATCGCCGCCACATTACAAATTTTCTAAGGTCAACTTACAGTGGTAACTCAATAATCCTCGCGATTACTGTCAGTCAGAACAATTGCACCCGCTGCAGTACTTGTGGGAGTACTGTTATGGCTTCCAGCGGTCAGTCAAGCGTGCTCGGAATAAGATACAGACGATCGAACCGATTGAAGTATTGAGTGTAATGGTTTAAACGAAGGTGGTGCTTAAGATCAATTGTTACAATATCCTATTACATACAACATTTCGAAAATAAAATAAGTATAATAATATAAACTATACGCGTACCTCTTTCCCATGTTGACTTATGAAAAGTCTGTTAAAGTAGTACCAGTTCGATTTTTTTTACTACCATCCACAGCACAAAAATCAAACTTCCTCAAATAAAACTTCCTTCCCCACTGCTGGGGCACTGGCCTTCCTCATGGTTGGATAAGGAGAATGAACCATAACCCACCACGAGGGCCCAGTGCGGATTGGTGGATATTCCGGGAGTAATGCGTCACAATCACCACTTAACATTGATGTGATGAAGGCTAAGTGCTACCCCGTTGTAGGTAAAATAAAAGAAATTGAGAAATAATTACAAATGTTACGATCTTACGTCAAAAATTACAGGAAATAAGAGAGCACCTTCGAAAAGCTCTTATTCGCTCGGCCGTTTTTGACACTCCAACCGGTTGTCTAGTGGCATTGTTGATTGAAGGTGATTGCAATATCAATAGACCGAAACGGTAAACCACAATAAACATAGTGAAAAATTTAAATATCATAAAACGGCGGGCGCAGCATAAATTTACTAGAACACTATACTTACTTGCATACATTCTTGCTTCCAATCTGGGTAAACTATATTTCTGCTTTACGACACGATGTGAAACTTCAAACAAAATAATAGTGTTCTCTTCTTGTATTATCTAGTGCAGTGGTTCAAAAACTTTGTTCTCAAAACCCCTCAGGGTTTACAACAAACAACTAAAAAAAAACACATTATAAGAGATTTTGAGATGTTATTAAGGTATTATTTTTATACAACCGTTGAACCGTGTTGTTATATTTGTTTAATAATTTTTCAGTTTCTTAGATCTTATTCTCATCGATTAAAATCAATCAACCGATTACTTCTTTTACATACCTTAACAAATTATCTTCATGATAAACAAATTCAGACATATTTTTGCGGTAAATGAATATAGCCTTCCTCTTCTACGATTTTTCTATGTATAAATGATTCAATTTATACCGAATCAAAACTTAGTTCAGCTCTGTACTATCCTGAAAGAGTAGGAGACAGTTATAGACGCTATTTAGTTCTTGCAGTTTTCTTTCGTGCTCGTAAAAGAAAATACTGTATGTAGGTAGGTTTATCCGCGTCTGATGTGCACGGATCATATTATGTAAGATCCGTTATAAATGTTAAGCTTTATTATGTTCGTGTTCCGATTGTTAGACAGTGATACTATTTCTATTTTTAAACAATGCCGTTATTCTTGGACAGTTTGAGAGCCATAGATCTAGATCGTGTGAGGCAGGACCGCCTCGATGTATCGCTGCCTGGAGCGATGGCCGGACTGTCAGTCCTTATTGACGCCGAATGTGGGTAAGTATCCTCGGTTGTACCTATGCATGTTGTATCGTATGTTATGATTTATGATAAAATAGTTTTGTTATGTGTCTTGACTTGAAACATCGTTATTTTTGTGCCTTATTGAGTCTAGATTGATTAATAGAGACAGATATCCTTAAGTGTCATACAGCACCCAGTAAATTCTTAAATGCGGCACAGTCAAATTTGTTTGTACGATCGATCAAGCCTGCCGTCGAACCTTCTTAAAGCAAAAATTCAATGTTATACTTCATGTCTCCCACACAAAACTGAGAATTCGCATCGCATCGCAAAAACCTGCAATGCGTGTAGCAATGAGGTTTCGAATAGCATGATGCACCGCAAATTTTTCCGAAATTTTGTGTGGGAGCCCTCAAGTAGACTTGTCATGCACCCTTTTTTTTTTAAGTGATGTGAATGCTTTTACGCATACCCCATCAGCTGAGAGCCACATACCATCAAGCTCGCCGAATGCCGCTTCAAGAGTCAAGAAAGCTTGACGGCGGGCTTGATCGTGTTTCGTTTATTCATCTTGATCACCCAACTAGTTCGCTTTTTCATCTTAGCGCCCGCCGCGTCCAATTACAAAGCAGTTAAAGGCAATTAATTGACTGACATAGCGAGTTCGCGACCACTCCGCGCCTGAGGGCCTACTCTGAAACGCAAAATCCGAAACTTCGGTATACCCATCTCTTTCACTCTCTAGTCGAGACAGAATTGAGTGAAAGGGGCGGGGCTACCCGAAGTTTCGGATTTGCGTTTCAGAGTACGGTTCCTGTATATGGCTGTGGAAAGCTGAACGAATAGTGAAGCGTTTAGTGTAAATTAGGAATTAAATATAAGAACCAGTAGTTTTGTTTAACGTTTTGAAGCCGGCCCGGCCGAATGGGGCTACACAACAATGGAAAATCTATTGTGTCTATTTTTTCTCATAGGAAGGATTAGGCAAGGTTATCTTTTATATTAATTGTCCTTAAGATACAATAAAGCAAATTCAGCCTTGACAAATTTGCGATATCCATACATAAATGTGACACGCTCGCAATTATTTTATTTATAAAGCTCTAATAAGCAATACTTATTTTGTACTTAGGAGTAATCTTTTATTTTGAATTAGTATTTTCATAAAAGGTGTTCAGTTTTAACTCTAACTACTTATACAAGGTGTTCCTTTTCATTTCCCATAACTCTAGGGTTATATTCTTTCATCAAAAATAAATGAAAAGAAGTACAAGGAACATAGGTCGACATTTTTTGGCTGTCCCATACAAATCTCTCTCTCTTTTTCACTAAGCAAGTTTGTATGGGAAAGCTAAAACAAAACTCGATTTTAGACCCATCCATTCCCTGGACTTTTTGATTTATTTTCGATGGCAGAATATGAACCTAGAGTTAGTATGGGATATCAAAAGATACACGTTGTACGTATAAATCACCCAGCTAGCTCGCTTATTCATCTTAGCGCCCGCCGCCGCGTCCAATTACAAAACAGTTAGTGGCAATTAATTTGACTGACACGGCGAGTGTTCACGACCACTCCTCGGCTGAATATGGCTGTGGAAAGCTGTGCAGAGTGAAGCGATTAGTGTAGCGGAATAGGGGCGAAACTTTGATCCAGTGCCGATTTTAGTCTTTATGTTTTAATATTTATAGTGAGGGGCAAGCATTGTGAGACCGTTTTTAAAGCTTTGTCTTGTAGTAACAGTATGAATGGGCTACAATACTTATTTTTGATTAAAAAATCAACGTAAGTAGTTTTCAAGTAATTTGGCATCAGTTTCTACCTAGACTGATACTCCCAAACATAGAATCCACTTTCGAACTCAATTTAAAAATAAAAGTCAATCCAAAGTTTGAAATATCGCCGAGCCAGTAGGTACCTTAATTTTAATAAGTTTTTAGTAAATATTTCATTTTCATGACAAGCTTTTTTGCTGACTGTACTTAAATATTGTATTGTCATCTAAACCAAACCTGATGTATTCAAAATTTCAGCTCCACGGACACTAGGAAGTGGGTCAAATTAAGCTTGCAAGATTTGTCCCCCACTAACTAACTAACTTAATATCATGGCAAGTTAATAAAAAGCTTGTATATACATGAAGGTAAGTTTTAAGTAAGTAATGATAATGACAATAGTCACATAATTTACCATTGCCAAAGGTTAATTTTCCTTAGGATAGATGAAAATATTGTAAACTAAAACTCCTTTGCCAATACGGGTAAATGATGCGACTGTTGTACATATTTACTTACTCGCAAGTCGCAACTTATACTTACGTACTTATTTATAAAAAGCGAAACTATCGTGGTGGTGCTCGGTGATTGATTAAAAAACTTTCATCTAGATTTTATAGTGATTGCGTCCGGATACGGATAGGTTTCAATGAAACTGGGGGAAAGTGGAAACTATCTCGATGACTCCATGCAAGCTTATACTTAGGTATACCTACCTATCAATCAATAACTTACGTTAGATTATATATCAAAATCCAATAAGGTCTTAAATTAAAAATAAAACTTGTTGATATTGACACTGGCCAGTTTTGACATTTTCAAACTCATTATCAGCGGGTAAATGGGTCTCGATTCAGTTGGTTTGACTGTAGGTATATAGTTACGTACCTAAGTAGGTAGGGACAATATTTTAAAAGTATAGGTACAAATGACCTAGAAATTTTGGGTTACGACAACCCTAAAACCTGTGTTTAAAAGTTTAAAATTTGCAGATAAAAAGTAGGTATTTAATTTAATTTTATGCAGCAGTAAAACTGCGCATATTATTTTGGATTAAGTAACACATTTTACTAATCAAATATTAAGAATAAAATAATAATGCCAAAAACAACGTTAAAAATAAAATCCACCTACACGAATTTTCCCACTAGATTGCGAGGAAAAGCACACTTTTTGTCTTTCTGCTACTCATCGCTAGATGGCGCTAGTAAACAAACTTCAATGTGGTGTAATTTTTGCTTCAAGTATTTTCCTTCGTTAACTTAAAAAATATCTGTAAATTATTTGCGAGGCATGAATAAATTACTTGACTTACCTTACAGGAGCCTTGAACACAGATGGCTCTGAACCCCGGCTTGGTGCATGGAGTACCGTCGGCGACCAGCGCTAGCGAGGCGTAGAATTGCTGACCGCGAGGTCTGCAGTTCAGGGTACAGGGTGCATCGCCTTTAAAAATTAAAAGAAGAGGTTTAATACATTAAGATAATAAATTCAACAATTCACCTACCTTAAAATATTTAAGTAATCTCGTGCCAAAATATAAAATAAAATGCTAGGTATTAGAATTTTTTGTTAAATGAAATAATAATTGAAAAATAGTAAACCATTTCTATTTGGCTCATTTTCATTACTAAACTATAGAAAAAGTATGGCTTTATACGAAAAAGTTACAAAATATATATTATTTCAAAAACCTATAATATTTATTGGATGTAAAACGATTGATGACATTTCGTAGGTGAACCCGGTATTGGACACATTTTTTGCAATAAAAGTTAAAATAACTTTTGGTTATTTATGCCAATGGCAATTAAAAGAAGGGATTTTAAGGTAATAATAACAAATAGCCAAAATTCCTTACGTCATATGATTTTTTTAACCCGGCGTTATTTGGGTGAAAATTTGTTACATGGACGTGGGGGTTGGGTCATTTTTACCCATGTGATATAGGTCAGTATTTGAGAATATTATTAGTACTTATTTGTTTTAGGCCTCATTTAAATGTTATTTAGGCAATAAAACAGAAAAAAATAAAAATGACACTTTAAACTACTTAAAGGAAACAAGGCTTTGAAACAAATACCTACTATAAAAATAAACAAAGTTGGCTTCATCTAGCAAAACCCAAGATATTTGTAATACTAACCAGACTTTGAATTTTTTAAGTGTTATTTTTATATTATATATATAAAATAATGTTAATTATATAAATAGTAATATAGATGTTATTCTTTTTTATCATACAATACGTATACATACATATCAGTATAAATTAAATAGTTTGATGGAGTGGGGGATGCGTCATTATTACCTTTTCCATATTACGGGACTTGTAGCTCTAGCGGCTAATGCCCCAAAAATTTCAAGGCACAAACCTGTAGAGGGACTCAATAACTCCAGCTACTGAGAAGATCAGCAGCGTCGCATGAATAGTAAAAAAAATATAAGAAAACTAAAAACTACCGGGTCATTTTGATCCAACCCCCATAACGCCGGGTTAAATATACCCACGCTATTCTTTTAAAAGATTTTTGTTAAAGAAAATTTTACCTTACCATCGACATACGGCACCCACGTGTAGAACCTCCCCCGAAAGGGCCTCCTGTCGTACACGGCACACTGGTCCGCTCGAGGGTCCCTCGGAGGACCGGGACATGGCTGGAAAGAGATATTGGTTCTTTGAATTGTTAATTAGTTTCAAAACCCAATCAAATTATTAATGGACTAGAAACGGTAACGTTCGTAATGATTTTTGTTGATACTGGGATTTAAACGGCTGACTAGAAACAACGAGCTAAATTGTGTAAAGTTATTCATAAAAGACTATACACAAGAACATGACTGATTGATGCTTTTTTTATAGGGCTGGGCTTATTTAGAAGAATGAACTACTTTGGTGAACCACGGGACTGATAATATTAAAAAAAACGCCTTAAAAAAATTACTCCAAAAGTAAGAAATGCTGTATTCACACCAAATAACGTATGTAAACGTACCTACCTACTTTGAAGTCGGGCGTGAAACATGTAAGTACAATTTGTTGTGTTTTTGCTTAAACCCGGACTTCAAAATAGGTACTTTATTTGGTGTGAATACAGCATTAGAGGTATTATTTCTTACTTTATGGTGACATTTTTTTTAATGCGGTTTTTTTTTCTACAAGTTGCATACCATAAAATAAAATGTAGATAAGTATAGGTAATAAGCCGAAGTGTCACGAAACGTAATCTAGGCAAAATAAATTAAATATTGAATTTAAAATGGCTTACTAAAATAGTATGACTTAAAAGGTAACAAAAATCAACGAAGAGAATTAGGTAGGTAAAGAGAAAAAAAACTCGTCAAGGGCTGATTTTTTCTCCATGACTTATTTCATACAGAATTGTCAAATTGAAAAGTGACTTTAACATAAAATAAGTGGGGTCACTTTCCTTTTTGAATTTTGAATTTTGTTTTTGTCTATTCTATATAGTGAGTGACAGAGACAGTGCATACATACAACGTATCACGAACGTCCAGCGTTTTTCAAACTTATTTTTCTGAAAAAAATCCATGCGTACGAAATCCATGCGCTTACTAACCGAAGTATTGCACTCGTGATACCGGCGTGCGAGCCCCGGACAGTCAGGGACAGATGTTTGGGCTTGGACTACGCTCCTCGCACGCCGGACCCTGTCGATACTTCTCACCAGCTTCCTTCTTTTTCTGCTCCGACGTATTCTGAAAGAAAAGGAAAGAAAGAAAATTTACTCAAAGTAGAATTACAGGGTTTTGGTCAAGACGGTTCTGCACCCCTATTATTACCTCCTAGTGCAGGGTAGGCGAACCTTCGAGCGTGCCATTTTTTCTAAAGAAAACCTACTAATATTATAAATGTGAAAGTTTAGATGTTTGGATGTTTGGCTGTTTGTTGCTCAATCACGCCACAACTCCTGAACGTATTTGTCTGAAATTTGGGACACATATACTTTGTAGCCTGGAGAGGAACATTATGATACTATTTATCCCGGAAAAATATCACATTTTCGCGGGATAACGTCGTGTTGTCCACGCGGGCGTAGCCGCTGGCGGCAGGTTAGTGTTTAATGAAAGGCATAAACGTGCCATCAAATAATTTTGACTTTGTGATTATTGGCACTTCATCACTTGCGTAAAGGTCATAAAGGTACCTAAGTACTTCACCTTTTTTTTAGAGCATATTGAATTTCATGTCTCATGAATTTCGGTGACGTTCCAAATTGTGTCGCGTGCCATCACCGGCATTGGTGTGCCATTTCTGCCCTATTGTTTTATTTGTAAAAGTACAAAATTTATTATCACATCACATCAGCGATAGGGTTTAGGCTTTATTATTTTTTCTTGTTGTTTTGGTTGTTAGGTAGGTATATCTGTCAAAACTTTTTTAAAGGCGGCACCAGATATCATCAAAGTAACATAATACTAGAGGCAAGAGCAACATAATTTTTTCTATTAGGTATCCCGTAGGAGATACTTGGGAGACGGGTCCGGGTCGGATTTTTAAATGTTTCATTATCAATAGTTATTCAGATACCTAGTCTACCTACCTACATATTCATTCAGAACGACAGAATATTGCAAAACTTGCGAAGCGATAGTGATGATGAACTTTAAAAGGCTTAGTCTCGAAAACTATTAGGTCTATAGAGACAAATCTAGTCTCATATTGTAGCAAATTTAGTCTTCTTTAAAAACGTTCTCAAAAGGTATTAACAAAAACTAGTCCTTTAGGGTTATAATCGCCAAAATTTGAAAAGAAGCCGATATTTTCGCGGTTTTTTAGATTTTTGACAAAGTTGCGTTCGGCCACTCGAGGTCACAAACTTGGATTATTCATTGGGCGAACATCTGAACCAGTCTGCAAAAAATCAGAACGAAAAGATTTGATGCAAGCTCTGATGTATATAATAACTGGACTAGCAAAGCCTGCATCCAAACATTTTTATCAAATCTCACGGAGATGGTTCAAAGATCTTAAGTTACATTGACAGTGAGTTTCTCTCTCATTTGGTGGTAGTTACCAGTGGCTGATTGCCTCTTGTGGATCCAGGTCACAACGCATTGTGGCACGCGACCCCACACGGTTGCATTCTGTGGTTACTGACGTCTCACTGCACCAACTGGTTCCCTGGGAAACTCAGACTTGGATTTGATCGTTGAACTCATGAACGCGTTTTTGGGAAATAATTTTGAGTGCACCTAAGGCTATCAGTGTTTGAGATTTATGTGCATTAGTTTGCAAAATAAAAATAATTTTGTATTAAAAAATATGAACTAAAACATACAAGTCACAGTAAATTTGAAGAGGAGAGCTGTATTGGTATAAAATTTTATAAATAAAAAGAAAGCCATTTTTAAATCATAGTAAATACTGTATCGGTAACCAGCTCATTTTCATTGTTTTCAAATGGAGTATTGCCATTTTATGCACGTTCAGGAGTGCAAGTATATTTCACCGTTACTCCACTTTCACTCTTCGAACACGAATCTTAATGTAAATTCATAACAAACAAATGAAAGTCAAGCAAAATAGATCATCGAATTTTAGAAAATTTATCTGCAGAATTTGTTTTTTTACTGTTTACTACAAACGAAAAGCTGCGCTTAAAAGCAAATAAAGAGTGAATTTCCCACTGAAAGTGAAAAAATATGAGCGGGTGCTAGTAAAACGTAAATGGGAGTGTCAAAAATAGGGAAATTGGGGAAAATTTCCCGATAAGTGGATGTTTCCATTAGCAGATGTTTTTTTCCGGTGTGCCCGTTTTTCCTCTTATGTAGAACTGTACCCCGAGTGTAAGTTTTTATGTCAAGCAAACGCAAACTATTTCGAATGCGTATTAATGTCAATTTGTATGAAAACTATATAAGCGCGCTACTCGCCGCTAGAGGCGCTAATACAGTTTTCATACAAATTGACATTAATACGCATTCGAAATAGTTTGCGTTTTTTGACATAAAAACTTACACTACGGGCACTGATAATAGGTAGCTGTTTACCACTCTGCTTTATTGATATTTATAATGTAAGGATACAGTAGGTAAGTAATATTTATTGTTAGCTGAATTTTATTTCACTTAACATGGTTTGGTCGATTATTTACTTCACCGATATTTTTTCTTTTCATTTTATGTTTCTGTTTTATAATTTTTTTTAGTTGAAACTTTAAGGGCGAGGACTTACATGTTTCAAGTAGGTACTATTCTTATGCTGAACCCAATGCTAAGTGAGAACAGAACTTTTTATCGGAAATAGAAACATCTTATAGTAGAGAAAGGTCTTTGCACGCGTGTCGTAAGCATACCTCTGCATCTCATTAAACATGAATTTTCTATTAGGATCTAATAATTGTATTTCTATTCTACCTACAGCGGTCACCATTTCCGACACCCACCCACAAAGAAAAAGCTTTGTTTCAGTAAACTAAGTTCCTCTCTTCGCCGCAGCGGGGCGCCATGCATCACTATTGTCTACCTTTATTTGATCCGTGGTGGTAATACCACCTCTATGCTTTGTTTCTTAATTAAAATTAAGAAATGACCTATCACCAGTCCTTATTACTCGCCCACGGGTAATTACGTGTGATATTGATACTTTTTAGGGTTCTAGACCAATAATCTTAAAACGCTGTCGAATGGATGTAGATATTTCCTTCCATCAGAAGTAACCTTGTTTGCTTACATCCAACGCCATCTAGCCGATACCTAGATGTCATCCAAAATTGTTTGACTAAGCACAACCTTGGAGGAAAGGACCGTTTCGCGAGCGTGTTGGAGCTTGGATGTAATCTGTGTAGACCTTCGATCATAAAAAGTGTAGACGCAAAACAATCGGATGTTTACATAATGGAAGGCAAGATTATATCCATCTAGCGAGCGTGTTTTGGTTCTTTTTTTTTACTAGTGGCTCCCCGTGGTTTTACCCGCGCGCTTTCCGTTCCCATGGGAGTATTGGTAATAATGTAGCTTTCTACTACTGAAAGATTTTTTTAGATCGGTTCAGTAGTTTTTGATTTTATCCATTACAAAGTAATAAAAAAATCAAATCTTATCTTTATAATATGATAATAAATTTGTAAGTATAGAAACTTATAGACAATCTTAAAGCCGATCGTTCACTAAGTTTGTTTAGGCGATGGCGTTTTTAGCTCGCACGTCCATTACTTGACCATTGTTGGGGCGTACGGGCAATGAAAAACTGGCTCAGTTATGAGAGTTACAAGACTTCTTTACATAATACAAACTTAGTTTTAGCTGGCGCGGCGGTGAACATATGAAAAACAATTTGCATTCTACAGTTAAAGGAATGGTCAGATTTAAGAGTTGTCATTAAAAAAATAGCATGTACAAGCAAATATTTTTGAAGAAATCGTAGATATTCGTTATAAGTGTACAATAATAAATCTGTCACGGTGAATTAGAAAATAGTGCCTACCTACTGAACACTCACGTGTGGAGCATTTTTCACGGGATGTCGTCACGCTACGCTATAATTAAACATGGATTTCCAAAGCAGGGAGATCATAAATTAATTTTCAACACTCATAAAGTGAGCCTTATTACATCGATCTTCGTTACAACAGAGCATTTCCGATTTCACGGTAATAGATACAGTTCTTTTTTTGTAACAAGAAAGAGGTTTTATACGGCTGAAAATCCATTTACGTTTTTAGAATAAATAAATGTGTCTCTAATTAAGACAAAACATGAAAAAGTGCCTATGAAACTCGTGAGCAACTTACTCACTAGACACTCGGCTGATTTACGCCCTCGCCTGCAGCTCGGGCTGCAAACCCACAGCCTCGTGTATAATGAGCAACCTTAGCTCACTTGTATCATAATATACTATTCTCTGTCTTCAATACACCGAGCGTAAAATAAAACAGATTCTATCCCGCCACGAATTAATGAAAATTGTCTAAATATTTCAGGAAACGATAACAATGGAATATAGAAATCTATATATATAAAATTCAAAGTCCTGACTGACTGACTGAGATATCAACGCACAGCCCAAACCGCTAAACCTAGAGACTTCAAATTTTGCACATAGATACGTTATTCAGTGTAGGCATCCACTAAGAAAGGATTTTAGGAAATTCTACCCCTAAGGGGGTGAAATAGGGGATGAATGTTTGTATGAAAGTCCGTCAGTTTTTAAGTCAGGATCTTCAAATTTTGTATTTAGGCTGGCAATTGAAAATTAATATTTACCTGTGTCAGCGTTTTTGGCAATTCAACCCCCGAAAGGGTGAAAAGGGGGATGAAGTGTTGTATCTGGAAAGCCCGTCATTTAATTTATTATTTAGGCTTATGGTCGGAAAGTTAAACAAATAAGCAAACACATATTTCGTATTTTTTCGAAAATCAACCCCTTAGAAGTTAAATGGGATAAATAAACCAAAAAATCGATATGGATGTCGTTATTGAGGTTTTATGGGATGACGATTGCAAAAATGGCATTTATTTTGATGTTTAACACGCTGAACATGATTCAACCCCTAAAAGGTTGACATAGAAGTGAAATTTTGAATAAAAAATCAGGGGATAAAATAGACATTTCAACTTGAAACTGTGTAGGCTTACTTCTTAAAACAGGCAACCCATTTCGTAGTTTTCCGAAAATCAAAGGCAGGGGGTAAATAGGGTATCATCACCATTTCACCCGTACGACGCCCACTGCTGGGCATTATTATTATTATTATTTATAGGGGGGACGCCAGCGAAGCCGGACGGGTGATCAGTCACCTAGGTCGGGACCATTTCACCCAGTTCCCCAAGTCCCCTAAAAGCTGAAAAATCAGGGGGGAGGCGGGTTATCATTTACACCACCGGCGTCGGACCCTCGAACCTACCTGTGCGCTTACAGTACCTGTTGAGTTGACTTATCGTTAACTTCTTTAGATCCTCTTCCTTAAGCTTGTCCGTTCCAAAGAGCTCCCAGCGCAGTGATGCGTACATCGGGCACTCTGCCATGAAATGGTAGCTTGTTTCTTCTCTTTCTTTGCATTGCGGACAGATCGGGTCCTCTATCCGTTTAATCACTGATAGGTGTCTGTTTAGTGGGCAGTGCCCAGTAAGTACACCTACAATCGTTCTTATATTTCTCCTACTCTGTTTCAGAAGTTCTCTAGTTTTCTTCTTGTCAACCGATTTGATGAAAATCTTAGACTGTCTGCAGTCCTTTCTTCTCATCCATCTTTGGTTGGTTTCTTTGATTGTTCTGATCCCGATAATGTTCTTAGTAATTCTATATGCGATTGGTAGTCTTGGTTCATGGCCAATGAAGGGTTCATCAGCTCCTCCCCTGGCTAATTCATCGGCTTCCTCATTGCCTACGTTACCTTCGTGTCCAGGTACCCAGGCAACTTCTACATCAACCAAGTTGGCAAGTGCCTGAATGCTTTGTTTGCATTCTTTCACCAGGGCTGAGGTAGTCTCCGCTTTGTCAAGGGCCTTGATGGCAGCTTGACTGTCGCTATATATTATTATTTTTCCTACGTTATAATTGCCTATCTCACTTTTAATCATGTTCGCACACTCCAGTATCGCGAATACTACTCCAGTACCGCCTGGAACACGCTGGCGTACTTGCCCAGATTAAAAGTAGTTCTTATAGTGTTGGGTTTAGCTATGTATACCCCAGCTCCCGATAGTCCAGTTGACTCCTTTCTTGACCCATCTGTGTAGCATACTGCAGTGCTATCCAGATTGTCATGTTCTATTTTCCAGTCTTCTCTGTATCTGATGCTTATTCTGTACTTTTTGTCGAAGATCCTTTCCTTTTTTATTAGGTCATTATTAACCAGTATCATGGAAAGGTTTTCTTCGTACTTTTTTCCTATTTCAGCGTGACCATGATCATTGTGCCTTCCTATCCACAGGTTAGTGCTTTTCAGCTTAAACCATTGTTCTGTAGCTCTCTTTTCGATTTCAAGATCTATTGGACTAAGGCCTAGTATCATTTCTAAGGCGGCCGTGGGAGTTGTTCTCATGGCTCCCGATACCATGACGCTAGCTAGTCTTTGTACCTTAGTGAGTTCTTTTCTGTTGTATTCTAGTTTTGCCTTATGCCACCATGCTAGTGCTCCGTGAAGGATTCTCGGTAGGATGATTGCCCTATAGATCCATTGGACCACTTCGGGTTTCATGCCCCAGTTCCTGCCAACGGCTCTTCTGCACTGCATGAGAGCTGTCATTGCCTTTTTACTGGTTTCTTTTATGTGTGTCCTATAACTTAAGGTACTGTCTAAGACTATCCCTAGGTATTTAAACTCCTTTACTGTCTCGAGTTCTACATTCTCAATGTTAATTGGGATCATGCTATCAATCTTTCTTTTGTTAGTGAACAACATCAGTTTGGTTTTACTAGGGTCAAAGAATATATACACTTACGCGAAAAGAAACGACACTTAAGCATGTGTGCACGTAAAATCGCTTGCGGCTATGTGTGGGTGTCTGGATGTGAGCGGGGGCCGTGAGAGGCACGCGGGGCGGGGAACCGGCAGTCGGTGAATGCCTTGGCTGAGGGCTGGCACAATCAAATAGGAACTACTAGGAAGACAAAAAATGTGAAAGTTGTTAAAATTCAGTCGATACTAAATAATTATTGAGAGAACTAATTTTTATTTGGGCGATTATTGATTCACTCACTCAGTATTTTTGTCGCTAACTTAGTATTTTCTTTAGACGATTTAGTATTTTATTCGGACACATTAACTGTGTGTGTCCCACTGTTAGTAGCTTATTTTACGTACATATATTATTATTATTATTATTCCCTTTATTACATTTAAAATACTTACTTACAATATTATATTTCTAAACATATATTTTTTACAATATATAACACTAAAAAATATACTTAACATTTAAAAATACAAAAATGCAGTTAGGTACTGCCTTCTGCATTGCATCTGACTGGCTATCAGACCATGGGCAGATATGACTATCGGAACAACAATTGCTGAATCAATGTCCCACATGTCAACAATCTCTATAGATCGATCCCAATACAATGTGGCATGGCTATTTTCAAGAACCTGTTCTGGTGCATACTTGTAGTACGGCACCTCGGATGCCACAAGATTATGTTTCAGAGCAAGTTGTTGGTGTATTATCCTTGGTTATGTCAATGCAAATACTCGCCGTTTGCGAGACGAGAACAACCGGAGATTATATGTCTAAGGGATTCACCCGGACGATGGCACGCTCGGCAAATATCCACTGTGCCATCCCCTTTTTTTTTTTTTTTTTTTATCTACAACGGGGTAGGACTTAGCCTTCATCACACCTGATGTTAAATGGTGATAAGGCTGAAGATGGAAGCGCACTACTCCCGGAATCCTCAATCAATTATTCGTCATCACAACCTTATCCATAACTGCACAGACAAAACCTTCGGTTTTACCAAAATGATACTTGTTTACCGAGATATACATACGTATTCCTGAACATATTCTAATAAAGTATTTTCGACTCGAAATTAGTCATTCGTAAATTCTCGCTAGTTTAGTTAATTTTTCGCAAACAAAATATAACGCTGCTCGGTTATTTGAGTATTTTATTCAATGTCGTTCATATTTTATTTTATCGGAAATTTTATTATTTCCCATTTGTAAAGATATTTAATAAATAAAAGTTGATTGAAAATTTAACGTGTCTTTCATTACCTAAATGTTCTTACACAAGTTCAAATTATAAAACATCTTAGATGTAATGTAATCTTCTTTGGCATAAGTCTATATTCCATTTCGGTATCAACCCTAGCATCGGCTAAATGTCACCGGCGCTCGAACTCTCACGGACACGGAGTGTCACCGCTGTGCTAGGGTTGAGGTTCAATCCCTTGTCCCTGCACCATCTCAGTGTTGTCATAATTCCACTTCTCATTATATCTCTGACCACGCTTAGAATTTTGCCTCTTACAAGTAACAGGCCATCATCCGAGTACGCTTGGATGTATATATTCATAGCAGTGATTCTAGTTACTAGTTCATCTATTAGGATACACCAAAGCAGTGGAGACAGACAACCTCCCTGGGGAAAGCCTCTCCTAGCTTTGATGGTGTATTTGATATCTGCTAGTTCTGCTTGTATGGATCTGTGTTGTAGCATGTTAGTGATCCAACCTGATATTTGCTTTGTTACGCCTTCTCTGTTTAGTGCCTCCACGATGGATTGCGCAGACGCTTTGTCAAAGGCGCCTTCAACATCGAAGAAGCACGCTAGAGCGTATTCCTTGTTTGTGATTGATCTTTCCACTCTGACTGCCATGTTGTGGAGGGCTGTCTCAATGGATTTCCCTTCCATATAGGCATGTTGATTGTCATGTAGTGGTTTTTTACTTTTGCCTATGGTTTCTCTTATGTGTCTATCTAGTATTTTTTCTAGTGTCTTCAGTAGGAACGAAGAAAGGCTGATGCATCTGCTGGGCATAGGCCTCCCCCAAGGATCTCCACAACGATCGGTCCTGCGCTGCCCGCATCCAGCGGCTTCCCGCGACCTTGACCAGATCGTCGGTCCACCTTGTAGGGGGCCTGCCCACGGAACGTCGTCCGGTTCGTTATAGGGATAAATATAATGCCGTAAATAGGGTATAGAAACCTAAATCATCTTTAGTACCCTAAAAGTTCTAGGTACCTAACAAGTTTCTGGTACCTAGGCCCGCCACACGTGGCAAACGTTCTGCCTCGCGCGAGGCTGCTCACTTGGTGAGGGAGGACCCGCCCAATCACGTAAAAACGGCTGATCGGATTTTTATTAAATTAAAACATAGAATACTATTTATCCTGGTTTTTGGTCCCCTAAGTATTTTCTCGAATGTCCACGCGGACGAAGTCGCGGGCGGGAGCTAGTAAATTTTAATTTTCTATGTTAATGCAAAATGTAGAAACAAACAAACATACACTTGAGAAAATTATAGTAAAAAAATATCAAGAAAAAAACGATTAAAGTTCATACCTAAATAACCACTTGTCTGCTCTCTGCTCTACTGATAAAAAGGTGCCGAATGTAAAAACGAATTCAAAAATTTCAATTCAATCGCAAACAGATCAAACCAACCAATCGCAAACAGATCAGAACAATTACGATAATGTTAATTCCGCTTTCATTCCGATGCGATACACGCTGACTTTGCACATTGTTCACGTTCACACAGACTAGAATGCGACGTCTCGTGTAAACAAAACGATAACAATCGGCTATTAGCGGAAGGGCTCTAAATTATTGTGCGTCAATCAAATCTGCTGTCGAAAATCGCTTGTAACTAACTCAAAGGCTGTGCTGTATGTTTGATTAGGGTTCTGCGAAAATTTTAAGGCTATAAGAAATGCTTTTGAATGCTTTTAACCGCCTATGTGGTCTAATGGTACACCCCACCAGTATCAGACCAAGGGGTCCCGGGTTCTTCGGTTTGGTTTGTAGTAGGACTTCTAATAAGCCAGCTTCCACCATCTTATCTTAGTCTGACGTCATAACAACGATGTTTTAAGCAATGTTGTGTTCCGGCAGTTAAAGCACATATACGCCAAAGCAACACTGTGCGTCATTGCGGCATGCCACAAGGTCGCATGCTACGAAATTAAAAATGTCGAACATTGTGGCAAGGATCGTACGGCATGGCAACTCCTTGTGTCATGTGGTAGACTGTCGCAGCTTGTATCTACACGATGGATTCCATGCGATATTTTGGACATAGCCTGCCGCATACCGAATGCCGCAAAAGTTGGATATGTAGCATACCAAAAGATGACGTACGCCACAATATGTAGCATGCGGCAATGTCGCACAGTGTTGCTTCGGCGTAAATGGGCCTTTAGAGACCCTCCGTGCTGAAGATTCTGGGAGTAAGGCGCTTCCATCTTCAGCCTTATTTTCACTTAATATTCACTTAATATTCACTGGTGAGAAAACGGAAGTGCTACCCCGTTTGTGGATAAAATAAAACATACTATAAACTTAAAAGTTGTTTATGTTATTGTTAAAAGTACCTAGTTTCGAAGCATCAAAAATGCAAAATGTATGTTTGTATGTCTATCTATTTTCTATTTTTAATTCATGTTTCAATATCGTTGTCATTTGTTTTCCTATAGATTGTCTGGCAGATAATACTTTAAGTTTGAAGTCCACCTTATATAATACTCTCTGTATTTTGTGCAAAAGATAAATGTCGCAATTTTCATTACCAAATAATAATACGGGACCACCAAAGTGATAGTAAATATTTTCTCCATCTATATTCCCTTAATTTGATATGTTCCGTTCAAAGGTCAGCGGAGGTCATTACGATGCATTTAGCCTCTGACTTGTGGCGAAATCGTATTACAAGACAAACATTATTAAATCAATTTACAAAAGAACAGTAAAGACCTCGTTTTGATACTAAAAAGGTTACATTAAATTACTATTTCGATGGACAATAAGATTTAAACAAAGAAGAAGAACTTAGGCTTATTATTTCTACTTTTTTTGCATTCACAATGCAAATTGTGTTTTTAAAAAAGAAAGTTGGAAACGGGTAGATTTTTTGATTTCTTCTAATACTTCATCCATACTAACATTATTAAGAGAAAAAAATAGTATTTTTGTTTGTAACGAATTAAATCAAAACTACAGAACCACTTTTTAAACCTTCTTTCACCAGTAGAAAGCTACATTATTTCTGAGTGACATAGCCTATATTTTATCCCAATATTCCCACGGGAACGGGTATCACGCGGGTAAAACCACTAGGAGCTAGTAGTTTTCAATATATAATTTATTACCACATAGACCCAGACCTGTTGAAACAATGTGTTGTGTTTAGGGCTAACGTTTGTACCTATGTGTGTGACTTTCTTTTATGCTATGTAGAGTTAGAGAAGAGATACTTACTATATAATGCTGGCTAATACACAGTCATGTAACGATGCCGTTTGGTTCCAGTCTCTTGGACGGTTAGAATCTCCATGATGGATGGAAACTCCTTAGTTTTAGTTTCTGGTCATCATAATATTCTGTACCTGTCCTTTCAAAATTCAAATCCTTCGTTCCACGATGGTTTTGATAGGACTGGCTCTAAGTGCCAGTCCTATCAAAACCATCGTGGAACGAAGGATTTGAATTTTGAAAGGACAGGTACAGAATATTATGATGTTGATAGTGATAGGACTGGCTCTAAGTGCCAGTCCTATCAAAACCATCGTGGAACGAAGGATTTGAATTTTGAAAGGACAGGTACAGAATATTATGATGACCAGAAACTAAAACTAAGGAGTTTCCAGCCATCATGGAGGTTCTAACCGTCCAAGAGACTGGAACGAAATGGCATCGTTACACAGTTAAGTATAAACTGCCATAAATTTAAGTCGTAGGTATTGAGAACATGTTTTTTTCTATTTTTTCATTGCTTTCCGATTATTCAACTAGAACTATCGCAACTCTTGAAGTGAAACCGCAAAGACATTCATAAATACATCGCACTGTAGTATCTGATGGTGGAGTCTTGGACTATTAAAATGATAGATGTTATAAGAATATGGTGATTGTTCATTCATCACGTGGCCTACTTTGGGGTTGTCTCTGTATAAAGTATGCTTTGTTTGTGTATTAATATTTAAATCACATAAAAAAATAGTTAGTCCTGCCTGATAATGTGCCAAATTGATTTGGCTTAAAGCGGAATACCTATGTCGATAGTTTATTGAAAATGAAGGAAATGGCATTCGCCTGGACAGTGAAAGGTCGTGGGTTGTTACTGTTGTTAGAGTCCCATCGGAGATAGTTGTGAGACGGGTCGGTTTTTTTCTAATACTTAATTTTCTTTTATAAAAATTGCATTGTGAATTCATAAAAAGTAAAAATAATTTCGATAGTTATTAACCCTATCGTTTATAAAACCTTAGTGGTTGGGTTATGAATTGGAACATAGATTTAAAATCTTAGCGCGGTATCTGTCCAAAAAGCTTTACAAAGTTCTTTTGTCATTACAGTTATAATATTTATCCTACTTAAGGGTTAGTTAAAGTATATTAAAAGGAAAAAGTTTGGATATAAATATAAATATTATATTTTACCTACTTAATATACCTACACTTAAACGATCATAGATGAAAGTTTGCTTAAAGGTAGAGCATGACCCGGATTAAGAGTTACGATATTTTCAGCTCTTTATTTCCACAGAAACAATCACCACCACAAGTAAAACCACGGTTGCCACTAGTATGTTAAATTAAAACCAGAATTATCAAGTTACACAACCTATAGTTAAAGCTTTGCTATTGACGTCTAAATACCAAACAATAAAATATTTTTCTAAACAAAAAAATAACAATTGAAGAAGTTTTATATCTCAATTAGTCGGTCTATTATATCAAAGCAAGTACAGGAGGCTGAGTTCGCATCTATAAAAAATAAAACAACAGGGCTGTCAACCGTAAAAAGTATTAAGGGCTAACAAAATCTTTTTTTCGACAGTACATAGCTATTTGAATCTTTTTCTCGAAAAGAAGGTTCTCAGTTTGACCTGGGTGCTTACCATCAACTCTTATTACGGTTTTGTTTAGGAACCTAAACTGATCTGCTTCGCTTATTCGTACCACGACAGCTTATATCAATGACAGCGATTCAGTGATCGATCAATGACATTTCACAGCCGCTAAGCTGTCAGAAACTCTTATTTGACTTATAACCCGGTCGATTTAACATGTCTCCTGCAGGTTATACCCGTCCCTCTCACTCTCCGGGCATGACAGAATCGAGTGAAAGAGACGGGTAGAAGAAAAAGGACACAAATCGTTCGGTCATTAACATTTAGCAATTCATTTGCGATCCAGTTTTTAGAAGGTCAGAGTACGAAAGAAAGCGATTCATTTTAGGAACCTATTCTGAATCGCGCTATTTTTGAATCGCTGTCATAAAGTTGATGGTAGGCACCCAGTATGTTTGATGTAAGTATGTTTGTCCGCGATTATCTCGCGTTTGGCTGAACCGATTTTCATGCGATTTTGAGAAAAGTATGTGTTCTATTTAGGAGAAAATTTAGATATTTTAACCGACTTAAAAAAAATGTTTTCAGTTTGACCCGTATGAAGGTGTATATTTGTTCGCGAGATGCGGTTTTCGGAAAAGTATTTAATACATTAGAGGTTTTGTTATTATAATCTGAAAAAGGAGGTTCTAAAATTGATCCGTATGTATGTATGTCTTTTTGTCCGCTATTATCTCACGTTTGGCTTAACCGATTTTGATGCGGTTTTCTTGAGATAAGAATTTTTGATTGATACAGATTGCATTCTAACAAACCTATTTACCAGGATACACGTAAATTGCCTCCATGATGCACTAAAAAGAGTGAAAAAATTTTTTTGATATAAAAATAAAACTAACTTAAAAAAATGCCAACAAAAGTAAGAAATAGTACCTCAGACCACAGTTTTAGAGGTGTTATTTCTTACTTTTTGGTGTCATTTTGTTATAAGGCAGTTTTATTTTATTATAAAAATAATTTATTAATGCTGAACTCTTATTTTGTTGAATTACAGGCTTAGAACAATCTTTATTTTTTTTTACAATAATTGTATTACAAATTAGGGCTAACCGCTAAACAAATCACAGATTCATATTAAACATATTTTTAAAAAGGAAGCGAATTTTGTAGTTTTCGTCCACTTTTTTTGCTGCAATAACTTATTTTCAAATGGGTAGACTGGGTTCTTCAAAATCCATATGTATAAAGTATTGTCCTATTTATTTATTTTATAAATCTAAGTATTTTATAAACCAAGTAAGTAGTTAAAGCTTTAAGAAGCAACTGAGTAATAAGTGTTTATTTTTTTATTTAAGTATATTTTTTATAGGTACCAACCCTAACCCAGTTCGTGGCTCGGTGTGGAAGGATCTCCCGCGGTGGGCAGGCCGGCCCTTTACCGACCACGCGCCGTATCATTAGATATCATTGTGATCTATGATCAATGGTGCGCCCGCACATCGCTAGGGCTGTTCCGTGCGCAGGAACAGTTAAAAGTAGATTTTTTGGTATATTTTATAAGAAAATTTTATATACTTACTTAAATCATAATGCAAAATAAAAAAAACTAATGGAAGAATAAAAGGGACCACACGTTGCATTTTGAATAACGGTAAATTAGTTACAAATTTAGCACTATATAAATATTTCTTTGTTATTTTTTAAATTGTTACTTTTTAAATTTCAACAAAAGAAAGGTTTTTTAATTACGCTAGACAGCCCTAAAAAGCCATTGAACTCCAATCTGACATATTTATTACTCAAACGAAAAAGTTTAAGATAACTGTATCGTGAGGACAAGGGTTTTTATCTTAATAGTTCGTACCGTAATGAAATAATTAAGACAAAACCTCACGAACTATAACAATAAAAAAATGCTTAACACCATTAATCTTCTTCACGTGTCAACTTATTTGTTTTCTTGTTTTAAACACGAAATTGGTTTTACTTTGAAGAAATTGGAATATTAAATAAGGGAGGACATTTTTTATTGAATGTTAACGGATAAGGAAAAATTGTTATTGGGTGTTAACTTGGTAAGTGGTTATAATGAATTTAGTTGTAGTATTACCTAGCTCAAATTTTTTTTGATGATAACAGTGATCGCACTATCTCCACAATTTTAATTTTGGTAAACGAATGGGATCTAGTTTCTACTTACCATTTTACAAAAAACTCGATAATCTTTAATTTTTGTATAAAAGTCGAGGAAATATTGAAAACGCATTTTTCAATATTTCCTCGGGTCTTGTCGATGTGGTAATTACCCGTCGTTGTTTCCGATTTTCATAATACTTACTAGAGTATAAGCTACTACAGTTTGGTATTGGAACTATGTATGTTATAGTGTCCAATATTAATTTTTATTTTATTTTATTTATATTGAACAAAAAACATCTCCATTCGTGTTGATGTAAAGTATTTAAAGAAAATAACAGATCTTTTCTTTTTATATTGGTTCATTGCATTTAATGAGATCAATCTAATGATTGTGAATAAAATTATTGTATTATCACTGATATTCTTATATTTTTTTTCCAAATCTGTATTAGAGGCGGTAGACCCCGTCGCTAAGGAAATATGTGTATCCTTTTACATATTAAACCTTCCGACGAAGGACGACGGAATTCAGAGCTTCCAACCTTCCATACACCACACATATCTAATGCAAAATTGATGCTCAATCGTTTTTATCTGACAAATTATCACTTACCACGTCATACGAACATATGACTTACGCCAAAGAAATAAAGTAGCTACCTCAAACAAACATTAAAGATTTACTGCATGTCCGTACTAAGGACAAAGGACGATAAACGATCAGGATTATTATTCAAAGGGCCCTGTTTATATAAAGTATGATTGGGTTGCGATCTGTCGCAGTAAATACCCATTATGACCATTCAGTGGTACGGGGGATTTTGACAGCGGCGATGAGTTGTGTAGGACTTCCACCGGGCAACCTCTACTATCTATGTGATAAAGGTTTTTAATAGTACTCGTATGTTGTATGAAAATCTTGTGGATTAGGCAATGTTTTTGATAAGTGTAGAATATAGAATCAATGATTGTTTTCTAACTAATACACTTTAATTAAAAAAGAAAAACAAAAGAAATGACAAATGAACTAATATTCACTATACTTAAATGTATTGATTTTAATCAAAACTTTATTCTAAGAAAAGTATAAATAAATATAGTACTAAAGTTATCCAAGGAAATTTCACCTCCCCGAACTTTATTGGGTAATAAAATAATAAAGTTGTAATAATATCAAGTGTTGGTATATTGCCAAAGAGCTGTTGAAATCGATAATAAATAAAAGCCAATTTGCTTACTAAATGGATAAGAAATTTATTGAAAATTATCTAAGTACTATAACAGAAACTAAAAACTTAATATACCAAACAATTCAACGGTTAAGTATACTCCTCCTCTTGATAGAGAAGTTTGTTGTTTTAGTTGTTAAGGAAGTAGATCCATGCGCCACGCTATCCCCACTTTACGGCGAGTCTCTACGCATACTTCTTGTCATCTGACACAGTGTATGCATGTGCATTTGTGTACTTATAGTAGTGAAGTCCCTCGGTACATAGGTACCTGGCAGGGTGCCCACTCGGTGAGCACTGACGCTCTCTGCACCACGACCTTCCGTCGCTTCGGGAACAAGCGCTCAGAGAGCTCTACCAGCCCCTCTACCATGAGATTTTTTTACTGTTTACTGTACAGTAAACGTAAAGCAATTTGTATGCTGTACAGCGCCTCTGGCGAGTAGTAGCGGAACTAGTAGGTACTTCTCAAAAAATTGCAGGTAAAGATAAAAGGAGTACTTTTTGCTCTATATCACTGTATAGAGACGAATGGAAGAAAAAGACATGCTGCGCCGACTCCAAATAAATGGGATATCATTATCATCATAATGTCAGCCGAACGACGCCTACTGCTGGGCGTAGACCTCCCTTGGGGGAGGTCTACGCCCAGCGCAGGACCGATCGTTGTAGAGATCCTTGGGGATCTCTACAACGATCGGTCCTGCGCTGCCTACATCCAGCGGCTTCCCGCGACCTTGACTAGATCGTCGGTCCACCTTGTAGGGGGCCTGCCCACGGAACGTCGCGTCGTCCGGTACGCGGTCGCCATTTGAGAACCTTTCCGCCCCAACGGCAATCGATTCTCCGCGCTATACACACATAGCGTGGAGGAATGGGATAAGGGCATGAGAATGCTGAATGATCATTAATAGACCTGTACTCCTTGCTAGATAGCATAGTAGATAGATATCTTCTATAAAGTGCTGCCTACGTAGCAGGGTCTGAATGATCATTGATAGATCTACCTGTACTCCTTGCTAGATAGCCAAATCCCCACTGATTGAGGATTCCGGGAGTAGTGCGCTTCCACTTTTAGCCTTATCATTACTTATCATCAGCTGTGATGAAGGATATTAGTGCTAATCCGTTGTGGATAAAAAAAAGTAGTAGATAGATATCTTGTATAAAGTGATGCCTACCTAGCAGGGTCCCTCGGCAGGCACTGCCGCTCCTGGACCGCAACCCCCCCGCCGCAGCTTCTAGAACAGGCGCTCCAGGAGCCCCAGGCACTCCACGCGTAAACCGTCGTGTTTGATGCAACCGTCGTTCGCGCTATCTGGAAAAGAAAACACGTGACTAAAAATATCAACAAAAAACGGTGACACAATTCTTCGCGAAATAAGCCTGTATTTGTTTGTAGTGCTAATCACTATCGCTATGGTCAGTTACGGGACGGGTGACCAAAATTTAACTACCTCGAACTCTTCCATGCTTCGGAAGGCTCGTTAGGCCACGGCACATTATCCAAAAGAACTCATGAGTCTATGCGGAAAACGGGGACATAAAATAATTCTAATGATGATGAAGAAGCGTTGATACTTCTAGTCATATTTAATTTAAACTTAATAACAATATCATTACCATTAGGCAGAGGTCTCGAGTTCGATTCGATTCCCGAACATGACAAATATTTATATGAACATGTCTATTTTCTTGGTCTGGGTGTTTTCTATGTAAGTACTGTAAGAGACCTCAGTCTCTCACTTTATTCTACAGGTATTTTTCAATAAAATACTTTCTTCTGGTAATTGGGCTTTTATTTCACTTTTCTCTGTATTACTTTATATAAAAATATATTATATTTTTAATGGAACTTCTCTCTTTATTACCGTCTAGTATATGACTGCGTCAAATCCATCTTTTATATTTAAACTCATATTTTTTAAAGATTGATTTGAGAATATAATTTTAAAGCAGTTTCTATTCCTTTTTAAAAAGCTAACTGCTCACAGCCTACAATTTCATCTAACGGCTGTGGCTACATACACTACAGTACTTATATTATGTACCTTTTTACGAAAACAAAGTATATAATTATATATAAATTTATCCGTTTTCTAGTTTCCGTAACACAGTTTCTTAATGAAAACTACTTAGGTATGAGCTAGATAATTGGTGTGATCAAGGCAACTTACGTTGTGCTACGGACATTTTATCCTATCGTGCCTTGTTAAGCTACCAGACAGATCGTCCAAAATCAATTGTATTTAAATGACATGTAATAACAAGTTTGTTTTGTTAATTTGATACGCGGAAGTTTCATTCATCTTGTTGGTGTGTGTACACGAAACTGAGCTTGTTGTAAGTACTAGATATAAGATTTCGGAAGAGAATTTGGGCTATACGATGTTACTTTTTTTGGTAACGAATGCACAGCAACATTTTGTGGCTCGTTGAAATGGTACTTAATGAGATAAGATTTCTCAGTCGGCCATTTGTTTTTCCAGGTAAATAAGACAAAAATTGTTCCAAATACACACAAACTTCGACTCCCATGTTGATTCACGAAAGTCATTTCAATTAAATACAGTGTTCCTTATGGGCGGCATAATCTCTCATCATTTCAACCGTACGACGCCCACTGCTGGGCATAGGCCTCCCACAAGGATCTCCACAACGATCGGTCCTGCGCTGCCCGCATCCAGCGGCTTCCCGCGACCTTGACCAGATCGTCGGTCCACCTTGTAGGGGGCCTGCCCACGGAACGTCGTCTGGTTCGCGGTCGCCATTCGAGAACCTTTCCGCCCCAACGGCCATCGGTTCTCCGCGCTATGTGTCCCGCCCACTGCCACTTCAACTGAGCAATCCTTCGATCGAGCGATGTCGGTCGTTTTAGTTCTCCTGCGGATCTCATCATTTCTGATTCGATCGAGATTCGATAATCTCTCAGCTAAGCCTAATTTGCCGCGATCTGACTGGTTATTCCAGCGATTAGCGCAACATTCAGACCAACTTTTCAGTTCTAATCTATATCGGATGATTACCAAATATCCAATCTTAACGAAATAAATAATGCGCATTACAAGTCAAGACGTAGCATTTGCCAGACATACATCGAACTGGTATTACTCAAGATCAATGCCAATATCTAACTTATAATAAGCAAATATTACGAAAGGCGGGGTATTCACCATGTGATATTTACCACCATCGATATTCCGACACAGTTGCGAAGATCCTTAATTTCTTTCTTCCGCTTTTTGTTATAATTACAGTGCTAATAGATAGATAGATAAAAAGTTTATTCACTACAACACACACATGCATGACACACACAACAGAAACCAAATTTAAAAAATATAAGAAAGAACAGACATACAAATTACAATCAACTTAAAGGTATGAGCACATGACACAGAGAAAATAAAGGAGTATGCACATGTGTGCAGCAGCAGAAAGGGTCAAGGCTCGGTGTGTAAAAGGCAATGCCTAAAATTGGCGTCTTTTTTTTTTGTCTTGCGGCCATCGACAAAATGTTTGAACATCAATTCTTGATAGTATAACAAACAATATTTGCCAAGACAGTATAGCTGTAAACTCAGTCAGAACCAAGTTAGAACCATTCGTCCGTATATTCTTCTTCTTCTTCTTAACATTACGGGCGGTTTCCGCAACTCGACGTCTATTGCGCCTATTTTGCGTCCGGAGGGTGCGCGGCCACATCACTCCAGCCAGCCCAGCTCAGCCAGCAACGCTCCAAGAGCTTTCACATTAGTGATCGCTTCCTGGACGCTGCCCGGCGACCCGAGGTACCTCGCCCGGTAGGGGGCCACCCCCCTGCATTCCAGCAGTACGTGGGCAGTTGTTCTTCTTCCTCCATGCATCCTCTACATAGGGGACTGTCGGTGACACCTAAATTAAAAAGATGTCTGTTAAATTGTCCATGACCAGTAATGGCACCTGTTACCAGGCGAAGTTGCGGTCTGCACAGTTGTATCAGGGCCCTGGATAGACGCGCGTCCACGCGCGGCAGTGCGAGCTTCGCCTGTCTGCACGAATCCAGCGAGCTCCAGTTCTGTTGGTGTAATTCTGTAGTTCGTCCGTATATAACATTTTTTAAAACCGCAAATGTAACTTTGTAATTCACACACTATGAAAAACAAAGTTAAGTTCTAGCTAGTCTCACTCGGTTCGGACTGAGTTTACATGTATACTTCCTTTGCAAATATTGTCTGTAGTGCTGCCAACAAATTATATTTCAATGTTTGGTTGATGGCCGAAAGAAAAGAAAGACCCCAGCTGCCATACAAAAATGGTCATTGTCCTTTGCCAGTCAGCAAAACACCGATTTTCAGCCATGTTACGCGGGAAGCACAGGAACACACACTAATGACCATGAAAGTTTAATAAAGTTATAATAATAATTATGCAAAGTTCTTTCACACAAAAAAAGTTAAAAAGAATTATAAACATACCGATCGTCCGATCTCATTGCTAGCCACTTGTGTTTGTGTCAACGTGTCCTGAAGCTGCGCTGACGCCAATCTGAAACAACAAGCCTGATTTAAACACGTTCGTAAACAAACATATCTGTCGCGCAACACATAAATTGCGGATTTGTTAAAAGGTTTTGATTTATTGAGAGTTGATGCTTGGGAATGTGTGATTTAGTGACTGCTGCTGTTGGATATGCCTATTTTTGATGGTTATTTACTTTGGATGTGCTCATAAATATCGCACAATATGGTGTAAATATTCAGAAAAATAATGTCGATAGAAATAAAAATATTCTTTATTCAACTAAACTTTTGTACCTACGTAAGCATTTTTGAAATGTCAGTTTTGCCCTACCACCAATTCATGACTCTTTTAACTGAATGACGAGAAGAACGGGCGCGAAATAACTCATCAGCTTTATCAAAAGAAGAATGACGATAATTTACAATATCTATATCGTCATTAAAAAGTACAATTAAAGTATTTACACATAATATATTATTGAATTGCATACACGTTACAAAACTAAATATTCAAAGGCATAGGTCATTATTTCCACACATTTTTTTCCTTTAAATGATCATCAACAGTGTAATAGTCTTTGCCTATTATTAAATTTTTATAGGGGCTGCCCAGCAACGTGTTGTGGAACCTTATTATAAAACGCAATTGACATCTAACGACACTTATTGATCGATAAGATCGTTCGCATAAAGTGTTCATTGTAATTAATCCAAGCGTCAGCTAATTATCATTTCTATCACAGTTCGTTGTCTTTATAGTGCCGATGGAAGCCATGTTGAATACGAAATCAGCTGATACAATCTCCGAATCTATTTGTGAATTGTTAAGTTGTAATCGTGCTACTAACGCCGGCTATATTCGTAGTAAGTTGCTTGTTGAGGTAGGTACATTCATTGAGGTTAAATGTACCAACTACATTGTGCCATTGTGTTATTAACTCATTAAGGTACTTACTACTTAAAATTAAAAAGATTGAAATGTAAGTATGGCTGATTTGTTATATATTAAGTTTGTGGTAAAAATTTGCAAACCAATTTAAAATCAAAACAGGTTAATCTCAGAAGTTAAAAAACTTTTTTTTATATTATTATTATTTAACTCTTCTAATTATATATTAGAAGCACTTCCTTATGTGATAACTTGAGTATTGCGTTACACTTATTATGAAATGGGCTGATTTTTACTGACCAAGCTTTAGTTTGAATGTTCAAGAAATCTAAGACTTAGGTACAAGTCACAAAACTAACCCACCAAATACTCGTTAGCTTACAACTGTTTTCCGTTTTCGCAATTTAGTTCAGATTAAATAAAAAGGCATTTATTTTTAGAACATCTTTACTTCTTACTTCAGTTTTGTTTGAAACCTCAGTAGAGGAAAAGACAACAATAACATAAGATGTCGAATAAAAAAAAATAAAAAAAATGTTTATTCATTATCTTTAGGATACATACAATCAGTGGCTGGGGTCTCCTTGTAGGTATTAAACCCGAGTGTTAGGAGGCCCTGCTCTTTCTTACGATTACAACTCAGCATCTTTTCATTTTATCCAAGTAGGTAACAACAAAACGTACCTACTAAGAGAAAAAAAAATGGATAGACGGAACTTGACTTTTCCTCTTGTTACCACTAGCCTATTTAAAACTCAGTGAAAAACTTGTCTCTCTGCTTCTTAAAATCTATTAAACTGTTTATCCAAACCACTGTAAAAGCAAAACCCAAAATCACGCGTCATTGGAACATCATTCGCGTCGCGATCATCTAAATTAGGACACGATGTCAACCGAACACCAAGGCGTGTCGGAGTCATGGATGACTTTCCTCGCTACAGTGTAGAGTGATAAAAAGTATGTTTTTTTTTATTATCTTTCCTTTTTCGGCGATATATCTTTGTAAAAATTCAGTAGTGCAAAATACTTCTCAGTTACGAACATAAACATTTTTTGGAGTCATGAATTGAAATACATAACATGGAAAGATTTTTCTCTTAAATTGAACCTCATTTTTTTATCTTGTTACCTACCACTGTCTATTTAAGACTTGAAAATTTATCTTTCCTTACTGTACTGTACGTACTGTACTATAAGGGTATTCTATCGTCACTTCAGTTTCACTTCGCATCCGATCATAATTAATCTATGGCCAATTCATAACAAACAAGTGAAAATCTAGCGAAAGAGAACAAGCAAATTGGTGATCGAATTTAGAAAATCTTAAAAAATCTTAGTGCCTTTTATCCCAGCTATTCCATCAGCAAAACCCAAAATCACGCGTCATCGGAATCACAAATCTAAATTAGGACACGATGTCAACCGACCACCAAGGAGTGTCGGAGTCATGGATGGGTACCCATTGCGTCACCATATCGGCAGCTCCATGTGACGATAAATCACTGGCTCCGTATCGGAATGAGATCACTGGTACAACCAAATGACCGAGAGTGACATACATAATTGGACTACTAAATAGCGCGTGTACAATATATCTAAATTATATTTCGATTGCACTTGAGTTTTTACGACTGTGTCTAATTTGGGCCTGTGTATTAAACGCTTTCAATTAATTATAAAGACTCTATCAGTATGTTATTATTGATATCTTCGAGAATGTCATTGCCCCTCCAATTTTGTCTCATAAGAAAGGATAGGAATAAGAAATTTAATAAACCATGTCTCTAGTGTTCCGAAATAACTATTATTGCCAATTGTTTCTACGCCACTTGCTATCATTGGTATTTATTATGACTATTTGACGATATGAAAAGATCAAAGACAATGAAAGTATCCTTTGAAAAGTGTGCAAGTGGCTAGCAGTTGTGGCAGTTTTGGGATGAGTGATTAAAAAATATCATCGTAAGCCACTTGAGATACATTGATTTAACTCAATGTCTTATGCTATGGTGCTGATTCGGCCAGCTTATAACACCCTGAATACCCTTAGAGCTCTTGAGAGAAGATCATCGATCCTCCTTTTATGCATAAGGTTAGCCTATGCCTTAACATTGGATGGATTGAAAATTGCTTATGTTAATGATGACAGACATATTTTTACAGTTTTGTTAGTTCCAAGCTAAATCAGGATTGTAGGTACAACTATTCAACCTAACACTTAAACAAGATTTACGAGTTTTTCCACACTTTGCCAATCTCTCTAGCTTTTATAGTAGTACAACCTCATGTAAGTTCACATACCCGCAATGTCATTTCATTAGGAGATACTACATCGTTTATTACACAGATGTTTAATAAGCGAAACTGTCCCTTTTAAGGTATATCTAGTTTTTCCTCCAATGAAGTTATACATTATGCAGCGCGTTTACTCGCAAGAAGATTTAATTTGAGAAACCCATACATTTTATTAGTGGTATAATATATTGAGATAGGCGGCATAGCATGGGTGGTCAGAATGTTAACAGTTTGTAGGAGTTATAGGTATCACTTATTTATTGCTAAACAGTAAATGATATTTTAATACAGATGAAACTTGTTCTAACAGATAATAATTAATAGATTTAAAAAAAGTTCAGCGTACCTGAAAAAGCTCCCAAAGTTTTACTGCTTTGTAATATAGGTTGAGCAAAATCTACAATGGCCATACTAATTTGTAGGTTACTGATAGGTAACCTTCTTTTTCTCAAATCAAATTCCTATTCTCACCAACCGATTTAGTTCTTTATTTTCTTTTCAAGTCAACGTAGAACTACGCTCAGTTAATTTCCAACATAACGAAACGTTGCTAATGGTGACTGATTCAAGATTACTGTGACTGGTTCAAAGGTACACTGTTAGTTGGCGCTAACAAACGGTAAGCTAGGATATCCACTAGGTATGTCACTTGTTGGTTAGATGCTTTGTTTGAGTAACTAAACTACCTACTCGGAGAATGAAAACAAACCAAATTCGCTTCACTTTGCACTTACCACTTAGCTCCAAGGGCATCGCCAGCCCATGGTCCAGGAGGGGAACTGCCAACCCATGCTCCGGAAGACGTGTGTGAGAAAACTAAGAATTTTAGGTAATTCTGAGCCACTAGGTAGGGGTGGGGGGAAGGGGTTGCCAGGTGCATCCTTCTGCCACCCTGGCGACACCCTTGCTTAGGTCGATGGTTTTTGTGAGTTTCGAATGTCGCCTGCACATAACGATAATAACGCGTCATGTAAGGTTATGATATTGATGTGGGATAAAACAAAGATAGTGTTTCAGGATTTTTCTTTAACTTTTAGCAATTAATTCAAACAAAATGAATTAAAGCGCTGTTAAAGAAATTATCACTAACTAGATTGCGAGTGAAAACAATTATACATTTAACACCCTACTTCTAAAATTGGAGAGAGTTGCTTAATTAATTTCCGCACTCAACCGTGAAATATAAATGTGTGAGAAATGCTAATAAGACATAGACAGAAGCTTTTGTGTAATTATTAATTTGTTTACAAACCAGATAACACGAGCCCTTTCTGGCGGCCTATAAAAATAATTGACGTAATTCATCTCAATCGTCGATGCCATAAAATTGGGGTTAAAAGGAGGTATGACTGACTTTACATGTTTATCCATAGACTTGTGAATAGGCAAATGAAGTACCTATTTAGGTACCTATACTATAAATTCTACTTGCGAATTTGGTTGATTACTGTGTCCGCTGATTGATAGGGTTATATTTTGCTGCTCATTGGGTGGATTTATAGAAAACACAATTAAGTATGTTAAAAGGTTTTATTAGTAATTTCGAGACTTTTTTTCGATTTTCCTTATTAATTATAATTAATAATGTTTTCCCTACTTAATTTTACTGCTACCATTTTACGCCTAAATCATAGAATCAACTTTATCAATTGTTTTTAAATTAATTTTGGCAAACAGATTGATTAAATTTTATGGTAAGACATTTTAAATGTTCCATTAGCGCCTTTGGACAAAATACCACATGGACGAAATCGCGGGCGGAACCTTTGTAGATGTTTATAGTCTATGGTCCTCGCAAGCATCAATTATACCATTATCTCCTTTACGATTTGTTGCATGCCGCGGACTGCGGTGCACCTGGCCAACTCTGTGACCCATACGATACAGGTATAAGTATTATTATCATTCATCTGGATTATTAATTCGCTACCGAATTAATATGTGCTCTGTTGGAACCTTAACATCATTCCTATAATCGTTTATTGACTTTAAGTTTGCTGCTCATGTTCCCTTTTTTGATGGCTTTAGATCGAACATTTACACCGATCTGAGAAATAGGTAAGCATCATGCCATTTTCATATTTTCAATAATTATGTTCTTTTCCGTAAGTATTTCAAAGCCAACGAAGGAATTATTTCCGAGATCAATACGAAAACTATTACGAAATTTAAACTGATATTTTCCCCATCTACATCAAAAGGTTTACCGTAGACCGTAGTGGTACATTTTATTACTGTTTTTTTCGTCAAAAGGAGTGAAATGTCGCCAACTCCCATTCAATTGATTGACTTGATTCCTCCTTATTCGTCCAAATGGATGACTGTCGGCATTACTTGAAACATTAAAACATATCTGGTGATGATGAACTTGCAAGCCCAATCGCGTTTGTATCAACTTAGTTGTCTGTGGTATCAACGCATAACCTTACAAAACCTTTTGATCAGACAGTTCTGCAACACTGAATAGAGCACTTTTAAATACTTGGAAACATATGAATTAAACTTGTCAGCTGATCGCACAATAGGGTACTGATGCAATGGTACGTGACATCATGCGAATGGACCACTCCTGTTCGGAAATCGGTCAACCGCCATTGTCTCCATTGACTAATTGCTTTAATTATATACAGCCGATGATCGCTTCGGATTGACTAAACGTGCAGATTAATCTGTCTTGTGTAAGTGATATGTTATTGAGATGTTGTATGTCTAGAGTAGGATTCTGGCTAGGAAGAATGGTTTGATAAAATCCTTTGGTCCACGTTTATAACTATTCTTCTTAACCTGCTATAAAAGAAGAATATTCATTAACTTTTTTCCAACAGAAAAAAGAGGTTAAGATAATGATGAAAATGCCTAATTTGATCTTCTCCCAAAATTTCGTTTGAGCGTCTTAACACTACTGTCTTACTAATTTAATTACTTTATATTGGTTTTCTGGCTTTGAAGATAGTTTAACAAAGCAAAAAATGTTTATAATATTTTAAGTGTAGCACTTAGCCTTTATCACACCATGTTAAGTGGTGATAAGGCTGAAGTTGGAAGCGCACTACTACCGGAATCCTCAATCACTGAGGAACTGGCTATCTTATCTTTTACTGCCGGAACATAATAATGCTGCAACCATTATTGTTATGGCGTCAGACTTAGATAACATGGTGGTAGTTAGCCAGGCGGACTAAGAACAAATCCTACCACCAACCAAACCGAATACAATATGTACCCCCACTGGCAATCGAAACCGGGACCTCTTTGTCTGAAATCGGTGGTGTGAACCACTAGACCACAGAGGCGGTTAAATTAGGCGATTTATACACCATTACTTCAGTACTATTCACTAAATTTTAAGACAAGAAAGCGTGGTCTTGAAATTTTGTTGAAATTGTATTTAGAACTAGCTGTTGCTCGCGACTTCGTACGCGCGGTGTACGAAGCGGCGGTTTATGTGTGTTTGTTGCTCAGATTTCATAACGCTCTTCTTGAAGTCCTATTCTCTACTAAAAGGGTCTAAAGAATATCGAATATGCAGGCTAGGGTATGAACATGGTATGTTGTTATCATATGCTGCATGAACATAGTTGAGCCCTCATTCAAAGATCTGTCCGTCTGTCAAGAAACTTTTTCTCAAGTATGCGTGGGAGGTATCAAGCTAAAATGTATGTCAAATTAAATACTGAAGTCTGCAATCCCTTAGAGGCGACAAAAAAAACAAACTTCTCTTCTCTTCTGCATAACTCAAAAGGGCCACTTGGATCTCGATTTTCTTTTAAATCCCATTTAGCTCTTGTTGTTACCGATCCCGATTTAAATTTAAACCGCTATCAAGGTCGGTTTAGGCTGTCAAATCTCGATTTACAGTAAGTCGAGTACAGATAACTTATCTATATTTTCATATGGTTTTTATACGCAAAAATGCATGTATCACACATAACAGTGTATAATGATAACGATTATTTTGAACAGCCGTTCTTCGTTCTTCGACGTTGCTTGCTAGCGGGCAATAGATCTATTCTACGCGAGGTTCATAAGACTGAACCACACCAAACGATCCATCTTGGATTGGCCAACCACGACCTAAGATTGGGGATCATGGATCGTGAAGTCGCGGGCGGAAGGCTAGTATTTTGATATGGAGACATTTCTTCTTTAAGTAACAGGTATAAAATGTAATGATATACCATTTAATTATTTAATTTTAATCAATCATCACTTATGTAAGCTTTCCTAGTAAATAAATGAATAAATAAGTTAGATAGAAAACTATTTTTAATATTCCTTTATTTTATTGGATGGTACCTACGGCTAAAGGCCTAAGTAGCCAGAGCCGGTTAAATGACATAAAAAATGGTAGGTATAATGCGCCAATCTTTTCTGTTCCGGTGATTATCTTAGGAACTAAAACAGTTTTCATACGACAGTCCATTTTGACAGCTAATTTCGTATTGCAAGTGGCTCCTCTGTCACGACTGTCACCGGAACAGAAAAGCTTGTGGCACTGTAGGTGTATGTAACTACGTACTGGCCACTTAGCGTTTGAGCAAAATTTTCAAAACTACATTGGTGACATTTTGTCTACATTGCGACAAACTTATTTCACACAGTGGTTATTTTTTGGTACTAAATATACTGTTGACTGCCGGCTGTCCATTTTGACAGTTAATTTTGTATTGCTAGTGGCTCCTCCAGGACCACTGTCACCGGTTCAGATATATTTGTGGCACTATACTTACTGTAGCGACATCTAGCGTCGAGTGGAAATGCGAAATATAAATTTTACATCAATAGGGTAAGAACTTTAGTTTTGGCCACTGCCCCGAGTGCTTACTTAGCTTTAAACATTTCGTTAATAACTTTTGCTTGATAATATACTTTTTATCTATAACTTTTAAGTCATAATAACAATAGTAATAATTCTTTATGACATAGGAATATTATTCAATAAACGCTTTTCAGTTTACATCGAATTAGATGTTTCTTTTATTTTATCTAAGTTAGTTAAGTATTGATTTCTCGATGTATCTTTTAAAATTTGATTGACAAAAACACATCAATCGGCACCCTTCGCACATTTTAAGTTTAAAAAATAGGTTTTTAATTGACTAAAATAAAACTAAATTTCGTAAGTATATGAATACTTAATTATATGTTTTTACTATGTATGTCCACGAATTTCTCGAAATCTAAAGGCATATCGAGATGATTCTATTTGATTTAAATTAGGTGTATTCTAACTTTGGGAACAGTCTAAGATTCATCAAAATCGGTTTAGTAGTTTTCGTGGGTATGTTATTGTACAATATACACTAAAACTTAGGAAATAAATAGTAATTTAAAAAAATAAACTGACTGGCACCGACCTCAAAAAGGTACCTTAATTATAATATAAATTATATTTTTCCTTTTCAGTTGACAAATACTTTTTGGAGTCGGTTAAATTTTTTAAGTAGTTTTTTGTATTGTAAATTTAAAAATTTAAAGAAAAGTATAAGATACATTATATACATACATTCTTGACAATTTTAGATACCTACTTAAGACCATAGGCGAAAGAAGTGAAAAAAAACTAAATTGGCAACAGCGGGGGCTTTCACCCTACTTAATATAGATAATCATTCGGATGTACTTTTGTGAAAGGTATATCGTAATCTTACTGACTTCCCGCGACATCTATTGCTTAGTAGTTATGATGCAAAAGAAGTGAAAAACATCTTAAAGTGGCAACAGAGGGGGCTTTCACCCTAATTAATATAATCATTCGAATGTTCTTTTGTGAGAGGTATATCGTAATCTTACTGACTTCCTGCGCCATCTATTGCTTAGTAGATATAATGACGTAAATAACATGAAATTATTTTTATGATTTTATATGAGCCTGGATGGGTTTTAATTTATATTATGTTTTGAAACAGGAAAAAAAAAATAACATGATTCATTATTAATTGAGACAGCGATTAAATATAACGTATTTTCATAATCATGTGGCGCCATCTATTTTAGTAAGAATCAGTTTTTGTATTTTCCCGTAGGAATAATTAAATTTCCCGCAATAAAAGGTACCCTATATGTTGACCCGGGTTATAAGCTATTACTACACAAAATTTGGTAAAAATCCGTCCAGTAGTTTTTGCGTGAAAAGCGAACATACAAACAGACAAACAGACAAACAGACAAACAGACAAACAGACAAACAGACAAAAATTTTAATATCTATCGTTTTGGGGTCTATATCCTGTACACATCACATAGCAGTAATTTTTTTTTTTATATTTCATGTACAGACTTTTTGTCCGTTTCTGTTTTATTATATGTATAGATTATATTGTGCATAGTTGAAATAAATATCAATCGCTTTCGTTTCTAAGTTAAGGATGAAATCGCATGTGGTTATGTCTAGCATCGACAGCTTGATATTGTTTAGAAACAAGAAAAAAAATCGTGGTAAAAGTCGAATGATACGTAGAGTGTTTAAAGAAACAAATATTCATATTAAGTCAAAATATTGGTCCCTATTTGTTATAGTACTAAGCGTAGGGAGCCTATAACCCCTATCTCTCTTATCAAATCGAATGCATTTACCAACTGCAGTTGGTGCAATAAATTAGGGAAGTATCGACAGTATTGAACGTACCGCATAATAACTGCATCTTGCCCGCAAGCCGGGTCCAGGCTCCAGACGAATGTTACGTGTAACATTAGTGAAAACCGCAAGTATTAGGAACATGTAATAATTCTTGCTCACTGCAAACATAGGTATAATTTTGATATTTTAACAATGTTTGCAGTATTCCAAATGGACCAATTGCTGCATTTATTATGTTTCCAAACTAAAATTTGATACAAATATTGTAATCCAGTTGTCTAAATAAACCATCAAACTCCTGAAAAATAGAGAAAACGGCGAGAGCTTTGAACTTAACTGTCTTTTTTTACACATCCTACTAATATTATAAATGTGAAAGTTTAGATGTTTGGATGTTTAGATGTTTGGATGTTTGTTACTCAATCACGCCAAAACGGCTGAACGGATTTGGCTGAAATTTGGGTTAAAGATACTTTATAGCCTGGAGAGGAACATAGGCTACATTTTATTCCGGAAAAATGTCACATTCCCGCGGGATAACGTCGTGTAGTCCATGCGTGCGAAGCCGCGGGCGGAAAGCTAGTATTACATAAATGTTATGTATAAAATAAGTTGATTAATTGAATAGAAAGAAAAAAGAAAAAAAAAACACACCACATAATACAGACAAATAACAGATTAGGTATAACAAACAGTATAAAAAATATAACTAAAAGAAAAAAATCAATATCAAACTGACAAGCACATGGTGTGGCGTTAAACAGCCCTGATTCAGCACAAAAACTCCTTTACATAAAAAATAAACACGTTATTAATATTATTTGAATTTGCGTCTTAACTATTTTTATTGGTGTTATTAATATTATTGATGTTATTATACATTATATTCTTTATTATAATAAATATTTTAGTTTGTTGTAATTAATAATAATAATGTCGTTCGGCTGACATGATGATGATGATGAATAATAATGTTAGTTTGTTAGCGCTAAGTGTGCCTCACAGCTTAATGTTGTGGCATAATATAACTGAGCGGAGACCCTTATAATGCCTTTTTGAATTCTATTATTAGTTTTAAAAAATGTTAATGTAATGTTGTCTGGTGCTAAATAAACGTTTTTCATTCATTCATTTGATTGCTTGCACACACAACTTACGTTACATTACTCGATACATTACAAGTTACACTCGTCTGAACCAGCCTTAAATAAAGGACATCCTGCTAGTGCTTATTTATCTTAATTACTCTCTGTTCATAATTTACGTTTCGATTTGGATAGGATTAGCCGACCTAATAAATCGAACTACCATTTCTATGTTGCACTGGGTGGGCACGGTACGCAATTTGATCTAAAAGGGAAGAACGCACTGGGCTCCTTTAAACGCCGCGTTTTAAGCTTGTGTGCCTATTATACACGGTAATTTTTTTAGGGAAATATTTTTTCCAACTGTTATTTAAATATTTGGTATGTTATTATGATCAGTTGAAAAATTATTTGAGAAGTTATTAAATTTTCGGGAGGTTGTAAATTTACTAAAGCAGTAAAACATGAATAGTAATAAAAACAAAATTTAGCGGTTAATTCATCTTACGATGAAGGTTCAAAATTTTTCCAAGCAGTGTAATAAATGAATGGCCAGTAAAATGATGGAATGGGCAGTTAGATACGTAGTTCGGTAGTTTGATACATAGTTCGGCAGTTTACGGTGAGCACATTACTATTTCTAGATTTTTCACGTTTTTATTTTAAAAGTTAGAAGGGGAAGTGGACTCACATTTTACGGAAAGAATTATTTTGAGAAAAAATGGCTTGAGAAACCTTAATGCAATTTTAAGAGTCTTATCTATAAACACCCCACTCGTATACGTTTGACTATAATCTTTTTTAGTTTCAGTTCCATGTACCTATGAGGTACTCATTTAATTTTTTATTTGGTATAAATATCATAACGGAACAGTTCACAGAATCCATCTGTCTACCAAGTTTCAACAGTGTAGCCTTAAAAGATCCTGAATAAAGTGGCTGTGACATTCGGACGGACGGACGGACATACAAATAAACATGTTGTACATTATACCGTCTTATTTTTTTAAGAACCTGTTTAGAATAAGATTTCTTATCAACTAACTCCGAGTTTTTAACTGACAACTAACAACTGCCCATTCAGTCATATTACTGCTCAATATTTATTAACTGCCCATTTCAGTATTTCCTAATAATCATTTCTATTTAGTTTACTGCTCAGTTTTTACTGCTGAACTTGCTATTAAACATGCATTTTGTAATTTTAAACTTACCGATTCTACAAAATACAACTGCCGCTTTAAATCAATGCCATTTTTTATCACTTCGTATAATTTTAGGGATTATTCTACTTATGAAAACAAACAACTTTTATTATGAGGCCAATACTAAAATCACGAAAAAAAATCAGCTGTTCCATACATTTGCACTTTTGTGTGTAAGTATCCCTAAAATTATTCGGGGTGATAAAAAAATTATAGTGTATAGGTTCTACTTGAAAACTAGTTTATTATTATTTTATAGATACATTAGTGAAGATACAATATCCCAAACAGGAATAACTCTCGTTATACCATCCGTCGAAATGCTACCAAAGCAGTGTACCTTGTATGAAAAACTATCGTTAAGGTAAATTATTTAAATTTTTACTTTTTTGCAATCACAATGCAATTTTTATTATTGAAAAATTTAAAAAGAAGGATTTGAAAAAAATTGACCCGTCTCACAACCAGCTCCGATTCGATTTTTTCTAAATACTTCATTTTCAATTTTTCAATATCGTTATGGTAATCGAATAGTAGACTACCTATACCATTATATCTACCGTCCTTCAAAAGCTGTCAAAGCGCTGCTGTCAATAATGTCTTGAATTTTAGTTCCTTATACAACCGAAAAAGGTGCTGTTTTGGTTTATATTCAAAATAATACGAGTACCATAACGGTATTTCACTGTAGGTATTTGTTCTTGTTACTTTCCGCTTGTCACCAGAGTCCCGCAATTTCGTCCTTTAAATTAAATGATACTTTGAATTACGTCTTTTTGGGAAGTGAGTTTTTCTATGTAGTTCTTACAAGGGGATTTTTTTTTAAATAAAAAAATGTTTGTTGTTTTTGTTATTAATCTGAAAACACATATTATTTTTCATAATCGAGCTCTTAAGTTGACTGTGCGTAGCGCCTAAGTGAGTAACGGTGTGTGGCTAGCCTCGCAATTAACAAGGTCTGGTTCAGAATAGGACGAGTTGTGTACTCATAAGTTCCCATACAAGTACGTAAGTATACCTTGCAATAACTTTATCAGGAGGTACATACAGTATCGGTATAGAGATAAGTGTGTTCATAATACCACACTATCAATCTTGCGTGTGTGAAATATATTTTTCGTTCCTGCGTGATTTGGTTTCCTCGAATCTTTAATAAACTACTATACTTTAATTGAATAGCCATTTATTTAAATTTTTACTTTTTTTCATTCACAAAAAAAATGAAAAATTAAGTATTTTGAAAAAATCGACCCGTCTCGAAACCCGATGAGACTCGAACCCACGACATTTCGCTATATGGGCGACTGCTCTAACCACTGAGCTACGGAGTCGTTACGAGAAGCGTTGAATTTATCAAATACTTCTTACGCGCTGTATAGCCAGCGTTAATTTCATCAATGTGAAGATATTACTATGCCCTCACACGCGAAAAAAATACATTTAAAGATATTTGACAATCGCTAAAGATGAAATGACTATTGCAAGTTATTTAAATTTGTATAGCCATTGTTTGATAAAGATATCATAATCATTATCAGCCATTTAATGTCCCCACTGCTGGGGCACGGGCCTACCTTATAAATGGATAAGGAAAATGAGCCATGCATGACCCACCAGCCGTAATGCGGATTGGTGGGTATTAAATGCTGCCGGGACTAACGGTTGCGTGTCTTCCGAAGCACGGACGAGCTCGAGATAAACAGTTTTCAGTCACCCATCCCGTGACCGACCATTGCAAAAGTTGCTTAACCTCAACGATCGCCGGCCGATCGCGCTAACCACTGCGCCACGGGCTCCTCTAATAGATATAGTTAAAGAGGGGGTTGTTTGGGGTTTGAACTCACTTAACCCCCGGGGTGCTCATTACACTCGGGCATAGAGTATGGTCCAGCTCTAGTAGTGGTCTGCCTTAGTAGAAATGTGATTCGTAACAATCATCCGGAAAATTATTAAGTTTACTATTTAATTTTTAGTTTTTTGCATTCGCAATCCAATTTTTTTTACTGTTACTTTTGTTTACTATTACTTTATTAATTAACTTACTAAAATAAGATTTTACAGAAAGATATGATAAGTTTGTCGCACTGTCAAGCTTTCTTTTTAAACCTTTCTCTAAAAGTTATGTCTGTCATTTTAATTGATAAGAGGGATATTACATTATCATATATCTCGGATCATTTAAATGATCATATATTTGATCCAATATAATTGACTATTATAATGTATCGAAAAATTAATCATAATATGTCTATATTACATTATCCAATATCATTGACTCATAGATCTATGATCCAATAAATGATAGTGTAATATGTCCCTAAGATCAATAGAAAATAGTTAATAAAATCTATAAATAGAAATTATCAAAGGCCAAAAATAAACGTTTCAATCTCCTCAATAAATATTATAAGCAGAGATACAGCGAATATGTATGCAATTATCGCACCAAGAGGCGGACACTGAATTCAAATAATAAATCAATGCAGTCCCTCTATGCACCGACTGCAATGGTGCCATAGATTAAACAACCGAATAGACTAACCTAAAACTCTGCTCAACTTGAAAGGACATCAGGCACATATTGCCAAAAACTGTATAAGCTTCGTCATATTTTATTTAGGCACTATGCGCCACTGTGAACTTACTACGTGTATCAAAATAATTTTAAAGTCTTTCATTGTTTAATAATTAATTAGTGTAAAAACACAAAAATGACTATGAATTTATCATGAAACGAACATCTCTAGCCATTAAAAACACAAAGAATGTCAACCGTGTGTCAACCTCTTTATGAAATTAAAAAAAAACCTTTGTTTACATGTCAAAGTTTTTTTTTTTTTTTTTTTTGTTATTTTGGCTCGCACGGTTTGTGCATTTGCCACGACAAGTATTAAAGGTAGGGAAACCAGTTTTTAATAAAAACAAATTTAAGGGAGCGGAATTTGGAAAAAAGGATAATAGGATCAGGGTTTGGTGGATAAAATGTACTAAATATAAAAATAAAAGTAGACAATATAAATATTATAATAAAATATATTATTATAGTAGGAGTTAGGGAATCAATTTACACTTTGATATTGTTAATAATTAAAAAAGTAGATAACAAATTAAATATATCAAAATTAATAGAACTTAATAAAGTAGGTATAGATGTGACAACAGTTGTTAAAGACGTTCCGACGCACGCACGCTCGTATTTTATTTTTTTAGTAGATCATGTGAATCATGTCACAAAAACTGATGTAATTAAAATTATAGTTAAAATTATAAATTATAATTAAAATGAGTTAATACATAAATCAAGTCAAATTGCTCCAATTTCAGTATTATGGAAACACAATATTCTCTAGGTCAAAATAACGCAAGTAACGGAACGTTTTGTTCGTGTTGCTGTTTCAGTATCAGTGTTACCAAAAACAAAATATTTTAAACCTAAATAACTCGAACAAAAAAACACATAATAAAATTTTAAGTATTTTTCGTGTTTGTTTGTAATAAACTTTAGTCATTCACTTCAATAGAATAGCTATACATTTTTAGGTTTTTTGTAAAGGGAATGTGCCTGATGTCCTTTGACGTTTCAACCTACAAGATTGTTTTTATTCACAACGAGGTATCTAGCACTTACTCAGCCTTCATAACACCTACGTAGGGCAGGCGTACCGGTTTTGGCCACTGTACCGGTTTTGGTCACTTTTCACTTTAAAGTTATATAAATAGGAATTAAATAATTATTGCTTATATTTATTAATGGCGAATAAAAGATTTGACTTTTAGTTAATAATTACAGCACTTAGCTTTTTTTATGTAGTACGATATTTTAGAAATAAACACGTGTTATGTTTCAAAGTTAACGTTTTGTAAAATTCTTAATCAAAATGTTAAGGGTAAAGGTTTTGTAAAATCATTTTTTTTCTACAATAAAATTATTTTATGGTTATTTAATATTTTATATCATGTTGGAATATGTTTTTTCTAGATGGATTAAGTGTTGTTTTTTCACTGTTCTTACAAAAAGTTGGAAAACAATAAGTGGCCAAAAGTGGGGCTAGAAATTTTAGCATTGTGCCACCTTTGGCCACTTTGGCATTAGTAGAAAGTTTCCAACCTATCATAAAGTTCATTTATTGTAAAAGACTCACAACTCACTTTTGTTAGCTAACGTACTAGAAAATTAGCGGATTGAGGCTAGTGTAGGCACTAGCCTACACTAGCCTCAATCCGCTAATTTTCTTTTAATCAAGTGATATAGGTATACTTATAAAATCGTAGTAAGGAGCTAGCTGTGAAATACTATTTCATGAAGTGTTTTAGTCCAGAACTCTAATAAGACATCAATTAAGCATAAACTCAACTTATAAATATAGTAATTTCATGAAAGTGGCCAAAACCAATGCAAACGGTGTATTTGGCCCCCTCCGCAGAATTTGTTCTAAATAAAAAAAACTATTGATTTTTCTTTACTTTGTAGATTGTACCCTTAAAGGTCGATAAATTATCTATAACTCTACATTATAAATTTTCTCTAAAATACTTAAGATCATTAAGCACTAAGCAGTTAAAAGTGAAAAAATCCTTAAAGTGGCCAAAACCGGTACGCCTGCCCTAATTGAAGATAAGGCTGAAGGTGGCTGAAGGAGGTTGAAGGTGGAAGCGCACTACGCCCGGAATCCTCAACCACTGAGGAACTGGCTATCTTATCTCTAACTGCCTGCCGAAATACAACAATAATGCAAACGTCGTTGCTATGTCGTCAGACTAAGTTAAGATGATGGTTGCTAGCCAGGCGGACTAAGAACAAGTCCTACCATCAACCAAACCGAGTACAATATGTGCCCCCACTGGGAATCGAACCCGTGACCTCACGGTTTGATACCGGTGGTGGTGGTGCGTACCACTAGTCCACAGAGGCGGTTTATGGCGTTTCTTTTCTTTCTCACCATTGGGCGAAGCTTTAAAAGTTGAATAGCGTTCAAGAATTTGGGTGTAAGCAGTGCCAGGAATATGCGTAAGCCAAGGTTAGTAGAACGATCCGAACCAGTGTGCTGTCGGTCGGTCCGAAGTGCAGTACTAGTATACGTGGGAGAGGTGAATTTTCTTCCTATACTCATACTAGGTAGGTGTTCTTAATCTACTTTCAAACTAGAGGTCTCTTACTCAGCTCGGATGCTGAGCGCAGACACTATTAAGCACTAACATAGCATAAGAGCCAAACCCTCCCCTTTTCTTCAATCAAAATCAAGTTTTGAAATCAAAATAATTTTCAGGATTCAAAGTTCAAATTTAATTAATAAGATTACCGCGCCTTTCAAAACTATCCTGGAGGCCGCTCACCGCAACCCGCCACCTTTCAGAGATTCTGCTTTCAAATTCAAGTTTATTGAAGCATAGTCTATTTGGTCGTATAGTCTATGTTTAGTGCATCGCGCCGTCTCGGCGTCGTGTGGCGCCAACGCGACTATCCGCTAAATATATCGATATAATCAATCTTCTGTTATTAACGTGTTGGCGCTTCACTACTTTGGTACTTGATTTCTCTGTTATTTTAATAACCGTAACTGATTTACATGTGACATTGTTATTAGCGCCCTTTGTTGCTTCTGTGGGAAGCAGATCCTTTAAATACCTACTTCAGAAGAGATAATCGTTGATGTTTTGTTTTAAACATAATGTTTGCAATGTCGATGGAGTGAATCATTTTTAGATTACACAGATAAATAATAAGCTAAAGGTAAATATGTATTACACGACCCCAAGTAGGTACTTATATGAGATAAGAGCTACTCAATTATTGGTTGTAAATTTTCTTTGATACCATAGATAGACATGTATGTATAGTATAGGTATTAGATATATCGACACTTACGACAAGGAATGTCATGAGTCATGACGTCTCTCCGTTGGTAGGTAAATACAAGATTTGTTTCAAAAGTTATTCTTAAAATGACATGGGTAAGATAAATATTTACGTCAGTTGCACCAAATAAACTGTTTCTACTTGTCTTTACCTAGAAATATATCGATAAAAATAAACTATTGCATCACTAAACTATCGCGGCCCGCAATGGGATATGTAAAGGCGGCGCCTCGCATACAATCCGTCTTTTTAACCTATTATTTTACAAATATTTATAATAATAAAGCAATACAAAAGCGTCAGAGAGATTTCACAAGTTTGATGTGAATTTGAATGGTGTTATTAACTTTGCGTTTTCTCAATATGTCATGACTTCATACGTTGTATTCAAACTTGTCAATACTGTCTGTGAAGGAAAGACATTGATATACCTATTGGCTTGAAAATTTTGGCTATATGATATTGAGACTGAAGTATTATGTACCTACTACAGGTGATAGAACATCATGTTTTAATATTTAATGTTGAACTTCGTAAACTTATGAGCGAAAATTAGTAAAAATACAGTATATACAATTAAGGACACAGCACATTACATCAACTCGGAAAGGGATCGACACCGTATCGCCTTTCGCCTCGCGGTCACCCAGGCGTCAACCTAACGTAAGCACTAAGCACGTATGACGTAACCAAACCGGTACCCCTAGTATGAGTTTGGCAAATTCGTAATTGACAATTATTGCTCTATCTCTTTCATGTCCTTTGACTGCTTTACCGACATGAGCAGTTCATCCGATAGTTTTCGTAAACGTTGACAGTTAAAATCAGACAGATCAGCGTCGTCGGTACGTCGACTCGGCTGCGGCTAGGCGACGCCGCGCTTACCGCTCGCTGGTCCCGAGGCGAAGCGATTACGTTACGATTCCGATTAGTGTGCTTTGCAGTAGGGAGTTTCATACAAAGAATACTGAACCGCTCGAGTTGATACGTTTACGTTCCGTTTACGAGTTGATATATATGCTGTGACCTTTTACACACATGGGGTATATGGGGAACTACGATACTTTAGTTCGCGATGTGAGACCAAATATGAATACGAGTAGGTAGTTCCTTTTAGGGTTCCGTAGCGCAATGGCAAAAAACGGAACCCTTATAGATTCGTCATGTCTGTCTGTATGTCTGTCCGTCCGTCCGTCCGTATATCACAGCCACTTTATTTCGAAACTATAAAGACTACACAGTTGAAACTTGGTAGGTAGATGTATTCTGTGAACCACTTTACGTTTTTTATACAAAAAAAAATAAGGAGGGCAAATGTAACTTTGTCATTCATACCAACAAAACTATGAAAAACAACGTTATATTTTGCTGACGAAAATATAGGCAATCGGTACGTTAAGTGGGCACGGAACCCTTCATGGGCTAGTCCAACTCGCACTTGGTCGATTTTTATTTCTAATACTTCATTTTCAATAATCAAACAAAAGTAGGTAGTACCTAAGCATTAATTAAAAATATTTCAACACTTTTCTCTAACTGATGATAAAGTAAATGATTCAATTATGAAATCCGTAGTATGAAAAACTGGAATAGCAAATATTACTCAATGCAAAAGAAGATCGTACAAACAACATTAGGAAACGCGCACTATCGCACATGTAAAGATAAAACGATAACAGTTAAATAGATCATAGAGATAGTTAAATCACACATTTTGTCTAGTACAGACATGATCCTTAGTTAGTTACTTAAAAACGAATGATAAGATGTGATTCATAACGAAATTTGACAACAAGTTGATTGTTAAGTAAGTACCCATTTCTTGTGTCCAAACTGGTTTTATAAAATAACTAGCGGCCGCCCGCGGTTTCACCCGCGTGGTTCCCGTTCCCGTGGGAATATCGGGATAAAAAGTACATATAAACCTTCCTCTTGAATCACTCTATCTATTAAAAAAAACGCATCAAAATCCGTTGCGTAGTTTCAAAGATTTAAGCATACAAAGGGACATAGGGGCAGAGAAAGCGACTTTGTTTTATACTATGTAGTGATCTAATTTTAAGAAAATAAAAGGTAAATTATTAAATTTTATTTTAAATTAAATTAACAATGTTTTGTTTTAACAAGTAGGTTTACAGCGATTACACAATATTTGTAATTTTTTTAATAGTTTACCATCTACTTTGTTATAAATACATACTAAAAAAATGGTAGTTTTCCTGTGACATCAACACTAGATTATCTGTACAGTCTGGTACGCACAACAAATAAAATACCCTCTTTGGGCTTCGCCGCAGACGGGTAAATAGCCTCGCTTCATTCGTTGAGTAGGTACTTAAAATTATGATTAAATATGAATCTGCCAATTTTTGTAGTATATTTGTGTGTTACACATATGGCTGTAATTTTTGTATTATTATATTTTGATAAAAAATCTTTAGATAATTAAAAAACAATACAATAATATAAATAGAATAGGCATTTGAAATGAAGTATTAAATATTTTTTATTATGATAAAGTATAGTAGATTGTACAACAAGTGCATAAAACGTACCAATTTACCCGAGACGTATGGCGAGGGTGTATAGTGGATAGTTAATTCGAGGGTAAAATGGGTTTTTTAATACAGTTGCTCAAAAAGTGGCGTATTGCAGGGACGTATAGCGTTCGGGATGTGGGCTATTACACACTCGAACTTTTTCTTTACCTTTCCCGAACTCGTGCGTTTTCTTTCCCAACTGTCAAAATATTGTCTATTAAAAAGAAAAAACCAACCACGAAGTTTTTACAAAAAAAAACATAGAAGTTTTTATGATTCATGCAAATATTTCTAAAAAGAAGCTACTAATTTGTTTCAATATCAGATTTAAAAGTAATTTTAATTATACATTAAATTAATATTAGTATCGGCCAAATTAAATATATGAATATAAAAAATACATAAAATTGGCTGTATGACCACAGATTACTAAATATGGTATGACGTGCACTATTTACCATAGTATCTGCTTATAGGAGTTTGCGCAAGTAAGTGAAAAGAAAATGAGGGACCTTATTTATTAATTTTCTAAATTAGTTTTTTCTGGTTTTTATTGTGGTAGGTACTTAGTATGGTGGAATTAGTGCAATAATGTGGCTTTAATGGAAAACGATGTGGTAAAAGAGAGAAATAAGGAAAGGCGCTCCTGTAGGATTCGGATTGCTTTTGTTAGGTTTCATTTCATTTCATCTCATTTAATTTAATTTTCATTTCATATCAATAAAAAAATTCTACTGAAGCCTTGGCTGTATGATCATGGTTTCCTTTGCCAACCCAGAATGGGTGAAGAAAACAAAAAAAAATCTCTGCTTATATTCTTTTACGATTAGTTAGTTGAGTTTAGTGTGTTTTATTATTTTATTAAATTGCTTAATTTTTTCGCAACTGTATTAAAAATAGTTGTTCAGTACACGTGCGGAACCGCCATTGCAACTTGTTCCGACTGTCAACCCTCACCTTCGGCTGCGCCTCGGCTCGGGTAGACATTTGTCGGAACTCTTAGCAATGACAGGCTTTCCGCACTTGTAATGAAATCTACTATTGTGTACGAGTAATACACTCTGTTTTTTACTTCGAGTGTGAGGAAAATAAATAACAATAGTGCAAAAAAGAAACAATAAAGACTTCGCCATATTGGCGGGAAGACTTTCTTTTTTTATACGTTGCAGTGGCAGCACAGTGACTTTAGCATAGATCGTAGTCCATAATGCTCTTGAAATACTTATTTCTTACAAAACTCATTAATTTTGTCTAGTTTTATTAATTTAGTAACTTAACATGGATTATGTACAAAATTAAAGAAATAGAATGAAATAACATGTTTATTTAACGAAGTTTAATTGCGTGTGTGACTGTTTACCTGACGACCTTTGTCTTAGAGTCTGAGACTTTAGACGAAGATTTTACTTTATGCACTAGAGCATAAAAAGCGATTTTATGCAGCCTATACCCAACATAAACACGAACTTTACTAGCATGAGAAGTGAAAAGTAATTTTACTGACGTGCGTGCACACATTTTTATTTTTACCTATTTTATTCATAAATAAATAAACACCCCTTTTTTTGTATAGGTACTTAACCATTATCTGTACAATATCAATTTGCCTTTCTATATCTTCATGTGCGTCTTTCTATATCTCAACCAGCTCCATGCGTCTTCGTGTGGAAAGTCCACACGAATACGCATGGAGCTGGTTATTAAAAAAACTGCAAACAAAAACCCACTTCCCAAAAACACGTAAAAATGAAAAATAAAATGAATCATCAAATTCAAAGGACGAAAGGTCGGGACATTTTCTAATTTATCTTAGAACTTACTGATCTGCCTGAAGTCGGTGTTTGGCCTTCCATCATCAGCTTACCTAAATAACTCAAAGAATACAACTATATATCTTTACATATTAAAATAATTATTCTCCAACTCGTAACCATTTAAGAGATTTTTTTCATCACCAGCTCATCATCGTGAGATGATGAGCTGGTGATGAAAGGGACCAGATCAAAGGTGCTAGGTAAAGGTACCAGATGCAAATACTTGAAAAACTTTAGAAAATATAAAAGCACATAAACTACCTACAAAATATGTGGGTCTTCCTCGATTTTCCCTGTATTTCACCATCAGATCCTGACTTGGTAGCAATGAAACCACCTCATCTCTTTCAAATAAAAAAGAATAATTAAAATTGGTCAATAGTTTGCCAAGATATTGACGCGTAAAGAAGGAACTACTAGTCGACAACAATGTGTTTTTTTAGGAATTGTAAAAAAAACTGAACTGCAATCTTCTGTAAATTCTACCAAATTGTGGTCTTAGCTATCACATAGAAAGCGGATTATCAAAATCGGTTCACAATTTGCGATGCTATCGTGGAGCATTCATAAAAAAAAAACAGACGACTTAAGAACCTCCTCCTGTTTTTTAAAAGTCGGTTAATAAAACGAAACAATAATTCCCATTCCTCCAACAGGTGCAATTTAAATCAACACAGTATAATTGAAAGGTGTCGTTAAAGCACTTTGTGCGTATGCGCAGCTAATGAGATCAAATGGCTGGACAGACGACACGCTGTTTATATTATAGTTATAAATGTTCATTGCAGGAAGGCGTTAATTTTAGCTTCCTTATTCTTTATGCAATATGAATCCAGATATGGAGAGAATGAACCAGATTTTGTACAGGCGAAGACAACATCGTAAGTTTAAACACAAGAGTATGAAAACCGTACCTGTATTTATGTTTGTGAATGTACCAACGTGATAGTAACGTTTGAGTGACATTTTGACAGATAATATTAAAGAAATAAGAAAGAATAAAATCTAGAATAGAATTCTTAATACGAAAGCGGTAAAATGCAACCACGTTTTCTGTTCCGGGGGCCAGAAACTGGAATTAAGGCGCTACTTGGAAATAGTATGGACTTTTTGATATAAACTATAGGATGGTTAGAGTTTTTACAAATCTGGTAATAAGATATGTATTTCTTTATACCTTTATCTAGAATCGTATAGTTTCAGAAACACGATTTTATGATTTTGGCTCGACACTTTTTATTTTCGAAAAAACCTCTAAAAAATACGAAATTTCAAGATTATTCTTAAATGGGGTTACATATACTATTGAAAATTGGTTTAATTAGTGGACACCAATAATATCTAGGATCGTTTAGAAGCATTTAAAAAAAATCGCTATAGTTTTTTGATACTAAGTGATTTTGTGTTTTTTTTTTGCCTAATCTGCAAAATCGGTCTCGCTCCCGCGCGCGTCGTTTTCTCATTGCTATCTCGCTTCAGCATAATTTTTCCGAGTATCGCCTTTAAATGTCATTTTGCTGTCAAGTTGTTTTCGAACAATAGCGCTGCTGTCGGCTGAAGATCGTAGAAGTCAGATTACTACAAAAAAAAGAAAAAAATACAGCGCTCGATGTCACCGGGGGACTTAACTTTGAATTTCGCCACTCGTGTGAAGCGCTCGCATATTACTCATTTTCATGTCAAATATGAGCAAAATATATCAATAAATATGAGTACTAAGCGAGCGCTCGGCAGGAGTGGCGAAATAAAAAAATAGACCCCCGGAACAAGAAAAATGGTCGATATCTATGGTGTAAGCAAAATAAGCCATAATATTTTAGGGAGCGATTCTACCCATGAAACTGCAAAACTTTTCAGTAGAAACATAGACAAAAAATATTTTTTTTTCGTTGTCCCATACTATACTGCCCATCAACCTTATACATTATGTATGGGATGCTGATTTTTATGGTTCCGTAGTCAACAAGAAACCCTTATAGTTTCGCCATGTCCGTCTGTCCGTCCCCAGTCTAGCTCATAGACTCTTTGTACTAGAAAGCTGTAATTTGGCATGAATATACATATTTATCACGCCAACAAAGTGGTAAAGTAAAATAAAATAAAAAAAAATGGATGCCTCCCCTACACGTGAAGTGGGTTTGTAATTCTTTTTTCTTGTCTACCTCATAATGTGGGATGTCGTTGGATAGCAATTTCAATAATACGAATACTATGAAAAACAAAGTAATTTTTTTCTGGCAAAAAATGACAGTGGTATTTTTGCTAGGTGTACGTCGTCGATACGTTAAGTGGGTACGGAACCCTTCATGAGCGAGTCCGACTCGCACTTGGCCTATTTTTTATATATTTTGACCTATGTTTCAAAGGGAAAGTTTTGCAGTTTCATGGGTAGAATTACTCCCTAAAATACTGTCGCTTATTTTTCTTCCACCCTATATAATAATATTATAGTACTTACTTAACGTTTGCACATAGACAAACTTACCTACACTTGGGGTACAGCGGCCTTACTGCGAGCTATCAAATAATGTTATAGTAATATTGACTGCAAGACAGAGTTTACTATCGTTTTCAGGCACACAATATGGAAAGAAGAAAATCTTTCTGTATTCTGTGTTTTCAGGTAAGAAAGATTAAAAATTATTTTTACTTTTTTGCATATTTACAATGCAGTTTTTATTATCCATGTGAGAAGGTGACCGACTATACTTGTCTCATGGCTGAACACCAAATGATTCCAGCAATTACAAAACCGACCCGTAAGGAAGCTTGTCTTGATCATATCTACATCAGACACTCGTCTGATTTAGCACTGGGTCTGGTGTGTAGTAGCAATACAACAGATCACGAAATAACAATTGCTAGTCTTTCCACTGCACCTTCATCTCACCGAGTTAACAAAAGATCCCGACCCAAAATTGACTCAGACGGTCTTCTTTCCGATCTGATCAAAGTGGACTGGACCCCCGTTATGAACTGCAATGAGACCCATGCAGCGGTCGATTCGTTTTCCGACATACTGCATGAAGCTATAACAAATAACACTCGTCCTCTTACCACTAGTCGTTCGCGCCGTAATCTGAAACCATGGATCACTCCTGGTTTAATACGTTGCCAAAAAACACGTGATAAGCTGCATTTACAGGCTAGAAAGTATCCATCTGATCCCATTAAACAAACAATCTACAAACGTTACCGAAACTTTCTAACTGAACTCCAACACAGAATTAAAAACAAATACTATGAAGACCAGATTATCATTAACAAAGACAACTCCAAAAAGTTATGGACAACGGTTAAAAATATTTGTAATATTCCGAGCAAAACTAATGACGCGACTAATCTAACTAAAATTAATTCTGACCCGACTCAGTCACTTAACTTAACAAACCAGTACTTCACTAATGTTGCTCAAAATCTAGCTGACAAAATCCTCACAAAACTCAACGCCACTGAAGCTGTACTAGCTTCAAAAGTGGATATTCCAATTTCCCCATCGGCATCGTTTTACATGGTACCGACTGATGTACATGAAGTGGATGCTTTCATAATGGGCTTGAAAGATGAGAGTGCTGCGGGGCCTGATGGTTATACGCCAGTACTAATTAAAAAGATTAGACATGTGATTGTGAAACCATTGGTACACATATTTAATTTAAGCATCTCTGAAGGCGTATTTCCCGAGCGATGGAAACATGCTATAGTAACTCCCATCCACAAAGATGGAGACAAGGACACTCCGTCTAACTATAGACCGATCTCATTACTTAGCATTTTTTCTAAACTGCTTGAGAAAATAATTAACAAGCGGCTCGTACATTACTTAGAAAAGAATTACTTAATATCAAGCAGACAATTTGGATTCAGACGGAAGATCTCCACGGATGATGCTGTCTCTCTGCTGACAGACACTATCACGTCCTCCTTGGATAAGAGTGAACACAGCATCGGAGTTTTTGTCGACCTTGCAAAGGCTTTTGATACAGTGTCAACGCAGATTCTGTTAAAAAAACTGGAATGTCTTGGTATCAGGGGTACTCCATTGAGTTGGTTCAGTGATTATCTCTCGGGTCGAAATCAGTCTGTCCGAGTTGGCCATACTCATAGCGACAGATTATCTACAAACTTTGGAGTTCCTCAAGGCAGCATCCTTGGACCTACCCTGTTCACAATATACGTAAATGACCTTCTGGAGCTGTCTATACCTTGAGCAACAACAATATGCTACGCGGATGACACAGTTGTGCTATTCAGGGGTTCTTCCTGGCAAGATGTTACGAGTCTGGCTGAAAAAGGCATGTCCATCATCACCAGCTGGTTAGACAGAAATCTACTAACGCTCAATACAAATAAGACGACGTTCCTGGCTTTTCACAAAACTAGCACTTCCTCACCGGCGCACCTTTCACGGCTAGCTCTGCACAAATGTGACCTGCTAGGCAGAACTACATGTAATAACACGGATTGTGGATGTACCTGTGGCTGCGAAGCCATAGTTAGGTCTAGCTGTGTGAAATACTTGGGTATACTAATTGACGAAAATATGTCTTTTAAAAAACAAGTTTCTCATGTCTCATCGCGACTTAGGAAGATGCTTTACATTGTCAAATCTCTTAGACGGTCAGCTCCCCCTGACGTACTTAAAATGGTGTACACCTCGTTATGTCAATCCATCCTAATTTATTGTATAGGTGTCTGGGGTGGCACTTGTAAGACTAGCCTTATCCAACTAGAGAGAGCTCAACGTGCTGTTTTAAGAGTCATGCTTAAGAAACCATTTCGATATCCTACCGATTATCTTTATAAGGAAAGTAAAGTACTTTGAGTCCGACAGCTCTACGTGTGGCGGCTGAGTTGCGCTCAACACAATAAAGTACGGAACCGCCCAGATTACGAAGATTTGATAAAAAAGCGTATCTTCTGGGTCCCTCTTCCTAAGGTTCGTACCTCGTTTGCTAAGCGCCAACCGCTTTTCTCTCATCCGTTTGTCTACCACACGGTATATAAAAAATGTTCCCTAAATAATGTCTCATCACATAAAACGAAATCGGTTATCAAGATGTGGCTGTTGGACCAAAACTATACAGAAACAGAACAACTTCTCCCTTATGTTGCTTGACTTGCTGCTATCAATCATCACATTCCCACACACACACCTCACTACACTACACACTCACACTAAACTCATCCACACTTTAAAATGGCTAAGCCTCTTTTTTTATTTTTTATTGTACTTTTTATTTTTATTTTAAATTACTTATGTTTTTTTTAATGGAAGTACTAATTTTTATTTAATTATTTCAATGTATAATTAATTTCTTGTTATGATTTCCTTATTATCGAATATTCGTAATACAAAATATTATTTTATGATAACTATTAACTAATAAAATAATGTAATATGTAGTCTTAAATATGTCAATAAATAGTTCAGTATCAAAACCAATAAATATGTAATACATAGTAATAATTTTTTTACAACAATTGAACCGGAGCCTTGTAAAGTAATGTTGTTATTTTTCTTATTTTTAGTTAATCACTCTCTGTTTACTGCGTTTCAGGCCTGCGAGCCTTGTGCAGTAATCACTGCTAATGAATGTACACTGGCTGTTGAAATAAATTTTATCTTTATCTTTATCTTTATCTTTAATTATTGAAAATAAAGTATTAGAAAAATCGACCCGTCTCAGAACTAGCTCCGATGGGACTCGAACCCACGACCTATCACTGTCCGGGCGAATGCTCTAACCATTGAGCTACGAAGTCGTAGCGTACTCCGTAGCTCAGTGGTTATATAGATTTATTTTATTATCATCACACAACGTTAGTTCGAGGACTTTTTTGAAAAAAGACAAACAAACGACTTTTCATACAAATACTGATCGAATTTCGTATGAAAACTGGTTGTTTATTGTCTTTTTTTGGAAAAGTCGTAGAACAATCGTTTCGTAATTTATGATGTTACGATGTTAGTGATCTGGGTGCCTACCATCAACTCTTATTGCGGTTTTGTTTAGGAACCTAAACTGATCTGCTTCGCTTATTCGTACCACGACAGCTTATTATCAATGACAGCGATTCAGTGATCGATCAATGACATTTCACAGCCGCTAAGCTGTCAGGAAGTCTTATTTGACCTATAACCCAATCGATTTAACATGTCACCTGCAGGTTATACCCGTCTCTCTCACTCTCCGGGCATGACAGAATCGAGTGAAAGAGACGGGTAGAAGAAAAAGGACACAAATCGTTCGGTCATTAACATTTAGCAATTCATTTGCGATCCAGTTTTTAAAAGGTCAGAGTACGAAAGAAAGCGATTCATTTTAGGAACCTATTCTGCATCGCGCTATTTTTGAATCGCTGTCTTAAAGTTGATGGTAGGCACCCTGTTCCTGCGAGTTGTTGGTGTTTTACAAGTAATCAAGTACCTAACCATATAATAAAATAAATGTTATTAGTAAATGTAGGTACCTATTTAACTATCACGCCAGAACACCTGAATGTATCTAGATGAATTATTTGGAAAAAAGACAACAAATACAATTATAATACAATACAGAAATAGAATTAAAGCATGTAAATATTTATGTTATCTACAAAAACCGCCGCCTCTGTGGTCTAGTGGTTCACACCACCGATTTCAGACCAAGAGGTCCCGGGTTCGATTCCCAGTGGGGGTACATATTGTATTCGGTTTAGTTGGTGGTAGGACTTGTTCTTAGTCCGCCTGGCCAGCTACCACCATCTTTATCTAAGTCTGACGCCATAACAATGATGTTTTCAGCATTATTGTGTTCCGGCAGTTAGAGATAAGATAGCCAGTTCCTCAGTGATTGGGGATTCCGGGAGTAGTGCGCTTCCACCTTCAGCCTTATCACCACTTAACATCAGCCGGCCTAGCATGAGCGGCTTTTATCGACTATCGACGCATGATAAGAGCCTAAATCTTGCTTACACCTTAGTGGGGTAAGCAAGACAGCATGACCTGCTATATCATATCGCGTGATATAATGATGGTCATGCTAGGCAGGCAGGTGTGATGAAGGCTAAGTGCTAGCTACCCCGTCGTGGATAAAAAAAACAATTCATTGCGATTTCCTAAAAATTTTACATGACTTGAGGTCAACCCTGAAGATCTAAAGTCGTGCAAAGTGTACGGTCAGCATAAACGTCGCGACGACGCGCGCGGTTGGACCGTGAAATTATTGTTTATTTTGCGCCTCGTACACAGGCCGCGCTCACATTGCGCTACTTACTTACTCTAAGACTCTGATTTCGTCAGAGTTTAAAAATATTTTTGTAAGTTGCCTTAAATTCCTAACTTTTTATGCACTTCTTTTTTTAAGCAATTTCACAACATTGAAAACAATAATGTAATGTTAGGTTCTTTATTATTCAGTGCAGACAAACTTTATTTCTTTTACACAGTAACGTTACAAACGTTTAGTTTATATACCATTTCGAGATTAGAACTAATTAAACATGAAAAACAATTTTTTAAATTAAATTAATAAATAAATTTAAATTTTTTGGTCGCCTATTTATAAAGATATTAAAAAAAATTTGTAAAATGATCAATGTCAGGAAGTTCTAGCGTGTATGCATTTGCCTGGAACTAATCCCCAAGAAGAAAAAAAAAACGAAGTAAACAAACAAATGTCAAAGTTACTGTCATTTTAATAGTGATGCCTGCTTGACTCAGTTATCGAATTATTATCGATTATTTTCAATTAAAAATGGGTAAGACACTGAAATGTTTTTGTTTTATTATTACACAAAAAAAGATTTTTAAAAGTAAGTACTTACACAGTTACACCTTGTTTTAAAGTATTGAGCAAGTTGGTTAAATAAGGTTACAAGTCATGAAAAGTATAGCATTTTTAAAACTACAGTTGTATATCACATGTGAGACGAAATAATCAAGTGTAGTGTTGTTTTATTGCATCTGACTAAATAAAAATAAATAATCCCTTTAAACAAAAGTGTTATTCTTATCGACACAATATACTAGCGTGCTAGGGACATCTCTACGTAAAACTTCATGTCATGGACAGTTTTTTTTTAATTTGAAAGTTAGGGAGGGAAGGTTGAGGCTAAGGAATCGCTTACTATATAATTCCTGATATTGTACTTACGTCCTTTTAGAATATACCATTTTCATTTAATTATTATCTCAATAATTTATGAAAATAAAAAGAAAAGAAAAAATACGCGTTTCCTAAAAAACGATAACCTTTCATTATATCCATAAAAACAAGTACCTTAAAATTTTGAAATGTTGTCAATTGTGCATCTACAATATTATTTGACACCTATTCCCATGACGACATCAACATTCCCTGCCATGTAAGCATGCTATAAGCCCACGAACGACTTGTAACTAACGACCAAAGTAACCGAGTGTGAAGAACCCACGAGCGACTTGTTACGATCTTGTAACGTAGGTAGTGTGAGCAAGGCCCAGTGCGCGAGCGATCGTAAATACCCCGATATTTACGCACCGAATCGATGTTTATGTGATTTATTTTATCCTTTTCGGTTGTTGCGACTATGATTTTCGTTATACAAACACCTGCCTGACTTTGTTTTAGCGGGAAAGTAAACATTATTGTTTTATGCAACAACCTTGAAATGTGGTGTCTTTTAAACTTGTTACATTAAACTGTTTTGCTCTTGTCATGGTTGATGATAGTAAATAGAACCTTTTTTAAATACCATTTTTTAAATAGACTTGTGTAGTCAACAAGGAACCCTTTTAGTTTCGCCAAGTCTGTCTGTCTGTCTGTCTGTCCCTAGCCTAGCATAAAGACTCTTAGTAGGTACTAGAAAGCCGTAATTTAGCATGAATATTAATCACAAAAATGGTTGCCTGTCAGCCAAATGGTTGTTTTTGGATACGATATTTTTGGATAGTTGATTCCTCATATCCCTGCGACATATACAATAATAGTGAATTAAACAAAAATTTTTTTGGCCGTTTTATTCTCGATATTATTGACGGCAACAGGTAGACACCTGAAATATTCATTGAATGTTTAGTTGTAAAGGTTTATTCACTTTGGCACGGAACCCTTGACCCGGACTCGCACTAGGCCGGTTTTTTTTATTATCCTGTTATGAAGACAGTTTATACTTATTACCGTTTATTCAGCAATAAAAGTATGTAGAAATTTAGGCGACACTGCACGCGCTTAAGTTTACATTTATTATATTACTTTTTAACTCGAAAAGTTGATATGATTTCTAAGGAACGTGGAACTTTAAATTATAATCGGGAGCGCACTTTACCCGAATTCAAGGCGGACGAAGTCGCGTGCATCCACTAGTTAAGTCAATGACGTAACATATTGAAATATTATGTTCATCTCAACAAGCTTTATCTGTGAACCGTTCAAAACAAAGGCGACACGGCACGCGCTTAAGTTTACGCATTCAAATGTCAACACTTTATAATAGGCTTAGCCCACTGAATCACAATGTAAGACGGATTACGGATAAAGAGTTAAACGTTGTGATTTATTGTATGGCACACTAATACCGTATCAGTACACCCGTGTTAACATAACCATACAGCTCAAAGTCGCTTAAACAGCTTTGACAGTTTTTATGGCAAAGCTTAAAATAGCTTGCACAATATTAAGAGATGAGTGCCGTTTGATTACCCTAAGATGTTACAAAATAACCTTCAACACTTAATGGGAAAATAAAATTATGGACTTTTAATGGTCATTATCAAAAAAATATTGATAGGGCGTTTCACTAAGTCTATTTTATGGTTTTAAAAATATACAAAGCGACGTTAATAAGCTAATAAAATTTATTTGTATTAATTGAATAAAGTCATATTTTAAGGCTTTTAAAGCTGTCTGTCCCGAAAAAATGTAGGCAGTCAGTAACACAATAAGCGAAGACATATTGGCAACCAATTCTTTTTACATGAAAAGCTAGCCGTAAGATTGTTTGTGTTTATTATTTTGTGTTTTGCATTGTGTTTTTTTTGTTTTTAAACTGTTTTGCTTATTTTATGACTTTATCTTGTTTTTATATGTAAACCAACACCAAACCACTTTTTGGTGTTGGTTTTCGCTTGTCATAGTTCGAATATTATAACATGAGTGTAAAATAATATTTTTATATACTCCATTAAAAATATTTAAAATATAATTAAATGCAAACAAGGACTTCTATATTTTGGACTATACGTCACACAATATCATGGCCTATATAAGCACGGCGATGCGCAGTCGCACCCAGAGCGGGGCGGCCGGCAGCGGCGCAGTGCTTGCGCCACAAAGCTATACTGTTTCTTTGTCACCACGGGATGTACCTCTGTTGACAGCGGTATCTGTTACACTAGTACAAATTAATGATTAAATATTAATAGATCAAATTAATTTTTATAATTTTATTTCACAATTATTTTGAAAAGGAAAAATTGACTCATCTTCCATGTAGTCCCAAGTTCCCGGCGGAGCTACTTGGGAGGTGGGTCAATTTCTTCTATAATTTTCTTTTTAATATAATTAGATCCTTATTGAAGTGGTAAAAACTGTTAAACTCGCGCCGGGATGGATGACCTGGTCGAAAAACTGTTACAATGTCATTAGAATACGAATGCAAATTTCGCCATCTTTCCCAATGTTGTGATAGCTCTGGCACCTCGGTTAGAAAACAGGCGGTGCGAAACTGAGTAAATCAGAACGTTCATGTCGAACTGCGTATGTGACGAAATGCGTTTGTGACTACGGCGTGTAATTCGAACAGAAGACCTCGGTTCAGACCCAGTCCGTATTTTTTCTTTTTTTTGTCTAAATTCCTTTTTTTTGTGAAAAAGTCTAGAGAGCTCTTTATCAACGCATCTATTTCATCTGGTCCGGTTGCTCGTACATTACAGTAAAGTAAAAGTTAAAATTTAACTGTTGTCAACACAGAACACGGACAGATTTTTTTCTCTTGTTGTGAATTTTGATATCGGTAAAAGAAAAATACGTTGGTTATTTTAGGGTTAAAAGTGTTGTCTGTACTATTTCATTAACCTTCCCTTAATTACTAATGTCAAAATTTAAATCACCCCCACCCTGTCGGTTATTTTGAACGCCGTTAAATTTGTAATTTGACTGCTCGTTAAAGTAACCGCTGCTTCAACAACGCTTTTTAAATTTGACCAATTTGAAAACGTAACCAAGCTTCGAGCAACCGGACTTAGTATATTTTCTAAAAATCAGCGGGTTAAAAAATCTATATATATAAAATTCAAAGTCCTGACTGACTGACTGACTGACTGAGATATCAACGCACAGCCCAAACCGCTGAACCTAGAGACTTCAAATTTTGCACATAGATCCGTTATACAGTGTAGGCATCCACTAAGAAAGGATTTTTGGAAATTGCACCCCTAAGGGGGTGAAATAGGGGATGAATATTTGTATGAAAGTCCGTCAGTTTGGAAGGTAGGATCTTCAAATTTTGTATTAAGGCTGGCAATTGGAAATTAATATTTACCTGTGTCAGCGTTTTTGACAATTCCACCCCTGAAGGGGTGAAAAAGGGGATGAAATGTTGTATCTGGAAAGTCCTTCATTTAATTTATTATTTAGGCTTATGATTGGAAAGTAAAACAAATAAACAAACACATATTTCGTATTTTTTCGAAAATCAACCCCTTAGAAGTTAAATGGGATAAATAAACCTAAAAATCGATATGGATGTCGTTCTTGAGGTTTCATGGGATGACGATTGCAAAAATGGCATTTATTTTGATGTTTAACACGCTGAACATGATTCAACCCCTAAAAGGTTGAAATAGGGGTAAAATTTTGAATGAAAAATCAGGGGGTATTTTACCCATAGACATTTCAATTTGAAACTTTGTAGGCTCACTTCTTAAAACAAGTAGGCAACCTATTTCGTAGTTTTCCGAAAATCAAACCAAGGGGGTGAATAGGGCATAGAAACCAAAATCAACTTAAGTACCCTAAAAGTTCTTGGTACCTAAGCTACTCAGAACTAACTTTTGATTGTGAAACAGACACTTATTATTTACTAGCTTCCGCCCGCGACTTCGTCCGCGTGGGCATTCGAGAAAATACTTAGGGGACCAACGCTCGCCATGCGCGAGGCTGCTCGCTTGGTGAGGGAGGACCCGCCTGATGACGTAAAAACGGCTGATCGGATTTTTATGAAATTAAAACATAGAAAACTTTTTATCCTGGTTATTGGTCCCCTAAGTATTTTCTCGAATGTCCACGCGGACGAAGTCGTGGGCGGAAGCTAGTTTAAGAATATAAAAAAATGCACAACGTTAATATTCAAGTTTTCACTTCTGCCGGCACTCCTGGAGTGCAACTCACATCACACCTGATGTTAAGTGGTGATAAGGCTGGAGGTGGAAGCGCACTGCTCCCGGAATCCTCATTGGCGGGGTCCATAAAAGAAAAAATGTGAAAAGGTTTGTTCCTTTGGCATGAAGATGCCCCTACGCACGAGAGTCACGTTGCAACGGCGTTTATTCACCGATGAGGCTTTGAACAACTTCATCAACCTTTTTATAGTCCAGAGCTGGTCCCAAACAACTATTTTAAATTTACTAAGATCAAAAAAGGTGCATAGAAAAAATACGGCGACTTACGGATGAAGTCGTAGTCATTGTAGTGTTGAACTTGTAATGTGCCAATAAATGTCTTTCATTTCATTTCAAGTCGGTAATTTCCACTCAAATTATAGAAGTTAAACACAAATTTTCATTTCTTTATTACCCCAAATAGGTACATTTCTGAAATTGCTCATTTAAATTGATTACTGACTCGAAAAAAAATTTTTTTTTTCAACGACTTCACCCCCATTCCGCGAACTTTTTGACCTCCTTGTCCTCGTGGCTCTGAATTAGATAGTTAATGAACTGCGATTTTCAGGCGTTCAAATCATAACATTATGGTCTACAACTTTTCTTCTGGTACTTCTTCTATATTCTACGCTACGCCTATTGATTAACAAATCCCAATAGAATTAACAAACTCAACATCAAAAAAATAAAAGATGACTCACGCTAGCCGTGCCGGGTCCGAGCCGAGCCTCGGCAGTGGCACGGGTCAAATAACATATTTTGTATGCAAACACTCACGCTATATCGAGCGGCATCCGAGTGCCGGCCGAGCAACGTATATGTAGGTAATATTAGTTGACCGTGCTATGATCGTATGATCCGGATGCTTCCGTGTAAATTTCAGTAGTAGTCCAGTCAAAATAAATGTGTTTGTATGGAGTAGGTTGCAATATTAGCACTTTGGGTGATAATTTGGAATAACATAAATGAATACTTGAAAAACCGGAAATCAGAATAATCTCTGGTATTAACTTCGTACTTGTCGGTTAATTAATCAATAAAGTAAGAAAAAATAATTTGGGTGTGAACAAAAAATGGAAAACTGGTGATTTTGTTCATTGTAGAGTCTTTTAGAATGCTTTAATTAAGGAATAAATAATCTCTCGTCTAGGTCGATTTATTGAGTGTATTTCGAATATACTATGTCAAATTATTTCTAACTTTATAACAATAATGGCACACCGAGTGATATTTAATCAAAGCATGTATATATTTTTTATTATTAAAACTTTTATTTCAGGCGATAACACCCATAACATATCACACACAATACACAATACAAACAGAAAAATAAAAAAGATAAATAATAATAATAATATAAATAATACTAATAAGTATACCAATTATCACCAAGGTGACTCTGGTACTTTTTTTTAAATGCAGTTATATTTGATTTTAAAATTCGCACATTAAAGTCACCTCGAGTTTTTTTAGTAATCCATGTAGAAATAATTTATATAAACTCAGAACAATAAAAATCCCGTACCAATATGTTATAGTTATCTTATTATAATTATTATCAAAAACGCAAATGAAGTGAGGCGCGCGCGTCATTAAGGCGAGAATTCCCAACCGCAGATACAATTTGAAGAACATCGCATTATCAGTGGGGTGGGACCCCCGTGCGTCTCAGTAGGTATACTTAGCAAAATAAGTAATTTTGAAAATTTATGGCCGTTTTCACCAATCACTCGTTAGGTATTTGTTAGCTAAGAATATCTTAATTCAAACAGTACCTTATGATACTGTTACGTTTCAACAACCAAAACTACTAAAAAGATTCCTAGATAGGAACGTCTTAGTTAAGTTTAATTTCTCTATAGAATGTCACTTCTGAAAAATGAATTCTAGCATAGATTAGGTAGGTACCATAAAGTTCCTTTGAAAGTCTTGAAAGTTCTAGGAAACCAACATTTTCCGTAATGTAGATACAAGCTCTCGTATATTTCCACAGCATGAGAGCGCATCGTGTGTATTGGCTTTATCCGTCGTTGTCTTTATGCGTACAATATCACCTTCATCGTCGTCAAAATCGTCAAAGAAATTCAGAAATTCAAACAAATCTTACACATTCATTTTTTATTATACAAATTCATGATTATTTTAAAGTTTATTCAAGATTTACGAAGATAACTCAAGTCAAGTTAGACGTTTCATTTGACATTAAGTTGATCCTTAACAATTAGGCGGCCGTTTTCTGTGTCCTAACTTTAGGAGCTTCTTAACTACTTAGGGCATTCTTAAGTTGTGGTGAAACGTAAAAGTTCCATTTAAGAATCGCTTAACGATAAGCATTACCTTAGGAACGTCTTAACGTTTGGTGAAAACGGCCATAAGAATGCCTTTTAAAAAGTTTAAAGTTATGACTATTTATAAGTATTATTTGTTTATTGTATTTCGTAGAAGAGAAGTGGAAATTTCATAACTATGAATAAGGTAATCCGTGGCGGTGCCCGTGATATAGTTGTCTAGCTGTTTTTACGATGTTTGGCGGAGTTCCAAGCAGGAAAGTTTCTCAGTAGTCTCGACGATGTTTACCAACGCACCGCGGATTTCACGGGTAAGTAAGTAAGTTGCACGACGCGTATTCACAAAGTATTATATTGATCCTGGATGTTAGTTCTTTAAGAATTACCCCACATAGGTACATTTTTAATACTTTTATCCTAACTTAAGAGGTTATACCAGTTATACTAAAATAAACAAATACTCGAAGTTTTATAGTGCGACCAAAATATCTTGAGCATGAAATGTTAATTCGTAGAAAACATTGTAGGTATTGAAAACTATTATCCCTGATTTAATTTTAGACTGTTATTGTTTGTGTCTATCACAAAGTAGAGTTCGCAGAATTGTAAAGTTTGGTAATCAAAGTGGTGGAAAATTCTCGACTCCAGCTAAACACTCCTAAAAATTTAGATGACTTCGATATAATACGTTCATACTTGTTTGCAAACATGCGATCGGTCTTGAGACCATAAGCAATTGTTTTGGTTTTAATGCAGACGTGTAGGCATGCCTTTCCAGTGTCAGGCTGCCTTTGTGTTTTGCTAACTGGTATAGTTATTGTATGCTGTCCCAAGGATGCAGTCTTTTCAGGCGTCTTGTTTGCAATAGTTCAATAAGACACTGAGCCAGTTTGTTCTTATGAATACCAATTCGATCTTTATACGAACTAATGCCATTGGCTATGTGCTGTTTGACGGTTGGTATATTCAGATACTCATGAACTTCTTCCATTTTTATGAACCATGGGGCATTCACTATTGTTTTGAGCACACTGTTCTGAAATCTTTGCAGAATTCCTATATTCGACGTTTTTGCAGTAAAATGTTTAGCTGGAGTCATGAATTTTCCACCACTTTGATTATCAAACTTTACAATTCTGCAAACTGTACTTCGTGATAAACCTGAAACAAACAAAAAAAGTCTAAAATTAAATCAGGGATAATAGCGAAAATATTAAACAACTATACCTACGAATTAACATTTCATGCTCAAGATGTTTTGGTCGCACTATAAAATTACAAGTATTTGTTTATTTGAGTATAACCATATTGTATTATTTTCACCATAATATTTTATTGTATAGAGGGCAATGGGCAAATTGGTAGCCTACGCGTACGCGGCCACTTCAAAAAATAGTATCATTTCTTAGATTTTTCTATTCTCTTAAAAAAGTTTGTATGAGCACAAAGAACTGTATCCATAGTTTCTGAAATACATAGAAAAAAAAGCTAAATTTAATTTCGTTTATTCAATTTAGGTTTGTTTCAACACTTATGAACGTCAATGAAGCTACGCCATCGGTTCACAAATCCTACGGCAGGAGACCTTGTAACGAGAAGAACCGGCAAGAAACTCGCCATGGCCTATTTTTTACTCCCTGTTTTAATTTATACAGAGTCGTCAAATTTGAAAAGTGACCTTTACATAATATAATAGTAAGGTTATTACCTAAAACAGTAAACAATTTTCAACTAATCAAATCAAATCAAATCAAATCAAACTTTATTAACCTTGTAACAGAGTACGTTACACTAGGTAAGTCATAAATAACATGTATATCATTTAATTAAACATTAGATTAATCAAAATCGAGGAATCAAATAGTTTAATGGACGCACTAATCTTAATCTTATTTACATTATATTATAGGATTAATAAAAAGGAAACTGCAAGCTGCGCCGTATATTCAAATCTATAAGTATCAACAAATAAAGGAATTTTTGAATAAATATTAAGTACTTACAACAATAATTAGAAAAAATTGCTGTTACTGTAAGAAATTGCGAGTACTTACCAAAATTACTATGAGATACACCAGCTCGCTCACAAAACTATATTACGAGTATAATACTATTATAAACCATATCCCGAAAACCTTTAAAACAAGTTGACACGAGCAGACCCACCCCACTGGCAGCACCCGTTCACGAGCATGACGCATGAGCCAGCCAAATCGCTTCGTTCAACCATATTTTAGGGAACGTAACGACCCGACTCGCACGACACCACCGCAGGAATATTTAGAGAATGTAGAAAAGAAAGATCTTTTATATGAATAAATTCTTTAACCATTTATAACTGTTTCCAAACTGAAAATACAAAAAGAAACTTTCATAGTAGTAAAACATTATCAGGTATCTGTGTAGATTGAAAAAATTTATAGTTTCGAAGTGGCCGCACACATTTTTTTGGCTATCAAGCCAAGGCTCTTAGAAATTGCCCATTATCCTTTAGTAATTGATAGAAGATCATCATGTCAGCCGAACGACGACGCCCACTGCTGGGCATAGGCCTCCCCCAAGGATCTGGGGGGTTCCGTAGCCGAATGGCAAAAAACGGAACCCTTATAGATTCGTCATGTCTGTCTGTCTGTCTGTCTGTTGGTCCGTCCGTACGTATGACACAGCCACTTTATTCCAAAACTATAAAAACTACACAGTTGAAACTTGGTAGTTAAATGTATTCTGTTAACCGCTTTACGATTTTATACAAAAATAAAAAATAAAAAAACAATTAAGGGAGGCTCCCCATACATGGCACTAAAACCGAAATATATTTTTTCAATCAAACATATTATTATTCGTGTGGGGTATCTATAGATATGTCTTTAAAAATGACTTGCAAGTTTCTCAAACCATTTCAACGAAAATTGGTTTGAACGAGACTATATCTCGTACAAACTCTAGAGTATATCTCGTTTATATTAAGTAAGTCTTTTAGGCTATTTTCTATTAATACTCAAACGCTATTTTAGTTTTCCCAATAGGTACTACTCGCAGTGTCAACCTTTCTTATGTTAATATTCTTGAATAATAGCATCGAAGGCTAAGACACAGTTTATCCATTTTTTCCATACAGCAGTAAGAAAACAACAACGCAAAGTTAAAAATATTTAAAAAAACCAAGCTGGCAGCCAACTTTTTTTTGTGGGCCGGTTTTGATGTAACTCGGTTTTACTACTATTTTGAAAAGAAAACAGTAACGCAATGTTAAAAATATTAAAAAACCAAGATGGCGGCCAACTTTTTTGTGGGCCGATTTTGATGAAACTGACTGACAGACAGACAAAAACATTGCATTACTGTTTTCTTGTCAAAAGAATACTTAAAACAGAGTTTCATCAAAATCGGCCCACAAAATAAACGCGCCATCTTGAATATTTTTTTTGTATTTTTAAGATTGCGTTACTGTTTTCTTGACAAAATAATACTAAAAACCGAGTTTCATTAAAATCGGCCCACAAACAAAAAAGTTGGCAGCCATCTTGGATTTTTTATATTTTTAGAAGTGCGTTGTTGTTTTCTTGTCAAAATAGTACTAGAAATCGAGTTTCATCAAAATCGGCCCACTAACAAAAAAGTTGGCCGCCATCTTGGATTTTTTAATATTTTTAACATTGCGTTGCTATTTTCCTGTCAAAATAGTACCAAAACCAGAGTTTCATCAAAATAAGCCCACAAACAAAAAAGTTGGCCGCCATCTTGGATTTTTTTTATATTTTTAACAGTGCGTTGTTGTTTTCTTGTCAAAATAGTACTTAAAACAGAGTTTCATCAAAATTGGCCCACAAAATAAACGCGCCATCTTGAATATTTTTTTTGTATTTTTAAGATTGCGTTACTGTTTTCTTGACAAAATAATACTAAAAACCGAGTTTCATTAAAATCGGCCCACAAAAAAAAGTTGGCAGCCATCTTGGATTTTTTATATTTTTAGAAGTGCGTTGTTGTTTTCTTGTCAAAATAGTACTAGAAATCGAGTTTCATTAAAATCGGCCCACAAACAAATAAGTTGGCCGCCATCTTGGATTTTTTTATATTTTTAACATTGCGTTGCTATTTTCCTGTCAAAATAGTACCAAAACCGGAGTTTCATCAAAATAAGCCCACAAACAAAAAAGTTGGCCGCCATCTTGGATTTTTTTTATATTTTTAACAGTGCGTTGTTGTTTTCTTGTCAAAATAGTACTAGAAATCGAGTTTCATCGAAATCGGCCAACAAACAAAAAATTTGGCCGCCATCTTGGATTTTTATCATTTTTGACATTGCGTTTCTATTTCCCTGTCAAATTAGTACCAAAACCCGAGTTTTATCAAAATCAGCCCACAAACAAAAAAGTTGGCCGCCATCTCGGATTTTTTTAATATTTTTAGCAGTCCGTTGTTGTTTTCTTTTCAAAATAGTACTTACTAGAAATCGAGTTTTATCAAAATCGGCCCATAAACAAAAAAGTTGGCCGCCATCTTGGATTTTTTAATATTTTTAACATTGCGTTGCTATTTTCCTGTCAAAATAGTACCAAAACCCGAATTGCAATAAAAAAATAAAATAAAAATAGTTTGTTATAAAACTTAAATATATGATCTTTCGAATTATCACAAAAATAAGTTTTTTGTAAAAAATTCATTTTTGTGACAAGCTTTTTTGCTGACCTTACTTTAATATTGTACTGTCATCCATACCAAACCTATATGCAAAATTTCAGCTCAATCGGACACTGGCAAGTGGGTCAAATTTAGCTCGTAAGATTTGACCCGAACGGACATACATACCTACCTACATACATACACTGCAAGTTAAATAAAAGCTTGTAAAAAATCACATCCCTAATGGGCGATTTTCTGAAAGCTCAGTCACTAGATGGCGCTGTCCCACCTATGCAGTTAGAAGGAACGGAACGTTATAAATTTTACTTTGACGCGACTTTTTTACGTAAAACGGAACGTCAGACAGATGTTATTTATTTACCTAAATCTTTAAATTTACCTATTTCGTTTCTGTTCCTCACAGTAGTACTTATTTAATATATTATTAGTTTCCTTTGGGTTGTTAAAAAGTAATTAATTTAAATATGTTTCATACGAAAATATACCATAGACATGTACATACTTATTCAACGCCATCTAGTGAAGCAATTGGAAGCTTTTTTTTTTTAAATGGCCTCTCAGAAAATCGCTCATTAAAGTGTCAATAATTTTACTCTGGCTAGTCTGCGGACAACACGCAGCAAACTTTTTTGAAATTTAGATAATAAGATGCGAATTTGTGTAATAAATAAACTAACAAGCCTATGTTCCTCTCCAGGCTACAAAGTATCTATATCCCAAATTTCCGCCAAATCCGTTCAGCTGTTTTGGCGTGATCGAGTAACAACCAACATCCAAACATCTAAACTTTCACTTAATCAATTTAATTAGGAAGTAGGATGAATTGCCGCAGCAGCGCGGCAACGCGCCGCGTCTATCCATCCTTTTCACGCCCGATAACTCCGTCTCTCTCGCACACCGACTGGCCATGCGGACGCTCCGTCAAGGTCACGCGTAAGTTGGATTTTGAATGAGTTATTTTATTACTTTGCGGTGATTGTGCATTTATTTATATTTTGAGGAATCTTTCTCATGTTATCAGGGGATTATGATTTTTTTATATATAAAATAAATATGTTAATGGAAATCTTACATAAAAACTGAAGTGACTTTAATGTATGACCGACTTAACGCGAAAAAACCACTTTTAACCAGGTTCCAAGACAGTCACCTAGGTGAAAACTTAAAATAGGTTCGAGGTTTTTATTTATAGTGTATAAGTAGTAAAATCTCTGAAAGTGCGATTTTGTAAGTCTCATTTTTTACGTCGTGGCTGAAAAAACGTTGTAATGTGGAGAATATTGTGCTCACGTCAGGGATTACTTGCCTAACATAATTTAAAGGGTATCCATAGATTATATTATAATATTCACCTAAAGTGCCTTTTTTGTCTAATTATAAACGGCCAAAACACAACTTTAGGTATTTCTCTCGAACGGACACCAGTATACCTACAAAATCACGATGAGTGCTCAAAATAAAGGCAATATTATTATTCAAAAATAAATTTGTTAAAGGTGCCATTAATGTGACCCCAAACTTTATTTTGCCTGGACTATAGTAGTAGTTAGAAATTCAAACGATTGAATCCGGGCTTGTCCGGTGTCGTTGTATTTTTCGAGCTGAACTGTACCCCTAGTGTAAGTTTTTATGTCAAGCAAACGCAAACTATTTCGATTCCGTATTTATGTCAATTTGTATGAAAACTATATAACCGCGCTACTCGCCGCTAGAGGCGCTAATACAGTTTTCATACAAATTGACATAAATACGGAATCGAAATAGTTTGCGTTTTTTGACATAAAAACTTACACTACGGGCACTGATTCCGGATGCAAGCTTAAGGCCGACGCTCGGTTCGGAGCCGGCACTGTCTAGCGTGAGTCATCCTTTAAGGATATTGGTATATAATATACCTATATCCTTAAAGGACGTCGTTCGGCCGGCACTCGGTTGTCTTTTTGTATAGCGTAAGTACGTTAGTAATATTATAGTATTCTTTGGCGTAAGTGTGTCCATACAAATATACACTTGGCCGCAATAAAATCGAACCACTACTGGGCTATTTTCATAAATACCTACGTGCTCACTTTAGCGACTCACTGATGGCAAATTGATTGCATCTCTGCAATGATTTTACGTTTATGGAGAGGACAGATGCCCAATTTGTAGAATCACGGTTTCAAAAATCTTGGAACGGTCTTTAATTTTCCCGAAAATGAAAAACAATAATCCGAACTCCTTGCTCCATGTAACGTTAAGGGACATGATTATTTGACTCCTTGTTTTTCTTTCTAGAGAAAATTAAGAGCTTTTTGAAAACTTTTGAAACTGTGTTTCGACAATTTGGGCCTTTGGTTATTTAATTGAGGTAAAAATCATCGCAGAAAGCCCAGCGAGTCAATTTTTGAAGTGAAAACTTCTTTAGCGGCGTTGTGCACTTTGTGTGATGGGTAAAAAATGTTAAACCTCGCGTCAGGACACGAGACCGTCAGATCAAAATTCGTAAGACGAACACGTGACCAGTACCCCTAGTGTAAGTTTTTATGTCAATTTGTATGAAAACTATATTAGCGCGCTACTCGCCGCTAGAGGCGCTAATACAGTTTCATACAAATTGACATAAATACGAAATCGAAATAGTTTGCGTTTTTTGACATAAAAACTTACACTACGGGCACTGATCGAAAAACTGTTACAATGTCATTAAAATACGAAGGCAAATTTCGGCACCGTTTTCCAAAGTTCTAATAGCTCAGTTAAGAAAACGGGCCTCATTGAAGCCAGAAGACCTAGGTTCAAATCCAGTCATTATGTTTTTCTTTTTTTTGTCAAATTCCTTTGTTTTGTGAAAAAGTCTAGGGAGCCCTTTTTACTTCTGCCGGCACTTTCGGAGTGCCACCCGTTGTTTTTTTTTTTGCTGACATGTATTCGATCCGTGCCACGGCCGACGCTCGACTCGGACCCGGCCCGGTCGGTGTAGCGGAAAAAGTCACCGTTAAGGATGGCTTCCTTAACGGTGATTTTTTCCGCATCAAGAAAAATCGTAAACAAAATCACTGTGAATAATGAAATAACCTACAGTGTGAATCAAGAACAATAGTTTCTTTGAAGCTGCGATGTTTTGGGAACACATGTCAACCGGCTTCACGCTCATTATAGTTGTCAGTGGGCTACAGACTTTGACAGGTACAGTGCGACCGTTAGTGATGTAACACTGAACGGAATGTACAGTGGACATCGGGTGAAGTTCGACAGTTGCTGGTTGAAAAGCGCAAGATGTGGAGACAACGACATAATTATTAAATCCATATTAAGGCGATACTCGGAAAAAATGTGCTGAAGCGAGATAGCAATGAGAAAACGACGCGCGCGGGAGCGAGACCGATTTTGCAGATTAGCCAAAAAAACTTAAAATCACTTCGTATTAAAAAACTACAGCGATTTTAAAAAAATGCTTCTATACGATCCTCAATATTATTGGTGTCCACTAATTAAACCCATTTCCAATAGTGTAAGTAACCCCATTTAAGAATAATCTTCACTATTCGTATTTTTAGAGGTCTTTTCGAAAAGAAAAAGTGTCGAGGCAAAATCATAAAATCGTGTTTTTGAAACTATACGATTCTAGATAAAGGTATGAAGAAATATATATCTTATTACCAGATTTGTAACAACTGTAACTGTCCTATAGTTTTAAATCAAAAAGTCCATATTTTTCCGAGTAGCGCCTTAAATTACAGACTATAAAAATTTAAACCTTGATAGGTATAGTTGAAAATGAAGTATTACAAAAAAACAACATCTTCCAAGTAGCTCCACCAGGAATTGAAACCGACTCCGTAGCTCAGCGGTCAGAGCATTGATAGTGAATGAAAGGTCCCGAGTTCGTTTCTCGGCGGAACTCTTGGAGGATGTTTCGTTTTTTTCCAATATTCTATGTTCTATGATAAAAATTGCGTTCTGAATGCAAACAAGTAAAAATAAGCTTGACATCGTGCTTTCTATTTATGCATAACAAATATTGTTCTAAGCTGTAAAACATTTTTGGGTAGTTCTTCACCCGCCCGACTAGTTTCTTTAGTTATCTTTTTTTATCGGCAAGATAAGAAAAGATAATATAGATCCCGAAAATGATTTGTTTACGTAGATAGACATCGCATTATGTTACACATATTTCTACGTCGAAATGTCATTTATTACTTCGATGTAGATAAAAACTTTGAGCTCTTCATGCTGCAGGTGCAGGACAGTAGTCAACTTACGCAAATTTATTTAAACGTAACTAATGAAAAAATCAGCAAACTACAAAACAATCATTAATATAATGTGGACAAATAATAACCACATTACACTTGACGGAAGACACAAATTGTCCAACCACTAAAGAGGCTTGAATCATACAGGTAAATATTTGAACTTTTTGCGTGCTACCTTTTTGAAGAGACGACGTTAAGAAAAAAAAACAATGTCATTGAACTTCGCTTGACATGTCTACGCACGTGATTAATTTGGCACATTATGCTCTTCGCCACTATAAGACTAAAGTCGTTATAGCTGTGTCTTTTCAGACTAAGATGTATCGATAGCTTTTGTTATGGTGATACGAATCCATAATTGACCGCAAATGCTTACAAAATAAATGCTAATTTGATTTTCCGTAGAATATTTTATAAAATTATATGCTAATTTGCTGCTTTTTGTAGACAAAAGTTGTAACGTGTTTTTTTGAGTTATATTGTGATTATGCTAAGACAAAAATAACAGTGTCCTGTAAACGAGACCATATTTTATCGTGTTTCCTTATTATGCGAGTTTTGTCTTTGTCAGCAACTTTGTGCTAGACTTATCTACATGGTGTTGTTAAGATATATTTCATACTAGCTTTCCGCCCGCGGCTTCGCCCCGCGTGGACTACACGACGTTATCCCGCGGGAATGTGATATTTTTCCGGGATAAAAAGTAGCCTATGTACCTCTCCGGGCTACAAAGTATCTGTGTTCCAAATTTCAGCCAAATCCGTTCAGCCGTTTTGGCGTGATTGAGTAACAAACATCCAAACATCCAAACATCTAAACTTTCACATTTATAATATTAGTAGGATATTAATTGTATGACATCTGGAACTTATTATGTAGGAGGAAACCATTAGAACACTACTATACTTTTTATAATTATTTTATTGCCTAAATTTTGTAACTTCATCGTTTATTAGTGGCTCTCCGCAGTTTCACACGCGTGGTACCTGTTTCTAGGGAATATCGGAATCAAATATTGCCTATGTTACTCAGGAAGATTATAGGCACGAGAAAAAAATCTTTCCGTATATTCTGTGATTATAGCTTTCTAAAAGCGAAGGGATTTTTAAAATCGGTCCAGTAGTTTTTGAGTTTATTCAATACAAATGAAAAAATTTAAAAATCTTATCTCTTTTTAATAAAAGCATGGATTTATGATCAAAAGATTTAGACATAAGGCCTTCAAAGTTATAAAACTTACACTTTTTAATATAAGTACTAAATAATACTCGTAACATAGTAAGTAGTTTGAGTTCTTGCATAAACTAATAATATGCCTCCCCACTGCTCTACAACCGTCTGGGAGCAGCAGGAGAAATTGATTGTTTCTAGTACTTACTCAATTTAATCTGTAACGATGTCGTTTCGTTTCAGTCATTATGGATGGTTAAAAACTCCATAATGGCTGAAAACTCCATAGTTCTGAAAACTACATACTGGCCATCAAGTTCTACATACTGGCCATTAATTTTATCGAATCCTATCCTGTTCTTTCCATTCAAATCAAAAGTTTCGTTTCACGATCCTTGTTCAGCTATTTTGACTCAGTCCTACCAAAACCATCGTGATAATCAGTGCTTTCATCACCTACCAGTTTTTTTATATCAGTTTAAGTTGGTTGATTATAGTTATAATTAAGTAGAACCCTTGACCCTTGGAAAGGGGTAAGTTTTCATAGTCATACCTACTACTACCTACCTACCTACTTTTTGCTATTCATGTAATTTTTTATCTTGTTGTTATTACGTTAACTATCATTATGTTATTATGTTAACTATAGTTATTATTACTACCTTCACAATAAAACAAGTCAAGTCCCTATAAACATCTTTTTATTCATATCTAATACTACTACATCTTGTGCGGCGATTACCGACGCTCCAGCACCTTTACTGTGGCCCTGTGCTACACTAGCCACTACGCTACACTGGCTCTCCGGCGGAGAATTGAACCCCGGTCTCCCGCGTGACAGGCGGGGATACTGACCACTATACTAAAACAACCCTTTCATCTGCAAAACAGAATACTTCAATTCCTAAATGATACCTATGTCATATCATACAAATAAGCCCACACTCAAACGTTTACTCATAGCGACGGCGGCAACCAATCAAATGACAATATTCTCACGGCCCATTGCCTCGTCTCGCAAATTTGCCCGGAATGGTTTAAATGTGCCCTGGCTAATATGTGGAACGGACACACTTGGGGTACGCTTCCTTATTACGTAACTTTAGATCTAAAACTGGGAATGATGATTTTCTATTATAGGGTGCCTTTCCATAGAAGCGGAGCTTTGTGGAGCTGAGCTGCGATTTTCTAAAGAATGGTGGGCAAATTGGTCGCTTAACCAACATAATCGAAATACATTTTTTAAGGTAGCTTTTATTTAGAACTTCATCGTAGTATGGCAACTATTACCCATGTTATTGGAGAACAGAGAATGGATACAAATTCCCGTAGTTTGCGTAGATAGTGCGTGTTAACGCCACAGTAGAAGAAATTGCTACTTAACATGTTCCAATTTTAAAATCTCTGAATACAAACTTTCAGAAATGGTTAATAAAACGAATTATGTATTTCGAGTTGTTTTATCAATAATCCCTTTCCGCAACACAGTCACAGTATACAGGGCGTCCCAAAACTATGCCACATGGAGGGAAAGTACCTTAAATACTGACGATATAGAATTTTACTGAAAGGAAACTTCATTTTTATTTTAAAAAGAAAACGAACTGCATTCAACGAATTTCAAATAACCGCCTGTCTGAACTGGGAATCAAACCCGCTGAATGTGAAAAAAAAAATTTCTTTAATTTTATTATACCAATCGAAAGGCTTAATTATACGCATCTATTTCTTCTAAGTAACATAGCATCTTAAATAAAAGGGAGACTACGAAATTTTACTTTGATTATTAAATAACAAGTTTCTGCAGCATTATACCTAATGGCTAGCCTTTTCTGTGACTGTCGTGCTCAAAACAACCGACTATCACATTTTATCTAATACTAATGAGTGAAGAATGGAGCAATTAATTTATACCTAATTTCCCTATCATAAGTGTTTAATAAAGTTATAATGTGATAAGTAACACAACCTTGATTGATTTTAAAATTGTTGTGGAGAAAAGATTGATAATTTAATGTAACTGTTTCAGAAGTTAGCTCTCTGTACCATTACCTAGGTGCCTAGACGGAACGTTACTATTGCATCATGCTTTTTCGTTGATGCAGCCGGGCGTTCATCGATTTAAAGGACGTTATCACGTCCAAAGATTTTTCAATAATTTGGTGCTGACTACTGCACGTTCCACCATGTGGCATAGTCGTGCGGATGCCCTCAGGGCGCTCTCAGGGCATCCGATGAGTATGTATGCCACATGGTGGCATAGACCGCTTTAAATACTGTAGATTGAAAATTTTATTGTAATAAGACTTCATTTTTAACCGACTTCAAAAAAAGGAGGAGGTTATCAATTCGACTGTATTTTTTTATTTAAATAACAATACAAACTGCATTCAAGAATTTTTAAATAATCGCCTGTCCGAACCGAGAATCGAACTCGCACCAAATTATCCAAACTTTCTTAAACCAATTGTGGTGGTGTTACATACTTATCACATTATAACTTTATTAAACTATTATGATAGTTAAATTAGAGATAATTGCTCGAATCTTCACTCATTAGAATTACATTAAAATGTTAAAGTCAGTTGTTTTGAGCACGACAGTCACAGAAAAGGCTATCCATTAGAATGCTGCACAAGCTTGTTATTTAATAATCAAAGTCAAATTTCGTAGTCTCCCTTTTGTTTGAGATGCTATGTTACTTAGAAGAAATAAATGCGTATAATTGAGCCTTTCGATCAGTATGATAAAATTAAAGAAATATTTTTGTCAAATTCAGCGGGTTCGATTCCCAGTTCAGACAGGCGATTATTTGAAATTCTTTGAATGCAGCTCGTTTTCTTTTTAAAATGAAAAATGAAGTCTCCTTTCAGTAAAATTCTATATCTTCTGTATTTATGGTACTTTCCCTCCATGTGGCATAGTTTCGGGACGCCCTGTATATACCAATTTTATGATCTGACCACGACATTATATACACAGTCGTTGTTCACTTGTTTTGATTCGATATCATTCAGTGGCAGTCATGAGGTGTATTTTCACCCCAGCTTTTAGCCACCTTTGGCTAAAAGCTGGGGTCTTGGACTTTACTGCTCTTCAACCAAAGTGATAATGAAGATGGAATTCATGTAGGTACACGTTATCTTTCTATGGAGTACTAATACATTACAATTCATTTAATTTCTGATGGTTGTACTTTTAGTCACCATATTAAAAGGCCCATCATGAAAACACAGCTCAGCTTCACGCAGCTCCGCTTCTGAGGAAACGAACACTCATGGGGAACTTGTCACAAAATTGTCAAATTTTATCAAAATTTGCCCTTGCAAAATACCGCAACTGACGTTCCGACCAGACAACGGATTTGGTCGGCTCTGAACCATATTCGACGGTATATTCTATAGCGTAGGTAGTCTTCCGACCATCATTACTACGAGAACTGTTGTATAACAAAAAGTTAAACAGTGAATAAAGTTTTTCACCTTATCCCCATCTTACGGTAGCAAAACGGCCAAGCCACGACCTATTTTGAATAAAGTTAATAAAATTTCTGAAGTTAGGGCTTGTAGAGTTAGAAACTTGGCTCTACATGAGATCTGATAACTTTTTGACAGTGCGATGCGAGCCATATGGATTAGCCATATGGTTTCGTCTTGGCAACATTTTACATGAAAATGCTTTTGGTGGAATCGTAGATTCCAAATGCAGTTAAAACTATCCAAATAGTATCATAAACTAAGTACTGTAACTGTACCTTACGGACAATGTCACGTCCTTCCGTTAGTATTGCATAAACATCATATCAGTTGATCTTTTAAACTGAACTCCCGCTGCGTCGTAAGAGATATTAGCGCAAAACTGACATTAGAAGTCGCCATTAACAGTTTTATTGTTATTGCAGAAATTATTCGCACCTAGGTCAGGGCCTACACAAATATAGACGCCATTGCTATTTCATGCATTATTCAGGAAACAATAAACATCACAGATCTATGTGATAAATACTATCTTTATCGCTCTCGTCTTCAGTTCTATCGTTAATAGCTATACTTAGCTACATTAGGAAAATTAATGTCATGAGTTTTAATGACTATAATATTTTTTTATTAATTCATAATAGTCATTAAAACTAACTAACCCAGGTTAACCTTTGGGAAATAAGGAGTTTTAATTTTCCCAAGTACTAAAATATTATTCAATTATAAATTTAAATGAGGTGTAAATAATATTCTGGTACTAAATAAGTCGAGGAATCCCAAGGATACCTTCTTTATTATGTGGCAACATGAAATCGAATGAAAATTTTACAACTTACACATTATGCAGAAGGAATGAAAATAGCTTAATTTTGAAAATTCGCATCCATCATTGGAGATACACAACACATACATAGCCAACTCTAGAGTTATAAATGGAATTTAAGGCACAGTAGTATTTTTAGTCTAGAATAACTTCGTATAGTTCACGCGGGCGGTTCAACGCAAGAACCAACATCAACAATAAGTAACAAGTCAAAGTACTGTACAGTTTCTTTTTAGGCACAGCCCTGCGATTTCGCCATTTTATTGTCGTACCAAGATATTAAAATATAAGAGCGACGCTATGCGCACAGCATGGAACAAACGACGTACAGCCAACAGCACATTTTTTTTACATCGGCTTAGAACTTGCCCCTAACACGTACGCAGTTAGAGCTCTTTTCGTGTGTCCGTTTTAAGTATAATGAGCGGGCAGCTGTACTTACGATATACGTTACCGTATCGAATTTGACTTTATTATTGAACTTCGCGAGACAGTTACAGTGCGTTGATAAAGGCTTATTATAAGTTCTAAACTCTTTGGATTATAGGACCAGACCAGAAATTGTTGAATGATGTTGCGTGAGTTTTTGTGGTTAGAACTGCTTCTGTAATAGGACAGCTGAACCCTTAGCACGAACTACCTACCTATCGTTTTCGTCATCGCAATAGAAAACTATACCTTCAAAATGTATTGCTTTGTAATCTGCGGCGTATCCCCTCCCAGGGTGCGTTCGTTTACGATGAAGGTTTATTTTAGTTTAGTTTGCCTCAAATTTTATAATCCGCACCGCTATAGAAAGGAAGTCCTTGCCTGAGTCTGTGTTTCCCGATTGGTACAACCTGTGGGCCTTCAAGTTGCGAGTGAATAGGTATCTCCTATATGTATCTCTCTCGTTTACCATCAAGCCAGATAGCGGGCAAGCGTTTGCCTACCTGCAATAAAAAAAATACTAAAATGATAACGACACTTGTTTGTGCTTGGGGCACTGAAATCTGATAAATTACTTTCAGGTTAACATTGTGTAAATGTAAACCTCGAACTTATTTTGTGTGTGTTTTGATACGTCTAAGGCTTAGAAGGTATTTTTTGTCTGATTAATTTAATAAGATCCTGCAATTCTTCTCATTTTTAGCATGAAATAAGCCTCATTCTTTCCCATTTTTAGCATTAGCCGAAATTGAATCTGCAGTCTTTATCTAAATATGCTGCTCGCTAAAAGTTCACTAAGTTTAACAATTTATCGTAGAAATATTTTAAGTCTTCAGTATTTGTTTTAGATATTATTAAAATTGCAATATTGCCATACTAAGATTTTGCCATCAAATAACTAGAATGCAAATGAGCTACATAATCAAGGTAGGTATGTGTTATTGTTCAGCAAGCAATTTACCAATCTGCATAAACTTAACAAAGCTAGGAGAAATGGCATTAAATTTCGCTTTGTTACCTATGTTATTATTATAGTATTATTAGGCTTTCAAACTATAACTCTTTTCAATTATTTTAATAGTTACCTTTCTTAGAAAGGTAATGTCGGCGTAGTCGAGAAGAGGGAGAAGTACAGATTGCGCCAGCATGATTTTAGTTTGAAAAGGAAGGAAGTATTGAAGTCGCTTGAGAGAGTGAGAACTATAATGCATCCGTTTACTGACTTCACAAATATGCGGATAAAAGTACCGTCGATGATGAAACCAAGGTTTCAAACTTTGACAGTGTATGGATTGGTAACATTATTATAAGTAAGTGGTGGAACTGACTTTATATCTAGTTTGGCCCTAAGTCGACTGCTACCTATAATAATGGCTTGGGTTTTACTTGGGTTCACCATAAGGCCAAATGAAGAGGCCCAGTTTTGAATAGAGATTAAGTCCCTGTTTAAGGAATTAATTGCAACCGCAGCCTCAGAAAGAGAAAAGTGCCTGTAAATCTGAAGGTCATCAGCATAAAGGTGGAAAGAAGAAGAGATAACATTGGAGATACTGACTCTACTACTTAAAGATAGAAAAGAGTAGAGGAGAGAGAACACCGCCTTGGGGTACACCAGCTGATATAAGAGACCAATCTGAAGAAGAATTATTATAAAGTACGCACTGGAAGCGGTTGTCAAGATAGGATTGAAACTATTCGATGACAGGGGTAGAGATGTTAAAAGAACGAAGTGTACCAAGGAGAAGATCGAAATCAACACAGTTGAATGCATTGCTGAAATCCAACAAGACCATTGCAATGAGTCTGGTATTCTCCATAGCACCCCGAATGTCCTCAGTAATGTTCAACAATGCACCAACTGTGCTGTGGGAGGGGCGGAAACCGGATTAGTGAGGACATTGGAGAGCATTGGAGGATAAGAAAGAGTATAATTGGTTGTGGACATTGGAATCAAGGACTTTGGAGAGGATAGGGAGGATGGAAATAGGACGATACTGAGTTAGAGATGTTGGATTAGGAATTTTGGGTAGAGGTATAACATGAGCTTTCTTCCAGGATGAAGGAAAAATATTGTGTAGCAGTGAAAAATTTACAATGTGTGTGATGAATGGCACAATGTCCTCCAACACTGGAAGAATCATGTCTAGACTAAGACCATCGCTGCCAATGGCCTTCGTAGAAATGGATTTTATACACTTCGTGACGTCATCTTCAGAAGCTTCACGAAAGCAAAAAGAGGTATGGACAGAATGGTTAGCAGTAGCTCATAGAGATGAGAGAGTGGCTGACTTCGAGGCAGTATCCATTGTGAGGGGAGGTGTGGAGAAGTGTTTGTTTAGTGAATTAAGGTCTAAATTGCTTGGGCTAGAGTCCGCAGCCTTCCCTACCCCGAGAGACCTCAAGAAACCCCAAATTTGATTTTGATCTAAGCTAGCTATTTGCGAGTGAATGTAATTACGCTTAGCATCCCGGCACATTCTGTTGCAAAGGTTTCGAAGCTTTTTTTAAGTAACCATTATAACGTAGCGTCCCAAGGACAGCTTGTGTCACAAGGAATCGCTCTTCTTTTGTCTTTAGATTTTCAATCTCTGTTGCGATTGGCTTTTGAAATTTTCACTCAATGTCAAAGTTCAACTCATTCTTTACTCATTATTTTGTAATTGACCAATAGAAATTGAGAATTGAAATTGATAATATAGAACAAAACTATGCAAGTCCAATGCATAATGTTTCAAACTTAATGTTAGTGTAAAGTGTATTGTAAAATTGTGGCCTTGAATACAGAGCAATTTGTGAATAAAGTGTTGGTAAATTTATTCCCCTTTAGAATGATATATACCCCATAAAATACGATTTCAAACAACGAGTTTCATTACGTTTTTCTATGCAAAACTTGAGAAATTTTGTTTGTACTGGACACTATAGACCATTGACGCCTCTGAGGCTGGACGCGTGAGAGGTTAAAAACCACGAGGCAATAATGCTTATTAATAAACTTAAAGTACTTAGAAATACAGCTTCTCGTCTTTAAATTCGATTAAAATAGCTGTCCATACGAAACGACCCATCCCATACTTATTTATAGTCCTGACTTTCACAGCTAACGTCGAAAGCTAAGAAATTAGCTGTCATCTTACATCTTCCAATAAAGAGATGTAAAGGCTTGCCTATAGCTTAATATCCGGTCATACAAAAGCACGGACAAACATATACCAAGAGTATTAGATAAGACGCTGTAGAAAAAGTACTGTTTCCTTTGTGGCTATCGTACAAAGCTGCTGTTTACGAAATTAACACTATTATCTTCTTCCGACATTGGTGAAAGGGCTTATGCTAAAGGTGGTCAGTAGGATATTGCAATAAATTATTCTAAACATTTAAATAATAGACATTGAATCCATATATTCAAATATTTTATCGCATGAAAGCGCAGGTAGTAGATTACTTATGAATTATTTTTTCTAATAAGATGTAAGAAGCTGATATAGGTAGGTAGGTACTCGTAATGATTTGGTTAGGTAGGTGAGCCTTTAGCGATTTGATTTCAACAGTATTTAGAAATTGATTAAGGAGAATACCTAATATTTGCAACAAGTAAACCGAAAATAATAATATAATATGGCTTATTAAAATCAGTAATAATATCAGGGCTCTTCAAATTTAAACCAATATTCATTATTTATGTAATAGAAATTAACACATTTTAAAAGCTGATTCCGATACACAAAACTTGATAGGTTTGTAAATTTTGTAATTAAAAGCTGTTTTGATCATTTGAAAACTGTAAGTATAACTTCAAATAATCTCATCACAAAAATATTTTCCAACTGGCTACTTCTCGCATAATCCCATCCAACACGTTCCGAGTTAACCCGTGTTATCATGGATCCATTAATCAAGCTCCGCGATCAGCTTTAATAATTATAATTAATAATTTTATCACCTATTCAGGCGCCCGCGACTCACACTTTAATGGCCGTCGATTCGTCACTGATAAAAAGATTAATAAGTTAGTGGTCGACTGTGAAACGTCGTTGACGTATTAACGTTAATTAGTGTAAAGAATTCTTTCATTGAGTCGAGGTAGGTACTAAGAATGCTTCAAAGAAAAAAAGAAAGTTATTTCTCTTGGTTCCTGTAATGTTGTGGTGTGTATTTTGTTCCGCGCGGTAACAGTAGTTAAGATTTGAAGGTTTATCTTGTTCCCGTAGGAATATTGGGGTAAAAAATAACCTATGTCACTCGGGAAGAATGTAGCTTTCTACTGTTGATAGAATTTTCAAAATCGGTCCAGTAGTGTTTGAGTTTATCCATTACAAACAAACAAATTAATCAAATCTTGCTTCTTCATAATTTATGCAGGTGTAGATTTGTGGAAGCGCACACGTAGCAAAGCAAGGTTTAAGACCTAGAATTTGATTCTGGTATAACGTTGTAAATTTCTTAAAAAGATGCACAGAACAAAAATAAGGTCGACGATCAAACCAGTAGCCTTAGTTTTCAAATTATGTCTTACGCCCCAATCTTACGTAACATTAAAGATTTTTATTTAATTTCATTATATTTATATCTGGAATTCTGGTTGTAAGAATTTGCCTTTAAAATTTTATTGGTAAATAATTAACGTTATTGACGGGTTAGGGCCGTGGGTCCACGAACTGTAGTAATAACAGAGCTATATAAGTATTCAAACCGCCTCATCTGTGGCCTAGTGGTTCACACCACTGATTTCAGACCAAGAGCAGGTCCCGGGTTCGATTCAATACATATTGTATTCGGTTTGGTTGATGGTAGGACTTGTTCTTAGACCGTCTGGCTAGCTGCCATTATCTTATCTAAGTCTGACATCTGCGAGGAGCATTGTTGCAGTAAAAGAAAAGATAGGTAGTTTCTCAGTGATTGAGGATTCCGGGGGTAGTGCGCTTCCACCCTGCCTTATCACCACTTAATATCAGGTATAATGAAGGCTAAGTGCCTACTTTGGATAAAAAAATATGTTTAAAACACAAGTAGCACCCAACTCTATTTTTAAGTAAACCTCCCAAATAAGTACATTTATCACAAACCGCAGTGAGTTCTATTACGTGAGTCTTACGTAACGTAAAGTTTGCCGACAAATACTTATTTGCATTTAGGGCAATTCAACAAAGGTAGCTGGACACGTTGAAGTTTATGAAATTCCATTTAAATTCATTTCAAACGAGTAACTAAAGGCAAAGGAACTTGTAGTATACGTCAATATTTATATCAAACTGAATGTAAACAACTTAAAAAGTTTTTTCTACTACCTATTCCTTTTCACTGGTTATGCAATTGACAATGAATATAAATAGTAGATTGTACAACAAGTGCATAAAACGTACTATTTTACCCGAGACGTATATATCCATCCGAGCCGTAGGCGAGGGTGGATAGTCAATTCGAGGGTAAAATGGGTTTTATCTACGAGTTATACACTCTGCTTTTCACTTCGAGTGTAAGGAAAATAAATAACAATATTGCAAAAAAGATATATATATATAGTCTTTATAAAGACTTCGCCATATTGGCGGGAAGACTTTCTTTTTTTTTATACGTAGCAGTGGCAGCACAGTGACTAGCATAGATCGTAGTCCATAATGCTCTTGAAATACTTATTTCTTACAAAACTTATTAATTTTGCCTAGTTTTATTAATTTAGTAAGTAATTTAACATGGATTGTGTACAAAACTAAAGAAACAGAATGAAATTACAAGTTTATTTAACGAAGTTTTATTGCGTGTGTGACTGTTTACCTGACGACCTTTGTCTTAGAGTCTGAGACTTAGACGAAGATTTTACTTTATGCACTAGAGCATAAAAAGCGATTTTATGCAGCCTATACCCAACATAAACACGAACTTTACGAGCATGAGAAGTGAAAATACTAGTTGTTATACTTCTTGTGGAAATACTCAGGATAAAATACTTATAGCCTGCTAGCTTTACGCCCGCGGCTTCGCCCGCGTTTTCCCGCGGGAACGTGATACTTTTCCGGGATAAACGTAGCCTATGCAACTCTTCAGTTGAAAAATAGAAAATGAAGTATATTGAAAATTTTGCTATTGAAGTAATTATTTAGAAAAAATCGACACGTTACACAACCAGCTCCGTTGGGAATTTTTTTCTATAATAAGTTTTTTGATCTTTTTAAGTTTAAAAGATCAAAAGTAGGAGGTTTAAAATTCAAACCGATCTTTCAAACCGGTAGGTAACTAAAATACATTAGTTACTTTTACTTAAAATGCTTACTTTCTTACAGAATAAGCATTTTATTGGCTCGTACCACACAATTACAAAATTAAAAAGAAAAAGGAATAAACAGAAAACAAATAAAAACATTTTTTTTACAAGATTTACATAGGCTGTGGCGATGATGAGCCAATCAGGACCCTCCTCAGCTAATGCTGTTACAGTACCTATGCAGTATTGCTCACTAGTATTCTGGAGGGCCTGTAAGAGGTAACATACACAATGACAAAAATAAAAAGTGTAAGTATAAAAGACTTTTTTTTTAATCCACAACGGGGTTATAAACAAATAATAATTATGACAACAAAGGAGCTCCCAAAACATAAACATATACTTAAACAAATTTTTTCAAAAAAATTAAACCGCCTATAAAACAAAAAACTGCAAACAAAAACTCACTTCCCAAAACACGTAAAAATGAAAGATTAATTTAATCATTCAATTCATAGGACGAAAATGCGCGTTTTTTTCTAACTAATCTTGGAACTTATACTATTGACGATTTACAATAAATTGGACCCGGTAGGTGGCGTGCTGTCGATAATGTGCGGTACGAAATTCACCTATCCATATAAAATAAAACATTGCAACTATTTTGTTCGAGAAACTTATCCACCTCATTTCTTCAATTCATCATCATCATCATCATGTCAGCCGAACGACGCCCACAGCTGGGCATAGGCCAATTTCTTCAATTAACCTCAAACAAATTAAAAGTCTCCAAATACTTAGTTTAAAATTCATCTAAAATTGAGTCCATCTCATTCATCATTTCCAATCCGGCCCGTCTGTTTCATTCAGTTTGCAACAAACCACGAGTAGAAAAATATTGCCCAATATACAACAATGTGTCACTTGACAAATGGCCAACGTTCGGTCTCCTATTACGATAATAGGATTCGGCAATTGATTACGTTTCCTGTGCGTCTAATAGATTTCCGACAATCGATCTTTGTACCAATTGCGAATTAAAAGTTTTTGAAGAGTTATCTTTGACATCGTTACGGTATCGACTCAGCTTATTTAAGGCGCTACTCGGAAAAATATGGACTTTTTGATTTAAAACTATAGGACGGCTACAGTTGTTACAAATCTGGTAATAAGATATATATTTCTTCATACCTTTATCTAGAATCGTATAGTTTCAAAAACACGATTTTATGATTTTGCCTCGACACTTTTTCTTTTCGAAAAGACCTCTAAAAAATACGAAAAGTGAAGATTATTCTTAAATGGGGTTACTTACACTATTGGAAATTGGTTTAATTAGTGGACACCAATAATATTGAGGATCGTATAGAAGCATTTTTTTAAAAATCGCTGTAGTTTTTTAATACGAAGTGATTTTGTGTTTTTTTTGCCGTATCTGCAAAATCGGTCTCGCTCCCGCGCGCGTCGTTTTCTCATTGCTATCTCGCTTCAGCACATTTTTTCCGAGTATCGCCTTAATGTATTGCCGTGATTACGGTAATATGTAATGTATCGCAATCAAGCATAATCATTAAGCGCAAGACACACTAAGTGAAAAGCGAAACTAAAAAAAGATTTTTTCGCTCCGCCTACGGATCACATACGTCCATGTGTAAAACAAAAAAAATATCAGACAAAGTCACATATAGCCTACTATATGTGACTTTGTCTGATATTTTTTTTGTTTTAAACATGAAAATATACCGAAAATTTTCTAAAACCTAATCAAAAGTTGCTTTATTTCATTCTCCTTTATCATTATCACCATTTACAAATAACCTTCATTGTTTTGATAGAAAATTAGCACTTTCATTTTCAATATATCTGCGTAATTTGTCAGAAACATCTTCTGAAACCGAATTCCTCGGTTCTGTCAGAGTACCTTTGGGTGTTTCTTGCAACCACAATATGAATTCTTTTATCAAATGACTGTGTTTTTACAGGAATACAAAAATGCGTGATACCAGAAGCATTACCTAAACAAACACTGACATTATACAATGCGAAGAAATCCAAACAAATCCACACCTTGATAACCAAACTTCTCAAGACAAGGAGTACCTTGTCAAACAGTAGTTTGGCAAACTTTTCACCGTATTGGCTCTGCTGCCCACTCGTCTAACAAGCACCATAAATATTGTCAAGCAAGCATTTTGACATCCTTCAAGCGAGCCGTTTCTCTTGCAGTTACCGAAGGGACATGTTTATTAGGTGATAGCTAGAGTGCCCATAAGTTCAAAATCTTTACTAATATTATAAAGCTGAAGAGTTTGTTTGTTTGTTTGAACGTGCTAATCTCAGAAACTACTGGACCAAATTTAAAAATTCTTTCAATTCTTGTAATTTTTGTATTGGATAGTCAATTTATCGAGGAAGGCTTAAGGTTATATAACATCACGCTACGACCAACAGAAGCGGAGCATTATTGAATATGTTACAAAAACGGGAAAAATATTACTTTTGTATTAGGTTTTTACTTTTCCTCAAATTAACTCAAGTGAAACTGCGTGGCACAACTAGTCTTTCATAAATTTACACCGCCGGTATCAGACCCAGAGGTCCCGTGTTCGATTTTCAGTGGATATGTATTGTATATTGTATTGGGCTTGGTTGGTGGTAGGACTTGTTCTAAGTCCGACTGGCTAGCTACCACCATCTTAAATATATCTGACGTCATAACAACGATGATTTCGGCATTGTTGTGTTCCGGCAGTTAGAGATAGCCAGTTCCTCAGTGGTCTCTGCCTTCAGCCTCATCTTCACTTACATCTGGTTTAATGAAAGTTAATTGCTACCCCAATATGAACAAAAAATAGAATAGCCCAAACAGATGAAACAGCGGGCGGCCACTTGTTGAAAAATGCATCCCTCTTCTCCCAGTGCAGGGGCGCTTAGAAATGTGGGACTCATCTAAAGTGCACAGTCCCATGCTGCAAACTCCAACGATTTGTCAAAGTTTTCGCGGCGAGGCACCTAGGTCCCTACAACGTGGGAACTGCGAAGCGCATTGCCCTTGCACTTAGTAACCTAAGGGTTCTAAGGAACTGACTGTTTTTAAATGATTCATGCCTCCGCGAGCCGCCGAGGATCAGTATTCTAAATTCTAGCAACTCTAGCAACTAACTAACATCTGCTGACTGCAGCACACAGAACTTTAGTTATTTTTAAATGCATGGTGATAAAGTGTCTACAAATTAGCTACAGGTTTCAAGGGACTTGTTGCAGCAATCTCCCGGAAATTTGGTGCAGCACCTAACAGTCTCAATGGCGACACGGCGACTGGAACACCGGCCAGACGATCTGGATCGCCCACGGTCGGACTCGGCCCATTCATAAATATCGCACGCCATTACGCAATTAAGATTAGCACTAATGGCTCAAACGATATACACAGAACGTCAGATTGACACTAATTTATCATCAAAAGATTTTAAGAATTGGTAAACAAGTTACTTGTGTGTTATGTCTGTAAAGTCTTCCTCAGTCTATAGGCGCTGGCATTGTAATCAAGCTTTACTTGTAGACTTGCACGAGGAATGTATTTTTGAATGAGAACTTATAAAATACGTTATAAATAAATATTTATTGTTATTTACGACCTCCGTGGCTGAGTGGTGTACGTCTTCAAGGTGCCCTATCTCTAGAGGTCCCGCGTTCAATTCCCGGTCGGGTAAATGTTGACAACAAATGTTTAAATTTTTCCTCGGGTAAGTAAGTTGTAATACCATTTGTTGTTTCCAATTTCCATCTGCCTTGCTCTAATCACAAGTTAAGTTATTTAACTACCTATGTTATGCAAATCGGTAGCAGGGTTACTTCATACACCCACATTCTCGAATCACAAAAAGTGATAACAAAAAGTTAGTTTTCGATATTTACTCGCGCAGGAATCGAACCCGAAACCTTAGAGGTAGCGGCACCTTGAAAACTTGGAATACGGAGGTTGTTAAAAATAAGAACCTTATTATAAAAAAAAAATATATTTAACCTAATATGCAGGCGACTAATATCCATATACGAAGTTTCATTTCAACATTAAATAGGTACTTAATTATTATGTAAAAAGTGCGAAAGTATGTCTGTCTGCTAAACCTATTGACGGGCAAAAAATAAGCCGATAATGATTATTAATTCATCAAATCCATTTGAAATATATCAAAACGTATTATAAGTTCTTTAATTGTAGTCAATATTCGAGTAATAATGCGAATGATGAAAAATGATTGATGATGACAAATAAAATGATTTTGACAGGCAGCTCTCGTATGAAGACCAATATTTAGATATGAACTAAAAAAAATAACAAAAAATACTTAATGTTTAAATGATAATAAATGTTTAATATACTTACACAACTCTAAGAACTCTGTTTACAAATTAGCAAGCCGTATTTGACGTCAAATATTAGTCTCTGGTTTAACGAATGTTTCCTGAGGTGTGTAATACTGAGTGTTAGTAGTTAGAATATATTTAAATTTAGCCAAAATTGCTATCTGTAGTGTTTGTATGGAAAAAATACAATGTACACTGTCGTACACACACAAGAGGGCAACACTAGCTGTCAAGAACTAGGTATCAGTCTGTTGTGAATTAAGCGGGAATGGTGGTAAGTGTCTCGAATTCCTAGTATTCCTAAATTCTGGTGTAGCGACATTATACGTGGGCCTGTTTTGGTGTGAGGGTAAATCAGTGAATCCATCGATCCCGTATTTAGCCGATCTTTCACCACCAATCCTTGGTTTTACATAAAAAAATATTTTATTTGGCAACCTTTTGAAAACCTAACCCAATCCACTAGTTGAATAAAATCTTACTTGGTAATTTTAATTTTGTTTCATCAGTTTCAGCTCTCTAAACTATTAAATCATAAAGTCGCTGATATAATTATTGTGTAAGTACAGTTACTGTTATGTAGTTATATTCTTACACTCAAACTACTGTAGACGTAAGTGTTTGAGTGTAAGAATATAAACATAATTACATACATAATTTAGCAGATTTCGGTGAAAAACGAAACGCAAAATGGAAAATTCACACGTTTGTATGTAGGCTAAAACATTTTCAGTTAAATTAGTTCCAATAAATATAGATTTAACTGTAACATACACTATACAAATCCTAGAGTTATTTATGTAATGTAACGACCCATCGATATCTCTGACGCGCATAATCTGATTTGACGAATCTAATCTAAAAATATAGTTAAGGCGCTACTCGGAAAAAGTATGGACTTTTTGATATAAAACTATAGGACGGTTAGAGTTGTTATAAATCTGGTAAAAAGATATGTATTTCTTCATACCTTTATCTAGAATCGTATAGTTTCAAAAACACGTTTTTATGATTTTGCCTCGACACTTTTTATTTTCGGAAATACCTCAAAAAAATACGAAATATCAAGATTATTCTTAAATGGGGTTACTTACACTATTGGAAATAAGTTTAATTAGTGCACACCAATAATATTTAGGATCGTATAGAAGCATTTTTTTAAATCGCTATAGTTTTTTAAAACGAAGTGATTTTGTGTTTTTTTTGCGTAATCTGCAAAATCGGTCTCGCTCCCGCGCGCGTTGTTTTCTCATTGCTATCTCGCTTTTGCATAGTTTTTCCGAGTATCGCCTTAATGTCGAAGGTCAAATTGTAAACACTGTTCATGAAAAAGGGTTAAACATTATGTAAACGTTACAAAAGTGAAATCGTTACAGAACACATGAAATTATTAAGTCTCACTATCATATCAAGTCGCTGGTAAGGGTTAGAAGAAGCATGTTATTCTATTCAGTACCGAAAGGAGTGTCTTCTCGAAAAAAGAAACATGACAATGTCAATAATTCAAAATTGAACGAAGGAAAATAAGAGACTGCTTTTGTTTTTCCTGCAAAAACTCAGTGACCATTTGACAACTGTAACCTGGGTGCCTACCATCAACTCATTGCGGTTTTGTTTAGGACCTAAACTGGGGGCCGATTCTCAGGCAATCGAGAAAAGTTCACATTTATAGCTCGAAATTCAAATATAACACAGTTTTTGTATTGTCAGAATTTCACAATCGAAAAAGTTCGATCGAAAACCAGTCGAACGCTACGAGTGGTAAAAACCAATAGATGTTCGTATACGAACTTAGCTGTCAAAATGAATTTGTTGACATGTGGGACAGCTTAGTTTGTTTGAAAAGTTCCAACTTTTCAATAGAAACCACAAACAAAATGTTCGACATACGAATTACCACACTGAAAAAGTTCGAATGCCTGAGAATCGGGCCCCTGATCTGCTTCGCTTATTCGTACCACGACAGGTTAATATCAATGACAGCGATTCAGTGATCATTCAATGACATTTCACAGCCGCTAAGCTGTCATGAACTCTTATTTGACTTATAACCCGGTCGATTTAACATGACACCAGTAGGTTATACCCGTCCCTCTCACTCTCCGGGCCTGACAGAATCGAGTGAAAGAGACGGGTAGAAGAAATAAGGACACAAATCTTTCGGTCATTTACATTAAGCAATTCATTTGCGATCCAGTTTTTAGAAGGTCATAGTACGAAAGAAAGCAATTCATTTTAGGAACCTATTCTGCATCGCGCTATTTTTGAATCGCTGTCTTAAAGTTAATGGTAGGCACCCTGCGCTCGATCAAGGCAATCAAGTAGAGGCGGAAAGTCAGGCGTCGGCGTCGCGGCGCGCGGCGCGGGCGAATTGTGCATCAGTTGGTGCGACACATTGACTGGTAAGGGTGGTATTCCACCAAATATTTGATCAAAGAAATTGGACGAGGACGAATTTCATGAATGGTTTCATTGATAAATTCTTTGATCAAATGTATATTGGACAAAGATCTTTGATAAGTCGAATACCACTTATACTTAATTAGACGTCTGTCGCGAGAGCGCAATGATAGCACAATTTGCCCGTCCCGCGCGACGCGCCCGCCGCCTTCCTTGAACGAGCCCATAGGCCGTTTGTGCACTACCACTGAATTTTACCGATCCGGAAAAAAACGGATGCTTGTATTTAATTAATTACTAATATAAATGATTAATTATTAAAATACAAGCATCCGTTTTTTTCCGGATCGGTAAAATTCAGTGGTAGTGCACAAACGCCCTTAAACGTCTAGTTCACTAACTTATGCATTGCATAAGTTAGTGAACTTGCTATTGCTAGAATAACTTTGTACCTATGTCTAACTTGTTTATTGTACTATGTTTGTGTTAAGCCTAGCTTTGTTGTAATTTAAGCGAATGATTGCTGAACAGCTCATTCCTAATGTAAAATTGCGTGGTTTTTTTGTGAATGTAGCAAACAACTTTTGTATTTTTATGTTTATTTGGTAATAAATAAAATCAAATAAAAAATTCGGTGGCAGCTTTTTTTTGTGGTCGGTGGCCCGTGTGCAGTCTGGCTTATTCTTGTATCCTCCAAGTATCGTATTCACCAAAGTACTTACCTACTTGCAACAAGTTCTTTAGTAATCGTCAAGAAAGAAAGTATAAGTGCTTACAGAAACGCTACAGCTTTATGATGATGCAAACAATTTGAATGCGAACATAATTCACTGCCCACACTTATCTGGGCCACTAATGGTGTGCGGAATTAAAACATGTTCAATTTCGAAAGATCAATGATAAGGTTGACGGTGGTAATTTCTGGAATGGATTCAATGAGTCATGATTGTAAACAAATGAAACCGTAAAGTGGCTACAGTAACAAAACCATAACCCTCCTTCTGTCGCAGTCGAGTAATAAAAATAATTTTGTAGTGTATAGTGACAAATTTTGTAACTTTATCATTTACTAGTTATATAGTGGCTTCCCGCGGTTTTACACGCATGGTACACGTTCCCGTAGGAATGTTGGGATAAAATATAGCCTACTAGCGGCCGCCCGCGGTTACACCTTTTTTTTTTTTTATATTGAGGGCAAATACAGTCTTTCCGTATACCGCAAACGGCATGTTGGACTCAGTCAGACAAGGTCTGTCTCTCGCCTCACCCAGCCCTCCCGCCAAGCCTAATAGGTTTCGCGTCAGGGCTGGGCGGTTCTAACCCCTGCCCCGCCCCCTGACGACCTCGAAAGCTCGACAGGAGGCAGGGCAGGAGGAGAGAGCCTCTTTTCAATCTCCCCATAAGGTTACCCACTCCGGGTGGGCTGACCAGATGGGGCGGTTGAGAGTAGGCACCACTACCAACTAAACCCCTCACTGCCCGCGGTTACACCTGTGTGGTTCCCGTTCCCGTGGGAATATCTGTATAAAAAGTATTCAGACTATCTACTATCTGTGTGCCAAATTTCAACCAAATCCGTGTAGTAAATTTGGCGTGAAAGAGTAACAAACTCATACATACAAACTTTTACATCCTACTTCCTAGTAGTCAGTCCTACCTAGGATTATAAACTAGCGGCCGCCCGAGGTTTCACCTGAGTAATTCCCGTTTCCGTGGGAATATTGGGATAAAAAGTATGAGGATTGGGATAAAGGGATGAGAAGTAAACCTGCCATCCTGATGCTCACAAATTAATGCATACAACTTACTTCCAAGGAAAATGAACTGTCACTCAAATATAAATAGTGAGGGTTTCAGATACTACCATAATTAAAAAACATAACCCTTCCTTTGCAGTCGGGAAAAAATGGGGTGTTTTCTATTAAAACCTATAAAGTCTTAATAAAGGGGTACGTAAAAGTGAAATTAGTTGTTGATTTTGAATTTCGATTGGACTTAACTTATTTATGAATATAAATTATGTTTACGACCACATGATACCGTATAAATCGGATCATAAACAGAGGAGCCATAAAATAAATCAATGAGACAATAACCTTAGGCGCGAGTTGACAGCGTCTGATCTATTTACAGTGTCGTACCAATTTTATAACGATATTCCGATAACATAAATCATATTTAATACTAAAGAGTATTAGCATTAGACTTTAACTGCATAACAAAACTCCTTAAGACAATATTGACTCCTAAATAAATTTTATTTAAACCCCAACATTAATGTTCTGATTTTACGACTTTGATTTGTGTCCGAAACGGAGTAATAAACAGTAATAAAATCTTGCAGACGCGTTGTGTAGACAGTTTTAATTGTAATTTGAATCAGAACACATGTTCCGTACTTACATAGCGGGCAGCAGCAGAAGTGGTCCTTGAAAGAGCATGATGCTGGCCGATATTACTTTCACACACTACAAAGTATGGCTACTGATCGTTTGTGTTATTTACGGGTATTATCACTGAGTCACGGCACAAACTGAGCACCGATTTTAGCATTACTTGATTATACTTTAGATGTATGTTGGTTCGTGCGTCCATATTTGCTCTGGTCCATTCAGCGTTTAGCTCATCTCGCACTGTCCGGACTCCGCAGACCTGCAAAGCAAGGAAATGGGAAAATTATTCATACTGGACCCTTAATGCAAAAATAAAGAGAGCACTAAAGATGACTATTAATTTGTAGCACCGAAGTGGCGCCGGCGGCGACACGTTCAATATTGAGATACATTTGTTTATTAACCTCACTCTGGGAATGTATAATGTGACAACATCATTTAAAAATGCATTTGAGTAATCAGAATGTTCTTCGGTAGTTATAAATGCTACGACCATTGTTAAGAACCATTTTGGCCTCCAAATTTTGATAGGGTAGGTAGTCTTATTAAATTTTATAGTTTAGTGTTTCGTCGTAGTTGAAACAATAAATCTTCAAGTTTCAAACGTCCGAATCATGTAATTTGTGTACGCGTGCTCTGCTCCGACTAAAAATAGAAAAAAATCTCGACGACCGCCAATGATCGATCAATTTCTGACGTAAAACAAATAACTCAGCCTATAAATCGTGCCTCTATCTAACTGAAGCACATAGCTTCCCACACGGGCTTTGATGTGAATGATACACCCGTAAAGTGTACAGCATAGAATATAATTTTGATCAAAGAATGCGATCGCTTTAATACTTGTCGATATTAACATATTTTACTTTGATTGTACTATGAGTAAATTATTTACACTAACCAATTTTTTGTTTCGTAACACATGGGCATTTTTATATGCTACGCATTCTACTCAGAGTATTTTTGTATGTGTTATGAAATTTGTATCAAGTAATAAATTATTTATTTGCTCAGCAAATGGGACTTATTGTCCAAAGCGTAACAATAAAGAACTCACGCGTGTTCTCAAATTGTACTATCAGATTGTCAATCTCAGGCGTGCACAAAAAATCAATGATGATAAATGAATATCTACTTATTGAAAATAAAAACCTAATCGACACACCTCCAATGATTCAACAGTCATTATGTTCAATGTACGTGATCGTGCGATAGTCGATGATAAAATACATGACTACTAACAAGTAGCTACTGGTTATAAAAAGATAATTAAGCATTTCCTACATGTAACTTTAGATGGTAAAAAAGTGAAATAAAAGACTGCTGACAGTGGTCCTAATTACATCATAGTTTATTTATATAGAGCATTCCATAGTCTTAGGCTTCTTGCATCAATCAGGTTAGCTAAAGCGTTGAGCAGCTCGGTTCCCAATTTGCTTTATTGGATGTGCCGTTTAGATTAATTTAGTCTTTGTGCGATGGAGATAAGATATACGAAGTGTCGTGATGTGAAGGATCGGCACGTCTCCGTCGGACATCGGCCAGACGATCCCCTCTGACAGGTGAGACACCCGCTAACTTAGTGGCGGTGTGTACAACTATTTCTGGACAGACCGGCCTCTGTCAGTGCTCAGTTGGAATTTCTGGGTGGTCAGTTTAATTTCGATTCGCATTATCCCTTAGCTAGCACAAACACACACATAATTGGTTAACATCAAATTCGCCTATATTTAGAACTCAAGTCGAATGACTTGTCGATTGACAATAAAATTAATAGGTGTAGATTATTAATTTTATAGCATTGACTTTCTTAACCAAACTTTTAATTACTTTTTGATCAATCACTTAAAAAGTCTGTTATTGAATTCATATGACATACTCAGTCTGCCCACATAGTCTAAAATATGCTGCCTAAAGAACTTTTGACATTCATTGGTTTTTTAACTGTAAAATATTAATATTTATAAATCGCAATTTCACTTCATTATTAGCCTAAAATTTATGTTTTAAAATTTAAGTAGAACCGTTGCTTAGATTTTAGTATTGAATATGATTACAATTTCTTTGTAACTATCGGACATTGGGGAACTTGCAATTTCCATCAAAATTATTTTGAGAAATTATATTAATAATCCAATAATGACAGCCGTTAAAAGTGCTTTCGTGGAAGGTTTATTCCAAAATTATGATTTTTTTTGCAAAATATTTTAATTTGTAATTATTATTTAATTAGTACTTAAGTATACCTTAATACTTAAATTGAACGTGAATTAAAACGCCAATCAGTGCACATTGACGTTTTACTCCATAAGTCACAAGCTGAATTCAAAAACACATCAAAAACATGTATTCAATGCATGTTGAAAAAAGGCTTTATTAAAGCCGACTCGCGAAACTTGCTTGGTTGATTATGGACATGGTGCGGTGATTTTTTGGAAACTTCAGATTTTTCAAGTGTGGAGATAAAAGGACAAAAGCTTATGTGGTAAGTGGAGTTGAAGTGAGGTTATGTTATTTACAGTGCATTTATATAACAAGAGAATTTTAAAATAAACGCATTTTTTATCAAAAAAAAATACCTCTTCTGTTGTTGTTTACTTATACACTGTTACATCAAAATGTTCTTCACAACAGCGCAAGACAGATTTTGAAGACGGTGAATGTTGTCTTATAGCTACTTTCATCCACTTTTCTGTAAGTTTAGGCTCTTCCTTGAGGCACGGTTAAAAATACATTGTCAGGAAACTTGTTGAAATCGGAAGATCAAATAGGTTTAAACAATAGATACTCACACTCTTTTGTAAAATTTATCTTTACTTGTTAAAGAATTATCCATTGTAGTAAAAAAGTATCGTTGACTGTTTCTTTATGGCAAATGGAACTGAAAATATATTAATTCTGTGTTAAATAAAAATAAATTTCACGCGCCATGAAAAGCTTGACGTCTTAAGGAATTACGGAAAAATAGGCGCTATAGACGTCGAGTTGCGGAAACCGCCCGTAATGTTAAGAAGAAGAAGAAGGAATTACGGACGTCACGTCAAGCCATTGAGCGATTACGCGCGAACTTTGAAATATTAATTTTTGATTTGCATTAAATAATTATTTATGCATATTTCAATAGAACTTTTTTGCGTGTGATATCTTCATGCAATCCTTAAATCTTTTTAAGAGACTAAATTAATGAAATATTGCAATTTCCCTATTGGAACTGTACTAGAACTTGGTCCTCAGTCGTGTTTCTAATACCGTTGCATCAATTCGTACGAATTGCTCGAAGTAATAGATCCTCAGTCCTATAACTTTCACCTGACGATATCACTATATAACTCAATTTATCTAATTCCCAATCAGATAGACTGTACAAGGAATTTAACTCCCGTAACTCGACCTCAAGGCGGTGTAACAAATCAATGTTTCTGACGTTTCAATTAGTATATTGACACGTTTTTAATCTTCCATTGTTTATACATTCGGAAGCTGCACCGAGTTTGTCATAATAAATTTCATAGTTCCGACGTATACTTGTACACGCTCCGTATGCATAATGACTATAAATCTTTCTGTCTATCTGTCACAATCTCTTTTTATTTTACTGACATGTATATCAACACCACGTCGTCGTATTACAAAATTAATCTTGTTACGTTTTACATCATACAAATCATTTTCTAATTCTATGAACTCTCATTTTGTTTGTCTTTCAACAAGTTCATTCAATTATTCATTCGTGTTAGATGATTTCATTAAGTGAATATCTATTTGTCTGTATAGCTTTGTTTTTTCTTTCATCTTGTTAAGATTTAGATGCCGCACGAATGGTTGAAAAATGTTTTCAATATTACCAAATCATTACTTATATAAAATAGTGTCAAACTTTATTGTACCACTAAGTAATATCTTAGCAGTAACCACATTGTTAATACATCTGTTTAAATATGAACTGCCATGAACCAATTTACACGGTAAGTATTTATTTTAAGGGAATATTTACGTAACCTGTTATTGGGACATTCTTTGCCTTCAATACATAAAAGCGTCTTTGGCGACTAATGAATTTATTACTTTTCATTAGAACAGTTGGTGATACGGTAAAATGAGTACCTAGCAAATACATTTCAGAATGATACCTATTGCAATGGGATAAGGATAGATTTTTATTATTTAGGTATATTATGATAGACAAAACTGCACCGCTATTGATACTTTTTAGTTAAGTACGTGTATTATGTTACATTTAGATTTTTTGTAATTCTTGTTATATTATATGACTTAATAAAATATGACTGATTATAGTAATTAACTAAGCAAATGCACTCTTCATTGTTAAGAGCTACGTGTGAATAAATATGCAAGTTCACGCGAATATTTGCAAATACCTATTATTCAAAGTGTGTCAGTATATCTTTGACCGATTACCACGATTACTCATTAGGTAACGCGTTATCGTTTAAGTAGGTACTTAATGTTTTCTTTACAACCTTTGCTTTCGGACATACGCCGACGGTATCTCACTTAGTTTAGTAAAAATATACTTATATTTAATTTAATTTATAAGTCTTATAACTTCTAGGGAAAAGTTCAGAATTTTGACTTAGGAAATTAAATCACAAGAATTTATCTATAGTTTACTAATAATATAAAGAAGAAAGATTTGTATGTACCTATGTAGGTATGTAATGAATAAACTCAAAACTACTGGACTGATTTCAAAAATTCTTTCACTTTTAGAATGCTACGTTATCCCTGATTAACATAGGTACTCTATATGTTATCCCGATTTTCCCACGGGAACGGGTACAACGCGGGTATAACCACTCGGATCCGTAGTTTATAACTTCAACTTCAACCATTTGAGAAGCATCTATCGACATTCATGCTTAATCCAATCTATAATTAAAAATGTAAGTTAAAATATTATATGAAACATAAATACAGAGATACGAATAACTAATATTTACATTAATAAACTAACTATAATCGGTAGTCATATCACATATATTATTATGTTAATGACTGGTTTATAGTTGATAGTAAATCGTTACTCATTCAAGTCTGTCGTAAGAAATACAACTAAAGTATTCGAGATAAGAAACCATAATAATTGGGTTATCTTAGACGCTACCATCTCGCTCACTCATTTTAAGCAAATAGGTTAGCTTAAAATATAACTTTTTAATCATTTATTTATACAGTAGGTACATACGTACATACAATCAATTTTATTAATGCACTAATAAAAAAAACAATAAATAATTATTAGGATAATGCTAACACCACGGTATCTGTTAGTGGAATATACCTGCCTTTATTAAGGGCAACTAATAATAATAAATAATATGTTTTATTTTATAATAATAAATTATTTTATAATATTTTTAAAACATAATTGTTTAACATTCGTTTCGTCTTATATAATATTTAGTAGTGATGGTGATAACACGATAAAAAAATATCATTTAAAATGTTCTTCCGAGATTTGAAACCTACCTACCACTTAGTAATTGTAAACTGTGTTCATTTTATTTTTTTTTTCAATAATGGAAAATACTTTTCAAAGTTTTTATTTTTATCAGATCAGACATCAGCAGCATTTCTACATTTTAACGAAAAACTATTTTTAAGGATTCAGGATAACGGCAGTTCAAAATACCGAACTTCCCGATTAACCGAACGACGTTTATCGTAGTGAATGCTGAAAGTCGGCTGATCAGTTCGTAATAGACCTCGTAAGCCAAGTTTAGTAGATTGGCATATCAACATCATCAGTCCTTTAATGTCCCCAATGCTGGGCTCAGAACTTTCTTATGGATGGTAAGGAAAATGGGCCATGAAACACCACGCCGGCCCAATGTGGATAATTAATAACAACTGCAAAAACTGGAGCCGGTACGTATGTAACGGCACCTATGTGCCGTAGGTTTTGGTCACCCATCCAGTGACCGACCATTCTAAAAGTTGCTTAACCACTGCGCCACGGGCTCCTCAATCAGTCAACATTATAATCAACATGATATAAAGCGGTTGGCGGAACAGTTCCAAAAATACTTCGCATGCTATTTGTAATACCAAATATTTTTTTATCAAACGAGTGCAGTTGGCAGCACATCAAACGATACAGTGAGAATTTTTTCATCAAGCTATATATTCTTAGTTGCGTTGCCTCAACGAAATGTATCTATTTGTTTACAAACTGATAAAGAGCTTTAAAGAGTTAGGTTAGGACTATTGGTTGAAATCTCTATACTTCGCCTATACTTAACTGTATTTATCATAACCCATTGTGTAATTGTGATGGAAACTGACCTTAGTCATACCATGTTAAGGTCGACTCTGTATGAAATAAAACAGGGAGAAAAAAACAACCCTTGGAGTTTCTTGCCGGTTCTTCTCCAAGGCCTCCCGCTGTAGGGTTTGCGAACCGATGGCGTAGCTTCTATGACGTTCACAAGTATTGTAAATAACAATCTAAATTGAATAAACAAATTTGAATCTTGAATCTTGAATCTTGAATCAATATGAATTCCGTGCAGTACTTAATATTTTTTTTTGTTAATTACTTTTTACATGGGTGTGCTTATTATTATACGTTATAACTCTCGTCGTAATGTTTTTACTTGTATTGTTTAATTTAACACTTAACTTAACATCAAATTCAGAAATCAAAAGATCAAAAGAATCTGCAAGCTTCCTTACGAGAGAGGTCTGAAATAAAATAAACGTCAAACATAAAACAAAATTTAAAATAATTTTAAATAAAGCAAACTCTATTCCTGAAAGAGTTACACAATAAAATAATTAATATGGAATCAAATGTTGAAAACTAAACGTTACGGGTCTTTCGTCTATTGGCTCTACGAAGCGTGTCCCACGGGGTACCTACATTTACCAAACAGTAAACATTACCCCTAGTGTAAGTTTTTATGTCAAGCAAACGCAAACTATTTCGATTCCGTATTTATGTCAATTTGTATGAAAACTATATAAGCGCGCTACTCGCCGCTAGAGGCGCTAATACAGTTTTCATACAAATTGACATAAATACGGAATCGAAATAGTTTGCGTTTTTTTGACATAAAAACTTACACTACGGGCAGTGTCCATGATGCGTTAACGAAACTTAGATATCCCCTTAACATTTACTCGAAATCTAAGAGGTGGCCCATAAAAATGGTTTTATTTCTTTAAGTAATTAAAGAGGGGGAAATTTTTTATTGCAACTCAAAAAAAACTGTGTTGCACACCTAAATTACTAAAATGGTTACTAAAGTGGTAAGATTGTTGAGCAGTTAGTGCAAATCCTGATAACCGAGTTTCTCTTTTTGTTGCTTTAGAGTGATAAAATTAGCACGTTTTATTTTTCTGCGCTATAACTACCTATAAAATGTTATAATCCATAACGATATTATTTCGACACTGCACACGATCCAATAGTCAACACTGCATTCATGCATCCTAAGCTTGAAGACGCCAATTAGTGTATTTACTTTACAATCCACCAAGAACGCACCCGCATTACGTAATCTCTATTAGACCATACTGTTCCTACCAGCTTATAAATTGAAGACGATCTAAAAATAGGGGTCTATTTTTATCACTCATACAGACAGGTCTTAATAGAAATGTGATACTTTTAGAAGGCTCTAATTAGAGAAACTTCACACTTTAAGAAAGGACCAACAATCAAAAAGAGACGCCTCTGTTAATAGATTTTATTTCAAAAAGTGTAACCAATTAGCATTGAGATGTAGACGTGGCATCATTAATAACAATTATAAAGAAGTATCTACTTTTAAACTGCATGGTGCAAGTCATGGTAAACAGGACTGCTACAAACCGAATGGTGCTCCCACACATCATCATCATCATCAGCCATTTTAATGTCCGCACTGTTGGGGCACTGGCCTTCCGTATAGATGGATAAAGAGAACGGGCCATGACATGACACACGACACATCACGCGGGCCCAATGCGGGTTGGTGGGTGGCAAATGCAGCCGGGACCAACGGCCTAACGTGCAAGGATACATTTACTCACAAATGATAGGAATTGTTAGATTATGTTAGGAATTTTTAAATTTTTTGAGTGCTCCTAAACTCTTTGTTTAGAATGTTTACCAATATTTCTAGCGTGAAAAAATTTCTTACAAAATGAAGTAAGTATTAGAAAAAATCCCGCCAAACTAGCTCCAATGAGACTTCAACCCACGATCTTCCACTGTTCATGTATTCAAGAGAATACGCCTGGACAGTGTAAGGTTTTGGGTCCCATCGCAGCTGGATGTGAAACAGGTCGATTTTTTCATTATACTTTATTTTTAATAATAAAAATAGCATTGTGGATGCAATAAAAAAGATTTTTTTTATTGCTAGCAATAATTGCTAATAATAAAATATTGTCTTTCACGTCTTACTAAATCTAAAACACTCTTAAACTAAAGCTGCGCCCCAAAGCGTCGCACCCGCGGAATTTCGGAATAAAAAAATAGCATACGACCTATTCTGAGACCTACCAAATATACACAAAAAAATCATAAATATCGGTCAAGCCGTTCGGAGGGGTTAAGTACTTATTATTGTAAAAAACGAAATATATGTAGCTTACTTCCGCAAAAAACAAAACAGCATTTGGTGTTGGTTTTTCGCACGAACTAGCACGAACTATCTCCTGAGGATGCCCCGGGTTGGGGCGAAACACGTGTAGAGTGGTCTAATCGGTGACGGTGCAAGGTGTATTGCTGTCTTGCTAGATGCAGGTATTGTGCACTGGTGTTTTCGTGGTGTGCATGTGCAATTTTTTGCGGGCGGGCGGGCGGTGCATCTTGCATGTTTTGTTTTTTGCGGAAGTAAGCTACATATATTTCGTTTTTCACAATGGTTAGGGAATAGGGACTTCCGCCAAGTGACGCCTGATTCAATCAAATAAGTACTTATTAGATTTAACTTTAATAAATACTAAATCAACCTGCCTCCTAATATAACTATTTCCCAATAGAAATCGAACGGCATTGGTAAATAAAAAAAAAATAAAAAAATTTAGTCTTTCATGGTCATGCATAATCATTAACACTGTAAATTTTGCGAAAAGCAGGATTTTTGTAAGTGCGCGCACGGTATTCACCGAAACAAACAATCTCACCCATGCTTCATGCTCGGTTTGCCCGCATCCTTTTCACGTAAAAACATAGCTTCATATAAAATATGACATAAAAAGACATAAAATGTTAAAGTTTGACCATAAGAAAGAAGGAAAAAGATCAAAGAACGTTGTAACATACAACAAAAATACCAAAACTGCTTTTGCGGGTCGCCAGTTCTATGATTTATCAATGATATTGTATAATAAAGTAAATAAAATCTTAAACATATATTCTAAAACTTCTCATAATGTTAAAGCTACTATAAGTGAGTGGCTAAAAGGTTTAACCTACAGTGAGATAGAAAATCTTTTACAACCTGTGAAATAATAAGTATGTCAAAATTAAATAGAATAAAAAGTACATTGATTCTTAAGCTTATATAGCCGAACATACACACTCTTACACACACACACACACACACACACACACACACACACACACACACACACACAAAACACATACACGCACACACACAAACACATACACACAATCACACACACATGTTTATATATACAAAATAGATAGGTACACACACATGGAAAGTAAAATGTAATTTTATATAAGGTTTTAGTTTTTAAGTCTTGTACTTACATAACTAGATGTACAGAAATCGATATGGAAGTGCGGTGCCTCCTGGCACAGATATTTTTATCTCAAAAAGGAGGCTCCAGAAATCTATGTAATTGTTTACTCTAGTTACAAAATAAATATTTTTGATTTTTTTGATTTTGATTTTGATTTCTTATGAGTACATTAATGGGCCGAATGAATGCCAATGACTTCAAAAACACCCTGTATATAATCAAAGCTCAAAGATTATTAGCTAACTAACCAATACTAATTATAATTTTAGGCTTCTGTAAAATGTTAATGTCATAAGCATAACCAGTTCGTTTCGGCTATTGATCCTAATAATTAATCATGATAATTAAATCAATATCCTTTAAGTAACTTGTATTGGGTTTTTTGCTTTCTTCCGTTTCGAGCGTAGGCAGGTAATTGCTCTATTCGTAAAAAGCTACACATTACTTACTATTTTCATATTATTCAAATGTTATTTCTGCAAAAACAATGTTGTGTTCGAAAAAAGCTACACATAACTTACTATTTGTTTGTGAATATTGTGAATGCAAAAAAGGAAAAATTTAAATAACTTACTATTTATTTATACAAAAAAGGCAAAAAAAGCCAATTTAATTTGATTTTCATGAAAATTAACATAAAGCCTCGTCTCCACTAAGCAACATTTCCGCTCAACATGTTCGACAACGTTGCACAACTGAACAGGACACTTTTGTTTATGGCGGAAACACACGGTTCACTTTTGCCTTTCAATTTGGATGGAGCAACCAAATTGAACAATGAATGTCAATGTGCGCTTGTATTTCAGCGCCTTTCAACCAAAGTGAATCAATTTGGTTGAACCGTGTAGTATTAGCATTAGGCGCGTCATTTTGTCGTGCGATGTTGAGCAACGTTGCTGAACATGTTGAACAGCACGTGTTGCGAGTCAAGCCAATGTTGCCTAAAGGACGCGAGTTGAGTAAACGGTAGAGTAGAGTGGTAGAGTACTAACTATACTAATGTAGACATCTTTGGTAGAGCAGAGTAGGTACTGAAATTTGGTAGAGTAGAGTAGCTAGCACCGCGGGCAAGCTACTTTACCGCTCTACTCTACCGTTTAGGTACTCTACCCGTGTATAGCAGCCTGCAGAATATTAGAATATTATTTGCTCAAAAACCACAGCAACTTTAAATATTGAATCAAAATTTAATTCTTTTCTACATACAATTTTAGAGTTGAAACATGAATAAATTGGAAGACTGATAGGATTAGATAAGGGTCATATTGACCTTGGCTTGCATGTAATAATATTAATGTGTGCTTTGTTAAGGATTTCTATTACTAATATTATAAAAAGGAAAAGTTTGGTTTCTTGTTTGTTTGTTTCTAAAAAAATACTGGAGGGTTTCAAAAATTCTTTCACTATTAGAAAGCTCCTTTCTTCCTGAGTGACATAGGCTATAACTTATCCCGATATTACCACGGGAATGGGTAAAAACGCCATTAGTATTTGCTGTTTTCAATGGATTTGGGCATTGGTTTTCTTATAAGGGGCATATATCCCGTAACGTAATTTACATAAATTAGCCTCAGTTGAAAAGTTTTTTCTCAAAAACTATTCAATTCAAGACATGGCTGCCAAAAAAATTTAAATATGTAAATCTAATACTTATATATGTCGCAGGAATATGACAGTGATTTCACGAAATCCCTAGCGATACCACGAAATCACGGAAGATGTGGTATAGCCTTATTTACGACGTCTTCTTCCTAAACAAGTTCAGTGATATGTCATTTCACTAAACTAAATCTAGTGAAATGTCAGAAAAGTGGATTTCAGAGGTGAGAGTTTGCCTCGGAAGTCCTGTAGAACACGTGATAGGTTAGAAATTTAAGACGACCGCGAAGCGCAGCGAAGCGATCCGCGACTTCCGATACAAACTCGCTCATACCTGCCACCTGCAGCCGTGAGCTTATACTGTTATTACTTCAGTCATTCTTCATTTCACTAGATTTAGTTTAAAGAATTGACATATCCCTGAACTTGTTTAGGAAGAAGACGTCGTAAATAAGGCTATACCACATCTTTCGTGATTTCGTGGTATCCCTTGGGATTTCGTGAAATCTCTGATTTTCTCATATCCCTGCGACATATTATACATATAGGAAGTGTCGTGATTGAGAGATATATTTTTAATTATTTTTATCATCCGGTATCAAGCTCATTGTTTTATTGGAAATGGTTTCATTCGGTCGTTTAATATTTGTTAGAAACTTGTAATTTTTCAACGACACATTCCCATACAACATAGTACTAATAAAAACACGGATGACGTGGTTGTTTTAGATTTTCGATAAAATTAAATGCCAAATCAAAATACATAGACCTCTAGATCCTTGCTTCTTGTCCTTAGTTCCCATATAAATCGGCAGATACAAGTGATTGCCTTCAAATACTTTTCTTATATGAAAACGTCGATTGGTAGGTGTCAACGATTGCTCCACCCCTACCATACCGCTTATTGGGCTAGCGTGGTGGGTGAGGAAATATTACCTACAATAGCGACAATATCAGTGTATGTCTGCTTGTTACATTTTCAAGACTGAATCTCTGAACCCTTGTCATTTAGTTAAGATTATAGTATTTTAATAGTTTGTGTGCGCTTGGTTGGGTGCGCTTGAGGATGGGTGCGCTTAGAGGAATACCTCAAATTATAAAAAATAAAAAAATAAATAACTTCTTACAATCACACCAATTATCTAAGCCCATTTTAATTTCATTAAGAAACTGTATCATGGAAAACTTGATAACGGATAAATATATACTTAAATACTTTTTTTTTTGTAAATACATACTTAATATACATAGTAAACACTTACTTACTTAATTATAGTGACAGCAGCATTAATTTTAATACCTAATTTTTTTTTATGTGCTTTCAAATAGTTTAGATATGTAATCCAGAACATAGTTAACTCGATACCAAGTGTATCATGAGGGTGGAGAACCTGGTATTCCTAATGACAGGTTTCGGCTTAGTGTAGATGTACCAGTCTCCTTTCATATAAATGTTCAAATGATTTATGGGTATTGTAATTTATATGTAAAGGGAAAATAAATGATTTTTTACTTTACTTTTTACCCATTCTACTGAAATTTGGCATAGAGATAGTAAAGAGTAACACTCGCGTACGTAATATTAGTATGGATACATTAAGCTAGCTATACACTCGCGCGGCGTGTCCTGCGCCTGCGCACGATTTAGGGCCGCGCGATAGCTTATCGGCGGATAGTTAACTGCATCGATCGTGTGATTTTTCTATTGGACTGCGCTATGTAGGTCGCTTACGATGTGAGCCGATAAATGTGCTGTTGCGGAACACTTAATTTCTTTCTTAGGAGAGCGAAATACTCCCGCTTTTTGAGGCGTAAGATTTTTAGAATAAAAAAGCTATCATGGCGCGTGCAACTGCTTCAAAATATCGGGCACTCGATGACAAAGTTAAAACACGGTAAAAAAAATATCGTTTTTCTTATTAGTTATACTGAAATTGATCATGCAATTTTAAAATCTTGTAAGTATAAATTAATCATGGTATTTTCGATGATGTAATTGCTTTTTAATTAGGATTGCCAGTTTTGTTTCAATTAACGATTCACGATCTTCATGGTGATACAAGACCGACACACCGACAGTCATGAAAAAAGTGCAGAAAAGCGGGCACTTGCTTTATTTTCATACGCATGCTCAATTACACTTTTTTTATTTCAGATCAGCTAATTGTTATATCTCTACACTATCAGTTTTATCGAAATGCGAAATCGATTAAATAAAAGCCATATAATAACAAACACTTTCCCATTTTCCCCACTGCGGAAAAAGATTGAAACTTTGTTCACGTTCCAAACAGCAAACTCAACTTACGAGAATGTTTTAATTTTTGGAAGTTTGTGAATGTGAAGAGATTCTCAAAGTTGTTTCATTTGATTATCAAAAAAACAAACATTTATCCAACATATTTGACACCGAAGTTATTGTGAAAATATACTGAAAGTTTTATTTAAATGACCATGAATTGAGCAAAAATATGAAAATATAAAATATGAAAATAAAGCAAGTGTGCATGCCCTTTTTTTGCAAAGAGGTTTATTTAATATTTGGTAGAATATAATTTTAATAAAGTTATATAAATTCTAATACGTAAGTATATTGTTAATTAACGCATTACCTATAAGTTGGAATAGCAAAGAATTTCATATCGATCATTAAAGTTTTCAATGCACATTCTAAGCAATAGTATTGATTCATATAAGTACGCAGTGAAATAAAAATAGTCTAAGGCTTGTCATTGACCTCATTTAGATAAGCACAAATAAAATGGTTGTGGGCAGTTTGCACATGGCCAGTTGATTAAAACTAGTTCTCACCTAGTGTAGGAGTTCTAACTTTCGCGATGGTCGTTCACGGGATGGGTGACCAAAAATGTATTATCTCGAGCTCCTTCCTGCTTCGGAAGACACTTATTGCCGTTTGCAGTCATTAATACCCACCAATCGGAATTGGGCACGCGTGGTAGGTCATGGCTCTATCTTCTTTTCTGAGGAGAGGCCGGGAGGACTGTGCCCGAGCAGTGGTGACATTAAATGATGTAAGATATAGATAAAAGCATGAACATTGGATAATTCTTCCCAGCAAAGTGACTTGGCACTTCCATTTTTTGCGCCAACTCCAATTTTGCGAATAATGCCCGGGTTACACGAGGCTAGTTTTTCAAGCTAGGATAGCAAGCTAGTTCTCAACTAAACTGTCCTGGCTTGCTAACCTGCCTTGAAACATGCTAGTTCTGTTTACATGAGGCTAGTACTATTGTAGTAACTGAGGTGACCGCACGTCCAAAAAAACATTATTCGGCTGAAACACTGTGCTAATTCGCCCTAGATGAACTAGAAGAAGAATTACAAAAACAGGTGCGGATTTTAAGAAGAGATGAACGTGGATCATCTGCTTTACTTTGGAAGAATTTCGTAATTTAGCACTAAAAAAATTTTGTAGTGCTGAATTACGTTAAGACTTATCATTATAACTTGGAAGAGTGGCATCCCACAGACATTAATGATCACGGTACAGTTGTACACACTTTAAATCAATCTCCGTGCTTAGTTAGGGCATCTTAAAAACACGACGCAGCTACAAAAATAAACAAAACACGTGGTCCCTGCTGATTTGACAACTAAAAACTAGCTCGCCAGCCACATGCACCAGGATTGTAAAATCAGTGGTGGGGGGCGCTGCTAGCCTAAAAAATAGAACGCCATCCTATTAAAACTTTTCTGGCTTGTAAAGTAACTTACTAGCTTAGAAATGAAGCTAGCTTTGTCTACACGAAGCCAGAAGTAATAGCTTGCTAGCTTACTAACACTAGCTTGCTACCCTAGCTTGAAAAACTAGCCTAATGTAGCCCGGGCATTACAGCTAGTTGGATGAGAAATGGTCAGATAAATATAAGGTTAATACAATACTTATCCTTAATTATTTTCTGTCTTATAAATTTACGAATGTAAAAAAGGTAAAATAAAATATAAATAAAAAAATTAATTAGTTCTCGTAAGATCACACGAACGCTTTCCATCAACAGTTTCAAGACAATTAAATATAAATTGCAAACCGACAAAAGTGCAATCTTCGTCAACTACTAATTATTCATATGCTATCATTTCAGTAGTTATTAAAATGAACTTCCAATTCAAAAACAAATGACTTTCAATCATCCTGCTAGAGTGATAAAGTCTAGAGTTAAAAGACTTTTGAAAAGCGCATAAAAATTAAAGCGCTGGTTTGTAATTTGAATAAGTGTTCTCTCTAGTGTCACAGCTAGTATGTTAATAGTATAAAACGTACAGTTAATTTTAAGCAAAGGACCTTTAATTACATCGTGTTTAGAAGTGATGAAGTCATGAGAAAATATTTCTCGTACACGCTGAGAAATAATCATTAAGGATGCTCTTAATATTCAAAGGACTAATCATTTGAAAAGTTTGTGCACCGGAAATCGAATTTTCAGATACTTAGGTTTTTAAGATTTTAAATTATTTTATGCATTCACAATGCTTTTCTGTAATTGTAGGAAAATTGTGATAGAAAAAGCCACCGGCCCTGCAAGTAGCTTTCAGGCGGGATTCCCGGAGGCGCAGGTTCGAATCCCGCTTGAAAGCTACTTGCTCCTTTTCTGAAGTTATTTGTAATACCAAAACCTTCTAAAATCTTCAAATTCTTTTCCGATGAAAACCGCATCTTGCGGACAAACATACCTACATACATACGGGTCAAAGTGAGAACCTCCTTTTTTGAAGTCGGTTCATATAGGTACTAAAACCTTGTCGTAAATGTAAAAAATACTTTACGGGTCAAAATGAGAACCTCCTTTTTTGAAGTTGGTTAATATAGGTACTAAAACCTTCTCCTAAATGTAAAAAATACTTTCCTTAAAACCGCATCAAAATCAGTAAAAACGACGTCCATGTATGTACCCACCCACACATATCAAGCACTCCATTCAGCGAAGCAAAATAGTTTTAGTAAACAATCTTGATATGTCTCGTTATCTAAGAAATGCATTTAAAAATAAGAAAGAGGTAGGTATTTTTACATACATTTTCCATTTTATAGTATGAAAAGTGTTTCATATTTTTATTATTGCATTTTATAGTAAAAGACACGTTAAGATTGTTTCGGTAAAATCTTTTGCTCCACTGAATAGACTGTAGTTCAATGTACTTATACGTACAATACGTACATGTACGTATCTTCCAGGATTCGAATCCAGAATCGTCAGTGTAGTACGCAAGATCGCTACCGTTAAGTTTATACGCAGTTTTATACATAGCTTAAATACAAAAGCGGAAATATTTGATCGTTACTTATAAAACATTTAACCCAACTATTATTTATAGTAGGTATCATATTAATCTTAATTCACAAGTAATAAGTTAATGGCCATCATTACCAAAAAAAAACTCAAATTGACACATCGTAAAAGGCATCAATAATCACCTTCCGATAATAGCGATAAATAGCAAAAAATCATTTTTATACGTAAAAACTAGTTCCAATAACGAATAACGATAAGAATTCCTTGCAAAAAATTTAGTAAAGAAAATTAAAAATCATTGTCAATCAATCAGCTGATCTAAAAAAACTTTGATAAAAAATAAAACGATTGTACGCAACTATCGGATGTCAATAAACTGATATGTGTTTTGCATAAATTACATACGTAATGAATGAATTCTATTACGTACCGTTCCAGTTAATTATAACAATACTATTTGTCAGATAGATACGGATAATAATGACAATTATAAAGTTTTAAATGAGTATAAGTTTTCTGGCACGTGCTCTCTTATTCAAGCTCCAAATAACTTCCTAAAAATTTCCTTTTCCAATTTCAATCTATTCTAAATGAAACCAATAGATAATGACTAAAATGTGAAACAGGCATTTATTTACGGTTAGTACAAGTTTTTCTTACTACCGATATCAGCAAGTGATTCCAATTTCGTAATTTCACTGATAAGCAACTAACTCATACAAGTCCTTGATAAGATCAAAGTATTGTAACGATCGAAGCAAAGGGTTAAGGTTTGAACTTTGCTTACCGGTCTGCGCCAATCATATAACGCCAAAAACTTAACCATAGGTACTATTAATTTGTCAAAACTACTTCCTTTGATACTGACCTTACAATCATGATACTGGCCACTGAAAAGAAAACACACTTTTCCGCACAAACTTTTTCAGAATTTTCTCAAAAAGAAAAACAGAACACTGTTAAAAATTTTAAATAGCGGTGTTGTTTTGTTTTTATTTGTCCGGTTTCAGATTGGGTATGTTTATTTATTGTTATTTTTATCAGTGCAGCGTGATGTGGTGATAGCGCGTGTTGTACGAACGTCCGCGTTACGAGGCGCGCTGATGTTGACTATACCGCCGCATGGGCACATGGGCAGACCCGGTGTGACTATTTCGCTATTGTATACGCCTGTACTTCCTGTACATTGCATTGGACACGAGACTAGGGATTAAGTTCTAAGTTGTACATCTCGGGAACACTACAGGGCTTAGAGAAACTTAGAGAAACGGAAACTTTATACGTTACGATAGTACTTTTTAACAGGATGCAATAGTGTTGATTTCTAGGCAACTTATTTTTGCATGATAAATATTGAGAAACAATGATTAAAACTTCAATCTTTTCTTATTTTGCATATTTTTATTTATCATCGATTTATTAACTAAGTAATTTATTATTTTAAGAAAAATATTTAGGTATTGCTAATTATTTGTTACTTATTCGCATACAGCTATAGCTCAAAAACTTATACATGCTGGAGTTTTAAAACCACTAGGTACATAAAAAGACAAAATATTAGCCTTATTATTAGTCGTAAAAAAATTATTTCGTTCGTATCAAAAACATAACAGATTCACAATATGGGAAAGTGTACAAGAGAAAGTAATTTCATCTGTTATCTAAACTCTATGATAGTAAATTTTGGAAATTATGTCGGAATCTGTGTGGGCTCTTGGTCCGACGTGGGTGCAAGAAAATCATAAAAATATATGTATTTTCTACAAAACCATTTTACCGAATCGGAACAACTCGCTTTGAAACGTGTTAGCACGTTAGTGCTTGTATAGTTTTAGACATACTTTTTTATTTTCATTTTCGTTTTATTCAGAGCGCCATTTTCTTTTTTTTTTGCATTTGAAATACAAGTTTTGAAGAAATATTTGTATTTTATCCGACCATTGGCGGTTATTTAGTATCATAACATAATTCATTATACATACATGACGCCCATATCTGGCATAAGTTTTCCACAGAGTCTTCCACAACAATTGCTTCTGTGCTTCCCGCATCCAGCGGCTTCCCAAGACTTTTGTATAAGAAGATTTTAATATTAATCTGTAGCTCTAGCACGAAAACTTGTCGTTAAGGTAATCGAATAACCGAAGCCCCCCTTTTATGTTTATTTTGTTATAGTTGCGTCTACCTGTTGCTGTTATTAAAATCGAGCATAAACGGCAAAAAATCACATTTGTTGTATGGGAGCCTCATTTAAATATTTATGTCTAGCTATCACGGTTCATGAGATACAGCCTGGCGACAGACAGACAGACGAACATACTTAGTAATAGGGTCTCGTTTTTTACCCTTTGGGTACGGAACCCTAAAAAGTAATACAGGGTGTTTGTTTGGTCAGTTGCAAGCCCGAAACTACAGCTTGTACTCATGAAATTGAACAACTTTCCTCAAGAAACAAGGGTCGAAATCTGAAACAAAAATTATGGGAGACCAATTTTTTTTTTTTCACATTTTTATGAGTACCAGCTGTGGTTTTGGGCTTGCACCTGACCAAACTAACACCCTGTATAAGTACCTACCTATATTTATCTGCAAGTCAGTCTTCATATCACAAGGTAGGTAATAATGAATTAGGTATTAGTCTAATCAGGTACAGTCAGCTTCAAAATGATCTAAGCGTCTAAAACCTCCAAAAATATCTGAACATATGACAAAAATCTGCCTTATCTGAAGAAGTTAAGGTGCATTTTCATTTGTTGATTGACTAATGACAACAAATGAAAGTACACCGTAAAGTATTGTGATAAGAGTGTTTTTTGTCAAATGTTCAGATATTTTTGGAGGCATTGGACGCTCGGATAATTTTGAAGCTGACTCTACATAGAAAATTGTTTTTTTTTTATTACTACAGTTAGAGAACGCGTCAAGTCCTAATCCTGATCGAAGTTATAAGAACGTTGATATGTGTTCTACAAGTGCTTTCATTTTCACCGAACTTTGAACTCTGCGCGTGTTGACATAAGAGTGTGTTGACCTGGTTCTGGTGTTTGAAGAGTGTAAATATGAATACAGATGAATACACCGAGTGTATTGTTAAGAGTTTTCGCTGTGAACGAATGTTCTGCACCTTGAACTTAACTAAAAAAGTGACATGCTATGAAGACGTTGTTGTTCGTTGAATTGTTAGCGAAGATAAAATATTTTGAATACTAGGTACTTACTAGTTTCTTAAATTGTATAAGTAGGTTCTGTATATATACTTAAGCGAAATCTTCGGAAAATAGGAGAGCATGCTTTTGTATACTTATTTCATTTGTGTGTATTCTGCGCCTAAAAATATATGTAGGTAAAGACAAATTAATGTAATTATCATAACTAACATCATACCAAAATGATTTGAAATAAGAGCATTTTCTTCTGTACCTACTTGTGATGATTTTCGGATTAAGACAGTATTTTTTTATCTCGGTTTTCATAAAAATAATCCTTTATACCTACTTACCCAATTTTTGTATGAAAAAATGTAATTGGCATTATTTTTTATTGGGTAGATATTTTGGGTTCTTTTTTTAATATAAACCTAGATAAATACTGTCTTATTCAAAATAACAACACAAGTTCAGTCAATCATGCTCAAATTTAAAATTATTTTGGTATTACGTTTGTATGAGAGACTGACGTTGACGTGTCGCGGGCCACTAATTAATCATGATACTTATGGAAATTTTTATTTAATGTTGTAAATAAAGCTTTTTTTAGATTGTTAATGTAATTATTGCTCTATAACATAAACACTCAGTAAATTAGGTGCTGTGCTTAGCATTTGTGGACTATGAGAAGGCATTTGACTCAATCGAGACCTGGGCAGTTCTGGAATCATTGCAGCGTTGCCAAGACGATTGGCGGTATATCCAAGTATTGAGGAGTCTCTACAACGCCGCTACCATGGCCATCCAAGTACAAAATCAGCAGACTAAACATATTCCCATGCATCGAGGTGTGAGACAAGGGGATGTGATATCCCCGAAACTGTTCACAAATGCTTTGGAGGATATGTTTAAAACGCTGGACTGGAAAGGACGTGGCGTTAACATCAACGGCGAATACATCTCACACTTGCGATTTGTGGACGACATCGTCATTGTAGCCGAAACGTTGCACGATCTTCAACACATGCTGAACGGCCTAGCTGATTCCTCTCAACGCATCGGTCTTCGGATGAACTTGGACAAAACCAAGGTAATGTTCAATGAACATATTATTCCGGAACCGATTGCAGTACAAGGTTGTACTCTCGAAGTTGTCTCGGAGTACGTATACCTCGGGCAAATTATGCAGTTGGGTAGAAACAACTTTGAGAAGGAAGCCAACAGAAGAATACAGCTAGTCTGGGCAGCATATGGGAAGCTTCGTCGGGTCTTTACGTCGCCTATTCCACAAGGTCTAAAGACGAAATAAGTCTTCAACCAGTGCGTCCTACCTGTTATGACATACGGAGCCGAAACGTTGACACTCACGGCAGGGCTGGTTCACAAATTCAAGGTCGCTCGGCGAGCTATGGAAAGGGCTAAGCTCGGAGTTTTTCTGAAGGATCGAATCCGGAACGTGGTAATCCGACAGAGAACCAAAGTAATCGACATAGCCCACCGGATTAGCAAACTGAAGTGGCAGTGGGCCGGCCATATAAGCCGCAGAACATAACCGCTGGGGTAAACGAGTCCTAGAGTGGGGACCGCGTATCGGCAAACGTAGTGTAGGACGCCCTCAGACTATGTGGCGCGATGATCTTTGCAGAGTGGCTGGCAAGAGCTGGATGAGAGCAGCCACTGATCGTGCTCGATGGCGTACTCTTGGAGAGGCCTATGTCCAGCAGTGGACGTTAATAGGCTGATGATGATGATGATGATGATGAAATTAGGTTTGTTAAGAAACCAATTAATAATAATATTTTGGAAAGGAGAAAACAGATGTATATTTTACTTCACAACTAATGACAAAAAAAGATTAGTTATAAACTACGAGTAAGTTTGTAAAAACCTCTACATTGGCGAAAAAAGAACTTACTTAGTCCCGACTCTGGAATATACTCATTTAAGTAAGACGTATACAAAGTCATGTCCAAAAAATCACATTAATTCATGAGGTGATTTCATGAAGTAGTTTGATTGGGTGGACAATGGCAACATTCAATACTGACAGAGCGTGAAAATCGGCTGTCGACACTACTTTTTGTGTCAATGTGTTGCCAGTGCGCAAACGTGGTGTATTAAAAACAGTTTTATGAGAAGTAAATTTTTATGAGAACTTGTAAGCGTTAAAATGATTTTCCTGTTCTAGAATTGAAAAAAGTGTTACATAGTCTTATCTTATGATTTTAAATTATTTATATGCATTCAAAATATGAAATTATTTAACGGAATATAGTAAATCGACCGACTAAAAACTATTACTAAATTTACCGACTAAAATATTAGGTTTGTTTGCGAAAAAATAGGTTTAGTTTAGGTTAGATAGGCGATATTTCTGTCGTTAAAAAAGTATTTTAGTCGATCGTATCCTTATTTATCTTTTGGAAAATTTGTAATAGATAAAAAGCCACTATAACCTCACAAGTAGATTTTCGGACGATCGGAGTTTTTTCTTTTGTCAATGTATTTTTTTTTATCAAACCAACCTATGTACCTACTATCCTACCTTTTCTAGTTCTAGAAATTCACAATCATAGAGCTACCTAAGCTGCCGACAGATATCCAGACTTTACAAAGGTACCTTGTTGTCAACAGATCCCTAAAACAAAGAATGGGATCTATATTAAGAGTTGTAAATTGGATTTGGTAATGATGAACGAATTAAATCTTGTCAACTGCAAGGAAATGAGTTGTGACGTTGACGAATGACAGGAAAATGGGACGCTTGACAGTGGGTCAACTGAGTTTTTTATATAATCGCGAAATAGAACTTCAAATACACGTGTAGAATAATTACTTTTATAATTATTGATGAAGGGATTATAATCATTTCTAAGAATTAAGCACCGAACTATTTATAAAAAATAAAACAAATTAATATAACCTACTAAATAGAAATTTATAACTACTTATTTATAAGTATTTCCTAAGAAAATTTAGGAAAATCATCAATATATCCTACACTTTAAATAAGTTATATGTAAATTAATTATTATTTCAACTTGCTTATTTATCAATTGAACAAGTGCAGACACTGTTAAAGAATCTAGATTCGCCCAAACTCTAAGTCCTAGGTTAAGGTCCTAAGTCCAGGTCCTGACGACCTACCAGCTCGCCTCCTTATCAACTGTTTTCAATTGCTAACCAGGGCAATATGATTGAATACAAAAATAATTATGGAATTACTTTGTACTTAGTAGGTATGTATCGATAGAAAGAGCTCAAGTCGGACAACAAAACAAAATTTACCGAAAAATATATTTATTCTTTCGAGAGTCACGGACTTATCAAATTGCCCTCGTATAAAGTTTTAATCCATAAAATATCTATTCCAAAGTGTAAAACTATTAAGGAAAATATAGTACAGAGGAATCTCACGAATCATAAATAACAATGTTGCTTTATGGGTCACACCTTTAATGATATCACGATAAATGGGGTAGTAGAAATAGACCTAACATGACACAACTATTACCGTATGCCTATTTGTTGTCTAATTGTGTAACAGTTACACGACAATTTGTTACATTACTGTCATATCATATTAAATTTATTGCCATTGATGACTGACTTGGCGCAGGGGTACCTGCCTGCGGCGCCAGAGGTCTCGCGAGACGGGGTTCGATTCCCGAACAAGACAAAATTTGTGAGCATGAACACACACAAATAGAGGAATTAACACTAATTTATAAAAATAAATATAGGAAAAATGTGATGGTGAACGAGCCCTAATGTAGCTTTCAGGCGGGACTTATAGGTCTCGTGGTATTTTACTAACACATTTTTCCTATACTTACAAGAATTGCATTGTGAAGGCATAAAAAAAAACTTTTTTTTATATAAATTTAATAATTTGATTTCAGTTGTGTACCCTATGTCGCTCTATTCAAATATATGAAATTACGCGCCTTAAGAATTAATAATTTTAAATATTCCGATCAAGAATAAAATTCAGAAAGCTTGTCAGTATGATTCTCACAGATCGATCTAAGAAATTCATAATCTGAAAAAATCTAAATAAATAAATATTTTTCTTACAATCACACCAATTATCTAAGCCCGTAGTTAATTCTTAAGAAACTGTGTCTACGTGAACTTGATAACGGATAAATATATACTTATATACTTTTTGTTTGTAAATACATACTTAATATACATAGAAAACACCCAGACCAAGACAAATAGACATGTTCATGCACACAAATATTTGTCTTGTTTGGGAATCGAACCCGAGACCTCTGGCGCAGAAGGCAGGTAGTTTACCCCTGCGCCAAATCAGTCGTCAAAAAAAAAAATGTGTGTGGAACATAATTAAATTATATGGAATTCCAGGCTTTCTGAATTAATAATATGAACTCAGATTATGAACTCATATAGACATTCGGGGTTTTAATCTAAATCAGTGCTACCTATCTAACTAACTAAGGAAATTATACGAATCTATTAATCTCCAATAACGTTACGCCATTTTATTATAGGAAAAATATGGCATAACATTATCATTAATCAACAAAACAAACAATGATCAAACCGTATATATGTAAGAGACAACACAATGTTGACGGAAAATCAAAAACGAATCAGAATGAAATTAAAGCTTGCCACTTCCTTGTTTGGAATCCGAGCATTAAGTAAGCTAATATGTTGTTTCTTCAGGCTGTATCGGCTTATTTGCCCATAATAATTGATTGTCACATGACACAGAATGACAGTTGCCGAAGAGTGCGGCTTTTTCTAGGTGCCAATGGTTTGTTCCTCTTGGTACGCCTGGTTGGCTGCGAAGTTTTCGTGGGAAGTGGAAATTTTCATTGAAGTGTTTCATGCCATTCTAACTTATTATCTAACATGAAAAAGCTGCGTACTTTGGTTTACTTATTTATGATATTTCATTGCGTCGAGTTTGTTGATTTTAATTCATTTTTAGTTAGGCACGTATGATCATTGAACTGATATAACTTTTACGGATTTAAACGAGCAATTAGAATTTTACAATTAGCAAAAACTAATACCTATATATTTTGTATTTCAGAATATTAAGTAGCAATTAAGTACACTCTTGACCACGGCTCCTGAAATGGTGGCAAAACGTAGGGAAAAACGTAAAGGCTTTTTCATGTCTCATATTCTGAAAGTAACTCCTAACTTGTCTAAAATGCGGGTTGAAAGTGGTATGTGGCGGCCCTAGGGCCGTTATGAAATTTAAAAAAGGAATAGGAGGGGTCATGTCAAAATCTGTAATAGCGTCTACACACGTTCCGATCCGACAGCCGATTTTGTCTGCTCACAGACCAAATCTGTGCTACTCACGTTCCGATTTGTCTGGGAGCAGACCGAATCGGAGGTCGGATAGGAACGTGTGTAGAGTCTTTAAGTATCTCTTTGGACGTTTTATTTACCAAAGGTATTCAGCCAACGGCACAGAAGCCTATACAGCCATGTTTAGCTATTATATAAAATAATTAATATCGTAGAATTATTATTTTAATATCTAAAACATTGTTTTTTAAAGAATGCGTTTTTAGAAACAGATCGTACCAAATAAGTTATTTGTAACATAAAAAATCATTTATTTCATGGAATTGCAAAGAGTCAAACACTAATCAAGACTGTATGGACTTAGTTTCCCTTGCCTTCCCTAAAACAGAGAAAATTAACAAAAAAGTTATAGTCTTCCGAAAATTCCGCGGCCATAGGAAAAATATTTTTTAGATTAACTATTTCTGCTTATTTTTACTTTCCTCATATTCAAAATGAAAAGTAGAGTGTTTACTTCGGGCGTATGGACCCATAACAGTCTCGAACTATCGGCGCCCTCACTTCGTTCGTGCGCCAAAACACTCGACTGTTATGGGTGCCATACATCCCTTGCTAAACAATCTACTATTTAAAACTCATAAAATACAAATATTTTCTAAATGTTAAATAAATAATGCGGGTTTTAACTCCTCTAAGAAGTCTTCTCTTTTCTAATTGAGTTTATGTTTTCATTATCTCTCATCTTATTTACTAGTTTTTTTAATTAACAATGGCCTTAGCCCTTATCACAGCTGACGTTAAGTGATGATAAGGCTGAAGGTGGAAGCGCACCACTCCTGAAATCCCAATTACTAAGGAACAAACGATTACGAATCATAAGTAATCTATCTATATATTTTTTTAATGCAGGCTGGGATTACTATCAAGCTCGAAGTGGCACCAACCAACTCGCATGTAGTGTAACTCTAGATGTGTCCCAAAGACTCGGTATTTCTCACGCCTCGCACTGGGACCGGTCACCGGACACGGCGATATCATTTATCAAATTCGTTACCGAATTCAGAACACCTTATTAGTGTAGTGCGCGCTAAATGAGGCTCACTTTGATACTGCATTTGGGTGATGCAACAGGGATTGATGCATCATTAGATGGAGTAAACTTTCTCTTTTAAAAATACTACCACAGCTAAATGTTAACTGAATTTTTGTATAAAGCTAAAAATCAGGGAAACGTATTACCGTATCATCATCCATCACCCTTAGGGGTTGCAATTTTCAAAATACTTTCTTAGCGGATGCGTAAGTCACAATAACTATTAGTGTGCCAAATTTTTTGCTCGATCCGTCCAGTATTTTAAGCTGTGCGTTGATAGATCAGTCAGTCATCTTTGATTTTTATATATACAGAAGAAGATTGCATTACTAGCTCAAAAACTTCATGTTCCAGGTGTTGTTGTGGTCGCGTCTACTACAGAGTGACTTAATTTATCAGAGCTTAAGATTTAACACTTAGTTGGCGAGACTTTGTTGGTATGAAAAGTCCATTTTTTTTTCATTTCCGACAAAAAATCTTGCTGTGCGTTGTTCAGTATGAAGGCCTGAAGCCATGGTTAAAGTTTTTGCAACGGTGCCCCTAACACCCTGTATAATATTTTAAAGAGAAAAGATTTGTATTTTAGTTTGTAACGAATAAACTGAAAAACTACTGTACCAATTTTAAAAATTCATACACCATTATAAAGCTACTTTCTTCCTGAGTGACACATGCTTTATTTTAACCTCATATTCCCACGAGAGCGGCTACCACGCGGGTAAAACATACTTCCGCGACGAGCCACTAGAATCTTGGTAAAGAGTATCTGTCGGTCAATTGTGAGCTTACGAAAACCAACCACAAAAATATGATACCAATAACAAAAACCGTACAAAAATAAGCCGTGTCAAAGTTCGCCACCCTTATAGCCTTCTAAACAACTTGCCCCGTTATATATGTTTGCATGGTGTTTGTTTACAATTACTACGTCACGATGACGTGTCGAGAGCTACATCAGAGGTGCCGACGGAGTGACGCCGTAGTACGTCGATAGTGGGACAGGGAATGTATGGAGATAACATTGCATTTGTTAGTTGAAATGTCATAAGGATTTACGAAACACCTTTTGTGCTAGGAAAAAGGAAAAGTTCACACGTTCCTTTTCACGTTCACTGCTATATCAGGTTGATACGACCTCATGCATATCGTTTCCCAGGTGCGGCGTTTAAAATCCTTACCCGCCCGCTGGTGTGGGACGGATATATTCGGTTTCTTTTATAGCAGGAAAGCGATAAATATTATTTTCTAATTGTCTCGTCAAATACTGCAAATATTTCTCAAAAAGACGTATCAGGTCGAAGCGACCTTTTACCGCACCAAGCGTATAAATTATTCATCTAGTGCGCTGATCGGTCGTTAAGACCTGATGATTGATGACCCGATAAACGCACTGGATAACTATTAATTCGTCCAGTGATTTGAGATGTGCAAAGCAAAGGATCTAGTTATGTTAGATATGTAGACGGTGGACGTCTGTAGACACATGTAAAGGTGAGTAAGTAGATCAGGTATTTTCGACCCCATAACGCACCCCACGGTAGTTGAATAGATCCGACATAGCACTGACTATGAAAGTCATTGAAAAAGCTTACCGCAGTGAACGTGCTATCTTGACGGATGAGACTCTAACCATCTGCTATTCAGGTAACCTGCTGCTCTGTCATTTTCATTACGCTTGGCGGAAACGGGCGACGAACCACCACCGCACGACCATCGCAACCGGTGGCGAGCGATAAATAAACACTTTACACGATTTTTCATAGATTTTGTAAGGTCTCGCCGTACACTTGTACCACACACAGACGATGGCGGACATGCGCTTCACCCTACTAAATGTAGGGGCAGAATTTTTGTATTCACTTACCTCTCCATTCATTTGTACGTCTCGGTTAGTGTTTCAGCTCTTTGTCATTTGAGGCGCCGCGTTAGCTAATTGTTACTCAACAGGATAACCGGAGGTCACTTACTGGAGATCCCGCAACCTATATTGATATAGAATTTTACTTATACTCGTATAAGTGGTTATTATCCCTATCAGTAGGGATATCTTGATAGAGACATTGTATCCACTTATCCCTACCAGTAGGAATAGGAATACCTTGGTACGGATAATTGTGTCGAAAGCGGGCGTATTTCCCAATGGATGTTTTAAAGAAACTATGATTTTCCAATTTACTTAAATATGATATAATTTTACTTATACTCGTATAAGTGGTTACCCCTACCGGTAGGGATATCTTGATAAAGACATCGTATCCATTTATCCCTACGAGTAGGAATAGGAATACCTTGGTATGGATAATTGTGTCGGAAGCGGGCGTATTTCCCAATGGATGTTTAAAGAAACTATGATTTTCCAATTTACGTACTGACTAATTCCAATCATCAAATAATTTTATGCCCAATTATTTATCTTTTGACATCATCAATATCAACCATTTAATGTCCTCACTGCTGGGGCACAGGCATTCCTTATGGATGGATAAAGAAAATGGACCTTGATCCACAAAGCATGCGCAATCCGCGGTAGATGTTATCGACTGCAACTGCTGCAGGCGCGACCAACGAAACCGGCCTTCCGAAGCACCGAGCTTAAGCTAACAAATTTTTGTTCACCCATCCCATGACTGACGATTGCAAGAGTTGCTTAATCACTAAAATCGCAGACTGGGCGACAGTACCAAGCTACGTCACTCACGAGGTATATCTTAAACAAGTCGTACTTATTCGAAATGATATGCACATTTCCCATAGCAATAAATGACGTCGCCTAGAAAATAATTTAGAGCAAAATATACAACCTCCTTCTCCCAGGTTCGTTCAGCACATCTATTGTTTAGTTAAGGGCGGTCGCTCATTGTGCATTGTCTGCGCTTTAGTTGTATTAAATATTGTCGGAAGACCGCCATGGTTGGCACGACATGCAGTGATGGAGATGCAACGTGTTGTGAAGGTGAATGGTGGATCTCTCGAACTTGTGTAGGTATGATGTTATGTTGAAAATTTGATGTTTTAGAAGTTTTGTTATGTCAGAAATGAGAGTGAAAGGTCAGGGGGCCGATTCTCACGCAATCGAGAAAAGTTCACATTTATAAGCTCGAAATTCAAATATATAGTGGCACAATCTTTTCTGTTCCGGTGACAGCGGCGCTATGTACGTTTTTCTTTTTTTTGTAGCAATTTACCCGGCCCTGACTTCTAAGACCTTCAGCCGCCAACAGCGCTATGGTTGGACATCAACTTGACAGCAGAATGACATTTAAAAAAACATGATAGTTTCACATTTTGGCCACCGGAACAGAAAAGTTTGTGGCACTGTAACACAGTTTTTGTATTGTCAGAATTTCACAATCAAAAAAGTTCTATCAAAAACCAGTCGAACGCTACGATTGGTACAGGGGGCCGATTCTCAGGCATTCGAGAAAAGTTCACATTTATAAGCTCGAAATTCAAATATAACACAGCTTTTGTATTGTCAGAATTTCACCATCGAAAAAGTTCGATCGAAAACCAGTCGAACGCTACGAGTGGTACAGTGCCCGTAGTGTAAGTTTTTATGTCAAAAAAACGCAAACTATTTCGATTCCGTATTTATGTCAATTTGTATGAAAACTGTATTAGCGCGCTACTCGCCGCTAGAGGCGCTAATACAGTTTTCATACAAATTGACATAAATACGGAATCGAAATAGTTTGCGTTTTTTGACATAAAAACTTACACTACGGGCACAGATCAATAGATGTTCGTATAAGAACTTAGCTGTCAAAATAAATTTGTTGACATGCGGGACAGCTTAGTTTGTTTGAAACGTTCTAACTTTTCAATAGAAACCACAAACAAAATGTTTGAGATACGAATTACCACACTGAAAAAAATCGAATGCCTGAGAATCGGGCCCCCGACCAATAGATGTTCGTATACGAACTTAGCTGTCAAAATGAATTTGTTGACATGTGGGACAGCTTAGTTTGTTTGAAACGTTCTAACTTTTCAATAGAAACCACAAACAAAATGTTCGACATACGAATTACCACACTGAAAAATTCGAATGCCTGAGAATCGGGCCCCTGGCAGTGAAGTTAATTAAAAGTAGTCCTTTATGATCCTTGAGGACTTCTTGAGGAGCTTGCAGTAGTAGTTTCTGCGTTCGGCCCGCGATCGTTGAGGTTAAGCAACTTTAGCAATAGCCGCTCACGGAATGGGTGACCAAAAACTTTTTAACTCTAGCTCCTCTAGTGGGTTAACCTTAGGTGGGTTGAAAATTAAATTCCGTGACTGTACATGTACATGTATTAAGTACTTTCCTATCTATATTGCACCCGTGCGAAGTCGGGGCGACTCGCTAGTTACTTGTATGGTGGAATCAGCGCTCAATCCATACTAATATTATAAATGTGAAACTGTGTTTGTTTGTTTGTTTGTTTATTTGTTTGTTTGTTTGTTTGTTTGTTTGTTTGTCCGTCTTTCACGTCAAAACGGAGCAACGGATCGACGAGATTTTCGGTATGGAGATAATTTTAGAGCTGGAGAGTAACATAGGCTACTTTTTATCCAGGAAAATTATAAAATAAAAATGGTAATTTTGTATAGAAAACCGTTAAACTGTCATACTTCACACAACTGTCATTTCTTAGCCGCTTCCAAAGAGAAGGTATGTCAAAGAGTATGTAATCACTGACATTTTTGCCGCTTAGGATTTCTTTTTTTTTTTAATAAGTGACATTGTGTCAGGCAGGTGATACGAAGTTCGAGTCCAATAAAATTTATATGGCAAAACAACGTTTGCCGGGTCAGCTAGTTAATAAATAAATAAATGAATAGCTGTATACCTACAAGCAGAAGTATAAGGTCTTCTATCAGATATCAAACCTACGACCGTTGGGCTTCGCATTCAAACTCACTTACTAATTAGAAATTATTTGATTCTATTTACTCGACTCCGTGCAGATTTATAAGCTTTTAACCGTATCGATATCTTATCGATAGTGTTTGATTTCACCGCGCAATAAACAACTTTGAACACCCAATCAACATTGGCATAGAATAGATTAATAGCTATTTTGAATACTTTTAATTGCTATCAATGGGCTTCTAAAATAACACTTGAAAATTTTACATTCGAATAATAATACGAAAAACATTTTTTTAAGTTTTTGACATCAAACAAAAATATTCAGAGAAACTATAGGAACTTCAGTGAGTGAAGATTTTTTCGTTAGATTAACTTCTGAAATAAAACAACGCTTTTAGATTTAGTTGACAGGATAAAGATAAGTCTAGTGAAAGTAGGTATACTTCTCAATTAAACAAGAAATTACTCGTATCTCCTGTTATCAGTGAAGATAACGATCAACAGATAAATCCCAACAGAGCTACTAACAGTGCAAATCATTTAACATTTAACCGCCTCAGTGTTCTAGTGGTTCACACCACCGATTTCAGACCCAGAGGTCCCGGGTTCGATTCCCAGTGGGGGTAAATATTGTATTCGGTTTGGTTGGTGGTAGGACATATTCTTAGTCCGCCTGGCTAGTTACCACCATCTTATCTAAGTCTGATGCCATATCAATGATGTTTTCAGCATTATTGTGTTCCGCCAGTTAGACATAAGATAGCGAGTTCCCCAGTGATTGAGTATTCCGGGAGTACTTAGTGCGCTTTCACCTTCAGCCTTATCACCACTTAACATCAGGTGTGATGAAGGCTAAGTGAAACCCCATTGTGGATAAAAAAAAACTCGAAATGTGAGAGTACTCTGAACAAAAAATTCGCTTCCTAACAACTGCCTACATCGTGCAATCCAGATTCAATTTCCAACGATTGCTAACAGAGCTATTCCTTATTTAGCTCGATCGGCAAGCCTGACCCTCGACCCGTTCTAATAGAAAAGCGTCATTTTAACCGCAAACAGATTCGCCGTTGGCGGTCGACGCACGAACACTTGAACAATTTATGAGATCGGCGTCTTTGCCTTCAAAGTTGGCGGCGCTAACCGAATCAGCGATAATATAAGTAATGGACACTGATAATTTAGTCCAAGAAATGCTATTTGCGACGATGATCTGATTCGGTTGATTGGGAATACTGCAGACGGAGGTCGGTAGAAGTGCCAATGTCGCTTTTATGAGCTAACAATTGGAAATTTTAACGACTGTCGTAGATTTACTGTAAGTGGCTTGAAATCTTCAATGACAAAGTTGCGAGCTTATGGACTATTTGAGCAAACACGTAGCTCAATCAATCAATACAAATAACTCAATACGTCAATTCCCTATAATTTGAACACCAATTCGCATAATATGACTTTGATGTTTTTTTGCTTGACTTTAAATTGTGTTTTATCAATTTGACATAAGCATTCGTTTTTCATGCGAAGTGAAAGTAGAGTATTCTTACAGAATTTCACCCTAAGAGCTTGGTCTTCAAACTGATTTAAATAAAACTTGTCAAAATTAAATGTATCAAAAGGTATCAAAAAGAAAAGTTATTTTATTAGAATGCGCTTTTGTCTTGCATTTCTTTCATGGCAAATATTTTTTTTAAGCTATAAACAATAAATCTTTCATATTTTGATTCCCTACAACCTCAATGAACTTAACAACACCGTCAGTCATAAGGCGTAAGCTTCATAAGCATTTTTTATGGTATCCTTAAAGCGCTTATATGAAATATTATCCCTCTACCGGCCACAAGTAGACCTATAAATTCCAAATCAGTTGAACTAGCACTTTCTTATTCTTCACAGTTCTAGATTGGATTGGATCACCTCCTTTCACCTTGCAGTTCTGAGTTTAGAATTGCCCTGGATTGAAGACCACAACCGCAGCGGTTTGACCTCACAGACATTGAATGGGGTGACGCCAGATTATGACAGACAGTTCTAATCAGGAATTTGCACGGCTGTTAAGTATAATACAGTCCTAAAGTAGAAGTGTGACGAAGAAAGTTCAAGTTAATTAATAAAGATTGATGAAAGGAAGAGGTTATGCAACTATCATCTTCATTAATGACTTTTATGTACTAGCTAGTTCCTGCAGTTTTAGCTGCATGATACCTACTCACAGAAGACGGAAAGATTTTTTCTCTTGTATATCTACCCGTTCGTAGGGGTTGCAAACCGATGGCGTAGCTTCTTTGACGTTCACGTCTAAAAATGAATAAATGGTTTTGATAAATATTGGAATAAAATATATCCAGTCATTGGAAAACAATAAAGCTTGCTACTAGAGAAACGATGTTTAAAGTCAGTCCAGTAGTTACCTCTTTGGTCCAAACTTATTTTACCTCTTTTAGTATAAGTTTAGACGAGAGAGGTATTGACAAATGACTTTCGCCCGAATTCTCGTACGCAAATCATCTTTGGGAGCGTCTCAAACATCATGGCATCTCTTTCATACGTTTGACATTTAAAGTGACAGGGCGATGTTTGAGACGCTCCCAAAGATAAGTAGCGTTCGAGTATTCGGGCATTTGTCTTTTGTCAACCATTGCATTTTAATTACATAGCTTGATCAAATTGTTAGCATACCTACATAAAGCTTATTAGATATAGGTATTTCAAATTGCAGCAGTAAGAAATAATGACCTATTGTTTACTAAAAGCAAACTCCAATCGCCATTTATTATGATCTCTTCAAAGGCTATTGAGTCAAATATCAAATTGTACTCCAGATAAGGTTATATACGATTGTGAGGGTGTGAACACAGGACATGTTTCTGTTGAAATATTGGCTCATTCTAAATTCGTTAATGGATATTGCTAAAGACCCATTGAATCATTGGTCGTTTGTCCACCATTCATTCGCTATACAAAAGCTACATCTGCACTTTACGGAAGTCAGTTGCATCATCGGACGATTTATTAACTAATGGACCAAAACTTTGACTGAACAGTGCTTTGGAAATTGTTACCTTCAGTGTTTGCAATAGGATTGAAGATTCAAATGCAATATTGCCCCAAATCATTGTTGCGATAAATTGTCTGATGATGGTGATGGGTGCCGAATTAAAACTTCTGATTTAGCAAATTCAAATGTTTAATGGTAGCTTGTTATAGGTATACTAAATCACAATAATGTCTTTAAGTAGTAAAATACCTATGGATTTCGTAACAATAAATAGTCAATTCAATTTCCATTCAATTTAAATTTTACTTAGACAATAATAGATTATACTAAGAGTTGAAGTTTCACCAGTTTTTTTTATTTATCAGTGGGAAAATTAAGTTTCTATAAGGACCATTTAATTATATTGAACTTTTGAAGTCAACATCGGCTAGAATAATACTGCCATTAGCTACCGTTAACTAGTAGTTAACTGATAAGTGATAATCATCCATTTTAAACCGTTTAATAATAATTTTTCAATGAATTATTGTGGTAGTTTTTTCTCATGTAAGTACTGTTTAATGGACTCATTGACAGGTACTGGCATATCATATTATTTGATTTTAATTTCATCTTGATACTTTAAACGCTGTCCTGAGGATTGTTCTAAATGAAAAACATAACACACATTAAGTATTATGCCTACCCTAAACTTTTTCTTTTGAAATGGATCTCTAAAAATTAGCAGGTAATAAGACCTCTTTACGTGCTTCCAAGTCGGATTTAACAAGTGATAGTAAAATGTGTAGCTTGAGCTCGGCGTGCTGACGTGCGACAGGCGTTTGATCGTATCGCCCATCGTAATAATGATGCCATGGGATATTGTGCTCTGTTATAGTCCGGTAATGGGTTTAAATTTGAACAGGAACGGCGTCGTGATACATACTCAAATTTTACCAGTAGAACACCTTTTTATAGTTCACTCATTTGTTCTGTTCACTTAGAACTTATCTTAACGTATTTTCTTCAATCTGTTTTTTGTTTTACCTAATAATTTTGTAGTAGTGTTTTAAATGAAAATCACTAGTTTCATTCTCCTTATAATTATTTAGGAAAATAAACGCACTAGCCCATTTATTATTTGTATTGGAGATCCCCGATTATGTTCGACGAAAATAACTTTGAATATTGGACCCAAAAACAAAACGAAAGAACGTTTTTAGAAGATTTTTATCCACAACGGGGTAGCACTTAGCTGACAGTGGACTAGCGCACTACCCCCGGAATCCTCCATTACTGAGGAACTGGCTATCTTATCTCCAACTGCTTCTTCTTCTTTCGTGTCGATGGTAGGAAATTAAATTAAAACTTCCCCGCCCAGAACTGTTAAGGCGTTAACTGCTGTTAAGGCGACAGACTTAGATAAGATGGTGGTAGCTAGTCAGGCGGACTTTGGACAAGTGCTACTACCAATCAAACCAAATATAATGTACCCCCACTTGGAATCAACCTCTGGTGTGTATTACTAGACAATATTATTTCATTTATTTATTTATTGCATGTCACAAAGTATAAAGTTGTTATATATCAGTACAGAACATGTGACACCCTGCAAGGGTAGCAATGTGGTTTTTCTGTGCCACTAGACCACAGAGGCGGTTAAAATTTGTAGGAAAGGTACTATTTACTGCTCAATATTCACTATGTCGGGATATGTTCTGCCGTAACCGAAGACTGATGCATCAACGTCCACGTGTAATGTGTAATGATATATATCAGCGATTAGACCGGGGATTCGCCTTATGGCCTTAGGTGTCTATTGAATTTCCTCTGAATTGAGGGTATGTTCGCGATCAGTAAGATTGAAAGGTCGACTGCTTAGCGATTGAAGCTACGAGATTAATTGCACACTATTAAATATTTTATAATCCTTACTAGCGGCCGCCCGCGGTTTCACCCGCGTGGTTCCCGTTCCCGTGGGAATATCGGGATAAAAAGTAAATATAAACCTTCCTCTTGAATCACTCTATCTATTAAAAAAAAAACGCATCAAAATCCGTTGCGTAGTTTCAAAGATTTAAGCATACAAAGGGACATAGGGACAGAGAAAGCGACTTTGTTTTATACTATGTAGTGATTAAGCGACCGTACCTAATATTGCGCTCTGCCATACTAGCGTGCGCACACGCCTTTTGAGTAAAAAATAAAACCATTTTAAGTAAGTTTTAGACCTAAGGCGTGGTGACACATTGAAACGCATACAGTTGATTGTCATAATTTCATTTGGCATACCTACATCATAAGGCATAAGATTGAAAAGCATTTTCATCTTTGGCATTTTCATAACGCATAATGATAATAATGCATAATAGTTGAAATGCATTATATTGAAATGCATAACTAATCTTCGAAATTCATATTTTCTTTTGTCATAATTTCGTAAAGCATACTTTAAAACGCATAATTTTATAATGCATACTTAAAACATTAGTTTTATCTCGAAAGCGGTGCGTCGTCGTAGTCTAAATCTAACGAAATTTTTGATACCTTAAAAACCAGATGTATTTAAAAGATATCGAATGATAAAAACTTTTTTTTTTGGAAGCTGTTGACTCAAAAATATAATTTTTACTTACTTAATAAGTTCAGAATTTTGTACAAATGGAAAAAAACCAGGGAAGCAGGGGGACGGGCGGGGGGCGCAGCCGGCGGAACGCCAAAAAAGTTTTTTTTTATTTTCACATAGGTACCTAACATAAAAAAAAGTACGTATTAATTTGTTAATTTATGCATTTTGAATATTTTAAGTATTACATTTAAAAGTTATGCCTTTACATAGTTATTTTAAGAAATTTTACCTTACGATGAGACTGAGGAACTTTTAGCAATATGTAAGTAGTATTTAGTTTACAATCAATATTATTATATACATTTACCTACCTCTTTTTCTTTTACTTGCCATGTAGATAAGTTTATTATAATTGTTAATTTACTTAAGTTTTAATGTTAGATCGAACCCGCCTGAAGTACAGGTTATACCTAGTTCAGGCAGTTAACTTTTAAATTTTAGCTTAAATTGTAATTTTTTGACTTTGTACATGTAATGCAACTTTTTATGAAATAAAATTTTTATTATTTTATTCCCTTTATTACATTTTAAATACTTACAAAATTATATTTCTAAACATTAAATTTTTACAATGTATAACACTATAAAATATAACATTTAAAAATACAAAAATGCAGTTCCCCAACGGTAGCAAGATCAGGGTCCCGGCTACCGATGGTTAAGGATCCAGAGACAGGAACCTTCTCACTATACGGGCCGTGTCCAGAAGTACTGCCTTCTGCATCTGACTCCCGATCCATCCACCTAACGCAAGCCTCTTAAGGTGTTTATCGAGGCTCTTGGCTATCAGACCATGGGCAGATATGACTATCGGAACAATAATTGCTGAATCAATGTCCCACATGTCAACAATCTCGTGAGCTAAATCAAGATATTTGTTTTCTTTATCTTTTTCAGCTTTCACAAGGTTGTCGTCATGGGGAACAGTGACATCAACAATTATTGCGCGACGTTCGTGTCGATCTATCAATACAATATCAGGCTTATTAGCTACAATAGTCCTGTCTGTAATGATAGATCGATCCCAATACAATGTGGCATGGCTATTTTCAAGGACCTGTTCTGGTGCATACCTGTAGTACGGCACCTCGGATGCCACAAGACTATGTTTTAGAGCAAGTTGTTGGTGTATTATCCTGGCCACTTGGTTATGTCTATGCAAATACTCGCTGTTTGCGAGACGAGAACAACCGGAAATTATATGCCTAAGGGATTCACCCGGACGATGGCACGCTCGGCAAATATCCACTGTGCCATCTCTTAGGATATACTTTCGGTAGTTATTCGTCATCACAACCTCATCCATAATTGCACAGACAAAACCTTCGGTTTCACCAAAAAGATCACCGAAACGGAGCCAGGATACTGAGGCTAATAAATCTACGTCGGACCCATGGAGAGCCCGGTAGAATCTGCCATGTAACTCCTTGCTTTGCCACACAGTGCTGCGGTCGGACGTACTAAGTACTACAGGTTTGCGCCAGTTTTCTTTTGCTAAAAATAGAGGAGTCAGTCCATTGTCAACAGCAACTACATCTCTATGAGACCCCATATCGACTTGGAGAAAATACTCCCTAAGATTGCATATCTCGCGGTTATGCAATGTCTTAGCATTTAAGAAGCCACGACCACCGCACTTCCGCGGGATATACAATCTCATGGTCGATGAACGTGGGTGATGCATGCGGTGTGCTGTTAGCAATGTACGAACTTTTCTATCTAGGGCATCCAGTTCAGTTTGAGTCCATTTAAGTATGCCAAAGGAATACATCAGTACCGGCATGACCCATCCATTGTATGCACGAACCTTGTTTCCGCCAGACAAAAGACTTTTAAGGACTTTTGAAAGGCGCCCCAAGAAACGCTCACGCAACGATTGTTTCATGTCAGCATCGTTGATGCCTAATGCCTGTGACATACCTAAATATTTATAGGTTTCGTTTACGGAGAGAGATCTAAGATGAATAGAATCCGAGAGTTGTATACCCGTAGATTCCATTATCTGACCACGCTTTACATGCATGACTGCACATTTGTCCACACCAACTTCCATTTTAATGGCATTACTGAAAGCTTCAGTAACCTTCAGTAACGCTGTCAAATGAGAACTGCTATGGGCAAATAGTTTCAGGTCATCCATGTATAGCAGGTGTGATATTACTTGACCATTTCTCCGTAAACGGTAGCCTAATCCTGAACTCTCGAGAAGTGTACTCAGAGGGTTCAAGGCCAGACAGAACCACAATGGACTCAGACCGTCACCCTGGAAGATACCTCGCTCTATTATTATAGGGTCGCCCTGACCTAGAACCCGTCGAGATCCTGGATAGAAAAGGACCGTTCTCCATTTTCGCATGCACGATATCAAGAAAGTGCGTAGAGTTGTATTTATTTTATACAACTCCAGCACCCTCATGAGCCACGAATGCGGCACGGAATCATAGGCCTTCTTATAATCTATCCAGGAAGTCGACAGGTTCTTTCGGTTTCGACGAACCTGTTGGTTAATAGCCATGTCAATGAGGAGTAGCTCCTTAGTACCACGGGCCCTATTCCTACATCCATTTTGAGAGGCGAACATAATAGAATTTTGATCAATGTGTTTATTAATCTTCGACCTCAAAATGGACGTAAGAATTTTATAAATTGTTGGTAGACAGGTGATAGGTCTATAGTTTTTGGGGTCCGCAGTACTACCAGATTTATGGAGCAGATGGGTTATGCCTGTTGTCATGAATTCTGGAAGCGATCGAGATAATAAAGCACTTTGAAATTGAGATGCTAAGCAAACGTGTGAGCTAGGTAACCATTTATACCAGAAATTGTGCAGTCCGTCCGGGCCTGGAGATTTCCAGTTGGGTAAGGAACGAACTGCACAAACTACGTCTTGGTAGTCAATGGTTACTTCATTTATCTCAGGTATAAGCTCACACGAACGCTCAACTTCCCTTATCCACGCGCCTTCAGAGTGAGTGACAGGCACGGACCAGATGTTGTGCCAGAAAGAAATCATGGCATCATCATCTAGCCGATGCATATCAGTATCACTCTGATCCGATCGCTCCCAGGATGCATAAACACGTCGTTGATCTCTCTCGAACATGCGGTTCTGAGTAAAGCGATCGACTCGCACCCTATACCTCCGAATACGATTAGCCCATGCACAAATTTTCTGCTTCAGGAAGTCGATGCGCTCTGTGACACATGAAATATAATTTTGAGGACTAATACCAGTCCCCAAGAATGCACGTTTCACAAAGCGCATGACCCTAGGACGCATGTTGCCCTCCCTAAAGCAGCTGAGCTTACCGATGAGTACCCTAGCCTCACTGATACGACGTTCAATCCTACACTGCCAGGCTGGTACAGCCAGACGAGGGCGTGTTGCTGTGTCAGTATTTGGAAATTTGACATGAGCAACACGACAAGCCGTAATAGCCGCACAATACAAGATCGAATGAGTATCAGCCAGGTCTTCACTACTATCAAAGTAATTTGATAGTAGTGAATCTAAAGCACACATCAGCGCCCTATTTTTTTTCTGCATGGGAAAACGCGGAAGCCGATGTCTAAGGTGAACAGAAGTCGATCGAAATTCCCGAACTACATCTTCAAGAGTACTCCTCAATATATCATTGTATTGGGGACTTACAGTAGTAACCATATCATCTCCACCATCACTATCAGCAACGCCAGCTTGCAATGTGGCCGCGGCAGAAGCTTGAGTTGCCGCCTGCGATGCAGTAGTAATGATACGGTTACGTTGCACCTCTGTTCGGAGCCGATCAAGTACAGAGTCATCCAACAAGTGACCCCGTTGAATGGCTCGCACCTGATCCGACAGTCGTTGAGCCGAAACGTTGATAGATGGTTCAAGAGCCTGAAACAGAGAAAGCATCCGAACACGATACGCAGTAAGATTAGTTCCTGCCTCTGTTGCCTCAAAATATGCGCGCATGACATTTTCATTGATGGAAATTGTCCATCGCATGCGCTGCACTCCACCGGGAGCGGGGGCCCTGACCGGAGCCGTTTGCCCCAGAAGCCCCAAACTCTTCGGTGGCCGGCCCCTCCTCCGGCGTACAGGTGGTGGCGACGTCGGCGGAGAGAAGTACTCGTCACTATCGCTCGACGCAACTGCATATGTCAGCTGAACACACGGCACTAAGGCAGTTGCCGACAACTGCGAGGCGGAGCGAGGTGACGAGCCCGGAGGTGGTAGACGTGCTGCTCGGCTTCTCGTCAACATCTATTTCTTCATTATACCTATCCCATTCCCATTTAATTTGGTTTGTTTTGGTGATGAGATGACATTTTCAACTGTCAAACAGGATCATTTTTAAAATAGATTATAAATATGTATCTTCTTTGTTGTTGTTCTATGTATATTGTTGCAGGCTATTAGATAAGTATTAAATATTATTTTGGTATTACAATGACCTCTGAATTAAATATTTCTTAATAAAATCAATAAAATGATTTATTATTAGTTATGCTTATTGGAATTATGTCTTTGAAAATTATGCATTTCGATATTATGCCTTTTTACACAATGCGTTTCATGTTTATGGCAAAAAAGGTTACTTATGCGTTTCACTAGGTAACCCGGCGTACATTAGACGGTAATGTAACCGTCATTCAAAACCATCATGCAAGACTATTTTAGCCAATCAAAATAAACCATTCGTAACGCTGCCCGAAGTTCCTCTATATCGATAGGTTAGATAGTCTTGCATGATGGTTTTGAATGACGGTTGCATGACCGTCTAATGCATTGATGTAAAATTATGCCTAGAAGCATCGCGACACAGGTTGGTACAACACGATCGCTCTTACACAAGTAAGTTTCAAGGATTCCAACATTATTCACGGCTTAAGGCGCCGATTTCCCAAAATAGGGTATTTAAAATTATGGATTACTCGCAAATCACCTTAAAATTTGGAAAAAATATATTGTTATTTTACAGTTATTTATCTAGGGCTTTCGGCCGTTGTTTTTCGATTGGTGATATTTTACTGTGTCAAATATAGAGATGAAAATGACCAAAGTGACTGAATTTGACCGACTGTCAATTACGGTCAAATTGGTCAAAAACGGTCATTTCAATATGATCTTAAGTGTCTTTTAATATTTATTTTGAATAAACATATACAAAAAGCGTAAGCTAGTTTTAGGCTTCAAATTCTTTTCCATAATCTCAAGTAAAACCGGCAGGAAATTTATGTTTACTAAGTTGGAACTCCATAAATTAAAAACATATATTTTTTTAATGATTTATTTAATATAAAAAGAAATTCGAGGTTATCATGTTCTTCTTCATCAGAATCGGAACTCGAATATGGTATCGCAGGAGCATGTTTGCTTTCAGCAAAGAGATGGAGATTTGATCTGATGAAGATAAGCTTGTCCACTCTTTGCTTCTGCAAGCGATTGCGTCGTAAACAATGTGTAATATTGAATAGACTCCAGTTGCGCTTGCTTGAAGCCGACGAAGGTGGAACGCTCAAGATGCAAATAGCGATCAGTTGAATGATTTGCTTTGGAGCGAAAGTCTGCCACCAAATTCTAGGCTCTAATAGCTTGACAGGGGCCCATATGGTTTGTGACTCTCCATAGTAACCAGTTTTCGATTGAAAATGAGCCACATTCGCCATATCGGAACTCGGAAGTTCTAAAAAGACAGCTGCCTGAGAAATTAAATTCATGGTTGCAGGAATATAAGGTATTAGGCTGTAGACTTTGACCCTTGTATCGCGGGTCTAAAGCGTTTGCTGCCAAATGTATAGGCTAGATACAAAACATGACATAAACGTCAGAGAAACTTACTCCTCCAAGAACACAAAATATCAATTTTGTTTTTTTATCAATTATACTGAAATTGTGTCGCGATGTTGGCGGAATTGGCAGTCATGTAAATAGTTGTGACTAGGTTTATTTAGTCACTTCAGTTAGAATTAATTAATATGTTTAAGTCAATTTCATTGAATTTGACAGTAAATGACCGGTCAAATACGGTTTTTGACAATCGTGACTGGTCAGATTCAGTCATTTTACATCTCTAGTCAAATAAAATCCCTAAAAATGGTCTAATAATAATTCAAATATCATATTACTTGCAGTACTTATACTTCGTTTTAGTTAATGAAAAATATACGAAAATAATTGTCTTTGAATAGCCAAGGGATTCCGGCCGTCATAAGTTTAAATTTATTATTTAATTTTTAATCGAATTTTAAGTGATTTTCGATTCGCGGGGTGCTCGCGAGTTTACAGTTCACTGCCGGCTGCCGCTGGGTCCGCGCGAAGTGTATCGAGCGCGGCCGAGCAATCGTTAGCGTGCCTATTTCGGTCGGGACTCCTCGCCTTAAACACGAGTAAATAAATTACTCTCTTTATCTAGGTAGCTTCCTCACCTTATCTTTTATCGAAAAAATATGACTTAATTTAAGAAAAATATTCACATTACTATCTAGAAAGGATGTATGTCTCCAAGTCCCATAAGAGTTATGGCGCGATCGAATTGAATCGATTTCTTAGATATCGGAACGTGCAGGCGAGTATCGATACATCGATAATGTAATCTTACTACGCCAGGACGAACAGGTACAACCGGGTGATTTATGTTGAGAAAAAGTTTCGGAGGTTTAAAGGAAAGTAAGTACAGTTGAACCAATTGAATCTTAATCATAAGGCTATTTTGTAATAGAGATTAGAATTCAATAAAGTCGAAATTCAAACTTGTTGACATTGACACTGAGGGCTCGACTCGATCAAGGAGAGGCGAAATTGTGCTATCATGATCATGGGCCATGGCTCGCTTTCGACGTTTATTATACGACACAAATTTGGTAATAAGATATATATTTCTTCATACCTTTATCTAGATTCGTATAGTTTCAAAAACACGATTTTATGATTTTGCCTCGACACTTTTTCTTTTCGAAAAGACCTCTAAAAAATACGAAAATTCAAGATTATTCTTAAATGGGGTTACGTACACTATGGGAAATTGGTTTAATTAGTGGACACCAATAATATTAAGGATCGTATCGAAGTGATTTGTGTTTTTTTGCCTAATCTGCAAAATCGGTCTCGCTCCCGCGCGCGTCGTTTTCTCATTGCTAAGTATCTCGCTTCAGCACATTTTTTCCGAGTATCGCCTTAAGGCGATAGGTTAGGCGAAAGTGGCGCCCTGCTAATGAATAAGGATTCTAATAAAACTTTAAATGGATTTTTTTTGGGCTAATTGTCTAGTATTCTTAGAAGGTATCGCTACATTCCATCATAGTAATTCGTAGAAGTAGATAGCAAATGTGTCATAAAGGGCCACTTTTAGCAGTTTTGCTATCTACTTTTAGCAGTGAACGGGGGAATGTAATGATACCTCTGTGATGATACCGCCAAAACATACTAGACTGTGGCACAGAATATATACTTAATAGTACTAAAATGTGGGCCCTAAAAATCCTTTCCTAAAAATGCAAAATTCGCCCGCGACGCGCCACGCACCGCCTGACGTGACGCCTAAATTCAATACACAGAGTATTCATTAAAAAAACTTGTCGGCTTACTTCAGATCTCAGTCAGCTTCGTTGAGTTGTATAGGTACCTTTCAGTTCAATTTTTAAACTTTAGCAAAGGCCCAGTCAGTTCCCTAGCACCTCATTTTGATCGTTATCTGGACATGCAAAGTCATAAGGCGACGCTCGAGTCACATTATACCAGGCTATTGTTCAATATCCTCACCTAGTTATCCATACAGAATACTAGTCGCATTCAAAGGGATGAAGACAGAACAATGAGGGTAACAGCCCAATGCTCTTAATCGATATTCCATTCAGCCATTCTGATCATATCAACACAGACATTGTGACTCCGCCCTTTCAGATATGTGACAATTTATTTGAATTGCCTGTCATGGTACAACTGCTGGGTGAAATTATGGGAGTTCTTTTTAAGATTTAGTGCCGTTTTTACAATGGGGACAATCCTGAATGGTTTATTGTCAAAAGTGAAAATGAAGATATAAATTGTCACTATTAAGTATTACTTTAAAATTATTATTTTGACGACCTACCTTAGTGGTGTACGCACCGGATTTCAAGGTGCCGCTATCTCTAGAGGTCCCGGGTTCGATTCCCGGTCGGGTAAATATTGAAAACGAACTATTCAATGATTCCTGAGGTCTGGGTGTGGTTATACCCGTTTTTGTTTCCAGTTTCCATAATACTTGTGCACAAGCTACTAATTTGGTATTGGAACAATGTATGTGATGGTGTCCAATATTGATTTACTTATTATTTATTTAACTAATCAAAATCCGGGTCGTCTATTTCTAGAATACGATGTTTTAATTAATAAAGGAACATTGAAGTAAGTTAATTTGTCATATAATTTTGATAAAGAAGCAGTTCTTTTAAGTGTTTTAAGACTAGGTACTTACTAAACTACATTTTATAGCTTTGATTAAAATATATATTTTTAACATACCTAAGTAATGTTGTGTGTTGGTTTGCTTTCGCTTGTTATTTTTTTTGTATTTGCTAAGCAAATATTAATTTGGTAAACGAAATCAGACTTCTACAAAAATAGTTTCAATGACTAGATGATTGTATAAAATGACAAATCAAAAAGTAAAAGATGGTCAACAAACAGCGTTAGGTATAACAAGACTGCATGTAAACAATTAAAATGCAATCCACTTAAAACAAAACAAAATTTGAGGGGTTCTTCACTTCAATAAAGATAAACGCCCCGGCAGGATAAAGACCCTTCCCAGCTGAAAGGACTCGTTACCATTGATATCTGCATTTGTTAAACAAAACGAAGCATAACTCATTCGATTTATATGTGCTCTGTGGGTCTTTAATTATTACTTACGTTAGTAAACTAGACTTAAAACCACTTTTAGAAGACCTGTCTTCTTAATGAAATTGTATGGTCTGAAATGCCTCGTATATTTTGTGTGTTGGATTGTCCCTTTCAACTTTGTTGTCATATCACGGGCGAGTTTAATCGTGTATATGACAAATTGTCTTTTTAATTGACTAGGCCGTTTGTGTCGTTGTTACTCTGTTTGTGGGTAAATAAATTATATTTAATAAAACTAATAATACGCTTATTCTTGGCTTCGACTACGACTGGGTTGTGACTTGCTTAGTTTTTTATTTTATTTTTATTTTATTTTAGAAATTTTAGGAAAACTTACAGCTACTTATAAGTACATTAGTTGATGACATAATAATAGAGGGCCAATTAAAAGTTTCCACAGATAGTTAAAAAAAAAATAATAACAAATAGCAAATAGAAACACCTTGCACTCCGAGAGCAGTCGAGTAAAAAGTACAAAAATTCCCAAATAAATACATTGTTTTGCTACATTTTTAGAAAGAAAAAATACTAGATAAACTAATTAACCAAATAAAGATAGATATGATAATATGAAAGAAAATTAAAAATACAAAGCTCAAATTAGGTTTCAAAAGAAGTTATCATTTTAAGTTATTATTTTTTTTTTTTTTAAGTTAGCGTGGTGGGTCATGGCTCATTCTCCTTATTCATCCATAAGGAAGGCCAGTGCCCCAGCAGTGGGGACATTAAATGGCTGATGATGATGATGATGATGATGAAACGTTTTAATTTAGATACTGAAGAGTTGAATAAATCCATGTCAACATTTGTTTTTGCCAAAGTATTGAATGAATCACATGCTCTAACAGAGAATGCGTTTTGCCTATAATTCGTTTTTACATGCGGTAAATACAGTAAGCTGGGGTTTCTGAGCGACTTCGAGTTAGTGCGCAGTCCTATGAGTTCAAGCAGCTCTGAGCAGTCTATTGAGCCATTCGCTATGTTAAAAAGATATGCTAGGTCAGAGGTATTTCTTCTCTCGTACAGAGGAAGGAAATGAAATTTGCGACATCGTGCCATATAGTCGGGTAGATAAATCCCAGCGCGATACTGGAGATATTTAAGGAATTTCTTTTGAATTCTTTCAATTCTTTGAACATAAATATCATAACCAGGGTTCCAAACCTGCGAGGCATATTCTAACTGACTGCGAACGTATGCACAGTATAAGATTTTCAAAGTCTTCATGCTAGTGAACTCTGAGGACATTCGTAAGACGAAACCAAGTGCACGAAATGCCGTACTCGTGATGTTATCAATATGAGTATCAAATATAAGTTTACTATCAAAAGTTACACCCAGGTCTTTGATAGTATCAACTCTTGTAAGTGGCGTGTTATGTAGAGTGTAAGGGAATTTTATTGTCGTTTGTTTACGAGTATACGAGCAAACATAACACTTGGAGACGTTTAGATCTAATTTATTTGCAGAACAGTAATTTTGGAACCTTATTAAGTCCTCTTGAAGGTCTTGAGCGTCACTAACAGACTGTATTTTGGTTAAGATTTTCATATCGTCTGCATAAAGTAGAACCCTAGTATTTAAAAAACAGGACGAGATGTCGTTAACAAAGATGTTAAAAAGCAGAGGACCCAGCAAAGATCCCTGCGGAACTCCAGAGGGAATAAACATAGTGGTAGAGGAATAACCACTAAGGACGATTGTTTGGCATCGATTGTGGACATATGACGTGAACCACCTAAATAGATTGCCACTTATACCGACTTGCTGAAGCTTTTCAAGTAAGATCATGTGGTCAATACGATCGAAGCACTTACTATAGTCGGTGTAAATTATATCAACCTGAGAGGGCTCCGACATATTCCTAGTGAGATACTCAAAACATAAAATTAGGTTAGACGTTGTAGACCGGCCCCTAACAAAACCGTGCTGCTGAGGCATTAGATCGTGCCGCAGTGCTGCGTAAACTTGAGTGTGTATGATTTTTTCCAGGATTTTGGCAAATAAACATAATTTCGAGATCGGTCTATAACTTTCAACCACATTCCTAGGACCTCCTTTGTGGATAGGGGTAACATTATGCCCAGTTTAAAACGATCAGTTTTGCTAACCAATGGTATTGAGATTTTAAATTATTTTTATGCATTCCTAATGCAATTTTGATAGGAAAAATGTGATAGTAAAAAACCACGAGCCCTATAAGTAGCTATCCCACCTGAAAGCTACATAAAGGGCTCGTGGTTTTTTACTATCACATTTTTTCCTATACATACTAACCAATGGTCGTTTAGTTACGAGGGGTAAGCTAAAACCGTACAAATTATTTCTAGGGCAATCATCGGTACCTAGTAATAAAACGAATATCAGAAGTTTAGCGACTAGTTAGTTGATTATTGAAACCAAACATTTTAAGGTAAGACAGTGATTAGTTACCTACATATTTTGTCGTTGTTCTAAAAGTTTTTAGTGAGAAGTAGGTAAGTTGCAAAGCTGTTGCAAGAAGGATCTTTACTTCAAGAGTTCCGGTCTAACCCAACAAGACAGCTTTTTAACGACACAAACCCTACTTACCTAACTACAACTACATGATCTTTGCAGGGTTGCCAGCAGTTAGATCGTTCCAGCGATCTGTTTGGTACCTATCTGAAAGTCCATGCTTGGTATGATAAATTACCTACCTACCCATATTGAGTGCACGACAGCTCCTCGTATTAATAAAAATGTTGCACAATAAGTTGCCGATTAATCTGTCTGTATACTTAGATATAATGTTATAGTATAGACCAAGTGACTAAGCATTTTCATAATGCCCGGGCAGTTTAAAAAAGTCCAGAAAATGCTTGTCACTGACATGTTGAGAGAGTAGAGCACTACCTCTCCGAAGCGTGCAAAATGTCCAATATTAGAGAGCAATGACATCCCAAACACCTGAATCACAGCCGTCTCTATCGTCTTCTACGATAGAGGTGGCTGTGCCTGAATTAAAGGTTTTGTTTGACATCTTTTGAAGAGCGAATGCTTGAAAAGCAGCTCCGATAGTAAAAGAAGCCGGAGATTCTTGGTCTATCAAGGCTCTGAGAGTAAAGCTCAGATCATAAAATAATATAGGTACGAGTAAAGTGATTTTCCCGACTTCTGTTCTCCGGACCAACGCCTAATTAAGCTCAGAGGTTAGAGCTTTCGTCGTGGGCTTAAGTCTCATCGGAGCTAGTTGTGAGACGGTTCGTTTTTTTCTAATACTTAATTTTCAATATTATCAAAAATATCAAGACATTTTACGTAATTTGCGATGAGTATTAGCTAAAGCTAGACTTTTTCTCAGATTTTTCGTAAGCTTTCAGACAATATTCAGTATTTTTACCGACTTCCAAAAAAAGGAGGGAGGTACTCAATTCAACCCGTATTTTTTTTATTTTTTTTTTGTTTGATGTATGTATACCGATTACTCTGGCGTTAGTGATCCGATTTTAATAGTTGTTTTTTTGTTCGATTGGGTATACTTTCGATTTGGTCCCATATAAGTTTCATTTAGATCCGATAACAATCTTCGGAGATATAGGGCCTGATGTCATGGGAGTCATGAATTATTAGCAGAAAGTATAATGTCATCCATGTAAGTAAACGTTAGGTTTTTGTTCTAGCTGAATAGTTTGTTCTTCAAAATAGCGTCAATAAAGTCACACGCGGAAACTATTTATATACTAATTATGTCATAGTATAATGGGTATATGGGTTTCACTTCCAGGACCTCGATTGGTGATGTGGGTTATCACCGCGTTTTGCGATCGTTGCGGTTAAGCAACGTTTGCAAGGGCTGGTCGTAGGATTAAATGAAAAATTACTATCTATACTATTTACCAATTTCAATATTTTTTTTATTTAAAAGATTATACTCCTGTTTTGGTCTCATTATAACCAAGTCAGGATCTGATGGTAGAATCCAGGGGAACAAGGTAAACCCGAAGATAGATTAGGGTGTTTTTTGTATTTTCTAAAAAAATTCAAGCATATGCATCTGATAGCCATCAGCTCATCATCATGAGCTGGTGATGGAAGATACAACTCCTCAATGATTAGGAGTTGGAGGATAATTCTTGAATTATTGTTGATACGTAAAAAAATATAGTTGTAATGTTTCAGGTTATTTAGGTGAGCTGATGATGGAAGGTAAAACTCCTTAGGAGTTAAGCATGTTTGGTTACGTACCACCGAGACCTTAAGTTGTATTCTTTCAAGTCTTTTAGGTTAGCTGATGGTGGATGGTGCATAACAAACAACAGAACATTAAAAGAAAAAATAATTTTGTGTTCTGTGTGCATAACAGTTATAACCAAGGAATTTATAAGTACTACGTTATAAATTCCTTGGTTATAACAGAGTTAGAGATGGTGATTCTCACAGAACATACCTAGGTAGTAGAGAGAAAATGTTTCCGTGTTCTGTGGTGATTCTTGTCCGAGATATGGGTTTTAGTAGCTGCTCATTGCGCTACGCTTGCTCATTTTGCGGTTTCTTTTGGTAGCGTTCTTATACTAAACTAGCGGCCGCCCGCGGTTTCACCCGCGTGGTTCCCGTTCCCGTGGGAATATCGGGATAAAAATTACATATAAACCTTCCTCTTGAATCACTCTATCTATTTAAAAAAAACGCATCAAAATCCGTTGCGTAGTTTCAAAGATTTAAGCATACAAAGGGACATAGGGAAAGAGAAAGCGACTTTGTTTTATACTATGTAGTGAAATGGAAAAATAAAAAATTTTATAAAAAAAATAAACCGCCTTCACAAAAACTGCAAACAAATTTCGCTTCCCAAAAACACGTAAAAATGAAAAATAAATTAAATCATTCAATTTAAAGGACGAAAGTCCGGGAATTTTTTAAATTAATCTTGGAACTTACTGATCTGATTGAAGTCGGTGACAAGCCCAAAGTAACAAGAATAAATACTTAGTTAAAGAATAACACACAAAACCTACTCATGCGCGGAGTGGTGTGAATTGTAACCTATCAAATACATAATATTACATGGCTTGGCACCGCCTTCAATCAGATCAGTAAGTTCCAAGATTAATTTAAAAAATTCCCGGACTTTCGTCCTTTGAATTGAATGATTTAATTTATTTTTCATTTTTACGTGTTTTTGGGAAGCGAAATTTTTGTAATTAATCTATCCTGACAACCCTGCATGTTTACGAATAAAGCCATCACATTTCTTACATAGGTGCAGTTTCAAAGCCTGCTTATGGTAAAGGCTTCGCTTAATAGACACATTCCTTCGACCACTCTCGCCCCCCGCTGGGAATCGAACGTGAGCCCACTAATCGCTCGTTAATCGACGACCGATATAAAATCGATCGATGATCTTAGGAAAAAACTGGAGCGTCATATGATACAGAGATAAAATTCGTAATCCGTTCCACGTATTGAATGACATTACGTTCGTGGTCTGATTTGCTTGTTTTTTTATTGTTTTCATAATTATGTTACCTATAGGTACAATCATCAAATCATCAATAGCTAATCAAGTCATATTGATCTTAAATGCGTCCTTTTTGTGTAAATCATAAGAACAGTTTTCGTAATAAAACATCGATGTAAGTATGTAACTACTGCAATTTGTGCTTTTGCGCTGCTACTTGCATGAATGCTCAATTCGGCAATGTCGATTTTTAAGGCGCTACTCGGAAAAAGTATGGACTTTTTGATGTTAAACTATAGGACGGTTAGAGTTGTTATAAATCTGGTAATAAGATATATATTTCTTCATACCTTTATCTAGAATCGTATAGTTTCAGAAACACGATTTTATGACTTTGGCTCGACACTTTTTCTTTTCGAAAATACCTCTAAAAAATACAAAATATCAAGATTATTCTTAAATGGGGTTACAACATATACTATTAAAAATTGGTTTAATTAGTGGACACCAATAATATCTAGGTATCGTATAATATATCGTATAGAAGCATTTCTTTAAAATCGCTATAGTTTTTTAATACGAAGTGATTTTGTGTTTTTTTTTGCGTAATCGGCAAAATCGGTCTCGCTCCCGCGCGCGTCGTTTTCTCATTGCTATCTCGCTTTAGCATTTTTCCGAGTATCGCCTTAAGGGTCCTAACGTTACTTACCAGCGCCGAAGAGTTAATCTATGGCGAAGTAAGCCGGAGCCAAAAACCAATATGAACTGTCAAATGAATACAGTGGCGATTACACTTAGCTACATACACTAGTTAGGGTCAAATTCAGCATACATTGCTTGTTTTGATTGCATCACTTGCGAGCAATAAGAAGAGCTCAAAGTAAGTAATCTATTCTGAATTAGGGCCTTCTAGGCCTTCTAAATACGGGCCGTAAGGCTTCCATCACACTGCCTCCGGTTTCCGCACCACCGGACGAAGACTCGGCGTGATTTGTCATACACTGCGGGTTTTGTATGCACATCAAGATTCTACAGCCATAGTTAAGAAGCGCACTACCACAAACCGGAGCGATGTGCGGTGCAGTGCAGCAGTCCGCCTAACTAATGTACCTAAGTGTAATCGCCGTTTACGATTGATTTATTGTTATAAAAGCTTCGATCAACAATAACACCTAGTTCTAGATACATAGTTGGAGTGACAGATATGGCGAGCGTTATACGCCCACTTGAGAGTATAATTATTATTTTATGTAGATTATTTTGACAGTGTCAATAATACTAAGGTATTTCAAACTTGGAACGCTTCCTGTCACAAGAATTAAATTTATAAATATTTTTGAATTTTCTGTTGTTTTCATTAAAATGCTTTTGCTAAATACTAAAACTTGCTAAATATTTACCTAAGTATAGCTTATTGATACTACTTATTGACTAGTTGTTATGCCTTCTATATCTAAAATAATATTAAATAAAATAATCAAAAAAAAATTAATAAGTAGGTAGATAAAATAATCTTTGCAGCATAAATTTCGTTCGTTCAATCCTACGCAAAAGTCGAGCGAGTCAAATGAACAAGCATTAAATTAAATCCTCTGAAAATCCCTCAAACGTCTCAACCACAAAACAATACGGTATTTTACAGTTTTTTTTTTATTTCTTTAAAATGTTTTTCGAAATATTAGCTACACAAAACAAGGTTTCATTTTGAATTATCTTGAATATTTTCAAAGATATAGGACTTCAAACTTTATAATTAGACAAGGACAGGACGCTATCTTAGTGACGTCAGTGAGTTAGTAGCGTCATAGTCACGCCATAGAAGATTTCGTTTTAGAAAGAGACAGCTACAGTCAAAATCAAACAGACTATAATTATTTTATTATAAAACAGATTCAAATTATTTTTTCACATTTGGGATTCTTAATTGCAATATTTTTTAACGTCATCGTTAAATATCTTCATTTCAACAACAGTAAAATACCCTATTCTGTCTGCCTTAAAGTTTTCCGCTTTTACACATTTTCTCCCTAAATCTAGGGAAATCTCCAAAATTGTCAACACTGCCTTGTTGGTCCGGGTCGAGAACTTTCCTACACAAACAACGTTCCAGTTTGTTAGGAAGTGAAGTTCGTGCGAACCAAATCTGGCCAGACCGCGTCAAACATGAATGGACGACTACGCTACACACGTCCAGGGTCCAGGGGGGCTACCGCCTAAGCACTGTCGTCGGTCGGCTTGATTACGATTACGACGCATCGTGCCGTCCTCACATTTGGACATCTAAACTACCCCCCCCCCCCCCCCCCCAAACAATCCCCCTACAAAAAATCCTGGGTACGTGCTTGCTAATTTGGTTTGAAGCAGACCAAATCGCGGTGCGATCGGTACGTGTGTAGCGGCAAACGCAGCCTAGCACTGCCATCTGATGGGGAGTAGAACTACGACTAGCATTCAACTTCAAGTTTGAAGTATTTCCTTTGCTCGGTAGATGGCACCAATTTTAAAAATCCATTTTACGTAGCTAATTTAGGAGCTGACCTAACCTAGTTACTTTTGTATTTTAATGAAGGGAAAATTTTAATTTGATGTCAATTTTATACACCAAATTGATAGGTAATTGACGTTTTAAAATATAATAAGTATTATAATAATTTATGTGCGAAGTAAAAAATAATAATAACAAAAAATTGCGTTCCGTTTCATGTGCACTTGTCTGACATTTGGCACAAAATGTGACAGTAGTTGTCTGTCATGTCATGTCAAAACGTCAAGTCAATGTCAGTCAGTCAGCTGTTTGTCAACAATGAAATGATTGTGTAAAAAATTGGTTCTTGTAAAATTTAGTTATTTATTATTTGATATTGATAAGAAACATCTAGTTATTAAAAATGAATTGGTTAGTGAATCTACCCTGGGCAATGCGAAACTCGTGACAGCAATAAATTGACCAAAATTTTAGAAGAAGAGGTTAGTTTTGATAACATTTTTATTAGAAAATCGTATTATTTTTATAACTATGATGAGAATACAAATTAAAATGCATCCACTCAGTTATTTTCGTCTGCTGTGTAATGTGAAGAAAAAATCTATAGTTTTCCCCAATGCAGTCTGTTATTATGCCACAACTATAGAGATTGATTCTTTGACTAATGATTTTTTCGACAAATATAAGGCAAAACAGAAGAATAATACTATTGTAGACATATTTAATTTATCAGTTAGATGTTATAATGGCCATGGAAGTAATTCAAAGGATGTGACACAAATGACCGAGGAAGAATTACAAACACTGATTTTGGATCTACTTGCAAAAAACAAAGACAGTCGAATCGAACAATTACTAACAAATTGTCGCAACAACCGAAAGTTCATTGGTGAATTGAATTTGAAGAAATTATTTAGACATTACAGTTCAGCGGGGAAACCGGAAATGGTTTTAATAGCCCAGAATTATTGTTTAAAAGTTGACCCAAACTTGTATCGAAGGACTGGCAAATTTCTACATTTTATGGCAAAAGCTCAATGTATAAAAGGTAACTCTGATAAAGGGTTATCTATATTAAAAGAGTGTTATAGTAAAAATCAGGGTTTGAGAAGTTTTTACAGAATTGTGTTTAGAGAACTCATACAAGATGCCGTAATAAACAAGTCGGAGGCGTCATTGGTAGTGTTCAAGAGATATGTGCTGGAGTTTAGTCACGAGTTAAATGATCATTATCCGTTGGTATGCTTTTGGCATTTATGTTGGTCAAGCAGCTGGTTTTCAGACCAAGTACTATCTGAAGAACTGATGGAATGTAGCGAGGCATTAAGAGACATTGTAAGAGATAAGTAAGTTGGACTTCTCATTTTATGTTACATTACTAATATACCGGTGGGCCTATTTAAATGAAACTATATGACATACAAAGATCTGTGCTTAGAAAACATGTCATTGATTTTAGTAACAAGAAAACTGCATTATAGATAAAAAAAAAACATGTTTGTTTCATGAGAGTCCGCCATATTTATTATTTTAGTATTTGCTGTTATAGCAGCAAAAGAAATAAATCATCTGTAGAAGTTTCAACTCTCTAGCTATCACGGTTCATGATATAAGGCCTGGTGGCAGACAGACAGACGGACAGTGTAGTGTTAGTAATAGGGTCCCGTTTTTACCCTTTGGGTACAAAACCCTTAAAATGAGTTGAAATTTGTTTGGAAAAATTCATTCCAATAAACTACTAAATTATATTAACCCATTTACAGCGACCAATTGTTATTAAGATAAAAAAAAAACATTAAAATTACCCTCGGCCTTGGATCAAAGTATCAAACATATATTAATATGAGTGGTCAATTTTGTCTTGTTATTTTTTGTTCATTGATAAAAAAAAATTGTTTCAGTAACAACTGGGTAAGGGATATGAAATACAATTAATTTTTTTTTCGTTTTACCTAGATACTTATCATGTTTCATAGTAATATTTTCTGCTTATTATCTAGACAATTGATATCTGAATAAAAATAAAGAAGGTTTTTTTAGAAGTATCCACTAGTTATTTTTTTTAAATCTATGAATGCAGTTTTTCTTCTCACTAAAATCAATGACATGGTTCCTAAGAAGATCTTTGTATGTCATATAAGTTCAGACTTGCCCATACCGACCATTCTAAATGAGCCACCCTGTACATAATATTCTTAGTACTTATTAATAAAAAAATACAGAGACTTGAAGAACATGCTTTACATGTTTACCTTTTTTTTATGTGTGGGTATAATAAATTATGTATTAATTAAATATACTTAAAATATGGTATTTCAGAGCTACAGCGTTCAGTATGACGGTTCTAAGAGATGATTTCAATGAAGACGCTGTCACGAGACTGTTGCAAGCACTCCTTAAGTACCAAATGATGACTGATTATGTAAAAGTGCTGCAAGTCCTTTTCAATTTTAAGAGTAAGTAAGAAAGTTATATGTTTCTTCTTTCTTTCTAAGCTTGCTTTGTGTTCTTTTAGAATTCCGCAAATGTAAAATAGTTTTTACTTTACACGGCTTGAAAAGGTTTATGATATCGTATTTTGAAATATTCCAATCAAATTAACCTATTTAAAAATGTTTATATTGCAGAAATCAAACAAATATGTCCATAAAATATAAATATTGTAAACAAATTTTAAATATTTACTCAGGTCTGGGTGTAATATTTACCCGTAGTTGTTTCCAATTACCATAATAGATACTAGTGCTCAAGCAACTCTATATTTATTTATTGTACGTTTAACTAACGGGATCGAAATACATTTCAAAAATATAGCATAAATTATTTCGTAGTATGACAAGTACCCAAGTATTGGAGAAATAAGATAATATGGATACAATCGCCCGTAGCTCCACTCCACAAATCGCCACAGTCGAAGATATAAGCCCCCTTTATACAGACACTACACTATCGCGCAGGATTGCATGCGTTGCGCAATCACGCGCGATTGTCTGTTTGATGTTGTTTAGGCGAACGTTCTTTCTCTTCCCCAGGTCGTCTGTTTTAAAATTATTTTCTATGAAATTTTAAGGTTGTTATGGATAAAGGTTATTGAAACCTTTGTTTTTTTTGACGACCGATTTGGCGCAGGGGTAGGCTACCCACCTTCTGCGCCAGAGGTCTCGGGTTCGATTCCCGAACAAGACAAATATTTGTGTGCATGAACATGTCTATTTGTCTTGGTCTGGGTTTTTACTATGTATATTAAGTATGTATTTACAAACAAAAAGTATTTAAGTATACATTTATCCGTTATCAAGTTTTCCATAATACAGTTTCTTAATGAAATTAACATGGGCTTAGATAATTGGTGTGATTGTAAGAAGTTATTTATTTATTATTTATTTATTTATTTTACAATTAAATTATTGAATGAATTGCATTGAATTGGCTTCTCGCACATTAGAAAGTATTGATTTAACTTGGATATGGTTTTGATTTTTCGCTATACTGACAAAAGTTTGGCTATCAATATCTATTTATTACTTATCTGTTTTAAATTTATTTTCTTTGAAATTTTAAGAAATTTGTTAAGTACCTATGGATAAAGGTTAATTATAAACCATTTCTTTTACAATTAAAATATTGAATTGCAATGAATTGATTTCTAGCACATTAGAATGTATTTGGTTGGTGCGTTTGGCTGGATTTGGTTTTGATTTTTCGTTATACTTACTAAAGTTTCGCTATCAATAAATGGCCAAAACCGGGGCAATTTGCACATTAGTGCACAGTTTGTGCTAAGTATATAAAAAATACTACTTACATATTTTTTTTATTTGAGAAATGTACTTAAGTACCTAAGTTCCCTTGAAGGTATAAATTCTCTATAAGTAATTCAAATTTTTGTCTTGAATACCTAAGATCTTTTAGCACTATGTGCTTCAAAGTGAAGAATCTGCCCTATCTTTTGATGACATTTGTACTAACAAAATAGCAAACCAGCATGTCCATTTTGCCATAATTATCATTAACTAGCGGCCGCCCGCGGTTTCACCCGCGTGGTTCCCGTTCCCGTGGGAATATCGGGATAAAAAGTACATATAAACCTTCCTCTTGAATCACTCTATCTATTTAAAAAAAACGCATCAAAATCCGTTGCGTAGTTTCAAAGATTTAAGCATACAAAGGGACATAGGGACAGAGAAAGCGACTTTGTTTTATACTATGTAGTGATGTTAGTGAAGAACTAACAGTACCTTTAACATTGTGCTCCAATTAAATATGCTGTCTTAGCTTTAAATATCAGTAAACCTACCTACACTTTAAGTGATAACTTTTACAAATACGTTATCAGTATTAATTTAATAACAAATGCTAAATACTTACATTTTCCTTGACTGCAAACCTCCCTAGCACCTAGTCCTTTTTAGGGTTCCGTAGCCGAATGGCAAAAAACGGAACTCTTATAGATTCGTATACATATTTGTCTGTCTGTCTGTCCATCCGTCCGTAAGTCACAGCCACTTTGTTCCAAAACTTTTAAGACTACACACGTGATACTTGGTAGGTAGATGTACTTATTCTGTAAACCGCTTTACAATTTTCATACGAAATAAAAAAATATTAAATTAATAAGGATTACTTAATAAATATTTAATTACATGGAACCGTAACTAAAACAAAAAAATTTCTTCCAACCTACTAAATAGTAATGTTTTAATGGGCATCCTCAAATATAGTACAATATTTAAATAAATATGTTAAAAACCTTAAGTCCACAGTTTTTTGTAAAAATAATTAAAAAATAATCCTTCTGATCCTCAAAACGAATCACGTTTTTTTCGTCGAACCTCACTGCGAGTAAACCAAATATATTTTTTTTATGGAAACAATACGGCCGTCATCCAAAGAGTAATATATACCGTCATCTATCAAATGTTGAAAGTACGTCTAGGAGGTGTTGCTCTTTTGAAAAAGTGTTACCAGTGACAACAAATCTCTCAAGTTTGCTTATTTTTATAGAAATTGTTTCAAACTGTTCATCACTGGAGCACCGTCCGTCCATGACTGGTGCGTTTACCTTACCTCCTTAGATGATTATTATAATAGATCTCATTTCCCATAATATGTTAGTTTAGTATAGTGTAAATGTTGATTCAGGATTAAATGTGTATTTAATGTGCCTTTCTTATTGTAATAAATAGTTTAGTATATTCTTATCGGACTTTTAATTAAAAACTAAAACTTACCTCACACAGTTTTTACAATTTAGCTCAGGGGTCTCATAGACGTATGTTAGGTGGTTGTGTAGTGACGGGGGCCAATTCTGCTAACGTTAAGTCATAATCGTGTCTCACTCGTCTTTCAAATTGTAGTTCAATTGTAGTGCTATTTTACACACTAGTTACAAGAAATGTGTATTACTTTTTTCACCATACTACTGATGGTCACACCACACACTACATTTACATCACATCATATTGTCATAATTCTCGTAACTAGTGTGTAAAAAGCACTACAATTGAACTACAATTGAAACACGATTGAGACACGATTAACGTTAGCAGGCTTGGCCCCCTGGTGTTAGGTATTTAAGGGTTAAGAATGTATTGTCGGTTGAAATAATGTGACGAATTTTACGTTAGTACGCTTAAGTTTGTTTCTTTAGTGAATATCCGCGAAATCGTATATGTTAAATTGACCCCAATATATATATGTATCATATAGGTATGTTAGCATGTCGCACGACCGCCCTATTGACATTTGAGGTCTTATTTGCTGATCCCTACCGTGCGATAGCAGTGTCAATAAATATCTATGTCCTGTGCGTTAGACGGGCCTAAATGTAAGATAGTCTTCTTGGTTGCTAATAACAATGTTTTTGTTATTAATTAATTAGTCTATCTAAATAACATCATAACTGTTTATGCATTGTAGATACTTACTACCCTAGTAAAATACATAACCAAGTGACCGAGGCACCAGCAACACGAAATGCCTTGATGCCTTGATCAGGGGCCCTACCGGCGAACTTTCCGAACTTCGGAAATCTGCCGGGCTTTAACTTAAGGCGATGATTCCCGACCGAAGTAGGCACGCTAAGGGCGGTTGTGCACTACACTGAATTTTACCGAACCGGAAAAAAACGGATGCTTGTATTTTAATAATTAATTATTATAAATAATAGAATTTATTAATTTTGTGTAGTTTTGGGTTCGAAACATTGAAATTACACGAAATAATTAAATTCTTACTATTATAAATGATTAAATTATTAAAATACAAGCATCCGTTTTTTTTCCAGATCGGTAAAATTCAGTGTAGGTAATGCACAAACGCCCAAACGCTTGCTCGGCCGCGCGCGATACACTTCACGCGGACGCAGCGGCAGCCGGCAGTGAACTGTGAACTCGCGAGCGCCCCGCGAACCGAAAATCACTTAAAATTCAATTAAAAATTACTTAAATAATAAAAAAATTAAACTTATGACGGCCTGAATCCCTCGGCTATTCAAAGATAATTATTTTCGTATATTTTTCATTAACTTAAACCAAGTATACTGCAAGTAATAGGATATTTGGATTACGATTAGACGGATGTTTGGGATTTTATTTGGCACAGTAAAATATCACCAATCGAAAGAAAAACGGCCGGAAGCACTAGATAAATAACTGTAAAATAACATATATTTTTTCCAAATTTTAAGTAAGTACTTGGGATTTGCGAGTAATCCATAATTTAAAATACTTACCCAATTTTGGGGAATCACAGCCTTATAACAGTTATATCGAAGTACCTACGTAATTTCTTATTGCACTAAGTATTTGCCGAAGTTATTTGGAAGATATCGATGTTCCTGCGACATCATGAATCGTTGTTTGCCATTATTGCCTAATTGGGGCTCGATTTATCTCTTTTAATTTGAAGCCCGGCAGATTTCCGAAGTTCAGAAAGTTTGCCGGTAGGGCCCCAGACGTACCGAGAACTACCTCGCCCGTTTTTATCGGTACGTGTGATCGAATCACTATGGTGCTCCGACACTGCCGTTAGAAAACGTGTGCAATGTTATGTTAAAACATTTTTACTAACAAATGTTAAGAATGCTAACTGGGTGAACTCGCTCCATTTCAGGCCTCATCTTTGCCCTTGGACCAGGTAGAGAGACATTTAATATTAAAAAAAAATGTTTGATCAAATTTCACAACAGACATTCATGCCAATTTGAATAAACTGTTTGATTGAACCAGTCTGTTTGATCAAACTACTTGAGCGTCTATGGCTGTCATAAGTACCTACACTGTTATTAACACGCAACCTTTCCTTTGTTACAGTAAGAAATAAAGATATCCGAGGATGCAGAGAAATCATAAGAAACTGTGAAGTACTTGGTGTCACCTTACCATCAGACCAGCAAGGTAGATACATCAAAATGCTGATACATGGCAAGAGTCAAGAACAAGTAGAGAAACCGGCGTCGAAAACTATTAAGGGCTTTAAGCTTAAGTTTTAGAATTCGTTTTAGTTTTGTGTAAGTATTTATCTAGGAAATAAATATTATTAAGTACATAAACTTCGTGTTTTCGTTAGTGACTATTGGACCCGGTGAACTTCGTATCAAATCAAAACACATCTAATAAAGAAAGAAAGATAAAAATAAAAACAAATACTTAATCGTGAAACGCATCTTACTTCACCAAATAAGTTTTAATACATTCTATGCATCTCTCTCTCTCTCTCTCTCTCACACTCTCTCTTGCAGTATGAAAAGAGGTGAAACATCACTTCGCTGGGCTCGTTAGGTCGCTCGCCAGCCTACTTTGTGGTCGGTGCTCTAATAAGTAATATATAAGGATTGCATGGAGTATTGTTCTCACCTCTGGGATGGTTCGGCTAAGTACCAGTTGGCTGCACTTGATTCAGTGGAACGCAGGGCCAGAAAACTAATTGGAGACGATGAGCTGGTAAAAACCAAGCTCCATAGTCTTACCCATCGACGTAAAGTGTCTTGCTTGTCGGTATTCTATAGGCTGTACTTCGGAGAGTGTGCTTCTGAGCTGCATGAGCTCATTCCGCCATCCCTGTTCTACCACCGAGAATCTAGGCGCACAGCAGGCTATCATCCTTACTTGATTAACATCCTGCGGATGCTTACCAAGCGCTTTTCTTCTTCCTTTGTGATGCGCACCGCCAAGGAATAGATACCCTGCCTGCGTCTGTTTTCCCGAATGACTACAACCCTGTTATTTTTAAAGCTAGAGTGAATAGGCTGCTTCTGGGTTAGCTCGCCCCATCTTAGGTTTCTTCTTAACCCTAGGTTCAGTATGAAGCCAAGAGCTAGCCCATTGTTTGTTTGTTTGAACGCGCTAATCTCAGAAAATATTGTGTTGGATAGTCCATTTATTGAGGAAGGCTATAGGCTTTGTAACATCACGCTTCGACCAACAAGCGAAGCAAAAACTGGAAAAAATATTTCTTTTCAGTAGGTTTTTCCTTCCCAGGTGAAACTGCGGAGCACAGCTAGTAAATTATAATCCATAAGATAAATGAGGATGAAAATCCTCAAATACCTATCCAACGATGTAACACACATAGCATATCTAGTTATTGGAAGGTGGGACCAGATTTAATACAAACCCTGTCATCATCCTCAAAACATATATAACTCGCGCGGTTAAAGAAACAATCTGTAAATGGCGGCGAAGCATTAAGTGTGAGCGCGATAGCATGACCCGCACCCACGTGGTCTACATGCAGCATGACGGTATGTGTGAGCGAGATAGCATGACCAGACGGCCGCCATTTCCATATTGTTTCTTTATCCGCGCGGCTTATACTTACCAGTCTTCTCCTACTACTTCTACAGAATAACTTCTCTTTCTGGTATAATTTTCACTTTACTGAAACAGTAGGTAACGATGCAAAGGGTAATGGGTTAAACCAGGAATAATACATCTATGGGTTAAACCATGGCCCGCTATTATTTCTCGGCTGCTTGCGCAGTGAAACGAGCTAGTTAGAATATTTAAGTACGAGCTAGTTACCCTACCATTTAGGTACGATTCATAACGGATTAAAAGTATAATAAGGATCGCGTGATATTTATTAATTCTGTCCCGCAATCAACTCTTGGCAATATAGGTGCTAATAAGGAAATCGTAATTAATTATATGATTTGTTTATGTTATAATTATGATAGCGCCGTCCAGAGGTCGACGGTCGATACGAGAGAGCTTGTATGTACGGTCACCAGCACGTCAGGTTACTACAAAATGTCAAAAGTTTTTAATTGAAACTGAACTCTTTCTGTTGGAGATAAGGTTTAATTTTATTTAAAGAAATTTGACAGTTTGTAGTAACCTGACGTGCTGGCGACTGTACAATGTACACTCATACCTACAAGATTTTTTTCCTACTAATATAAGTACCTACTCGCACTCGCATATTATAAAGAGTGAAGTACTTACCTAATTTAAGTTTCCCATATAAGTAAATACTTTTTGAATTACACTTACACCCTTTTAAAACAATCTTTTGTATTTAAAACAATCTTTTGTACTTAGGTATTTAAAACACTCATCTTCATCATCATCAGCTATTTAGTCACATGTCCCCACTGCTAAGGCACGGCGGTCTATCTTATGAATGGATAAAGAGAATGGGCTATGATATGACCTGACCCACCACGTGGTCCCGATGCAGATTGATCAGTAGGTATTATTAAAGACTGCAAATGCAGCAAGGACCAACTTGAGGAGTAGCTCGAGATGAAAAGTTTTTGGTCAACCATCCTGTGACCTGTGTTGATTTACCGATACCAAACCGACTCCGTAGCTCAGTGGTTAGAGCAGTCGTCGCCGGGATAGCGAAAGGCCGTGGGTTTAAGTCCCATCGGAGCTGGTTGTGAGATGGGTCGATTACTTACTTCATATTCAATTTTTCAATATAAGATGTATTCAAAATAAGTAACAATATTTTAGCGTGTGATTCTGCCCATGAAACTGCAAAACATTTACGTAAAAACAGGTCATAATGTAAAAAAAAAATCGGCAACCCATACCTATGTCGCAGCCAATTGGTTGAATCCGCCATTCAATTAAACGCCTAGACCGATAATTTTTTCCGTAAACTATTTTATCTTCCCAAAAGTTAACGGAGTCACAAAAAGTCACAAGACGATCGCTTCGCGATCGCCTTAAATTTCTGACCTATCACGTGTTCTACAGGAATTCCGAGGTGTACATGCTGCCATACTTAACCATCCGCCTGCGACACCTACATAACTGTCTGTTGATTGCCGATTACCGCCAAATGCTCGGTCTGTTGAAAGCCGGAATCCGCCCAAAACTTTCAAAACGAGAAGCTTTTTCTGAATTTTATTAAAAAAATAAAACGTGTGTTTTGTTTTAAACAAAAAAACAATTTAAATAATCTAGGCTGAATGTTCAATGCTTCGAGCAACGCGGGTCTTCCGTCCCGGAAGAAGACCCGCGTTGCTCGAAAGTTCAATGATTTTATGAACCGCTTGCCATTTAAAAATAAAACAAAGAACGCGCTAAAACCCTGTCTGTTAACACCTACAAGTGGATAATGGATCAGGTTGACGGGCAGTTAAATATTATTATGAGACGACGACAATTATTTTTTTTACTTTATGACCTATGTTTCGGGAAGTTTTGCAGTTTCATGGGTAGAATCACTGGCTAAAATATTGTCGCTTATTTTGAATATACTATTTATATTAAAAAGTCAGTTGCTTACATTTACTCGACCAGGAATCGAACCGGGTCCCCAGGAATAGCGGCACCTTGAAAACCCCTTTGTTTTCACCACTCGATCACGGAGGTCGTCGAATAAAGAAACATTAGCGTTTAGTCACATTTTTTTTTATAAAAACTTATTGCGGCTATATTTATTGATATAAGTATCTAGGTAGTTTTCAATGAAACACGCGATTTTAAAAACCTTAATTTTATTGAGATTTTTCGTAAACTACAGGTAACATGGAAACTTAACAATAAATAGGTAGGGTTGTCAAAAGCGCGTGATCTCGCTGTCCCTGGTCTTGGTCTCCGAGTCAGGGTTGGGAGCTACGCGTTTCTCTCTCTTGTTGAGCGTGAGTAGGATTCTGTAAAGAAAGAAAGAACATACCTATTAGACACAAAAAAATTACAATAATTTAGGTTTATTAGTAGGTAGGTACTTAGCTACTAGTACCTAAGCATTGAGATTTGTATGTAGATTTTAATTTATTTTTATGCATTCACAATGCAATTCTGTAGGTACTTATAGTAATAAGTATAGGCAAAATGTGATAGAAATAAGTTCTTTGTAAAAAATATTTTTTATGACAAGCTTTTTTGCTGACCTTAATATTGTATTGTCATCCAAACCAAACATGTACCTAAGTATGCAAAATTTCAGCTCAAACGGACAATGGCAAGTGGGTCAAATTTAGGTTGCAAGATTTGACCCTAACAGACATACATGCATACATACATACACTGCAAGTTAAATAAAAGCTTGTAAAAAACCACGAGCCCTAATACCTAATTAGCTAAACCGGCTAAAAGTTGCGCGAACTGTTAATTTAAATATAACAACTTTTCAACGGATATTTTCACGCTTTATTTAACACATTATTTTGTTATTGGTTGTGTTATTTTAAAGGATTTTCAGTTTTTTCCAACGTTCCATTAACCCTTGGCGTGCCTGGTGGGTAAAATCACGCGGCGTGCCTGGTGGGTCTGACAGACCCATTATATAAAAATATGTTTGTAATAAAAGATAGATTGTTAGAAGATTTTTCTTTATATTTATTGGTTTATTCAATCATGTTTTATATAAAATTAAATTAGGTATCACATGCAATGCAATTCGACCATCGTAAAAATCAAAGGCTTTTGGCATCCAAATTAAATTCTACCAGGCATTTAAAATAAGTTTTTAGTAAAAATTTCATTTTCATGACAAGCTTTTTTGCTGACTGTACTTAAATATTGTATTATGTCATCTAAACCAAACCTGTATACAAAATTTCAGCTCCATCGGACACTGAGATGTTGATCAAATAAAGCTTGCAAGATTTGTCCTCCAACTAAGTAACTATAACATGGCTTAAATGTTAAGTTAATAAAAAGATTGTAAAAATCCGTCCACGTTCTACAAACCATTCTTGAAAACAACAACCTATTCTTATCGCTTACTTTCATCTATTCAAGGCTCGATTAGGTAACATATTCCTACAAACATCAACAACACAAAAAGCACCTTTCAATTCCGTAGGGCTGAAAATAAGGTACAAATACCTAAGTGAGTAGAAATTAACAGTTCAAGGTTTTCGATTGTTAGAAATCGATCTATAGATGGCAAAATTACTGTAAGGGCGCTCTCAAGTCGACCGCAAGGCCGAGACAAGAGTTTTTGCGATTATTTCGAAATGCTCATTATGAACGCTACAGTTGGGCAACGTGTCTAAATGCGGCTATCTGACGAGCTGAAAAAGTAGGTAATCTATATAAACTAATATTATGAAAGAGATACAAATTGTTTTGTGAGTTTGTTTGTGTAGGAAGTAATGTCTGGAACTACCTGTAGAACCGATTTTAAAAATTCATTCTTTAGTTTGACAGTAGATACCCGGGTATAATACGGTTGCCGTGGCCACGACCGGTTCACCTAGTATAGATATGTATTATTAACCTTTGTATAACATAACCTGAAAAACTATTGAACTGTTTTCAAAAACTTTTTAGTTAAACTTTCATCTGTTCAATTACTTATTAAAATATAGGTATATATTAAATCTACACGATTCCTGAGTGACCTAGGTTATATTTTATACCCATACTCCCATGAGAATGGATACCACGAGGGAACCTCTCACAAAGAATATAGAGACTTAGTGCGCAATTGCAAATTTTATATAAAAGTGGATAGCAGACTTTTTAGGACATTGGTATAATAATTTTACACTAGATGAGAATCCATACTAATATTATAAATGTGAAATTGTGTTTGTTTGTTTGTCCGACTTTCACGTCAAAACGGAGCAACGGATCGACGTATTTTTTGGTATGGGAATAGTTTGGGAGCTGGAGAGTGACATAGGCTACTTTTTATCCTGGAAAAACATCACATTCCCGCGGGATAACGGCGTGTAGTTTACGCAGACGAAGCCGCGGGCGGAAGGATAGTAATAACATAACTTGTATAACGCGGTCGTTACGTTAAGGAATTCCTTGTATCTGAGCTTATTGCCTTTCTAACTAATATTTGAGAATTCTGCCTTCTAGGAAGTGATCTAAGTTTCCAAGCAGCTGTCTTCGTAATCAAAGGAAAATACTTAATGGAATGGGGACCTAATTTAGCAATGATAATCAGAACAATATGGTGACATAAAACAAATAATAATTTACCTACCTCAAGGCAAATTTATTTACAAATTTACCTTGTTAGTATAAGTTTTTTTTCTAAAGAACTGTGCAAATTTAAGTTCGTCACACCTAAATTGTTATAGTACTTGGTAAGTATAACATTCAGATTATGCGGCAGTTATGAACCATGAATAATGTTGCTCAATATAATGAAATTTTATTCGTCACCTCACACGTAATATAAAAATTGTGTAGGTACTACGTCAGGGTATTGCCTTTTTGGGTCTTACTTCTTCTTAAGATTGTATGCTACTCAAAGTTGAACAAAATACACTAGGTACTACATACTATTATATATTCTGTGGTACTACTCTATGCTGAGGTATAGGTACTTAGCTCTACACAGGTGAGTAGGTACCTACACCGTTGGTACAATAGTTTATGAACCACACTCACGGAGAAGGTGAGGTGATGAATTGACAAGGGTGAGTACGAGCGTCTAGGTCTCACCTGTTATGCACTTTAAATTAAATACTCACATTATTAAAAGTATATTAGCGACGGCAACGCACCAGCGAACAGAAGTGTGCTTAGCTGCATACTCTACTCTAGGTACTCCTAGCTGTACACGGGCGCGAGTACGAGACTCACCAGTAATCGAAGCACCAGTAGCACAAAATAAAGAGTATACCGCCTGTGTACTAACTTTGTGCCAGTAGATAACATTTGTTCCACACTTAGTAAAGAGAGTATGACTGACTAGGAACCATAGGTACTTTATTATGCCTGCATTCATATACCTAACTACTTATAGCAGGGACGGCGAGTGCAACACTGATGAGGTAGACCTTCCCAGGTAGCAAACTGACGTCGCCGACGAAAAACATACGTCATTCTAAGGTCAATTTAGGGTCAGTACCTACTACATTTGCCGAAAAAGTACGTAGATTTGATGTAATTATTTCGTCATCTTTATTACGTCTATGTTCGACGTTAATGGTATGTCCACGGTACGTCACTGAAACGTCTGTCCCAAAGTTGTGAACATAAATATTTAAATCAAATACTATAACACTCCGTTTTAATTAGGTAAGTCACTAGCATAGCATTACAATAAGATTTGGGGTTTGGGGTGGAGAAGCGTTTTATTATAAATGAGGACTTATGAAGGGATGATAAGCAGGTAGGTATTATTAACGTTATTGGATAGGAAAGCGGATAGGATTTCTTTTTTAAACGAGCAGTTAGGTGGGTCAGCCGGCCTAGCATGAGCGGCTTATAACGCGCGATATGATATGGTACGGCATGCCGTCTTGCTTACACCTTAGTGGGGTAAGCAAGACAACTTGCCGTACCATATCATATCGCGCGTTATAAGCCGCTCATGCTAGGCCGGCTGATATAGTGTCGGTCGATGTTAGGACGTACGATGAAGAGCCGATCATCATCATTGCCATACATAACGCGTATCGCCCCGGTACAGCGGGAGATTATTGAGGAGCAGGTAGCAGAGATGTTGAGATTGGGTGTTTTTAGGGAATCCAACAGCTCGTATGCCGCGCCGGTTGTGTTAGTTAAACAACCAGATGATTCGTAGAGTAGTGTAGGCAATGAACAGATTCTTTGTACGGATACCCATACATTAATTCCTCAGTCGATGAAACTTTGCTCGGTTATAAATTAGTATGAGCCATAAACTTTTAAATGATTATCAAAACAAAAACTCACACGGAAGTTAGGTATTTATACCTAAATATACAAATCATTGAACCGAGTAATTTCTCAGTCCAAATTTATTTTACCAAATGAGGTCTTTATACTAGTATGTGATACTTGATAAAAATCCAAAACTTTTTCAAACATGAGTACGCTTGGCAAAATGGTATACTTAATTCCGTTAAAAAGTTCGACAGTGACATTTTTCAGTCCAAGTCACCCCAATTATTTTATTAAAATTTGGTGTTTCTGCTGGGATATTTTTTTGGATATTTCATATTATTGCTTTTATACGTAACATGAATATGTCCGGTGAAGAAAGTTTAGACGGAGCATTTTTCCTAAAAAAGATATCAATGAAAACAAACTTTCATTAAAAAATACCTTACCTTCTATTTTTTTTTTTTTTTGAAAATTTATACCATACTTTTAATCTATTGATACTTTATCATGCTGTAAAGTTTTTTCTGACTGAGGAATTACTGTGGGGGTCAACTAGCTTCATTGCCTACACTAGAGGTTTTCTGTAAGCAAGGTATTTTATAAGCAAAGATGGAGTTGTGTTAATTTTAGTAAAATGGGGGCATAATAGTCGTCTGTCAAATTTTTCGGCTAGTTTTTATTGCCAGAAAGTTTATCGAATGACAAACATTCGAGAAGCTAAATCTTAGCCAGATTTTGCTTTATGCCTCTACGGTTTATAATATATAGTTTTCGAGCCTTAGGTAGGGTTAATTTTAAATCGCATATGATTGTATTATGGGATCATAGGATGTTATGATAATGTTATTTAAGTAGGATATGCACCTTAAGTGTAGATAGGTTTGTGTTAAGTAGGGTCTGCACTTTAAGTGTGGATAGGTTATTTTTCTTTGGGTCTACACCTTAAGTGTAGTAAGATGTGTATTTCGAGGGTCATGTCTTATGTATGACCAGAGTTTTGTGTTAGGGTTAATATGTCACTTTGAAAAAAAAGTTCTTCATTAGATTTTTTTAAGGAGGGGGAATTAATGTAGAGTGTATTATACTCTGTGGGCAATTTAATAAGAAATGTTAATGCTGTGATATTTTATATCAACCTGTTTAGAGGATATTTAGTTTCATTTGACAGAGTCTAGCTGAGGCCGTCCTCAGGGCAGGATCCCTAGTGTGATTTATATAGCTGTGTAATGTAAAGTATTTCCAATTTATTAGGAATAATTATCTTGAAAGTGAATCAGTTCTTTCATTTATTCCCTAATAAGTGAGCAGTGGTGCGTTCACCACTACTGTACCTTGCTACAGCTTGTACCTACAAGTACACGGATGAGTGTTTAATTCATTAAGACTAAACTTTACTATGGTGTATAGAATCTTACTTTTATTAATATAACTATAGCGGAGACGACTAGGCAGCACTGATGAGGTAGAATACGCCGGCGAACGACAACAGCGTGCTGAGGTAGGTACCTACACCTTGCTACGACACTCGGCGCTACCATTACTTCCAATATATTTTTAAAATAACTCATGTATAATATTATACCTACTCACATTAATATAGCTATAGCAGGGGCGGCTAGGGCAGCACTGATGAGGTAGAATACGCCGGCGAACGACACGACAACAGCGTGCTGATGTAAGTAACTGCACCTTGCTATGAGACTCGGCGGTACCATTACTTAGAATAATATGTTTTTATCATAACTCATGTATAATATTTTACTCACATTAATATAAATATAACAGGGACGGCGAGGGCAGCACTGATGAGGTAGAATAATACGCCGGCGAACGACAACATCGTGCTGAGGTAAGTACACCTTGCTATGAGACTCGGCGGTACCATTACTTAGAATAATATGTTTTTATCATAACTCATGTATAATATTATACTCACATTAATATAAATATAACAGGGACGGCGAGGGCAGCACTGATTAGGTAGAATAATACGCCGGCGAACGACAACATCCTGCTGAGGTAAACCTTGCTACGAGACTCGGCGGTACTTCCAACATGTTTTTATCATAGCTCATGTATAATATTATACTCACATTAATATAACTATAGCAGGGACGGCGAGGGCAGCACTGATGAGGTAAAACGCGCCGGCGAAAGACGACAGCGTGCTGAGGTACACCTTGCTGTATACGGGAGAGTAGATCACAGGCACCAACGCTTCTGATATACTTATTAGAGAGCTCGTTTTTCCTGGAAAAGAAAACTGATTTTAACAATCTAACTAAAGGTAAATAATCTTAAGGGCCTGTTTCTTGACTTGTCAGATAGTCCGTACAAAACTGTCAAGTATCTCCTAATCGGACATTGTGCAAAAGGCACTAAGTATATTTCTTATTATTTTGAGTCTATAAGTATGTAGATAGGTATCGTTGTCAAGCTATGTACTGTCCTTAATTTTTAATGCCTTGAATAGACTTAGGACCTAGGTAGGCCGATGCAAATTTAATCTTTGCTGGTGGAGTTATTCCTCAAATGAAAGATGTGAATGTGGTGCCTCTTCCCAAACCATGTCACACCTTTTGTCCTGCTCAGCATGCCCTTCATCTTGCACACGCAAGGACCTCTATAACGCCATTGAAAACGCTATACGTGTGGCGCAATTTTAGTCTAACAAGATCTAAAGCCGAACGATCGACACGCTTAAAAGAAGAAGAAGAAGGTGATGATGAGTCACAAAGTTTTGAATTCTAACGCCCGAATTCTCGAACGAAAATCATCTTTAGGAGCGTCTCAAACATCATGGCATCTCTTTCATACGTTTGACATTTTAAATGACAGGGCGATGTTTGAGACCATGAAGTTTGACTTAATACTCTGAGGTAACTGGAGCTCTCACCCTGAATAAAAAAGTGTCGCCAGCAAATTTGACATTTATGTATGTAGTGGCAGGTAGTGGCTGTCAGCTGTCTCATATGACTATACGTATTTTTTTAAAGTGTAGGTGAGACGGAAGACAGCCACTGTGTTATTTGTGGTATTCAAAAAATTGTTCGTACTGCACTCTCCAGTTACCTCAGTATTAAGTCGAGCTTCATGTTTGAGACGCTCCCAAAGATAATAATATAATATACCTGGCCGCACACGAGCCACCGACCACAACCACAAAACGCCGCCACCGACCTATTTCTTGTGGTTTTCGTACATATTAATGAACTTGCCGCACACGGTTCATGCCGGTAGTCGTCACTTGTTTTTTTCTTATAGCTTCAAGTAGCAGCGTTTGTGGTTGACGCGTGCGTGTAGCTTGTTTGCGGAGACCGAGACGGTAAGATAAAAAAAACACAAAAAAATTTTACATATTCAAAACCTTAGAATCCCATAAATATGAAGTAATTTTGTTTTATAAAACCCCTATTACGTAGTTTTACGAAAACCTATCGAAATTCCAGTTTTACATTTACCGATTCGAACTAATTAACTAATCGAACAAAACAGTTAACTAACATGTTACATCCCAACAAGCAAAAACGTCATATAAGTCTTGACTTGTACGACATCAAGTTGGATAGCAGTCTTATAATAATAATGAGATGACTACTAGGTCCTATAGACGTCTTTAATTTAACTATTTAGTCGTGCGACGAATAAGTCATAATAAACTGGTCATAGCAACATCGGTAAGACTAAACTACATGACGTTATATTAATGTTTTATCTAAAACGTTTGGAAGACGACTTAATAGTCATACTAACGTTACAATCCATTAAACGTTTTCAACTGACCAAATTATGTGTTAGGAAAACCTTTATATGATATTTATATAACCTAGCAGTTGTACACACGTATTAAAGTGACGTTTATAAAACGATCCCCATTTTGTTTTACAACAGTCAATTTAAGACACTTAAATGACTTGGTTGTTTATTAACGACTCAAATATAACCTTTATATTAAATGATGTCCTTTTAATGTCATGCCATGACTTTGATCAAACTTGTAGTCACAATTTTGTCAAGTTTCGACTTTTAAACGTCTTGGCCACCATATTCACGGAAAGTCTGATTATATTTAATACGAAAATGGAAGCAAGAAAATCGTTGCGAAAACTTTAACGTAGGTACCTAGTGGAATTTTCAAAAGGAAAGTAAATCGTAATTTCCTTTTATTAAGTACAACGCCAACAACCGTGCATTAGTCTCAAATGTTGAAGAAGAAAAGTGTACAAACATGAACAACAAACAGTTCAGTATCAATATTTATTTTATTAACTATGATTAAGTAATATTGTGTATGATTTTTTGTTGATATTCCTTTCCTTCCTTTTTTTCCTTTCAATGCAATAAATCTCAATAAATAAAACTATGTTTTATTTGATACAATAAAATGAAATCGCCGCAGTATTTATGATAGTCAATGATACTGTGGCAACCATAGCACTTGTCCGATAATATAAAATGAGTGCTTTTCTATGGCCAAACCAATCTATTAAGAAGTCATATTTCAGAATAAAGCTACTTGAATATGTTAAAATGTTATGTAGTCTCCATCCACTGCACTTTAACTACGACCAGTCTGAAATAAATTTAAAGATAATTAAATAATTTTGGTGAATATTGAAAAATTAAAAGGGTTTTTAAAATTTTTGAGGAACCCTAATAGCTAGCTGCAATGGCGTATTGCATGGTCTTGAAATAACCTTACAACGACACTTTGTCTTTACAACGTTATAAAGAGATAAGTGTGCGACAAAAGCAACATGTCTTACATTTTAAGAAATAAACATATTTTTATTAATAAAAATATAATGTTTTAAACACAAAACTACGAAGGGGCATGGAAATATTAATAGTATTTACATAGGTATATTATCATAAAAATTTAATTCCCAGTCGAACCAAACGGTATGAGAGACAGAAGGGACAGTTTAGCAAGATATGGAAGTTAAATAACACTCATCTTTATTTTCTTGTAATTATTCATTTTGTACTTACTCAAATCTTTAAAAAAAGACCCGATCGAGTCACTAACAAGAAATATAAATAAGTCTCACAAGTGTTGTTACTTGACTGAAATAAAATGTTTTAGTCATTTAAAAACACCTGTATGCCCACAATATAACTGAACGAGTTGTTGTAAGGTTATAATGCAACTACTGCGCGATGAAAGTGGTAACTCTTTAACGTTTACACGACTTTTGAATGACGCTTACGAAGTCATCTTGTGACTTTTGTACGACCATTATACAACAATGTAGGTCGTATAAATGCGCCCAAATCGCGTTTAGTAAACGTTATTATAACGTTAGTATGACCTAGTTTTTACGAACATGGTAATTAAGATAACGTTTACTAAACCATTGAACGACGTTAAATTGTTAGTTGGGATGTCACCACCGAGAGATTGACAGGATTACTCGAGGAACTTAATTGCGACGGTGTTTGGTTGGCGGTTAATTTATGTGCGTCGGGAGGTCATGGGCCTTACCAAAAGTAAAGGGTACTATTTTAATAAACCTATCAAAAATGAGGACTCTTTTAGATTATCTACATACTGTTTTATAACTTAGGCGCTCTTAGTTTTTCACAAACAATGCAACGGATTAACACGTTAAGCGCCAGATGTATATGTTGTTGTTATACTGATACATCCCAGTACCTACAACTCTCACAGGCCTGTGTATAGACCTTTAGACTTGAGTTGTCAACTTTAGAGGCCAGTGTATCATGAAAATGTTGTATAGAGACTTTGTAGCTCAGGCCCTTACAAATCGTTTGGTGTATCTTGGGCTTAAGGCGATACTCGGAAAAATTATGCTGGAGCGAGATAGCAACGAGAAAACGACGCGCGCGGGAGCGAGACCGATTTTGCAGATAAGGCAAAAAAAACACAAAATCACTTCGTATTAAAGAACTACAGCGATTTTAAAAAAATGCTTCTATACGATCCTAAATATTATTGGTGTCCACTAATTAAACTAATTTCTAATAGTGTAAGTATTTAAGAATAATCTTGATTTTTCGTATTTTTAGAGGTCTTTTCGAAAAGAAAAAGTGTCGAGGCAAACTCATAAAATCGTGTTTTTGAAACTATACGATTCTAGATAAAGGTATGAAGAAATATATATCTTATTACCAGATTTGTAACAACTGTAACCGTCCTATAGTTTTAAATCAAAAAGTCCATACTTTTTCCGAGTAGCGCCTTAAAAATGTGATATAATTCAGGAGTTATGAGTTATTTCAAAGAAGATCCCACAACTTGCCTCAGTAGTGCTTTGGCGCTGAACGTGTTAAAATGAGGTTCTTATCAAAAACAGGGTACGTTAAGCCGTTGGTCTCGGCTGCATTTGCAGTCGTTAATACCCACCAATTCGCTTTGGGCCTGCGTGGTGGGTCATGCATGGCCCATTCTCCTTACCCATCCATAAGAAAGGCCAGTGCCCCAGCAGTGGGGACACTAAATGGCTGATGATGAGATGAATATATATATGATAATAATATGTATATAAACTAGCCTTCCGCCTGCGGCTTCGCCCGCGTGGACTACATGACGTTATCCCGCGGGAATGTAGCTATACAAAACAGGCCCACATTTGATGGCAATTAAAGTATATTTAAATAACAGCATTCCAAATAGCATTAAGTATCTTGAAAATATTAATGAATTCGAATGTGAGCTCTAAAAGTTTTTGATAAATAAGGCCTACTATATACCTTAGAAGAGTTTTTTAATGATAAGCTTTAGATTAGTTGCAGTACCCTTACAGGGTGTCACACTGATCTCAAAATTTTTAATAAAAACTTATCTATGTACTGTGACTAGCAATGAATAAATGAATATGAATATGAATGTGATGTTTTTCCGGGATAAAAAGTTGTAGGGTTGCTAACCGTGCTGTCAATTCGATGAGTCGATTTTTTCTAATAGTTATTTCATTTTCAAATAAAAAGAAAACTACATACTTATCTGTGCAATTCTTATTTTTACGCAGGAATACATAACTACACCCTGCTTAGTCTCTATTACTATCTAACTATCTCTATTATTGTTACTATTAACAATCACTGGAAATTGTTCGGCAATTTTATAACAACCGGTCTTTAATTGGGACCTTTCTAATACTTATAAGTAACAAATTTAAATTCTTAAAACCTTTAAGGTTGATATCGATGAATTTGAAAATGTTTTAGCTCCTTAAATTTTTTGTTTGTTCCTTGATGCCTAGGTATGTTTGACAGGTCAATAGAGTTTCAAGCCTCAACACTTTCATGTTTTGCAGTCCATACCTACAAACATATATGTACATAAAGTATTAAAATGTTTACTTTTTTGCATTCACAATCCAATTTTTGTTGAAAAAAATTCAAAATGAAGTATTTAGATCCAAAAGTCCCATCGAAGCTGGCTGTGAGTGAGACGGGTCGATTTTTTCTCAATAGGTAGGTACTTTATTTTCAATTTTTAACATACCTAGGTATAAGTAAGTTTCAAAACGCCTGACACGTCAGTAATAGCGTTTTATTTTCAAGACGGCAATTTTATTTATTTTATGGGAGTTGATAGTAAGGGCTTAAACTTCAAATGCTTAGCAAGTACCTGAACTACTGACAACAAACGTGTATGGTTAGCTTTATTAAGTAAGTTTTGCCGAAATGTTGTAAAGTTAAGTTGCCTGCTGAGCGACTGTTTGCATAAACTCTGTTTAATTAATAAGGTTAAAATCTTGGAATATTGTTAGAGAATAGTAACACCGTACCGTATTTACTCGTATGTTTTATATTATTATTACATATAAAGATGTTAAGTATCGTTTCTTAAAGATACCTAAAAGATTTAAGACAAAAAGAAAAATCTCGATATGACTTTTAGTTTTCGCGAAATTCGTGGAGAAACATACAAACATAAATATACTCACGAAATTTAGCACACATGCTCGGAAGCCTAAATAGAACGCTATACCGAAATATAATCCAAATCCAACATTAACACATACATACAGGTCAAACTGATAACCTTCTTTATTTGAAGTCGGTAAAACTAACACTTTGATTTCTTTTCTAAGTTATTCAGTAGCACGCTTTTGTCTAGCTTTCAGTTTCAGTTCGAATTAATATAAACCGTTTAACAGAAGTAATATCTAAGTTCTTTATCGGACAAATAGTTGCAGTTCTACAAAGAACGTCGCTTCTTAATTCAGATGAATGTCGAAGATTCGTAATGGGAAGCGCTCATTGTGAATAGTTTAAAACCCATAAAACGATGGGAATGGTAAGTTAGGTACTAGTATAGTATTATATTATCTGTGGTTAGGTATAATTTTATTTAACTAAAAAACTTATGCTCCTATCTGCTCAGATAGAATGTGATTATTATTATGATTTTATGACGTTGATATTAAGATGATGTTCTACGATGACGTCATCACATAACTATTAAATTTTCGAGGGATTGTTAGGAAAAATGTATAACACGTGTGCCACCGATAATAGTTTTATTGCCGCTAAATATAAATTACTTTGCTTCGTTAGCGGAAATTACATAGGTAGGTAATTATGTGTGATTGATACTTATTGTACCTATGTAATGTAATAGCAATTTTGAATATAAACAATATTTTTATTACCTACCTTTATTAAATGCAATTTCATTTTAATTACGAGCTAAATTTTGCATATACTAATTTAGCTAGTTACCTAAAATAATAATGGAGTTCAATTTGCAAAGATAATTATTATTAGCCTAATATACATAACAGGAAGTAAAAAATAACAAAAGATCCGTAATTTATTAAGTTATTGGGCATATCGTCCCGACTTAGCATTGACCTATGATCAGCCTATGATCTGCCCAAATAAAACTAACTTTGTTATTTATTTACTAACCACTGATAAGTATATTATTGCACGTGTCCGACATTAAGAGCAATGTACCCACTCATTGTCGTATTGATTATCAATAATTATAGTAGTATTATAAATTCATGCTAAAAGGGTTCATTCTAATACTTACAAAAAAAACTTACAACAATGAACCAATATTGGTGCACTTTGGTATATGATGGCGTCAAACTTAGATAAGACTAGCTTTCCGCCCGCGGCTTCGCCCGCGTCATCCCGCGTGGACTACAAGACGTTATCCCGCGGGAATGTGATATTTTTCTGTTCCTCTCAAGGCTACAAAGTATCTGTGCCCCAAATTTCAGACAACAGATTTGTCTGAAATTTGGGGTTCAGCCGTTTTGGCTTGATTGAGCAACAAACATCCAAACATCTAAACTTTCACATTTATAATATTATAGTTAGATTTTAAATTATTTTTATGCATTCACAATGCAATTTTTGTAAGTATAGGAAAAATGTGAATGGTTTTTTACTATCACATTTTTCCTAATATTATAGTAGTTTAAGAAGAACTAAAAAAAAACACTAAATGGGGTACTTACGTACTTATTCAATACATTTTAGACGTTATTCTCATGACTTTGTCAGCCCCTTAAGGCGATACTCGGAAAAATTATGCTAAAGCGATAGCAATGAGAAAACGAAGCGCGCGGGAGCGAGACCGATTTTGCAGATTACGCAAAAAAACACAAAATCATTTCGTATTAAAAAACTACAGCGATTTTGAAAAAATGCTTATAGACGATCCTAAATATAAATAAATAAATATATCTTACAATCACACCAATTATCTAAGCCCATAGTAAATTTCTTAAGAAACTGTGTCTATGTGAACTTAAATAACGGATAAATATATGCCTACTTATATACTTTTTGTTTGTAAATACATACTTAATATACATAGAAAACACCCAGACCAAGACAAATAGACATGTTCATGCACACAAATATTTGTCTTGTTCGGGAATCGAACCCGAGACCTCTGGGCAGAAGGCAAGTAGCTTACCCCTGCGCCAAATCGGTCGTCAAAAACAAAATATTATTGGTGTCCACTAATTAAACCAATTTTCAATAGTATATGTAACCCCATTTAAGAATAATCTTGATATTTCGCATTTTTTTGAGGTATTTTCGAAAATAAAAAGTGTCGAGGCAAAATCCCAAAATCGTGTTTCTGAAACTATACGATTCTAAATAAAGGTATGAAGAAATATATATCTTATTACCAGATTTATAACAACTATAAATACTATAAAACTATAGGACGGTTACGTCCTACAGTTTTATATCAAAAAGTCCATACTTTTTCCGAGTAGCGCCTTAAATCGTCAATTTATGTACAACTAGCTTTCCGCCTACGGCTTCGCCCGCGTGGACTACACGACGTTATCCCGCGGGAATGTGATATTTTTCCGGAATAAAAAGTAGGCTTTATTCCTCTCTATGCTACAAAGTATATGTGTTCCAAATTTCAGCCAAATCCGTTCAGCCGTTTTGGCGTGATTGGGCAACAAATATCCATACATCTAAACTTTCACATTTATAATATTAGTAGGATGTAGAAGGAAGAAAACATAAATATAATAAGTAAGTAGGTACTTAAAGTACCTAGGTACGACGTTAAGAAATATTATTTCGGCACATCCCAAAACTTGGAGCAAGGTATAAATTAAGTTTTCTTACTAATAATTAATTCAATCTTCATGTTCATCATTTATATGCTAAAAGCTGGGATATATTATTTGAAGCGTATAATGGAATACGACATATTTCTTTGGGAACATCTCAACGGATCTACTGTATTGTCACCAACATTTTATACTAATACTAGTTTTCCGCCCGCGGCTTCGCCCGCGTGGACTACACGACGTTATCCCGCAGGAATGTGACATTTTTCCGGGATAAAAAGTAGCCTATGTTCCTCTCCAGGCTACAAAGTATCTGTGTTCCGAATTTCAGCCAAATCCGTTCAGCCGTTTTGGCGTGATTGAGTAACAAACATCCAAACATCCAAACATCCAAACTTTCACATTTATAATATTAGTAGGATTACAAAGAGGAAAGATTTGACTTTTTGTTTGTTTGTTGAATAAATAAATAAAAATAATAAATCTTTATAAAAAAAACTTGACTTAATAAAAAAGCTCTTTTGAATCGTTAATATAATTTATTTTTCATGTTTGTTTGTCATGAATAAACTCAAAAACTACTGGGCCAATTATTTTTTCTTTTACTAGTATAAAGCTACATTATCTCTTAGTAACATAGACTATATTTTATACCGATTAAATTTTCTATTTTTCTTTTTTAAATGTTTGTTATTTTACTGTCTATTTTATGTTTGTTTTTAAGTGAATAAATTATATTTTTTTTCTTTCAATATTTTCAACATTTAATTGATTTCAAAAGTCCTTTCACCAGTGAAAAGCGACATTATACCAGTGACATAGGCAATGTTTTATCCTCGATATTCCTACGGGAACAGGTATCACGCGGGTAAAGCCGCGCGAAGTAACAATTCATTTATATGCTAAGTCTTCAGTCAAATCTTGGCCAAGTATATTTGAACCGTATAATGGAATAGGTACGACATATTTCTTTGCAAACATCTTCAACGAATCTAGTAAGTAAATAAAGTCACAAACAGAAATACCTTCTTAGCCTTCGTCGTCTAAGTTGCGATTCAAAGAGCCTTTGAGGAAACGGGACTTAGTGCCTTTATTGTAATACCTATTAAAGATAGTGCCTTTGACTTCAGTAAGGCGGATTAGGATTGAAATGTTTAAACGGAATCCAATTGTTTGCTGCTCTGTCAGTACCACTCACCCTGTCTCAGTAGGCATCAGTACCGTACTGATGCTTACTGAGACAGAGGTTTTGCGATCAAGAGTTTATTCAATTTAAAATCTTCATCATCGTCCATTTAATGTCCCCACTGCTGGGGCTAAAGCTTTCCCTATGGATGGATAAGGAGAGTCGTGCATGACCCATCAATCGAAGTTTGGTGTGTATAATTCCCGACCGAAATAGACACGCTAAGGCCGTTTGTGCACTACCACTGAATTTTACCGATCCGGAAAAAAACGGATGCTTGTATTTAATTAATTACTATTATAAATGATTAATTATTAAAATACAAGCATCCGTTTTTTTCCGGATCGGTAAAATTCAGTGTAGTGCACAAACGCCCTTAGGGCGTTTGTGCACTACCACTGCCACCACTACCACCACTATTTACTTTATAATAGTAATTAATTAAATACAAGCATCCGTTTATTTCCGGATCGGTAAAATTCAGTGGTAGTGCACAAACGCCCTAAAGCTTGCTCGGCCGCGCTCGATACACTTCGCGCGGACCCGTCGCGGCAGCCGTCAGTGAACTGTGAACTCGCGAGCGCTCCGCGAATCGAAAATCAAATTAATATGAAATAGGTAATAAAAAAAATATGATATTTGAATTATTATTAGACGGATGTTTGGAATTTTATTTGATACAGTAAAGTATCACTAATGCTGGGGCTTGCCCTGCGTGACGCCTAACGGCGTTAATAACGGCAAATTAGTGCGCTAAGATCCGGCTACACCTGCGTATTATATCAAATAGCGCGCTAATTAACGGCATTAGACGCAGGTGAAGCTCGGGCATAATGGAAAATATAACGGCTGAAAGCACTAGATATAAGACTGTAAAATAACATATATTTTTCCCAAATTTTGAGTAGGTACTTGTGGTTTGCGAGTAATCCATAATTTGAAATACCCTATTTTCGGGAATCATTGCAGCCGAGACCAACGGCTTAACGAGCCTTGCGAAACACGGCGGAGCTCGATATAATTAATATTTGGTCACCCATCTCTCAACCGACCATTGCGAAAATTGCTTAACCGAGCCTCAACGATCGCAGGCTGACAAGCTAACCACTGCGCTTGGCCCTTTTGAGGCGTGAACAAATAGTAGATTGTATTAAAAGGGAGCAAAATAACATATTTACGGCGAGGGCGCTATTTTGAATCCAGAGCGCAGTGAAAGGGATTCTAAAGTAGAATCCTGAACGCAGCGAGGGATTCAATATACGTCGCCCGAGATGAAAATAATTTTGCGGCCGAGTAATACACTCTACTTTTCAAACTACTACTTTTTCTACGTAGCAAAGGGTGTGCAGTACTTAAAAAAAAATTCAACTGATTTTGTATGGGGCCGGGACTTTTTTCGGGACCGAGAAATTTTCAAAAACGGAATTTTATAAAATTGAGAATATCTCGTAAACGGTGAGTCGTAGCTAAAATCTAACAAAAATTTTCAACCCCCCTACGGCATCCCCGGAGATACTTATAAGGAATCTGATGGACATATATCTTTTTTATTTAATTTTTTTTTTATTTCAAAACTCATTTTTTTTTCTTGCCCGACTAGCGCTATTATGTATCCGAACGACAAAGAAAGGTAGGTAGTTTGAGTTGTCTTTACTGCTTTTCTTACAGAGGGGGATGAAAAGCAGAGTGTATTACTCGGCCGCAAAATTATTTTCACCTCGGGCGGCGTATATTGAATCCCTCGCTGCGTTCAGGATTCTACTTTAGAATCCCTCGCTGCGCTCGAGATTCTACTCTAGAATCATTCACTGCGCTCTGGATTCAAAATAGCGCCCTCGCCGTAAATATATTATTTTGCTCCCTTGTAATACAATCTACTATTATACCTGTGGCGTAATTTTAGATAAAATTTGTGTTTTCACTTTTTAGATGTAATTTCTATAAGTTTCTTTTAAATAAAAATTTTATTTTTAATTCCTAAGTTTTAGTAAGTGTAGCAATCATAATAATATTAGTTTTATAAACTTAAACTGTTTAAATAATATTGTACAAGAAATTGTATGTTTGTATTTTTAGACAAACAGATTTTTTATATGTATGTAAATTCCTTACTACGCGCGCGAGCGTCGGGAATCGTCGGTCGCGCCCGGCACCGGTCTGCTTGACCTTGGTCGTCCTTGGTCCGAACCGTGCGCGCGCGGCGCCCGGTCGCGGGAGCTAGTTCGCTTTAGAATTGACAACGAAAACAGCTAATGTACTTGTGCGTTAGATGCTTTGCTATTTCTTTCGCTGAAATCTTAAATTTCTTCCTGTGATTGTGTGCTGTGCTTTTTATATAAATTGTTCCTTCTGTGCTGTAATCTATTTATGCTTGCGCCTTGTAGTGCTGACGCATTAAAACAGTTTCTTGGAGTGAAGTGTGGCAGTTTCATTTAACGACGAAGAATCGTACGTATACCTACCAAATTGGTGACCCCGAAGAGCACATTTAATAAAATGACACCAACACTAGGTGATAAATCAGATGCTGCATCGGGAAGTAATACCGATGCGCCTACCGCAAGTTTTCCCGCCACTCAAGAATTATGTCGAGTTGGAGTTCGAGTGCCACCGTTCTGGCCTGAAGATCCAGAATTTTGGTTCGCCCAAATAGAAGGCCAATTTGCACTATCTGGAGTAACTTCCGATGTCACAAAATTTAATTATGTGATCAGTAACCTCGAGCACCAGTATTCCAGAGAGGTGAGAGATGTAATTATAGCACCACCTGAAAATGAAAAATATTCGAAGTTGAAGGCTGAAATAATTAAAAGATTCACAGCATCTCAAGAAAAACGCGTCAAACAGTTGCTGATGCACGAGGAATTAGGAGATAGAAAGCCATCTCAATTCCTTCGCCATCTTCAAAGCTTAGCTGGAGCCAACGTACCGGAAGATTTTGTGAGAACAATTTGGAGCAGTAGGTTGCCTACCAATATTCAAACCGTGTTAGCTGCGCAACCGTCAAAGAGTCTTGAAGTGCTTGGTGACCTTGCTGATAAAGTATGCGAGATAGCCCCATTATACCCTCAAGTCGCTGCAGCCTCAGCCCCATATCCAGGATCGTCGTTAGATACCATGGCTAGAGAAATAGCTGAACTACGGAAACAGTTGGATAAAATGAACGCCAAGTTCAACAATAGAAGCCGGTCAAGAAGCAATGAATCAAAGCGTTCCCGATCTTCTTCCCGAAACCGTTCCAATTCCCGTTTTATTAGACACCCTACTTGTTGGTATCACTGGAAGTTTGGTAAAAGAGCTAGTAAATGTATTAAGCCGTGTGATTATAAACCGGAATCGGAAAACAGTTCGGGCGGTCGGTAATGGCGACAAGCGATTGCCCTAGTTCTAGTTCCGGTCGCCTATTTGTGACAGACGGTAAGTCGAAGATGCGTTTTCTCGTTGATACTGGCAGCGATTTATGTGTCTTCCCTCGTAATGCTCTAAAAGACCGTAGATCAAAAACCGAGTATACATTATGCGCGGCAAACGGAACAACGATTAACACTTTCGGTTACGTTCACCTAGTACTCAACCTAGGGTTGCGCCGCGACTTTGCTTGGAGATTTATTGTAGCAGACGTAACCAAAGCAATAATAGGCGTAGATTTTTTAAGTTTTTATAATCTTATAGTCGATTGTAGGAACCAACGTCTCATTGATAACGAGACTAGGCTCTCGACCACGGCTTTACCTGTGACATCGTCCGAAAATATTTCTTCGGTTAAGTTAGTGACAGGTAACACTAGGTATCATGAAATACTCAAAGATTTTCCCGATGTTACTCGCCCCGCTGGTGTACCTAAATTTACAAAACACAATACCGTGCACTTTATTAAAACTTCACCTGGACCGCCAGTGTCTTCCACGCCTCGTAGGTTAGCGCCAGACAAATTAAAAATTGCAAAAGAGGAGTTTGCGGGTATGATTCAAAGTGGTACTGCTAGGGTTTCAGACTCTCCTTGGTCATCCCCTCTACATTTAGCGCCGAAGAAAAACAGTGGTTGGAGACCTTGCGGCGACTATAGAGCGCTCAATGCTCGAACAATACCTGATAGGTATCCTATTCGCCACATTCAGGATTTTGCGCACAGCATTGCAGGGTGTACTGTTTTCTCAAAAATAGACCTTGAAAAAGCTTTTAATCAAATTCCGGTTCATTCTGATGATATACCGAAGACAGCGATCACAACTCCCTTCGGATTATTTGAGTTTCCGTATATGACGTTCGGTCTCCGCAACGCAGCCCAATCTTTTCAGCGTTTTGTCGATGAAATGCTGCGTGGCTTGGATTCTTTCGTATACGGGTTCATCGACGATTTTCTGGTTTACTCGCCTGACCCGATCACGCATGAAGCCCATTTGCGTCAGTTGTTCGAGTGGTTGCAAACTTACGGTATGGTGATAAACGTATCGAAATGTGTTTTTGGTGTACCTGAGGTTAGTTTCTTGGGTTATAGTATATCTGAGAAGGGCACTAAACCCTTACCTGAAAAGGTAGAAGCTATAAATAGTTTCCCGACACCGAAGACAGTAAAAGAACTACGCAGATTCCTGGGTATGTTGAACTTCTACCGTAGGTTTATACCAGCTGCAGCAGAGGTCCAGGCCCCACTTAACGCGCTTCTGACAGGCTCGGTAAAAGGTTCCCATCCAGTCAGTTTTACATTGAATGAACAGGAGGCTTTTGACGCTTGCAAGCAAAGTTTATGTCATGCAACACTGTTGGCACACCCAAACATTGATGCTAAATTAGCTATTGTTACTGATGCATCTGATACAGCCGTAGGCGCCGTCTTACAGCAATTCAATAAAGACGCTTGGCAGCCTTTGGCATTTTTCTCCCGCAAGCTGGGTTCAGCGCAACAAAAATACTCGCCGTATGATAGGGAACTCCTTGCTATTTATGAAGCAATAAAGTACTTCCGTCATATGGTCGAGGCTAGGGAGTTCATTATATATACAGACCACAAACCACTCTGTTTCGCTTTCCATAGTCGTAAAGATAAGTGTTCCCCTCGACAATTTAGGCACTTGGATTTTATTTCCCAATTCTGCACTGATATACGACACATTTCAGGTAGGGATAATGTGGTAGCAGATACACTGTCGAGAATCGAAGAGCTAAGTAAGCCAGTAGATTTTACCACGCTCGCTAAGGCTCAGGAGGTGGATGCTGACCTGCAAAGTGAATTAGTCAACGGTAAGTCCTCTTTGCGTTTGAAAAAGGTTTCCATACCAGGTTGTCAGCTTCATTTATACTGTGATGACAGTCAAGGAACACTGAGACCGTTTGTTTCTGAGTCGTTGCGACGAAATATATTCAATAGTTTGCATTCTCTGAGCCATCCAGGAGCCAATGCTACGGCAAAATTAGTGTCAGAACGTTTTGTTTGGCCTAACATGAAAAAAGACTGCCGAGAATGGGTTAGGTCTTGCATTCCTTGTCAAAAGGCAAAAGTCAATCGACATGTTTCATCTCCGTTGGGAAATTATAAAATACCCTCCGCAAGGTTCCGACACATCCATATTGACCTAGTAGGTCCTTTGCCAGTCTCACAGGGATACCGTTATTGCCTCACTGCAGTCGACCGCTTTACGCGTTGGCCTGAAGTAATACCGCTCCCTGATATAACGGCTGAGACTGTAGCAAAAGGCTTACTCTATGGCTGGATAGCCAGATTCGGGTGTCCCACGGATATTGTAACAGACCGTGGCCGCCAGTTTGAATCCGCACTTTTCGGTACTTTAGCTCGCATTGCAGGTTTCCGCCATAGAAAAACCACTGCTTATCATCCAGCATGCAATGGGCTAGTGGAGAGGTTCCACAGGCAATTAAAAGCTGCTATTGTCTGTCATGAAAACAGCAACTGGATGGAAGCTCTCCCACTAGTTCTATTGGGTATTAGGAGTGCGATCAAGGAGGATCTAAATGCTTCATCAGCCGAGTTACTTTATGGAGAACCTTTGCGTTTACCTGGTGAATTTTTTAATGCTAGTACTGAAGGTACTACTGACTTAACCGAATACACTGCGCGGTTACGTAATTTTGCTCTAAATCTCCAACCAACTCCGGCGTCACGCCATACTAATCGGTCAGTTTTTATTTATAATGATCTAGCCAGTGCCAGTCATGTGTTCCTCAGAGATGACACCGTACGTAGCCCTTTGCAACCAGCATATACTGGGCCATATGAGGTCATTACGAGGGACGACAAAGTTTTTAAAATAATTATAAGAGGCAAACCGGTAACTGTCACTATCGATCGTTTGAAGCCAGCTTATATTTTTTCTAATACCACTGTTACCGCCACTTTACTTCCAGTGAATACAAATAACCTCCAGACTAATGACAAATCATGTAAACAAACTAGGTCTGGCCGTGTAGTCCGTTTTCCAGAATATTATCGCCCTTAGTCGGTCTCTGGAGGGGGGTGATGTGGCGTAATTTTAGATAAAATTTGTGTTTTCACTTTTTAGATGTAATTTCTATAAGTTTCTTTTAAATAAAAATTTTATTTTTAATTCCTAAGTTTTAGTAAGTGTAGCAATCATAATAATATTAGTTTTATAAACTTAAACTGTTTAAATAATATTGTACAAGAAATTGTATGTTTGTATTTTTAGACAAACAGATTTTTTATATGTATGTAAATTCCTTACTACGCGCGCGAGCGTCGGGAATCGTCGGTCGCGCCCGGCACCGGTCTGCTTGACCTTGGTCGTCCTTGGTCCGAACCGTGCGCGCGCGGCGCCCGGTCGCGGGAGCTAGTTCGCTTTAGAATTGACAACGAAAACAGCTAATGTACTTGTGCGTTAGATGCTTTGCTATTTCTTTCGCTGAAATCTTAAATTTCTTCCTGTGATTGTGTGCTGTGCTTTTTATATAAATTGTTCCTTCTGTGCTGTAATCTATTTATGCTTGCGCCTTGTAGTGCTGACGCATTAAAACAGTTTCTTGGAGTGAAGTGTGGCAGTTTCATTTAACGACGAAGAATCGTACGTATACCTACCAAATACCCTCTTGTCATAACAGGTAAAAAATGAATCGTTTTGGACCCTGTTATTAGATAAACAATCATCGCTTTTCGAATCGATGGGATGAAAAAATATTTTTTACTAGTGTTGACTAGAACTACAGAAAAAAAAACTACAAAAAAACAGTCGAAAGAGCCTGAAACACTTATGTCATGGATCAGTGAACCAGACTTCGGGGCATTTGCCTTTCGCCAGACTGTTACTTATTTATTAGCAAATTGTAAAGCAAGAAGCAGACACTTCTTATTCCCTTTAGCATAAGTTCCATATTTGCTTGGCAGGAGTAAAATTAAGTGTCATTGGTTGGTAGAGTGGTGAATTTGGAACATTGAGTTTTTATTCTATCTTAATTACAAGTATTACTATTTTAGTGTACTTAAGCACTATTTTTTTACTTAAGCACAATTAATAAAAAAAAAAAATTATGATATAACATACTCAATCATGAAACAGGAAAGGAAAGAAAAGTAACACATGAAGATTATAAAGCAAATCAGTCATAACTCATAAACTACGAAAAATTAGAAAAATTAAACCGTCTCACAATTAACTCACTTAACTATGTCATAACAACAGCTGCCAACTTTCTAATTTAACTTCAACTCTTATGAAGAATAAGAGCGGTACCTATTTGAAATATATTTTATCTTAGGATATTAATAAATATCCATTAAGTACGTCCTTGTCTAGACTGCATAAGCATTGTTAACTAGCTAGTCTTTATTACATTCTTCACTAGATAGTAGCTAATAATTTAATAAATTGCTTGGCTACTGATATTAACCGTTTTACCTAAACTTGATATTCTTAAGTATTCCATTTTATTTCTTATTATTAATGGAGAAGATGAAAGGAAATAACCTAGATAACTCTCAGATTTCAGCATCACGTAATTAAATTTATCGAAAAAATTTCTTGACAAAGAAACGCGATAAAGTTCCGCTAAAACGAGATAAAACACGAATCAAAATGAACACTAATATTATAAGGCAGTCATTTGTTTTTGTAGTCTTTATTCTTTCATTAAAGTAGTTATTGTACTATTTTTATTTTAAACAAAAAGGTTTGTTTGGTATGCAATGCAGTCTCCTTGAATGTCAGACAGCGTGGTGTCATGGAATGATGCGGCATGCACGATTCACAATTTCACAGTTTGATAGGAAGTGATAGATATATTCTGTTGACGAAAGTTTAATGCACGTAGGAATTTTGTAATGTAAGTACACGAATATCAGTGGTTTTTAAGACTTGAATGTAGAAACTTAGCGTACATTTTTTATACTACAATTGAAGATTATTTTGATGGTTGTAAATAATATGTAAGTAAGTAGTTCTGAATTTTAAACAATCACGTGATACCATTAAAATTTTATTTACTAAATGCGAGTGCTAAATCTTGTAAATAATACGTTATAAAAACTTTTATAGCTTATGGTGATGTAACTTAAGAACGTTGTTAAAATAAGATAATAATATTTATATAATACTAGCTTTACGCCCGCGGCTTCGCCCGCGTGGACTTCATGACGTTATCCCGCGGGAATGTGATATTTTTCCGGGATAAAAAGTAGCCTATGTTTCTTTCCAGGCTACAAAGTATCTGTGTCCCAAATTTCAGCCAAATCTGTTCAGCCGTTTTAGCGTGATTGAGTAACAAACATACAAACATCCAAACATCTAAACCTTCACATTTATAATATAAGTAGGATTAAGCACTTAAGAATTCTAAAATCGTATAGGTAGGTTATAAACTGATTTTAGTTTTTTTTGGTTTCTAGTTGAAAATCTCTTGTTATTGAGTTAAGTTATGTACGTAAAATCAGGTAAAATCTCTACAAAAATCTTTGTGAAACTCGAGTTACAGATTTCACGAAAAGTACGGCCTACCTGCCTAAAACACTTTCAAAGTGATAGAAGTAAACCTGCTACTTATTACCCTTGAGATTCCAAGCACTGATTCCAAATTTAAGGACTTAGGCGTTTTGGGACCAATACTCTGTGATTGTGTCCCCATTTCTTTAATTCCATTTTGTTTTTAACAAAAGTTAATATTGTTTGTGTCACTACTAAAGTTAATCTCACCAAAATCATCCTATAAAAAACTGACCAACTCTCGCTGGAGCTGCTTATTTCTTTACAAAAAGCGTTGAAATCTCTCAGTAAAGTCACAGAATAATATTTGTAGGTAAAGTCAAGCCAACTCTAATGTTCCTTTCTGCGATTCTTTATTGATATAGTTACGTTTTATTTTTATGTTACTTTGGACGTTGAAGATTCTACATGTTGGTTAGTTTGGTGGGCACAAGTCAACGACCAAGTCACATAATATTAAAACGTAACTAGGTATATCAATAAAAAATCGCAGAAAGGAACATTAGAGTTGGCTTGACTTTACTGAGAGATTTCAACGCTTTTTGTAAAGAAATAAGCAGCTCCAGCGAGAGTTGGTCAGTTTTTTAAAGGATGATTTTGGTGAGATTTCATATCTTTTTGCTAGGTATTACACATAAGTAATAAATACAGGTATACTGATTTATTTACTGCAAATGTAACTTTGTAATCCTAAATATTTATATAGGATTACAAAGTTATGTATGCAGTTGGTGTAACTAGAAATCTGGATGAATTATCCTAGTTTTTATAGTTTTTCCTTTATGTGGCCATTAAACCCTAACTCTGTACCAAATTTCAGCTCTCTGAGTTTATGGGAAGTACTAGTTCTATTTTGATGATCATGAGTGAGTGTCATAAATGCGAAACTTTGCTTTCGCTTAACTTCGGAACTAAATGACCTACAGACTTAAAATTTTGGATTTTAAGTATCGAATTATAGCTTACTGGATGACGAAAATTTCTGCGTTCTGGTCTGATCCAGAGGTTCTCAAATAGGGGCCTGAAAATGCGGCGAAATGGTTCCAGTAAAGAATGGTACGGCATTGTTTGCTTCGCGCTCGACTTGGCGGGGGCACTGCCGTGCCCCCAGATATACTTACCTATTTTCTTTACTTTTATTTTTTATTTTTATTTACAACGTTTATAAAGATTCCTGCGCCTTGCGTCGACAGATGGCTAACACTCTAATCTAGATAACTTTGTAAAAAACTAAGTTTTCATCATCAACATCATCAGCCATTATAATTCCCCACTGCTGGGGCACAGGCCTTTCTTATGGATGGATAAGGAGAATGGGCCATGACCCACACCGCAGGCCCAATGCGGATTGGTGGGTATTAACGACTGCACACGCTGCCGGGACCAACAGCTTAACGTGCATTCCGAAGCACGTAGGAGCTCGAGATCTAAAGTTTTCGGTCACCCATCCCGTGACCGACCATAGCGAAAGTTGCTTAAGCTCTACGATCGCAGGCCGAGCGCGCTTACCACTGCGCCACGGGCTCCTCATCTTGTGTAGGTACGCTTTTTTATAGTGAGGGCAAATACAGTATTTTCGTTTACTTACCGCTAATGGCATGTTGGACTCAGACTGACAAGGCCTGTCTCTCGCCGCGCCCAGCCCTCCCGCCAAGCCTAATAGGCTTCGCGTCAGGGCTGGGTGGTTCTAACCCCTGCCCCGCCCCCTGACGAGCTCGAAAGCTCGACAGGAGGCGGGGCAGGAGGAGAGAGCCTCCTCTCAATCTCCCCATAAGGTTAATCTTGTGTACCCTAACGCTAGATTATTTATTCAAGTAGGGCAGAGGTACTCTTCGTGGCCACTTTTAGGATTTTTTGACTTTTAAGCACTTAATACTAAATGGTCTTAGGTATTTTATGTTTTTTTAAGTGGCCAAAACCAGTACGCCTGCCCTAAGACAAATTTTTCAAAATTATTGTTACTTAGTAACTTTGTTGTTAAAAGCAACAATGGAAATCTATGGTTTTTCGACATTTGTTATCGTCAATATTGTTAAAGTTTTCATCACGCATCCTTATCTTATATTACGTTCTTTGTGTTTCGTCTACAATGGCGCATAGAAATTACGTCTTACGTATTTTCTTCATTCAAACATCCACTACAACAAAAAGCAAACAAATAAACAGTCAAACTGACAAGTTTATCTTATGTATATTGTAGATACCGTCACACCTACGTTATTATGAAGATATTTACTGTACGACCTTCACAGGAAAATCTGTATGAAGAATGCATTCTAATGTTGTGTAAGTACCGTTCGTACAGTCTAGAAAATACTCGATAAAAGAAAAATTGTGCTAGTAAAAAACCACCAGGCCAGCAAGTTACTTGCTTTCGGGCATTAATAAGGTTTTAGTAAAAATTTCATTTTCATGACAAGCTTTTTGGCTGAGTGTTCTTAAATATTGTAGTTATTGTCATCTAAACCAAACCTGTATACAAAATTTCAGATCCATCGGGCACTGGGAAGTCAAATTAAGCTTGCAAGATTTGTCCCCCACTCACTAACATGGAAAGTTAATAAAAAGCTTGTAAAAAGCGATATCAAAATTCGGCGAATCTTGTAAACCTTGTGGTAGCTTAGTTGGTCAGAGCATCGGGCCGGATTCCCGGGACACAGGACACAGTTCTAACCTAACCTAACCATTTTTGTTGTAATCATTAATACAAATTACTATAAACATGGGGCAACGTTGCGGTGATGAGCTGAGAGTGGGGCAATTTGGATTTGGGCAACGGAACGATAGAGGCCAGATGCTGGCAGACTTCATGGAGAGGGAGAACCTCTATATGATGAACTCCTTTAGGAAGCCCGTAAGCCGCAAATGGACCTGGATCAGTCCGGACGGTAAAGTCAAAAACGAGATCGATTTTATCATGTCGACGAAGAAGCACATATTCAATGATGTCAGTGTGATCAACGCTGTTAAGACAGGAAGCAATCACCGTATGGTAAGAGGCACATTGAATATCGATGTCAAGCTCGAAAGATCGCGACTGATAAAATCCACGCTCCGACCAATACCAGCTCAAATTCAAAACCCCGAGTGCTTTCAGCTCGAGCTTCAAAACCGCTTCGAAGCCCTTGAGAAGAGCATAGACGTGAACGATCTATACAACATGGTGGTGGATACGGTCCGCACGGCAGGGTCTAAGTACTATAAAACCCGCCGTCCCAAATTGAAGAAACTCTCCAGTCAGACTCTCCTACTCATGGATCAGAGACACGAAATGAAGCTGCAGAACTCAGCGGATGCCCATCGTTATCGGCAGCTCAATAGACAGATATCTAAGTCCTTGACGCGCGACCTTCGCCAATTTAATACCGAGCGTATAAAAGAAGCCATTGAGCGGAACAAAGGCTCCAAAGTGTTCGCGAGAGATCTGTCTATCGGGCAAAGTCAATTAACGAGGCTGAAAACTGAGGAAGGTAACATCGTTTCCTCAACACCTGAAATCCTGAGGGAGATTGAGAGTTTCTATGGACAGCTATATTCCTCGCAAACACCTGTTGAAAGCAAGCTCTAGACCCTAGAGCCAAGCTTACCCGACACAATACCGAAGATATCTCGGACGTCAGCCTGTACGAGTCGTACAGGCTGACGTCCGGGATATCTTCTCAAGCAGCTCAAGAACAACAAGGCGGCGGGTGATGACAGAATCACAACAGAACTTCTGAGAAGAGAAGCGATGTGATGCTGTTTTTCAAGAAGGGTGATAAAACTCTCTTGAAGAATTATAGACCCATCTCGCTTCTGAGCCATATCTATTAGTTGTTTTCGAGAGTCATTACGAATCGTCTTGCTCGCAGGTTCGACGACTTCAACCGGAGCAAGCCGGGTTCCGGAAAGGCTACAGTACCATAGACCACATTCATACGCTGCGGCAAGTTATACAGAAGACCGAAGAGTATAACTTGCCACTTTGCTTGGCGTTCGTGGACTATGAAAAAGCCTTTGATTCGATCGAGACCTGGGCCGTGCTGCAGTCTCTCCAGAGGTGCCAAATAGACTACAGGTATATCGAGGTGCTGAGGTACCTATACCAAAACGCCACCATGTCGGTCCGATTACAGAACCAGAGCTCTAATCCTATCCAACTACAGCGAGGTGTGAGACAGGGAGATGTCATCTCTCCCAAACTGTTCACAGCTGCGCTGCTGGTCTGGAAAGTATGCGGCATCAACATCAATGGCGAGTACCTAACACATCTACGGTTTGCCGATGATGTATTTCTTATGGCTGAGACCTTGGAAGACCTGAACACAATGCTCGAAGATCTCGGTAATGGTTCGCAAAGAGTGGGTCTTAAGATGAACATGGACAAGACGAAAATCATGTTCAATGCCCATGTTGCACCCGCTCCAGTTAATGTTGGGAGCATTACACTCGAAGTTGTTGACCACTATGTTTACCTAGGACAGACGGTCCAGTTAGGTAAGTCCAACTTTGAGAAAGAGATCTCTCGTCAAATCCAGCTCGGATGGGCAGCGTTTGGGAAGCTCCGACATATATTCGCGTCCGAAATACCTCAATGTCTCAAGACGAAAGTCTTTGACCAGTGTGTGTTGCCAGTAATGACCTATGGAAGTGAGACGTGGTCTTTTACTATGGGTTTCATAAGAAGGCTCAAAGTCACCCAGCGAGCAATGGAGAGAGCGATGCTTGGTATTTCCCTGCTCGATCGAATCAGAAATGATGAAATCCGCAGGAGAACTAAAACAACCGACATCGCTCGAAGGATTGCATCATTGAAGTGGCAGTGGGCGGGACACATAGCGCGGAGAAGCGATGGCCGTTGGGGCGGAAAGGTTCTTGAATGGCGACCGCGTGCCGGACGACGTTCCGTGGGCAGGCCCCCTACAAGGTGGACCGACGATCTGGTCAAGGTCGCGGGAAGCCGCTGGACGCGGGCAGCGCAGGACCAATCGTTGTGGAGATCCTTGGGGGAGGCCTATGCCCAGCAGTGGGCGTCGTTCGGCTGACATGATGATGACGATGATGACTATAAACATAAGTTCATTTGGATAGGTTAGGTTAGGACTGTGATCTATAAAAACAAAAATTGATTTCGGGCGAGAAGGGTAATACCTTACCCGCGAATTCCACCTAAAAGTTACTTGAAGGCTCGAGGTTTTTTACTATCACAATTTTTCATTCATTCAATGCATCGAAATAATTTAAAATTTTAAATAAGTAAGTACTTGATTGATTCTCTCGTTTTCCAATATGATAACCACATGATAACTGAAGAATACTTCATATTTCCTGTCATGTTGGTAACTTAAAAAGCTAATTAAGTTACCAAATAATTTAGTTAAATAATAGAAGTTGCTATAGTTGATGTTAACCGTAGAACCTTCATCATTAATTGGTTTAGTTACTGAAAGTATACAAACTACAGACGAACAGTTTTAGAGATTAATGCAGCATTTGCCAGTAGGACATTAATATTACTTTGGATCACTTTCTTGAGGACAATCCAATGTGGTGGACTGCCTCTATTCACACGATGCGAATATTGGACTGGCTAGTGAATTGTCTCTGCATAAAGTGAGCAATGCTTTCTGATATAAAAAACAAATGAGCAAACCATCATAATGTTTCAGGAAACCGATTGTTTCCCAATCGTAAGGGCCTACGTCATCGAACTATTGACCAAACAAAAAAATAATTAGCAATAGTTACGTTTATTGTGAAAATGGTAAAATTGCAAAACTAGTAGTGTCACATTTCGTACGCAATATTTTTGTGGCGTGATAATAACGCTGTGCGTGAGACCTTGCCAAGCCATGGAAAAGTGTCATTATAGTAGTAGAAAATGTCCTTGTGATTCCGAAAACGAGTTAATCATATCTTAATTTGACTGGAGTTTAACTGCTAGGCTATGCCCGAGAACTTCGAAAGCTTTTCAACTTTGGAACTGATGTCGGAGTTTTTCAAACTATTTTGGCGGATGCCGCATCAAATGCAGCCAGGCTTTGTTTGTGATTTAATGCAAATACTTTTTAGTATGTTGTGCAACTAAGTTAAGGGTATAATGGGACTCACATACTCTGTGTCTCTAAATTAAATAGAGAGGTTATTTAAATTTTTACTTTTTTGCATTCACAATGCAACTTTTATCATAGAAAAATGGAAAATAAAGTATTTAGAAAAAATCGACCCGTCTTACAACCAGCTCCGAACCCACGACCTTTCGCTATCCGGGCGACTGCTCTAACCACTGAGCTACGGAGTCGTTACGAGAAGCGTCGAATTTCTCAAATACTTCTTACACGCTGTATAGCCAGCGTTAATTTCATCAATGTGAGGATATTACTACCCCCACACGTGAAAGAAATACCTTTCCAGATATTTGACAATCGCTAAAGAAGAAATTACTATGGCAAGTTATTTAAATTTTTACTTTTTTGCATTCACAATGTGTTCAGTACACCCCTGCCTAGACCGCGGAATGGCTAGCGCAGTGGAAGCTGGTATTACTATAGACTCCGGACAAATCTTGGTTTCAGCCGGGATGTAACTGAACAATAGGACTGCGATACACAGCGCTTAATCTATATTGTGAAGTAAGGAGGATTTTACATACTGTCTGTGGTCCTGGGCAGTGGAGACAGAGGTGGTGTAAGGGAGCGCGCGCGCCCCCTGGGGTCCTTTCTTCGTCTTCTTCTGCAGACCTTACCAATTAGTGACCTCACTCACAACACAAATAACAGCGTTCACAAGACACTGGGCGTTTCAACAATAGATACACAAAGACACACACGTGGGAGCTTTTTTTATTACGATAGATTGTCCCGACAACAAACGCGTGTGGTAGAAAAGGTTATCTTTCAAAGCATCCGCGACCGGCCACTCCAGAGATGGCATCAAAACCTTGGTCGTACAAAACGGGATCACATAGATAATTTTAGATGTATTCAAACTCGATGTGCCAGGCACATTCAACGCGAGCGATTTTTAACAAATTCAGCAAAATTAATCCGACATTTTCTACAAGAATTTCAATCAAGTGTCAGCTGTCAACTTCAAGTGACAGCTAATGTCAATTTGACGTGACATTAGAGTTGCGTTCAGAAACGTCGATCTTTTCCGAACATCCCCCCGCCCCGGACCGTTAAGAACGGTACGTCAATCTACGGGTAATCGGGAGAGCCCACTAACTGCTCTCTTCAAAACCGAATCTCGAACCAAAACCTCAGCAAAACGAGGAACTCCGTCAGTTCCGGGGTAGAGTTTAACAATGCGCCCCCTTCGCCAACATAGGGGCGGCAGGTTAGCATCCTTAATCAACACGAGGTCGCCAGTCTGGGGTGGGGTGGTTTTATCTGTCCACTTCACGCGCTGTTGTAGGATATGCAAATACTCCATCGACCAACGTGCCCAGAAGTTTTGGGACATCTGTTTCAAAAGTTGGTATCGCGACAAACGATGGGATCCTACATCCTGAATCGGATATTCAGGCAACGCCAAAAGGGGCTGTCCGATCAAGAAATGACCTGGCGTCAACGCTTCCAGGTCATTCGGGTCCGAAGACAACGGGCACAAGGGTCGCGAGTTGAGGACGGCCTCAATTTTACAAAATACCGTATCAAGTTCCTCAAACGTGAGAATAGTTTCTCCAATCACGCGACGCAAGTGTGTCTTGGCAGCCTTTACACAAGCTTCAAAAATTCCTCCCCAGGTCGGACAAGCTGGAGGGCTAAACTTCCAGATTATCCCACGCCGGGAGAGGGTGGTTCCAATGTCTATTTTATTATCAACAAAAAACTTAACTACTTCCTTAAGATAATTACACGTTCCCTTATAATTAGTACCACAATCGGAACGTATCAATGACGGCAGTCCTCTACGGGAAACAAATCTGCTCAAGGCGGCGACAAAGGCTTCGGTAGACAATTCCGAGACAATTTCCAAATGGACAGCCTTGGTGGACAAACACACAAACACGCACAAGTACGCCTTATAGGTTTTAGCATTACGCAGTCTCGAAGCCTTTACAGTAAAGGGACCGGCGAAGTCGGTGGCGACTCCGGCAAAAGCTCTACATTCCGTGACGCGATCAGCAGGCAAATCACCCATCTGGGGCTGCATGGTCGCGGCCTTCAATCGATAACAAGGCAGGCAACGGAAAACCACAGTGCGAATGGCTCGACGAGCAGACAAAATCCAAAATTCACGCTGCAAAATGGCCAACAAAGCATTACAGCCAGCATGTTGTGCATTCACATGGCGATCTGTTATTATCAGTTGAGTCAAATGTCCGGCTTTAGGTAACAAAAGGGGGTGACGAGCTCCATACGGCAAGTTCGCATTTCGAAGTCTTCCGCCGACTCGCAAAAGCCCACTCTCGTCCAGGAAGGGATTCAATCGCGATACCGCGCCCTTCAACTTGCGACGGCCTAAACGCAAAATTTCAATCTCGGACTCAAAACTATCAGCTTGTACTCTCCGGACCCAAAACAAGAGCGCGTCCCTACGCTCGTCCGGAGTGAGAACCGACGAATCACGCCTCGCGCGTGGGTTTCTGCAATTGTACACAAAACGTCTGATCCAAGCGGTAACACCAAGCAGCTTCTGTAAGGAGCTGTACCGATCCAACAACAAATCCTTTTCCCCGGCGGGGTTAGTCTCCAGGACGCATGCCCGCATATCAGGAACGGCTACGTTCGACAACGCGGGAGAGGGCGGCCACTCCGACTCAGGCCGCATCAACCACTGTGGGCCCCACCAGAGGGGGTGGTTAATTAGGGTTGGGGCTACACAACCCCGAGACGCACAATCCGCGGGATTCATGGTTCCCGGCACGTGTCTCCAAATCAACTCGATGTCGGAATTACAAATCTGCGACACTCGATTGGCCACAAACACGTCCAAGGTGTGCGCCGGAGCCTTCAACCAACAAAGGACGACCTGACTGTCCGTCCAAGCATAAACCTCTTGTATCGCAATAGATCGACCTAATGTGAGCCATACGTGGTTCAACAAACGCATTAGGAGGGCAGCTCCACACAATTCCAACCTCGGGATCGTATGACGAGTCCGAAGGGGAGCGACTTTGCTTTTCGCTATCACCAGATGCACAGCAACAACTCCGTCAACAGTAACGGTGCGGAGGTACACGGCCGCAGCAAATCCACGTTCGGAGGCATCGGAAAAGCCGTGAAGAGTAACTTTACAATTTTCAGAAGGGAGGAATAGCCTCGGCAAATGCACTTCATTAATCTCGGGGAGGGATGAAACGAAGCTCGACCAATCTCGGAGTAACTCGTCCGAGAGGGGTTCATCCCACGACACACCCGAAGCCCATAACCGTTGCAAGAAACACTTGGCCATAAACAGCACAGGGCAAATCCACCCATTGGGGTCAAAGGTACGTGCGACAGTAGACAATACTAAACGCTTGGTCCAGACTTTCGGTGGTCGTAAATCCACACAATAAGTGAAAGTGTCAGAGACCGGTTTGTACTGTACGCCAAGGACGGTCACCACATGGGGATTATCAACATTTTCGAACAGGTGGGGGTCCTGCTGGTGCTCTTCGGGCAAACCTACCAGTACATCAGGCGAGTTGGATATCCATTTCCTCAACTCGTAACCTCCCGACTTCAAAAGGGCGGTGAGTTCGTCTCTCAGGACAATCGCCTCTGAGACAGATGAGGCGCCCGTGCAAATGTCATCCACATAGACGTCACTGGCCAAAATGGCGGAGGCGCGAGGGTATCTCAAGCGCTCCTTCTCGGCCAACTCCAACAAAGAACGAATCGCAACAAACGGGCTCGAAGCCAAACCGTACGTATTCGTATTCAATTCATAAATCAACAAGGGGTCCCTAGGACTCTCTCTCCACAAAATCAATTGGTACCTCCTATCCTCTGGATGGATGACCGTTTGTCTGAACATCATCCGGATGTCAGTCATAAATACAATTTGGTGCCGCCGGAAGTTGGTCAAAATGTCTGAGATCTCCGTGTGCAGCTTGGGACCTACATGCAGACACTGGTTCAAGGACGCTCCAGTGGAGGTGGGAGCCGAACCGTCAAAGACCACCCGAATCTTTCCGGATTTCAAAACGGCGTGGTGCGGCAAAAAGAAGTGCTCAACGGAGCGCCAATCCAAATCGCTCACGGACATGTGCCCTAACTCCTCATACTCCCGCATGAATTCAACATACTTCTGGCGGAAGACCGGATCCTTGCTCATGCGACGCTCCATCGCCACTAGCCTACGTTCCGCTAGCGGTCGGGATTCGCCCAGAGGAGGTCGGCCGGCACGAAAGGGGAGACGGGTGATCAAACGACCAGAGCGGAGGCGACCAGTGTTATTCTGGTAATACAACTCGCATTCATCCGCTACTGGGTCTACCCGCGGGGCTGGTGGAGGTTCCTCAACCTCCCAAAACTTCTGCACCACTTCGGAGAGAGACACATTAAAAACAAGACCGCGATCCTCATCAAGGGAATCCAAAACGCGGCGAGCAGGGCCCATCACAACTGTACCGAGTGTCGTCTGCAGAGCTACCAAGCCATCTGGCTGCAAAACTCGCTTCCCCGTCAACAAAACTCGCCCCAGGACATCGGCTCCAAGGAGAGCATCAATCGGGCCTGGGCGGAAGAAATTTGGATCGGCGAGTGGGGAATCAGACACCAAAGACAACATACTCGGTCCCAAGTCAACTGAAGGTTGACGGCCAACAACTGTGTCCAACACAATCGCCGAGGTCTTAATGCCTGGCGTGGACTTATTACGTGATGTAAATGTGAAGTCAACATGCCCTAACAACCCGGGGACTTTCACATCGCCAACACCTCTCACGCCTTCCGTGTGGGGGTGCACCTTGAGGCCCAACCGCCTAACTAACCAAGATGACACAACACACCCCTGAGCACCGGAATCCAACAAGGCGCGAACTTCCACAAGGTCGCCATTCAATCCCCTGACAAGCACAGAGGCCGTGGGCAACAAAACGGTCTCTGGAGGGGTGGCTACAATCGACCGTAAACACGTTGATTGCTAGTATGTGGGGTCCCCAGACGTCCCCCCATGGTAAGGGGGTCGCTCATAGCGATCCAGTGGGTCCCAGTCTCCCACATACTGCCTACGTCCAAATCGCCCGGTATCAGGCGGGTTATATCTCCCGGCCCCTTGAAGACGGGGCGGGCGCCGCTCCAAACGCGGGTATTCGGCGAGCGGCGGCGAGAATCGGTGCCTATCATCCACCGTGTACGTCGCCCCATAGTCGCGGGGGCACGGTGACCGATTTTCAGAGGGGGGGTCCCGGGGACCCCCGGCTGTGCGAGGCTCAACACGTTGCGGGGGGCTTCTACGACCTCCCGCAACGCTCGCAAAATCGAACCCCCTAGTTGGGGACCGATTTCCCATTGGGGGGTCCGTGGGACCCCCGCCCGTGCGAGGCTCAAAACGTCGCGGGGGGCCTCTACGACCTCCGGCAACGCCCGCATAACTCATCCCCATCCTTGGGGATCGGTTTCCCATTGGGGGGTCCCTGGGACCCCCGCCCGTTTGAGGCTCCAAACGTGGCGGAGAGCGTCTGGGGCCACTCTGGTGGCCACTAGAACTGCTGCGGGATGCAAACACCGCGGGGGGTCCGAGCCCCCCACCCATACGAGGTGATCCTGCAGCGACGCGCTGCGGCGCTCCGCCGCCCTCTGGGCTGTTCATGCAGAGGAGGGGATGGTGGTTGCCCTTACAAAAGCGGCATGGGTGCGCTTGGGTACATTCGCGCTGCATGTGCAGGCCCAAGCACGAGTAGCACCATGTCCGTTGTCGCGCGATCGCTCGACGGCCTTGGACGCGCTGGTCGAGGAACTTATCACAACGGGTCGTGCTGTGACCCGGTTCCCGACAGTACAAGCAGCGGGCGGTCTCCTGGACGGCGGCATAGCGGCCGGGCGCGCGAGGGGCCATCCGCCCCCTACGGGGGGGTCCGGTGGGGGATCTACTCTGTGGCACAGGTCGTTCGGGTCCCATAGGACCGGCCAGAGAGGAATTATCTGCCAATCTACTTTCTCCTTCCAGGAACGTCAAGAGGTCCGAGAAGGGTGGCAGATAAGTCGCACTATCCCCACCATACTGCTGCTCAAAACGGACCTTAACAGAGTCCGGCAACTTTCCCAGGACAATGTGCAGTAACAAAAACGACCACTGCTCCACTGGGAGTTTTAAGTTTTTCAATGCGTTGTAGGCAACCAACAGCGGATTCAACAAAGCCACTCTCAAGTGCATCACGCTGGCAACGCGGGGTAAATTCAAAATGGCGGCAACATGGTTGTCCGCCAGACGTCGTACGTTCTGGTACCGACGGGCAATCAAATCCCTAGCAATAGGGTAGTTTTCATCCGAGGGGGCCAAATGTTGAACCGATTCAAGGGCCTCCCCTTCCAACACGGATAATAAATAAGCCAACTTTTGGCCCTGGGTCAAATCATCCCGGGCATGTACGAGACTATCAAAAATATTTATAAAGCCCTCCCAGTCCTCTAGACGACCAGCAAAACGCCTTAAGTCTAAGGGGGCCAATCTAGCAAAGAGAGGGGGCATACTTTTAGATGTGACCGGGGACGGGCTCGGTTCATTCTCTCTTGCCACTTGCAAAGGCCGAGCCACCTGGGTAATTCTGTCCGCAAAATCATAACACTGGTCCACATCCAAATCGACTTCTTGTCGCATTTCCACCTCGGCCTCAACAGTCCTTTCCAAAAATAAGGCATACTGCTCATCAACAACAGCCAAACGTATGGGCAGATCTCCGTATCTGTTCAACAAGGCCTCCGTTCTATCCGGTCGATCCAACAACGCGACCGCAGAAGCCAACCACCGTAACTCAGAACGTATTTTGGCTTTAGCAGAGGAGGCCGTCATTGTAACGTCACAAATTTATCAACAAAAACAACAAATTCAAAATATTCACTATAACACAAAATCTCCAATATTTGGAGGTTATTACTAACCACAAAATTCCAATATTACAACAACAAAGTATTTATAATGACACAAACTCTTAAATATCTGGAGGTTATCAGAAAACAACAAAACTCACTGACTATTGAAATTCACTTGGATATCAACACAACATACTGTTACACAACAACAAGTTAATTTCAATTATTTCAAAGCACAAGTTTCAATGAGTTTCAATGTGTAAACAATGTCCCAAATCATTTAAGTTTCACTAAGTATTGAGTGCAAACTTATTAGCTGACCTTTTATTAGCTATTATTTTAGCAACAAACTTGTCAATATTCATAACTCAAGTTTGCTGACAAAACTAAATAATAATTATTATGAACAAAGAAAGGTATCTGTTTACATTTTGGAACTTCAATACATGACAATTAATTACAAGACATGGAACCAATAACAAAGGAATGCCCTTTACTTTTCAAATGCAAGTTAATTACCATTTACAAGTACAAATTAATCTAGTCCGGACCAGACTGGGTCATCAAACGGCACTGATTAATAGACAAAATTTTGGCGTGGGCCTCTCAGGCCTTCAAGCTACGCTCTTGCTACCAAAAAATGTTCAGTACACCCCTGCCTAGACCGCGGAATGGCTAGCGCAGTGGAAGCTGGTATTACTATAGACTCCGGACAAATCTTGGTTTCAGCCGGGATGTAACTGAACAATAGGACTGCGATACACAGCGCTTAATCTATATTGTGAAGTAAGGAGGATTTTACATACTGTCTGTGGTCCTGGGCAGTGGAGACAGAGGTGGTGTAAGGGAGCGCGCGCGCCCCCTGGGGTCCTTTCTTCGTCTTCTTCTGCAGACCTTACCAATTAGTGACCTCACTCACAACACAAATAACAGCGTTCACAAGACACTGGGCGTTTCAACAATAGATACACAAAGACACACACGTGGGAGCTTTTTTTATTACGATAGATTGTCCCGACAACAAACGCGTGTGGTAGAAAAGGTTATCTTTCAAAGCATCCGCGACCGGCCACTCCAGAGATGGCATCAAAACCTTGGTCGTACAAAACGGGATCACATAGATAATTTTAGATGTATTCAAACTCGATGTGCCAGGCACATTCAACGCGAGCGATTTTTAACAAATTCAGCAAAATTAATCCGACATTTTCTACAAGAATTTCAATCAAGTGTCAGCTGTCAACTTCAAGTGACAGCTAATGTCAATTTGACGTGACATTAGAGTTGCGTTCAGAAACGTCGATCTTTTCCGAACACAATGCAATTTTTATCATAGAAAAATGGAAAATAAAGTATTTAGAAAAAATCGACCCGTCTTACAACCAGCTCCGATGGGACTCCAACCCACGACCTTTCGCTATCCGGGCGACTGCTCTAACCACTGAGCTACGGAGTCGTTACGAGAAGCGTCGAATTTATCAAATACTTCTTACACGCTGTATAGCCAGCGTTAATTTCATCAATGTGAGGATATTACTACCCCCACACGCGAAAGAAATACCTTTCCAGATATTTGACAATCGCTAAAGAAGAAATTACTATGGCAAGTTATTTAAATTTTTACATTTTTGCAGTTTAGTAGTAATATCCTCACATTGATGAAATTAACGCTGGCTATACAGCGTGTAAGAAGTATTTGATAAATTCGACGCTTCTCGTAACGACTCCGTAGCTCAGTGGTTAGAGCAGTCGCCCGGATAGCGAAAGGTCGTGGGTTCGAGTCCCATCGGAGCTGGTTGTAAGACGGGTCGATTTTTTCTAAATACTTTATTTTCAATTTTTCTATGGTAAAAATTGCATTGTGAATGCAAAAAAGTAAAAATTTAAATAACTTGCCATAGTAATTTCTTCTTTAGCGATTGTCAAATATCTGGAAAGGTATTTCTTTCGCGTGTGGGGGTAGTAATATCCTCACATTGATGAAATTAACGCTGGCTATACAGCGTGTAAGAAGTATTTGATAAATTCGACGCTTCTCGTAACAACTCCGTAGCTCAGTGGTTAGAGCAGTCGCCCGGATAGCGAAAGGTCGTGGGTTCGAGTCCCATCGGAGCTGGTTGTAAGACGGGTCGATTTTTTCTAAATACTTTATTTTCCATTTTTCTATGATTAAAATTGCATTGTGAATGCAAAAAGTAAAAATTTAAATAACTTGCCATAGTAATTTCTTCTTTAGCGATTGTCAAATATCTGGAAAGGTATTTCTTTCGCGTGTGGGGGTAGTAATATCCTCACATTGATGAAATTAACGCTGGCTATACAGCGTGTAAGAAGTATTTGATAAATTCGACGCTTCTCGTAACGACTCCGTAGCTCAGTGGTTAGAGCAGTCGCCCGGATAGCGAAAGGTCGTGGGTTCGAGTCCCATCGGAGCTGGTTGTAAGACGGGTCGATTTTTTCTAAATACTTTATTTTCCAAATAGAGATCTTTGGAAGCGTCTTAAACATCATGGCGTCTCTTTCATATCTTTGACATTTAAAGCGACAGGGCGATGTTTGAGACGCTTAGTGAGCGATTTCAGTATCGCTACTGTTTAGCGTGTCGTTATGTCTTCGAAGCGTTCGAGTATTCGGGCGTAAAGTACCCCGCAGGCTTATTACCAAAACAAGCAACCTGATGCTAAATTGTACAATTGCAACGCGACTGCTACTAGTTGCGGTTGGTTTGCAATCGGTACAGTACGGTACGGTACCTTTCATGCAATTTTAGTTTACAAATCGCTCGCTTGTGGCGCTAATCGTAGCGATCTACGTTCCGTAATACGAATATGTGTTTTGGGAGCGATTAATTGTTAGTTGTCGCGATTGCGACTGTCACTTTAAGATCCGTAATAAGCCTGCCGGTAACGATCAATCGTCATATGTCAATTGTTACGTGATTGACCGTTTCAATTGAAGGTGCGAATGATGGAGCTTCATTCGATGCGTCAGTTGCTCGCGCCATGTTTCTCACCGAAAAATCTGTCAATCGCACAACGAGACGTTCAATTGGTAGCGTCATTCGCGATTGTCAATGGGCTTTCCATCATTCGCATCAATCACGTAGTTTCGAATGACAATCGCTTCAATTGCCTCTGTAGACGATCATTTGGTCCTTCAATGACGTAAACATTGTCAATTGCGAATGATCGTTACCGGGGCACTTAAGAGTCGTGGATTCAAAAAATTGGAATTCCCATGCCGACAAAAATGTATGCGATTTAAATATTTGGCGTTATTTGCTTGTCTGGTTGTAAATATACTGTAGTACTTACTTTCATTGAATTTCACATCCATGATAGAAGCGTGGAATCTAGGTTTACGAACGTGTCGAAATCAGATCAATGTATGCGTTCATTTTTAGTACCATTATACACATAAATATAATTGTTGGACACTATAGTGTTCACATACATTGTTCCAATACCAAACTATAAGAAGCAGCATAAGCACTAGTAATATGGAATATGGAAACAAGAACGAGTATTACCATAACATCCAGACCCGAGGAAATATTGAACAGTTAGTTTTTCAATATTTACCCTACCGGAAATCGAACCCGGGACCTCTAAAGATAGCGGCACTTTGAAAACCGATGCGTTCACCACTAGGTCACGGAGATCGTTTCCTTTCCATTAGAAAATTTTCCTTTCCCAGACACGAAATAGTAGTTTATGCGACTGCCGCATAATGAGGGGTATTAAAACACGAGTGGGAGTTTAAAAAACGAGCCTTGGTGAGGTTTTTAATAGTATTCCACGAGTGTTTTAATACCGAGTTATGTGCAGTCTCATACACTACTTTATCTACACTCATTACATTTATCATATATTTCAAAAAATAAGCAAAAATATTAATTATAAAATGTGGATTGGCGCCAAACCCCACTGATAGGAGTCTATACCTGTAGCATATAATATATTTACTGTGTCTATACGGTCTATTCCTTCTAAATTCAAAATTCAAATTTTAAAAAAATTTCTTATTGTTGCCGGCTAAAGAAGGGCTTGAAAGAGTTGGGAGTCAGGGCCGGTAAATCCTACGGTTGCCATGGAGATTGTAAAATAAAAAAAAAATAAGTGTTTTGTAATGAGTGAAAGCTGTATCCGGTTGTATCTTAATGAGCATTATTAAACACTTTTATTTTTTTATGTTGACTATGGCATAAAGTGTATCAATATACGTTCAGGCATGAGTTCATAATTCGAATATTATAACATGAGTGTAGATAAATAGTAGATTGTACAACAAGTGCATAAAACGTACCGTTTCACCCGAGACGTATATATATGGATAGTCAATCCGAGGGTAAAATGGGTTTTATGTACAAGTTATACACTCTGCTTTTCACATAGAGTGTGAGGAAAATAAATACCAATATTGCAAAAAAGAAAAAATAAAGACTTCGCCATATTGGCGGGAAGACTTTCTTTTTCTTTTTTTTATACGTGGCATTGGTAGCACAGTGACTTTAGCATTAGATCGTAGTCCATAATGCTCTTGAAATACTTATTTCTTAGAAAACACATTAATTTTGCCTAGTTTTATTAATTTAGTAATTTAACATGGATTATGTACAAAATTGAAGAAACAGAATGAAATAATAAGTTTATTTTACGAAGTTTAATTGCGTGTGTGGCTGTTTACCTGACGATCTTTGTCTTAAAGTCTGAGACTTAGACGAAGATTTTACTTTATGCACTAGAGCATAAAAAGCGATTTTATGCAGCCTATACCCAAACACGAACTTTACGAGCATGAAAAGTGAAAACATTTTTTTTAATGTTTCTGACTAATACTAGTAACGAGACAGTCACGAAAAACTGTCCGATTAATAAATAAAATTTTAATAAATTCAGTCTCGTTTTATGCATATACGTAGGTACTCATATTTTATTAAGTTTGGTTTCTTAAATATTATCAGCAAATCAAAGAAATGAGAGCACACCTAAGTTATTTCACACCGGAACTGACTATAAATGAATCATCCTGAATTAATGTTACTCATAAATTTATTAAGTAAACTTCCTTCCACTCATATTAAGAAAATTCACACAGTAATTTTCCTATTTGAATTGAGCAAACAAAACTTCCGAGGAAAAGAAATACTTCTTAATATTTATGTAAAAAGATATACCTATTCAAGAATGATATGTGAAAGTGCCTTGTAAATATATTTTGTGATAAAACTAGTAATGTAATCTAAAAGTAAATATGTTGTAACTAGGAATTGCTAAGAAGTTATTTATATGAGATAAAAAAGGTGTGTCAGTTTTTATAGTGCATAAAGTGCTTTTAATAATAGGGGAACGGACTATTTTTTTCATTTATTCAAAATGTTTTTAGAAATGTCAGAAACCAACACAGGTATTCATTTTCAATCTTTACATTTTTTCGGAGTTATAGATCATCAAACGTGATCATACTTTCTTATTAGACAAGAACAGCGCTAATCACTTGTGACCTCACATGTGACGTGACTTGTGACGTAACAAATGAGTAGCGCCATACTCCCGCCATATAAAATTTCGTTTTAGAAAGAGACAGCTACAGACACAGTTTGTCACAATTCATTTACGTTTACGTTTGTCTCATTACATTTTTGATATTATATTATATTATTATTTTATATTATATTATATTATATTATTATTATATTATATTATATTTTTGAATGTTAAATACTATTGAGTATTTACATAATATCAATAATAGTGCGGTCCTCTATTGCGCACACTAAAGCCCGTGTTTACCAACAGTGGGTTATGTTAGTTGGTTGGGTGATTGGGTGCTTACCGTAACCTGTTGGTGAACTTGGGCCTTAGATAAGCGTGTTATAGACCAAGTATTCTGGATCTAGTATCATTTGTAACGTCTTAACAAGACAAAAATAAACCCTTCAAGAAAATTAGACTCATCTATCACAAGATATTTGACATCAAGCATATCAACAAGACATTTGATTTAAAACAAATACATTACAAATAACTACATAGTAAAAAGAATGATCAGGGTTTCTCTTGCTTGCAAATCATAGCGTATTTAGAAATTTAATGAACACCCAACCTGAGCTTCAAATAAGATTTTATGCTAATTATTTTATAAGTTTACAATTAACTAAGTAGCTTGCACGCACATATCATTATTAAGTCATACATATTGTTGCGAACTAACTAGTTCGCAACAATATGGATAATACCCATTATCAAGAATAATAAAGTTTGTCAAATAAACAGGTATTTGATTAACAACACAAATATGAAAAGAAGATATAATTTTGGAGGTCATTATGATACTTATTTTATTTAAATGTGAATATTTTTAAAACAATTCTTCTTGCTAATGAAGCTTAAACGATTTGCAAAATCACTTTTCAGTTTATTTCAGCTAGCACCAGGATATCTTTTACTATAGGTACCTACTACCTTTTTTGTAGTGAGGGGAATGCGTTTACGCGGTGGCAGATACTCGATGGGGTGTCAGAAAGGGGAATACCCACTAAACCCCTCACTTATTGCTCTCTCCGCCGTCAATTAGGTCGCAAAGTCGAAATGTGGAGGGACCTAGGTGGCAAGCTCCTAATACTCTATAAGTACCTAACCTGCCTACACTTACACACTAACGCGCGGTTCTGAATCTGAAACGGAAATCATTGAAAATATTACTTCAATAAATTGTAGATTGGTTCCCAGAAACACAAACTATTTTAAATTTTGTATTATTTATTGTTTTAATTGTGCATTCTGTTGGTCATTTCAATATTTGATTTTTGTCAGAAACTGGCTTCTACTGTATGCTAAATATGTGACGTAAGTTGTAAGTTTGACCTAGTGTTATAATTGCTTTTAATTTGCAGTTACTTTATCCTATAATCTTAATTGCTTATTACTCATTAGGAAATATTTATTGATTTAATATAGTAACAACAATACTTTCACTTAGGTAATAAAAATGAATTAATGATTAATAATTACATATAAGTACCTATTCTCACAACCTTTGAGGGTTGATATTTAAAGGATTAAATTTTTAACCCCATAAATGTTTTAAATCAGGGTGTTATCATGAACGTCATGGTTAGCAATTGGATAGGGGCGCGCGCGGCTATTACATTTAGTCGAGATTTTAAAAGACGCTGTAACCCGTGTGCTTCAGGTGAGTACGCACGATCAAACAAAACACGAAGAACACGAACATCAAACACAAAACATTATAGTCTTCGTAGACATCAATTAATAGAACAAACACGAATACTCTACGAAATTAACGAAGTGTCTTCAGAATAACGAAAGTGTTCAGTGTCCATCATCTTGATCACTAATGCTTATTCGTCTTTAAGGCTATGGTCCAAAAGGGTTCAAACGAATCTGGTAGCACGGAATCGCACTTTCCTATGGTGCTATCCTTTTCTGTCCCTCAGAACCGTCATTTACAAGAGCGAGAAAGATAGTAAGACTAAACAAATACCCCTCTTTGATTTTCTAGGCCAGCACAGATAAAATACAACATACGATATAATACAACTCAGATAAAATAAAAATTATTTATAACCTAAAAATAATATCACTCAAAAAATACTTACCAATTTCATCAATGCCAACCAGCTTTGTAGCCATGGATCTTAGAGAGGTAGCTCCAGCTGAGCTGAACATATCCAAGACAGGTCCCAAGAAGTAAATAGTCCTGTTTGGTGCCAAAGCATATACCATGCTGGCTGTAATCCTGCTGATGCAGGCCACCACTCCAATGGTGCTGTCTTCAATTTTCCACCGCTTGCTGAACAGGTATATGGTGACGAAGGAACCTGAAGAAAAAAACAAGTAGTTCTTAAAATATTTCTTTTGAAATATAAAAAACATAAAATATTTACAATATTTGTATTGATAACCCTCAATGGTGGCTGAAATGAGAATGATGAGATTGATGTATGGATAGATTGACGCGAAGGGACAGAATAAGAAATGAGTAATGTGAGAGGAAGTTTGTGAAAGGAAGCCGTCTAGCTGGTTATGAGAAGGAATAATAGAAATGTGTCGGACATGAATATGGATGATGTTGATGATCGACCGAGTGGAGAGGAAGACCGCTTAATAAATGGATAGACTGTGTGCGTAATGATAATGATATATGATCCTACATGAGGAAGGAGCGAATGAGGAGATGACGGGTAACAGAGTGCATTGGGTGAGAAGGGCGTACTGCCCTGACCCCAAATACAATTGGGTGAAGAGGATAATAATGATGATGAATCCTCAATTATTGCTAGGCCCACCGCGGGGCGTCAAATAGTACTATACAAATTCTAATCTACCATCCTTCTTTATGTAATGTGACATGCAATTTCTGAATCATTTTACCCGCGTGGTACCCGTTCCCGTGGGAATATCGGGATAAAATATAGCCTGTGTTCCTCGAGAAAAATGTAGCTTTCTAATGGTCAAAGAATTTTATAAGAGGAAAGATTTGATTGTTTGTTTGTTTGCATCGAATAGGCCCCGAAACTTCTGGACATCGGAAAGGAAAAATTATAATGGAAAAAACCACTAGCTTCACAAATAGATTAGCCATTCACTAATTGTCCGGAAATATACTTGTGATTGAGAGGCTAATGGTGTCTTTCTATAAAAAAAATTCCTGTTTCTTTTTGGATGTAGAGAAAAGTGAGCTACGGAGTCGTTACGAGAAGCGTCGAATTTATCCAATACTTTTTAAATTTATCTATACTAATATTATAAAGAGGAAAGATTTGTATTTTTGTATGTAACGAATAAACTCAAAAAGTACTGGACTGATTTAGAAAATTCTTTCACCGTTAGAAAGCTACAGCCTTCCCGAGTGACATTGGCTATATTTTATCCCGATATTCCCACGGGAACGGGTACGAAACCGCGGGCGGCCGCTAGTCCAATATAAGATACTTCATTTTCCATTTTTCAAAAGAATTCATTGCATTGTGAATGCAATAAAGAAAACATTATTTTGAATACCTATTTTCATAAACATTTTAGGGCCGCTTTTATGCTATTAATTTGGTTGGTGTGATCTAACCTTTAGAGAATTATTGAGGTTGTGGTGTCAGTTGAATGGTCATTTCCGTTATTGACAACATTTCTGGATATAAATAATTCCATGTTTATGATGAATTCGCCGAATAAATTAATGGCGTTCCATTACTTTTAATTTACAAACAAGGTGGAATATGGTATTGAAAATAAATCATTAAAGAGTGGTAATAAATGGCATTCTACGAGTATTACTTTACCTAGTGAAAATAGAATCTCACGAATGTATTTTTTGCGAAATATGTTGTACTTTCCTGTACATTTATAATATATATTGTGACTTGGCCTTAATTACATATAGTAAGAAGTTTTTAGTAAAAATTTCATTTTTATGACAAGCTTCTTTGCTGACTGTACTTTAATATTGTATTGTCATCTGAATCAAACCTGTATACAAAATTTCAGCTCTATCGGACACTGGGAAGTGGGTCAAATAAAGCTTGCAAGATTTGTCCCCCACTAACTAACATACTAACTAACTAACATGGCAAGTTAATAAAAAGCTTGTAAAAAGTATCCCGTCAAATGAGACGGGTCGACTTTTTCCAATACTTCATTTTCAATTTTTTAATAGTAAAAAGTATTTAAAATAGTATTTTATATTTTCTGTTAAGAATGATTTTGTATATTTCTCATGGGAATTAAATTCTACTTTTTAGTTTATCAAATGTTTTAACAGAGATGAATCGCGTACATACATTGCTTTATAAATATTTTTATCATAAGTACTGCAAATATTTTAGAGGAAATTTCGCGTTCAGCAAATATTTTAGATAAAGTATCTATCATTCTGCGCCACTTCTCCGCTTATTGTTCTAATTAGAAACATGTTAGTCACAAATATTCTTAGAATTTCATGAGAGTAGGAATAATTTTATATTTGGTTTTAATATTTTGTTTAGTATGTTTCTTGGAAAGTGTAGGTACTTACCTTCTTCTTAAGACAGGATATCATCATTTTTAATTAATTTTCCACCTTTACCTTATCATTTATACAAACCTTCTCCTGACAATCACAAATGCAATAATAAAGGAAAGCTTATTAGTAATTATTAGTATTACTTTGCAGACTTCGATCAAGAATAACACCTATCGAAGTACCTATGCAGATGATGAATTCTGATAGCGCGGAAAATATTTTTTATTTATTTTAAAGAGACGAAAATTATTAAGTAGCTATTTGGTATATAATTACTTATTCTCTATAACACGTAGATAAATATCACATAATTAATGTGTTATCTATAGGTATAGTCGGGGACAAATTCGGTGAACCACATCTTACTTCTTTTCGTGTGGCTGGCGTCTCACCGTTCAGCCGCAGTCCCTATCCGTAATTTCTTATGCATTGTACTACCCTAGTTTAATACATAAAAAAATTGTAAAAGGGTCTGCGCGTAAATGGCGAGACACCAGCCACGTGAAAAGAAGTAAGAGGTGGTTCACCGAATTTGTCCTCGAGTGTACCTATTGTTCTTGGCTACGAGTAATATGGTTATATACCTACCTACAGGCTGGTTGGTAATGACAATGGAACAAAATAAATACTATTGCCGAGAAACTTGATAAGTAAAAAATACAAATTATACAAAATAAGCGATATTTTATATTAATATCATAAGTATTAATTAAATATAATAAATGTTTTCAAATATTATAAAACACATTTATAATTAGTTAAGTATTTTATTAACAGAATTTGAGACAAGGATTTGAAATAAAATTAATAGTAAGTTGCCAAATCCTATCTTTTATAAACGCGATCGTTTGTATGTATGGATGTTTGTTACTCTTTTACACAAAAACTACTTGACGGATTTGGTTGAATTTGGCACACAGATAGTACCGAGATAGCCTAGATTAAAATAAAGGATACTTTTTATCCCTATATTCCCACGAAAACGGGTATCACCCGGGGAAACTGCGGGCGGCCGCTAGTGTTTAATGATTACTCAAATCAAATCAAATATTTATTTATTCACATAGACATAATAAGCATGTACTTATGAATCGTTAAGATTTTCCTACCACCCATTCAAGACTTTTTTAACTGCTAAGAAGAAAAGGCGCAATAAACTTGCCAGCGTTTCTTGTTTAAATGATAATATTTTTTTTGTTTTAATACTTACCTACACTGATTACGACAAAGAGAAAACTTTATTTATTAAACCTAAGCAAAAGTTCATATGGGTATACCTACCTAGTTACATAGAGAAGAAACTGTCCGAACATTGGTCCTACATATTTTACGATCGTGTTATAACTTTACGGAATTCAATTAAGCCATTAATAAAATAATGATACCTAATAAAGACAGATAAAAAACCACAACAGCAAAGCAATGTCAGTTGGATACTGCAACGACTCTATTTGAAAATAATTAGTTTATCGTAACTAGGTATTTGTTTGCCTGACAGAGTACTATCACCCATTTAACAAATAAAATATGTACGGTCGCCAGCACCTCGGGTTACTAAAAAATGCCAAAATTTATTAATTGAAACTGAACTCTATCCGTTGGACATAAGGTTGAATTTTATTTAAAGAAATTTGACAGTTTGTAGTAACCTGACGTGCTGGCGACTGTACAAACTGTCTGCCTTTCTGTTACCAATCGCCTTATGACACTGATTTGTGTAATTATTACTGTTACATAATTTACATTAGTGCTTTGATACAAGTTGAGACGCCACAGATAATAATATCAGACAGTTAAATTAATAACCAATCAAAGTAAATGTCAATCTCAAAACAAGAGAGATATGAATGAAAATTGCGAGTATTATCCAGGCATTTAAAAATCGGCCCTTAGAGCACTTAGGCCCGATTTCACCACTGATATTTAAACGCGATTAACGCTAAACGTGTTTAAAACATATTTCTGTCTCTGTGACATTCAAACAGATGACAGAGACAGAACTATGTTTTAAACACGTTTAGCGTTAATCACGTTTAAATATCAGTGGTGAAAGACACCCTTAGAGTGCGCGAAAGATAAATCAGCGCGCGGTCAAAATCGAATAGACGGTACTAATATTTTCCATAAGCTTGGACCAACAGTACTATAAGCCTTAGCACTATTATTAATTATTTTGTGCTATAATGTGACATGCACTATAACAAAAGAATATCCAGTTCTTTCATTATTCTTTGACAGGTGACAGTTGCGAAGTCCGCTATTATTGAAGCTGTAGCCCAAGCATATCTGCTTGCATATCCGTCAAAGTGCTGCTGTCAAATATCTATTGAATTTTAGTTCCTTATACGACCGAAAGAGGCGCTGCTCTAGTTTTAAAACAAAATTATACGATCATGATAACCATAGTTTTATGTTGTGAAAAATGAAATATATGTAGCTTACTTCCACAAAAAACACTACATGCAAGATGCACCGCCCGCCCGCAAAAAATTGCACATGCACACCACGAAAATACCAGTGCACAATACCTACATTTAGCAAGACAGCAATACACCTTACACATTCGCCGATTATACTACTCTTCACGTATATTGCTGTCTTGCTAAATGCAGGTACCTATTGTGCACTCGTCTTTTCGTGGTGTGCATGTGCAATTTTGCATGGGCGGGCGGGCGGTGCATCTTGCATGTTGTGTGTTTTGCGGAAGTACCTAAGCTACATGTATTACGTTTTTCACAATGGTTAGTGACTTCCGCCAAGTGACGCCTGATTCAATCAAATACATAGCTTTTTCGTGCAAGGGGTAGTGTACACGAGTAGTGGAGCATAGCGGCCATAGCGCCACAAACTTAACTGACCCGGTGACTGGGGTGGTCGACAAATTAACTCTCAGACTGGACAGGAGGCTGAAGGTGGAAGTGCACTACACCCTGAATACTCAATCACTGAGGGTCTGAACAACTGAAGAACAAGTCCTACATACCACCAACCTAACCGAATACAATAATAATATGTAATACATCGAACCCGAATACCCGATGCGACCCGAGAAGACCAAAGATGCGGTTAAAATGAGCGGTTATCTTTTGAATGGGTTTGTGATCAAAATCCAAATGTTCCTTTTCTTTTATAAACCTAAAATCTAGAAAATTAACATAAACTTAGTTCTGTTCAAATTTTAAGCAGCTCTCATTAATCAAGAAAATCATTCTCAATCAAAAGTTACTCAATTACTCTTTCGAAAACTTTTATCAAAACAGCTTGGGAGCTCTTAAATTATCTCTTAATAATAACTTTTGCTGACTCTGTAATTAAGAGAAAAGTAAGAAAAAATCAACATAAGTACCTACTGTACTGTACCCGCGTTTTCACCCGCATGGTTCCCGTTCCCGTGAGAATATCGAGGTAAAAAGTACCCTATGTTTTAATCAGGGCTATCTACTATCTGTGTGCCAAATTTCAACCAAATTGATGATGTGCGTCAAGTTAGCAGCCTCACAACAGAATTAGATGGTTTTGATTATGTCAAAAAATACTGTATAAATAGTGTTAAATAGTGATGTATATTAAATAAATAGTGTAACTTTGATTCAAAAGATATTTGAGTATCTTAGTGAGGCTGCTAACTTAACGTCAAGTTAGCAGTCACCTCAAGAAATACAGTTCGTATCAATGTGATTTATATGTCAAAAAATACTGTATAAATAGTGTATCGTAAACGCAAAATTTCAAAAGTAGTGCTTTAATACAAGCCGAGATATTAGGGTCTCTAAGTGGGCTGCTAACTTGACGTTTCTTGCGATGGAGATTCCAGGGAAACAGGTACAAGTTTTAAATAAATAAATACTTGAAAAAATACTGTGTGAAATAGTGAATCTTAGGATATAAATAAAAAAAGAATTCTTCTTTGCTATTTTCAAAAAACCTAATGTAAACTTCTACATAATAATCTGAATATATGCTGACGATCAATGTTGAACTTTGCTCCTTAGTAATAAGGTTCAAACTTTATTTCAATCGTGAAGTGCGTACTATCGAGCAAAAAAGTGAAATATATATTTTTGATTGTGTCAATACATACGTATAATCGGTTTAATGCTATTGATTAGGTATTTAAACAAATATATTTCTACCCACTTTTTAACCGACTTCAAAAAAAGAGGAGGTTCTCAAGTCGACAGTATTTTTTTATGTATGTTTTACCATAACTTCGCCAGTTGGTAACCGATTTTAATAATTCTTTTTTTATCTGAAAGAAAATAGGTAGGTAGTTTATGTGTGGTATCATGAAAAAGTTAAAGTAGTCAGTTCAGTAGTTTTTTCACAATCCTGAAAAAACACATAGTTTTTGACTGGTAGTTCCTGCTTTACACGTCAATATCTTCGCGAACTATTGACCAATTTCAATGATTATTTTTTTATTCGAAAGAGTAAACTCCTGAGGTAGTCACATTGTTACCAAGTTAGGATCTGATGGTGGAATCCAGGGGAAATCGAGGAAAACCCGTAAATTTTATGGTAATTTACGTATTTTAAAGATTTTCTAAAGTTTTTTAAGTATTTGCATCTGGTAGTCATCATCACATGCTGATGAGCTGGTGATGGAAGGTACAACTCCTCAAATGTCGTTGATATGTAAAGATTTTTAGTTGTATTCTTTCAGGTTATTTAGATTAGATCGTTCTTTCATAAATAATAAATAATAAATAATAAATAATAAATAATAAATAATAAATAATAAATAATAAATAATAAATAATAAATAATAAATAATAAATAATAAATAATAAATAATAAATAATAAATAATAAATAATAAATAATAAATAATAAATAATAAATAATAAATAATAAATAATAAATAATAAATAATAAATAATAAATAATAAATAATAAATAATAAATAATAAATAATAAATAATAAATAATAAATAATAAATAATAAATAATAAATAATAAATAATAAATAATAAATAATAAATAATAAATAATAAATAATAAATAATAAATAATAAATAATAAATAATAAATAATAAATAATAAATAATAAATAATAAATAATAAATAATAAATAATAAATAATAAATAATAAATAATAAATAATAAATAATAAATAATAAATGAGTGTTCGTACCAAAATTTTGAAGTCTCTCCGGCATTTCGGAAGCGTCCCATCTTGCAGCTCTCAATTTATTTCTCCGTTTACGCTGTTTGCGTCGATTATGTAGCTTGTATATTTTGTTTGTTTATAATATACTAGCGGATTCTCGCGGTTTCATCCGCGTGGTACCTGAACGAATGTAACTTTCTAATGATCAAAGAATTTTCTAAATCGGTCCAGTAGTTTCGGAGCCTATTCGATGAAAACAATTTAACAAACAAACAATCAAATCTTACCTCTTTATAATATTAGTACTTACTTATAGATAATTATATGTCGGCGCCTGGCCGATATCAATAATTAGGTTCATAATAACTTAAAAGTTATTTTTATTTATTGCCTAAAATATTTGAGTGCTACAAAAATAGCACTTGTTGGGTTTTCAAGAGTCAAGTGTTAAAATATTGATTTGACGTTCTGGGAACAAACGGTGTTATTACACACTGAATGTGGTCGTGGGCCCGCAATTAATAGTGATTTATGAGACATTTATAAAAACTAAGGGATGCAAACTTGATGCATTCTGAGCCATGAAGCTGGGCATTCGGTCTAGAGACGTTAAACGGTTAAAACGTGGCCCACGAACTCATTATTCGTTTCCTAAAACCTAGTCTTAGAAAGAAAGTTAATAGGATATCTAGATCGTCACTTAAATTCAGTTTTAATCGCAGTTACATTAAATTTGATTATTATCAACCCTCTTATTAAGCATTCGCTAGCGTTTCCCTTTGCCCACAATCATAAGCTCGTAATAAATAATGGTAACCCATCCTGATACCGATCTAGGGCCCCTCGCTGCGACATCAGAAACTGGGATTCACGCCGCGAGTGCTAAGTGTTGCAGGTCATTTAAAATGAACACTAGAAGTCTAGAAATGATCTGCTTGGGCAAGTTAGTTTTAACCGCTCATTAGTTGATTTATTTAGGTAGTTAAAGTGTAATTTGACAATAATTGAGCGGGATGTGTGTGTGTGCTATGTTTTATGAACAATTCTCTGCGAACGAGTGAAGCAGAGTCGAGCCTCAACTTGGTGAATACGGTCAGTCGTTCCATTTTTATGTTGGAGGTGTCCAATCTTTTTTTTTTGCAGAGTGACTAAAATGTAGACACAAGTGCTCTATAAAATATCGCGATAAAATGATTTGACAGATTTTGTGTTTACATTGTTAAATAACTGCCGGAGGTCCCGGGTTCGATTCCCAGTGGGCATGCTTTGGTGTTAAGTACTTGGTTTGGGCACAGAATGGTTTGGGTCCGCCGGCTATCTGTCGCCATTTGTCTGAGTTTTTGCTATTTAGTTTGTTGTTTTTAGATAGAAATAAGAAAGTTTTTTCTGGACTGAATCCACTGTTTGTGGATTCCGGGAGCATCCTTGTTATTATTTTGACATCGCGAATGATGATTGCGCGGCATTTATTTACCTACCACAATAACCCTTTGAATTTTATGTTGTTGGACACTTCTTGACATGTCTTGTTTAAGAATTATTTTACCATTGTTCATTGATTGTGTATGATTTGTTAACTCATACTCTAGCTAAGATCATAAGCGTTCAATTATGATCCCAAAATTTAGGACTGATCTACAATGTGACTATGAGAGTTCCGATGGTGGACTGTGTGTCCTGTGATATCGGCAGAGTTCCGATGGTGGACTGTGTGTCCTGTGATATCGGATGTGTTCCGATGGCGGACTGTGTGTCCGGATGGAATAGGATACTTCCCGATACTGACCGACTGATATCGATTGTTCCAATAGTTTGTAACAATGTCATGTGAACCACGTTATCTATGTGATACGAAGCGTAAAATAGAATCAATTATTATATTATGATCAAAATTAAAACATCGCTCTGCTGAAATTTTTAATACCTAAAGAGCCTGATGATAACTGCACTCATACGATAATGCACCATAAAATAGAAATGTGTAGTAGAAGCTGTTTAGTTATGACTTGTCGTTTTTTATTTTGGCAGGATAGCCGAACGGTAAAGTCTTTAAAGTTGTCTTGTTTGTAAACTTGACAGTTGTTAACTTTGGCACACGAGGACGTGTGAAAGTCAGGATCGCCGTGTCGGCGCCTGGCCGATATCAATAATTAGGTTCATAATAACTTAAAAGTTATTTTTATTTATTGCCTAAAATATTTGAGTGCTACAAAAATAGCACTTGTTGGGTTTTCAAGAGTCAAGTGTTAAAATATTGATTTGACGTTCTGGGAACAAACGGTGTTATTACACACTGAATGTGGTCGTGGGCCCGCAATTAATAGTGATTTATGAGACATTTATAAAAACTAAGGGATGCAAACTTGATGCATTCTGAGCCATGAAGCTGGGCATTCGGTCTAGAGACGTTAAACGGTTAAAACGTGGCCCACGAACTCATTATTCGTTTCCTAAAACCTAGTCTTAGAAAGAAAGTTAATAGGATATCTAGATCGTCACTTAAATTCAGTTTTAATCGCAGTTACATTAAATTTGATTATTATCAACCCTCTTATTAAGCATTCGCTAGCGTTTCCCTTTGCCCACAATCATAAGCTCGTAATAAATAATGGTAACCCATCCTGATACCGATCTAGGGCCCCACGCTGCGACATATATAATTTGTACCGCTTTAATTGTTTTCTGTTTCCCAACGGTTGACTGGCCAAAAATACTTTTAGTATTAAGTCCGCCTTGTATATTACATTACCTATGTATTATGTACAAAAGTTTATTAAATAAAATAAAAAAAGAAATAATAACAAATATGCTAGCCTCAAGCTTATTTTTCACATACAAAAGTTCCAGCTAATTGAACTTTTGTCCAACGACACTTGGATCGCTTATTTTGACGTTTAGTCGTTGAAATCCGATCGAAACAAAGGTCATCTAAATAGTAGAATACCTTCGAGTTATCGTTTTGAAACGATTGAAGGACGATTAATGTACCAGAATACACTTCGACGACACTTCGATAGAATCGCTGCCGCTCAAGTTCTATCGACAGTTGTGAATACGAATATGGTTTCAACGACTAAATCGCTACGATATCGTCACTGTTTATATTACGAGAATCGGGCTACTGGTCAAGGTCGCGGGAAGCCGCTGGATGCGGGCAGCGCAGGACCGATCGTTGTGGAGATCCTTGGGGGGAGGCCTATGCCCAGCAGTGGGCGTCGTACGGCTGAAATGATGATGATACGATAGATTATGTATCATTTAAAATGACTGGAATAAAAAATTTGACAATATCAGTACGTCTAAAGAAAACTGTACACGACTGTACCTAAATTCGAATGTATGGTAGAAGTTAACATTAGATTTTTTGAAAATAGCAAAGAAGAATTCTTTTTTTATTTATATCATAAGATTCACTATTTCACACAGTAATTTTTCAAGTATTTATTTATTTAAAACTTGTACCTGTTTCCCTGGAATCTCCATCGCAAGAAACGTCAAGTTAGCAGCCCACTTAGAGACCCTAATATCTCGGCTTGTATTAAAGCACTACTTTTGAAATTTTGCGTTTACGATACACTATTTATACAGTATTTTTTGACATATAAATCACATTGATACGAACTGTATTTCTTGAGGTGACTGCTAACTTGACGTTAAGTTAGCAGCCTCACTAAGATACTCAAATATCTTTTGAATCAAAGTTACACTATTTATTTAATATACATCACTATTTAACACTATTTATACAGTATTTTTTGACATAATCAAAACCATCTAATTCTGTTGTGAGGCTGCTAACTTGACGCACATAATTGATGCAGTAGTTTTTGCGTGAAAGAGAAACATACATCGATACATACCTACAAACTTTCACATAATAAGGCGGCTTATTTTAGGGAACTTAAAGGCGACTGGTATCCGATTCCAATCGCGGAGACGTGTCATGGTGGGTATTGTGTGACATGAAGGAAACTGGTAGAAGTTCGAGTCACAATACAAATGTATGGTAGACTCGGATACTTCTTCGCGGCTTGCGTACGATACTTGTAGCCCTAGCACGAGTAATTTCCGTTCTGGGTGCCTACCATCAACTCTTATTGCGGTTTTGTTTAGGACCTAAACTGATCTGCTTCGCTTATTCCTACCACGACAGCTTAATATCAATGACAGCGATTCAGTGATCATTCAATGACATTTCACAGCCGCTAAGCTGTCAGATCTCTTATTTGACTTATAACTCGGCCAAGCTGACATGACACCTGCAAGTTATACCCGTCCCTCTCACTCTCTGGGCATGACAGAATCGAGTGAAAGAGACGGGTAGAAGAAATAAGGACACAAATCGTTCGGTCATTCACATTTAGCAATTCATTTGCGATCCAGTTTTCAGAAGGTCGTAGTACGAAAGAAAGCAATTCATTTTAGGAACCTATTCTGCATCGCGCTATTTTTGAATCGCTGTCTTAAAGTTGATGGTAGGCACCCTGGTAACCGTTATCGTGGTCGAATTATTTTGTATGAAAACCAGAGCAGCGCCTCAGTCGGTCGTTTTTGGACCTAAAATCTTCGATCAACAATTACACCTATTTCAAAATTAAATACAAATTTGACAGAACACTTTGACAGCTTTTTATGAACGGTATAGTTTACAAAATCGATTACCATAACGATAGTTGTTCATACGAGGGGTAGAGTACTCTGTAAGTATACTACTTATTAGTAATGTAAGACCGAACTTAGTCTTAATATAACAGCTACATTAATTCAAAGAATAATAGTATTTTAATTCGAAACTCTATTTTTACTAACGTTAAAGCTAAAATTTAACTCACGTGTAACACAATATATAACTTGAGATAACTTACGACAAACAATATTTGTAAACAAAACTTATACCTAATTATTATACCACTATTATGTAAACAGTGACTAACATCATAATTTTACTTATCAACTACAAGTAAAGCATTAGATAGCGTAGGTACGAATTCATGAAACATAACAGGATTTTTAGGTTAAGTAGTATAGGCGCTCTGTTTACAAACACGGTTTCCGTAAGTTGGCCGGAGTATAGTCACAGATTTCATACAACTACAACTTAGTATAGTAACTGTAGGTGTCGACGTGCTAGCGTCGAATTTACTACGAACTTGAATGAAGGCAATCACGCAATGATCTTTTTTTCTACTTACTACAATCCTTACATTATCCCACTCGCTTCTTCTACTTTCATCACATTCCTCAGACATATCTTAATCGTTTTAAATGAGTGGGTAATACACTAGTGTGAGTGAGTGTGAGTGACTTCACATTGAGAACCTATTCTATATCATTATAAATTTATAAGTGTAAAAGCGATCGTGTTGTACCAGCCTGTCTCGCGATCCTTAGGCCTGAAAAAAATTCATTCTAGTACAGTAAGATAGGTCTTACTGAATAGACGCCGGAGTAATTTAGACATTGATCTTACGTGGACGAAGTCGCGGTCAACAACTAGTAGTACTTTTTGTATTGTTAAGTCCAAACCCAGAATCACTCGACTGCAATGAGTAGCGGTAACGTTACTAAACCTTCAAATGTCAACGAATGACAGTTGAAATTGTCGACAATTTTGAACACAAAACTGACACCGTGAGATTTTACAGTCGGTTTCGGTTTTTGTAATAATTACCTAATAATAAGTACTAGCAAGTGAAAAAAATAAACCTTAATTCTCTCTAATCGAATAAAAGGTACAGTTCGTAACAATTTCTAAAAAATCTGGTAGTACCTACCTACCGAGGTATTAAACAGAGAAAAAAATCTTTCCGTGTTCTGTGTATCAAACTTTGCGATATAATTTTTGGGTTTGCTCGTTGCGACTGTCTTTTGTTTTGCTTTATGCAATGTAATGGAAGAAAAATAGCATGTGTGTAAGAGGTCTCACATAAAACTGCGTATTCGCATCGAAATAATAAAAAATAAAACTCACCAACGCTTCCCACGAGGACGGAGTAGGTGAGGAACAGGCTGTAGTCCACCTCGGTGAACTTGAACTTGTACCGCGTGAACCAGTAGGTCATCTGCGCCTCACCTTCAGTATAAAACAAACAGGTATTAGACTTGTTGCTAAAAGACAGATAAATAGAAAAAATGCAATAGGAACGCCAAAAGATGAAATAAAAAACGGTATAAAAAATCAGTCCATTAGTAGGAGCTACGATGCTACAGACAGACACATCAATACTCATACACACAGATACGCCAAACTTATAACCCCCTCTCTTTTTGCAGGACGGGGGTTGAAATAGAAACTGGTAGGTATTACAAACAGGTATTATTGACTTGTCGACAAGAGACGAATTTATGTAAAAATCAGCCTTACGTAAAGAAATGAAATAATACATCATTTGACGGATAGAAACGCGCATAAAATATCTACTTAACTGCTTTTTACAAAAACTATCGTCTCGTACGTGATCAACAGAGATCGGAATAGGGAGAGCTGTTTTGGGTTAATTGACATATTTCGAATAAACTCCGGATTTTTAATAAATAATCTTTATTTACTTAAGTATTGGACTGCACTCCCTCTTACCCCACTATACTGTCTATTTTCAATATTGGCGTGGCTGACGTGACGCACATTTTTTAGTCAAACTTGCTTATCACTTTAGCGTCTCCTAAATAGGAAATTATTTGCATCTCCGTGATGATTTTTATGTCAACGGAGAGGCCTTCTAGCTTTAATAACAAATTACGGAACTCCGGAGTTTTTTAGAAAAATACTAAACCATATGGGGAATATGGGAAGTCCATAATATTATTGAAAAAAAATCGCAAGTACGCAAAATAGCCATAACTATTCCGATCACTCGTGATTAGTGATTCTGATCACAGTATCTTATTTCAATGGTACCTACGTAGATACTTAAAATTTATACAAGTATCAAAATAATAAGTTCTACAAAACAACATATTTCATTACAACAAAACTTTCTATTCTCACTGGCAGAAAAGTTCTTTTTTTCATTTTTGCATTAGGTCAAGAGGTCAATGTTCAAGCTAGATATTTTTCACCTCTCCAGCACAACAAAACGGAGTCTTTGGTAGGTACCTACGTAAAAACTTAATGCAAATAATTTGGAGAACCAATTTAATCATTCATTCTTATTGAGATAATTATTCATGTGACTTTTCGATAATGGTTAAATTCAACTAATAACTTGTTTATTCCACATTTTTTTTAATCAGATAACTATAAAATATCTCTTTAACTATTAAATAACTATCTTTATCTCTCAGTCCTCTTTTCTTGATAGAGAGGTTAATGTTATTTTTAATTATCTTTAATTACTTAAGTATTGGGCTGCCCTTCCTCTTACCCCACTATTTCTGTGTCTATTTTCAATGTTGGCGTGGCTGACATGACGCACATTTTTCAGACAAACTTGCTTATCACTTTAGCGTCTCCTAAATAGGAAATTATTTGCATCTCCACGACGATTTTTATGTCTACGGAGAGACCTCACGGGCTTGTCAACGCGACGTGCATTAGTAGATACTATATCGAGGGGATTACAAATTACGGAACTCCAGGGTTTTTAATAAAATAGGTACGAATCTGGGAATGTTCATATTAATTTAAAAAAAATCAAGTACACAAAATAGCCATACCTATCCCGATCTCTGGTGATCAGTGATTCTGATCACAGTATCTTATTTCAATTAAGAGTACGCAGATACATAAAATTTATGCAAGTATCAAAATAATAAATTCTACAAAACAACATATTTCATACCAACAAACTTTGTATTCTCACTGGTAAACAATTTCCTTATTTTTTCATTTTTGCTTTAGGTCAAGTGGTCAATGTTCAAGCTAGATATTTTTCACCTCTCCAGCACAACAACGGAGCTTTTGGTACGTAAAAACTCAATGCAGAAAGTTAGGAAAATCCCTTGAAAGATGCCAAAAATTCAATTATGCGTTCTCATTGATGTGACTTTTTCTATAGAATGGTTAAAAACTAATAACTTGTTTATTCAACATGTTTTGAGTTAGCAACTATCTTTATCCCTCAGCCTTCTTTTCGTGCTGAAATTACTGATTTCGAGGGGTGAAAATAGCTGATTGTTCAAATTTTCTTTATCCGGTCACTTCAAAGTGAGCATGTAACTAAAGAAACTACGATGTTGAATGAATAATAATTAACACTCTGAATGTAAACAACAATAATACTTAATTAAAAAATAATGATGTTTCTGAGAAGTAAAGTATATATTTCTAAAGATAAATGTAGTAAAACAACATCTCTTTTAAAATCAAAACGAGAAAGTAAGGGAGGTCAGAGTAAATTTTCTCATTAGATCGTATCTTAATTTGCTCAAGTTTTGTTTCAAAAACGTTTGTTGAAGATTCTGTAAATTGAATCTGTCCGAGATCGCGCTAAATTAAAACTTAATTGTTTCTTTATGCTTACCAATATACTTAGTAAGAAATATAGGTAACGAAAAATATTAGAAAAATGTTAGACTATTTTGAACAACCCATACCTAATATTATTTCGAGGAAGGAATCGTAAATCTATTCAAGGGCTTTTATGATAAAGATAAGATAAAGATAAAAATATTCTTTATTCACTTAGACATAATAAATATGTACTTATGAATCGTCAATATTTTCCTACCACCCATTCAAGACTTTTTTAACTGACAAGAAGAATGGGCGCAAGAAACTTGCCAGTTTCTTAGTTAGGTAACGACATTTACAAAAAAAAAACATATCGTTACTAATACAACAATTGCTTAGTATAAAAATACATCATATTAAACAGTGATTATGTTATGTGTTACATCATGACCATGCATTGCGGTCATTCAAATAATCGTCTACTTTATAGTATCCTTCGCTCATCAGCGACTCTTTAATGTAACATTTAAATTTATGCAATGGTAGTTCAATTATATGCTGTGGAACTTTATTAAAAAAGGCTATGCTTTTCCCCAGAAATGAGGCTCTGGATTTTTCCAGCCTAAACTTGGGAACGACAAGTTTATCTTTATTTCTTGTGTTAAAGCGATGAATATCGCTCTGCTTTGCAAATGTATTATAATACTTTTTCACATAGATTATATTTTCATAGATGTATTGTCCTGCAACAGTTAAAATGTTTATTTCTTTAAATAGATCTCTGAAAGAATCTCTCGATCGGAGGTTGTACATGGCGCGAATAGCCCTTTTTTGGAGCACGAACATACTGTGGATGTTAGCGGCTGAGCCCCACAACAAAAAGCCGTAGGACATAACACTATGAAAATAACTAAAATAGACTATTCTAGCCGTTTCAATATCGGTTAAGAGCCTTATTTTCTTAACTGCGAATGCGGCCGAACTGAGTCTACTTGCCAAGGCTTCGATATGAGGATCCCATTGTAGTCGCGAGTCTAATATAATACCTAGAAACTTTGTATTGTTAATGAATTCGACCATAACGCCGTCTAGTCTTATATGAAAATCAACTTGTCTTACATTAGGTAACGAAAATTTTAAACACTTAGTTTTCTTTGAGTTTAATGATAAATTATTACTATTAAACCAATGTGACACTTTTGAAAGAGCACTATTCACTTCGTCAGAACAGTCATCACCTCTATCTACTTTAAAGACTGGAGATGTATCATCGGCAAATAGCACTGTCTCACATAAATTCTTCGCGTAGTAAGGAAGGTCATTTATATATATTAAAAACAACAGCGGGCCCAATATTGATCCTTGGGGTACGCCCATAGTAATGAGAGCTCCGGTAGACTCAGTTTTATTAATAACTACCTTCTGAGTTCTTTCATACAGATATGAATGCATAAGGCTTACTGACATTTCAGAAACACCATAATGTTTTAACTTCCTTAATAGTGTTTGGTGATCAACACAATCGAATGCCTTGGAAAGGTCACAAAAAATAGCGATTACATCCTGCTTGTCCTCCCAGGCATCAAGTACATGTTTTAGAAATGCAACTCCAGCATCAGTTGTACTTTTACCTTTTGAAAAACCAAACTGTTTCTCATGCAGTATACTATTTAATTTAAAATATTCTAAAAGTTGAGCATAAATTAATTTCTCAAATATTTTACTTATTGCTGGTAGTATGGATATAGGTCTAAAATTTGCTGGGTCACTTTTGTCACCAGCTTTAAATAGAGGAATTATTTTACTATTTTTCATTAAATTAGGAAAGACCCCTTCACTTATACATTGGTTAAAAATTATTGCTAATGATGGAGCTATCACATCAATTATTGATTTGATGATACTTGTAGATATGCCCCAGAGATCTTCTGTTTTTTTAATATTTATTGCTTTGAATGCTTTAATAATATCTTCGGTAGTGACATAGCTAAAACTAAATGTTTCCTGGCACTTGTTCACACTAGATTCCATAAGAGAGACAGCGGTGTTGGGGCAAGAGTTAAGTCTGCTAGTAGTTTCTAACGGAATTCGAGCAAAGAATCCTTCAAAAGCACTAGCCACCTCAATATCCGATTCAAAAGTCTGATCACTAATTTTTAAGTTAAATGAATTAATTTTGCTTTTTGTTTTGCCAGTCTCTTGGTTTATAATACTCCAGGTAGCTTTTATTTTATTTTCGGATGATTTAATTTTATTTGAAATATACCTAGATTTTGCCAAAGCACATACTTTCCTAAATATTATTGAATATTTCTTGACATATTCAATGAAGCTAGGATCACAGGAAGTCGTTTTTTGTGCATAGAGTTCAAATAACTTTCTTCTACTATTATAGATACCAGGTGTGGCCCAATCACTGAACTTCTTACGATCATTACACTTTATAACTTTTTGTTTAAAATTGTTACTAAATTCTTTTTCAACAATATCAAATAATGATTGATAAGAGTTATTAGCGTCAGCAGAAGCTGGCAAACATTGAATTTTATCTTGGACATTATTTCTAAATTTATTAATACCACGTTTCGGTATTGGCCTGCAAATTACTTCGCGTTTAGGAGTAACATTATAGTGCTCAAAAGAAGCTAGTTGTCCACTGTGGTCGGATTTAATAATATTAATTACCGATTTCTCAATTAAGTTACAGTTGGAAAAGATGTTATCTAAGCAAGTAGCCGATGTTGGCGTAATTCGCGTCGGTTCATTAAAAGTGTGAAGCAAATTAAATGATTTAAAAAGGTTAAGGAATTTACTGGAGAGTTGTGCTAATTTAATATCTAAGATGTCTATATTAAAATCTCCACAAACTACAATTTTTTTATTCTTACGACAGCATATTTTCAAAACATCCTCCATAGTGGACTCAAAGACTGTGTAATTTGCTCCAGGGGGCTATATACACAGATTATAATCATTTGTTCAAGTTCCACGCATGATATCTCACAAATTCGTTCAACAGAGAGGGATACTATATCCTTTCGCTCTTTATATTGTGTGTTATTAGGTAAAATTATTAGAGAACCCCCCCTTACTGCAGTTTTTCTATTGAATGAACTTACAACACTATAATTATCCAAATTTAACAATAATTCATATTCTTTTATCCAATGTTCAGTAACACATAACACATCAATATTTTCACAATTTAAAAATAAACTTATTTCTAGGTCTTTGCCAGCAGAAAAGCCTTGGATATGATCATCGTAAATACAATTTAAAGCAATAAATGTTGTATCAAAGAAGTCTGAAAGTCAATATGTGAAGTGTCATATCTAGGCAATATATCGTGGGTACTATATTATTACAAGCTTAAAGCATATTTCAAATTATTAGAAGTATGACGAAGGTATCGTATACCGTTATACTAGCTGATTTTTTATTTCGTGGCTGGCCCGATCATCATCATCATCATCATCATCATCAGCCTTTTAATGTCCCCACTGCGGGCCAGGCCTTCCTTATAGATGGAGAAGCATAATGGGCCATGATCTACTACGCGGGCCCAACGCGGATATTAACTACTGCAAACGCAGCCGGGACCAACGGCTTAATGTGCCTCGCAAAGCACGGAGGAGCTCGAAATAATAAATGTTTGGCCACCCATCCCTTGACCGACCATTGCGAAAGTTGCTTAACTCCAACGATCGCAAGCCGAGCGCGCTAACTACTGCTCCACGGGATCCACATAATTATATTGTATCAGTTGATTTTTAGGGTTCCGTAGTCAATAAGGCACCCAAGGGGCGTTTGTGCATTACCACTGAATTTTACCGATCCGGAAAAAAACGGATGCTTGTATTTTAATAATTAATCATTTATATTAGTAATTAATTAAATACAAGCATCCGTTTTTTTCCGGATCGGTAAAATTCAGTGTAGTGCACAAACGCCCTTATAGTTTCGCCATGTCTGTCTGTCTGTCCGTCCGTCCGTCTGACCCCAGTCTAGCTCATAGACTCTTAGTACTAGAAAGCTGTAATTTGGCATGAATATACATATTTATCACGCCAACAAAGTGGTAAAGTAAAATGTTGAAAAATATTTTGTTTTAGGTTACCTCCCCTACGTGAAGTGGGTATGTAATTTTTTTTTCTTGTCTACCCCATAGTGTGGGATTTCGTTGGATAGCAATTTCAAAAAGGTTGTGGGTTCTTAAAGACAGTTCACTTCAGCCGATTCGCTTTGATTCAGAAACACACATCCAAACGAACTTTTAATATTTTGAATTCACAATTTTTATTATTGAAAATGAAATACTTACTAACAAGAAAGACAATGAAAATAATGAAACGAATGAACAGAAGATCAACAGAAGATGGGATATTTTTTTACTAATATATTTCATTTTCATAAGCATCTTTCACATTTTCTCATATCAGTAAAATTAAGGGTTCATTAACATCCTAAAAGTAAAAGGACATTTCTACTTTCAGGTCAGCATCATTTACAAAATCCCCTCAAAATTGCAAGTAATTCGCGTTTCTATTTACGTGAATTGTTATTGATAGTTTTCGCACCAGAGCCATTCCAAACCGTTTTATTCATCAATGCCAAGGGGTGTAAGGTGTAATTTTATTTGAAAGCAGGTTGTTTCAATTTAATTTCATTTGGGCAAAGCTATTTTTGTATAGGCCGAGTTTTTTTTGTATCAACTTAATGAATTGATAGGCTGGTTTAAATTACTTTGCTATTTGCTTTTATAAGTGACTAGCGCTCCGCCCGCAACTTCGTCTGCGTAGAACTAAAAAAATATTTTTTATTATCATAGATAGCAATTAAATTAATTAGGTGGGAATTTTCAAAATCGGCTAAATAGTTTTTAAGTTAATTCGCCATAGCGGCGCCGTGCAGTTTTACCCACATGAAACCCGTTCCCGTAGGAATATCGGGATACAATTTAGCCTTTGTAACTTAGGAGTAATGTAACTTTATATAGATGAAATAATTTACGAAACCGGTCACGTAGTTTTTGAGTTTATTCATTATAGCGGCTGCACGTGGTTTTAGCCACATGGTACCCGTAGAAATATTGAGATTGAATGTAGCCTATATTACTCAGGAATAATGTAACTTTATTTAGGTGAAAGAATTTTCAAAAACGTTTAGTAGTTTCTGAGTTTTTTTATTCCCTTAAAGAATTCGAAATCTAACCCCCTACTGGGGGTAGGGGGTTAGATTTCGAATTCTTTATTATTGCTCACTTACGTTACTTGAAGAACCTATGTACAAAGTTTCAAGTAAATCCATTAAAGAAATAAAAAGTTTCATACAAACTCTTAATTACCCCCCCTTAGAGGGAGAATTTCCAAAAATCCTCTTTGAGTACTCTCTTCAAGGAACACTCTCTCTTCAAGGAGTACTCGCTACACTCCTCAAGGAACATACATGTTAATTTTCAGCTTCTTGTGCCCCGTAGTTTCGGCTTTGCGTTGCCTGTCAATCAGTCAGTAACGCAAGAGTTTTAAGTAGGTACCTACTTATATAGATTTCCAAGGAATTCTCGAATGAAAATCAAGGTAAGTATAAGGTAAGTTTTTTATTCAAATATCCAAGAACAAATAAAATTTGAATTTCGAATTCTATTCTGATTGAAATATTATTTTTTATTTGACATTCAATTTTGCATTTCACCAAGCTGTGAGTTAAACGTTTTTGAATAAAATCGGATTGAGTTTTCAAACATGTGTCAAAATAAAATGTAATTTAAATAAAAAGCAATATGGAGTATTTGATATCAACTTCGATGCATATCACTCCCGAAATAAACTTTCTACTCCTTTTAACCACGTTAGGCGATGACTTTCAATAAAATACGAAACACGTCTTCCATCAATTCTGTTAAAGAATGTTTATACAAAATTTGAAGTATATTGGCCCAAGGAATCACGTTCCCTCTTACAAACTTTGCCCCCGTTTTTAAGGGGTGCCTTAGGGGTAGAATTTCGGAAAATCCTTTCTTATCGGATGCCTACGCCATACAAAGAACACACCCTCGAAGTTTCAGGTCTCTACGATCAGCGGTTTAGGTTGTGCGTCTATCCGTCAGCCATTCAGGAGTCAGGACAAAGCATTTTATATGTTTGTATTTTTGTAATAAACATAAATAAAATGATGTAATAATAAATAAAATAATATGTATAGATTGGAATTAAATTTAATTAATAGAAGTTAGTATCGGTTTTCCAATAACGCCGTTTCTATTATTAGATTCGAATTGAAATTGATATTCTTGTTGGCTTTGTACAACCTTCTATGTAGTCTGTAATAATAATATATGTTACATTACAAGTCAAATAATGTAAATAAACTATATCACCATCAGCATCATCAAATTAGTAAGTATAATATAGGTAAATCATTGCCAAATATCGTGTTTAGTACCAGATTCTTTCAGTTTATTTAAGTCATTAATTACATAGTTTTAGCACGTTTTAGTATTTAATAAAATTAAAAGTAGTTTCTGTTTTATGTTACGATTTGGCATCTTAACCCTCGGCTACCGAAGTAGTGAAATATGGTCACCGACCCGCGTTTTGAAGTTTTGTATCGTTCGTGCAATGGTCTTAATGTATTGGTCCTTTTGTTCCTCATATTTTAGTAAGATTATTTCAAGTGATTCTAATTGGATTGTCTGTCCTAGGTAGACATAGTGGTCAACAACTTCGAGTGTAATGGTGATTCGGTGTGAGTATTTAAAGATAAAATCTTATCTTACCAAAATATTTATGCCAATAATGCAACCTACCTACTGCTAAGCCCCGATTGTGGCCACTTTTTGCTCTAACAGTTTTCTAGATAACTTTTGTCATTTTTGCCAATGGCAATTAAAATAAGTCGTTTTAAGGTAATAACAACAACAATTGTTAGAATTCCTTATGTTTAACAATATTTTTTCAATAAAATGCCTTTTGTGTTTTAATTTCATATTGTACGAAAATTTTAAGAAAATTTCTTATGGATAAAATTCATTATAAACTTTTGTTTTTCAAAACGAAGCATTTTCTCCAAATAACAAAAACAAACGAAAACAAAGAAATTCTTTTAAAATCCATATTTTAACCTTATCAATGTTGTAAATGAAAAACTCAAACAATGAAATAACAACATACGAAAATACAATGAACAGGTGGCAGGTAACGCTAGTTTAGCAACATTAACGGTTTTTCAATGGAAGCAAATACTAAAACATCGATCAGACACTACACCACACTAAGTATAGGTACGAAAGAGTTTAATGAATAACGGATTCAACCCTGGAACCAGTGTACTTCCTCTGGGACCAATATTAAATTGTAATTGGACGAAGTGGTTCTAACTGGACATAGCTTTTCGGTCTATTTCATTGCAGCTTCTAGATTAGTTTAGGTATTTTTTAACTAGATAAATTTTACTTGGAAAAAAAAGTAGGTTAATAGTCCACAAACCAAAAGTTGCACAGACCACCGGCACTTCGTTGGTACTTTTTCAAGGACTTCTTGGGTTATTATATGAATAATTTAAAATATCATAATACAATCTTTGTTTGAAAATAGAACTGCATGAATAAGAAAAACAATTTAACAAGTTTCTATTTCTATTATGACAACGAATTTTTATATTTTTAAGAAAAATTCCAAGGAAAGGAAAATGTTTGGTAATTCCGTCAAAATAAAAAAAAATGTAGAGAAAGAAACTTTAGCACAAAAACTTCCATATTGCACTTGAATAAAAGAAAACGTAAACATTCCTATAGATATTCATTCACGCGTCCTACTGATACAATTTATATAACCACTATTATATTTGACAATCGTTACAGATAAAATAGAAATTGCTTTGCCTTGAACTTAGTTGCAAATAGCGAAGCCGTCGAGGCCACACTTACACCTTGAAAGTGCAATTCCGAAACAGAAACAAATGAATTTACTAACTTTAGTGACAAAATTACTTGTTAATTAGATTTATTCTTAATCCTGACAGCGTGACGCGATTTTGCACCTAGCTAGTTAGGAAATTATAGATGCAGACAGAAAATTTTGTGTCATACTTTATTAGTGGCTGCCCGCGATTTTGTCTGCGTTATCCCGCAGGATCCTTCTTTTTCAGGAATAAAGGTTTAGTATCCTACATTGATATCATTATAATCATTCAGAAATTGAAACGTAGGAGCTCGAGTTGAAAAGTTTTGGTCACCGATCCCGTGACCGACCATTGCGAAAGTTGCTTAACCTCAACGATCGCAGGCCGAGCGCGGTAACCACTGCACCACGGGCTCCTCAGTTATATTACATGTCACAGTCTGTATGGGTCTACTTAAAATATCCATTCATCAGTTTACGCGTGATTGAATAACACATAAATCGAACTTCCAAATTTTTTGGGTTCCGTAGCCAAATGGCAAAAAAACGGAACCCTTATAGTTTCGTCATGTCTGTCTGTCTGTCTGTCCGTCCGTCAGTCCGTATGTCACAGCCAATTTATTCCAAAACTATTAGGACTACAGACTTGAAACTTGGTAGGTAGATATATTCTGTAAACCGCTTTAGGATTTCTATAGAAAAATTAAGGGGGGCTCCCTAATACATGAAACTAAAACTTAAAAAAAAACAATAAACATATTAGTGTGAGGTGTCTTTAGATAGATATTTAAAAATTATATTTAGGTTTCTTTATAAATTTTTTATCAAAGTCAATATTTTAAGAGATATACACTTCCAAAGTGGTGAAATGTGTGTCCCCTCTAACTCTTAAAGTAAGAGAGTGAAAAATCTAGAAAAAATATATGTTGTAGACCTTAATAAAATCTTTCAACAAAAATTAGTTTAAACAATATATAAAAAGCAGTTTTTGAGATATAACACATTTTCAAAAACCGCTAATGTAAGTTTGTCGTTCATACAAACACTATCGAAAACAAGTTAATTTTTGCTGACGAAAAATGATAGTGGTATTTTGGCTAGGCAATCGGTACCATAAGTGGGTACGAACCCTTCATGGGCAAGTCCAACTCGCTCTTGGCCGATTTTTTTAATTATAATAGCAGTAGAATCAAGTTGTATGTGTATTCATCATGTATTTAAATAGTAGAATGAAATCATGATTTTTAACACCAATTAACATGACATTTTTTTAAATAGAGAGTCCTTTAGAACCGCCAGATAAGAAGTCCGGAATTTCGTATAGTAGGTAGTACTATTTGCCGAAGTTATTTGGAAGATATCGATGTTCCTGTGGCATCATGAATCGGGGTTCGCCTGATTGGGGCTCGATTTATCTGTACTTATTCGAAGCCCGGCAGACTTGTCGAAACTCGGAGCGTTAGCCGATACGGCCCTTAGAACTATAGAGAGAACATTTGATTTTGAATAATTAAAGCTTAGAAGATTAGTTTAATTTTGTTTTATTTTCTGGTAAGTATTTAATTAAATTTTTATTTTTATTAATTTTCTGTTTTTTTATTACTTATTTTTGTTATGTGTGCATATTTCGTGCAAATAAATCATTTATCTATCTATCTATCTATCTATCTATCTATCTATCTATCTATCTATCTATCTATCTATAGAGACTTTAATAAAGATTGTACAGATGGTACTTTATGTGGTAAAGAAGTTGAAAGCCAATCTTCGAATAATAATATGGCATGGCACCAAATGTTTTTTTTAACGGAGAAAAAGGTTACGATCTCTCATAAAAAAAACAGGAATCGATATAAAATAAGAGCGCACCTTTTTTTAGTGCGCTCTTATTCGCCCGGCCGTTTTTTAAACTCCAACTGGTTATCAAGTGGTATTATTGATTGAAGAAGCCAAGAAGCTTTCAGGGCTGGGAGCTAGAGCTGGAGAGCAGGAAACAGTATATTTTTATAATATATTTATTTATTTTTAAACAATCTGTTTAATTTTTTTTTTAAATTAAGATATCATCTATAAACGTTGTAAGCAAAAGGCTTTGATCCACGACCTAGGTGTTATTGTTGATCGAAGGCAAAGTGATTGAAAATGACGGGCTAGGCCTTATTTTGTTTTGAGCAAGATTGAAGATTTTATTCAATTATCATATTTTTTTGTAAGAATACCTAATTAATCATTTGAAATTAGCAGAAGCTATGAAAATTAATAATCCACTATAATTCATTTAAAAAAATAAGCACTTAGTTTTAAATTGAAACGTATTTATTCAGCAAATTAGCAATATTTTTATGGATTAATTACACAAAGTTCTTAATATACAGTTTTTACTGATGCAAAATCATTAGCTAATTCAATAAGCAAAATTAAATCAAAATTAAACCTTTTCAAGTAAACGTGTAATTAATTTTATATTATAGGTACTATTATTATGAAAGAATGTTTGTTTTTTTGTTTGTCCGTCTTTCACGTTAAAACGGAGCAACGTATCGACGTAATTTTTGGTATGGGATATTTTGGGAACTGGAGACTGACATAGGCTACCTTTTATCCCGGAAAAACATCACATTCTTGCGGGATAACGTCGTGTAGTCTACGCAGGCGAAGCCGGGGGCGGAAGGCCAGTACAATATATACCGTGCCTTGAAACAATACGGTATCACGTTACATGTAATTGTGGTAGATAATAACTTTCAAAGAATCTTGTTACTTACCTAGTTTTGTAAAACCTTAGCTCATCTGCTCGCTTTACACATATTTAGTGCTGTAAAACGAAATTAAGGAATAACAAGACAATCGAGCAAATAAAACACTTTCATGGATTTTGCACGCACTTAATGGACAATTAAATTTTAGTTGTTTTTAAATGTTTTTTGGTTTGTCTGACGTTTCAGCACCTTTCCAGGGACCGTGGTCACGGAACGTGTTTTTCCCTGGAAAGGGGGGGAAAACCTTTAAAAGCAACTAAAAATTTAACCAACTTGTCCAATAAATGCGTGCAAAATCCGTGAAAGTGTTTTATTTAAATTAACAATTCGCACAGAAATCTAAGATGTGTTTAAGACAATCGAGATCAACTCTTAGTTTTCTTTGTTTAAAAAAGAAATATTTCAGATTTATTCAAACCCGGATCCTTAAACTTAATTTTAAGAATTTAAACTTGTATTGTCAACAGTGTGAAATTTGTTTTATGTTTTAATTTATAGTTACTTTTTGTTTTTCTTGTTATAATATTGATCATGCTGTGTGCACTTGTAGTGGATATCAGTCTAGCCTTTATATTATATACTTTTTCTTTTTACTATTTTTATATTGACTTTAATCGTTAATGTGTACCTAATTTAAATTAAAAAAAATTAATAAGTACACGAAATCTGAAAATTTCAAATATCTGTATAAGAATTACTTTATTCGTCTATTTTAACATTTCAACTGTCGAAATTTCAGTGCACCTCTTTCAGTTGAATGTGAATGAGTTTATTGCCACCAAATGGTTGAATGAAAACTTTAATCTGAAAAGTTTTACCCAGATTAAAAATAAAGTTGGAGCTCAAGTTTGAACTAAAACGTTTTATAGCTTTATAGTAAATTGTACGGTTTATTTAATTTGATAGCAACAAGAGTATCATATTACACTACCGCTCTGCTCGCAACTTCGTCTGCGTGGACCCCCTTTTTTACCCCCTTAGAGGGGGAATTTCCAAAAAACCTCTCTTAGTGCTCCCCTACACTCCCCAAGGAACATACATGCCAAATTTCAGTTCTTGCGCCCAGTAGTTTCGGCTGTGCGTTGCGTGCAATAAAGGATAAGATTTCGAATTAACCAAACAGAGGCGAAAAGTCGAGAAAAGGTGTCAGTTTCTGAGGTTAAAGTTGTTCATCTGAGTAACTCTTACACAAAATATGTGTTTAAAAAATATCACTAAAAGGTATCTTAAAATTTTTACCACACTATTTGTTCGCGCCGCGCTGCGAGCGGTGCGTTGTCATTGTCAAGGTCACGGGCGACACGCAATGCGCTCGGGCCGCGTGCAGACCAGTTGGCCGTAAGCAGCCGTGAGACAAGTTCGTGTGTTTCTGTAGCGACGTGCCGCGCTAGTTACCTACCCATATTGGGACCGAGATTTCGTTTTGCACCTACTAGGGCTCCGGTCGGGGTACGGACTTGTAACCCGTGTGTGTTCGCTTTGAAAAGCGCCGGGAAGTTTTAGCAGCCTATTAGGGCATTGTGTAGTATAAGAGTGTTAGCTGTAAGAGTATCCCATCGGGGGTTGTGTGGAGATCGTTTTGCCCGCGCGCGCGCCGGCGAGACAACGTTCAGCCCCCCTGGATTACGGACAGTATCCCTTACCATAAGGTAGGACTAGTTTTAATTTACTTAATTTTGCATGAGAAACCTTCGATTCAATAAACTGTGGAACACAGTAGATGTGGTCATCACAATTGTGCGTGATCATATTTTTGGTAGCAGAGCTAGTTGATATAATTAGTTAATTTTCATATTAAAATTAACTAGGTACATAAAATTTCATAGTAAAAATAAAAAGCGTACCTAAAAAGCGTACCTAAAAATTATTTTTTTTTTGTTGAAATCTCGAGGGTATGCCGAGACGATTTGAAGTACTAAGAAATTGTTCTAGTAAATTCTCGAAGCGAATGTTTCTCACTTGGTGGATCCGATAATAGATAGACACTTATATAATTGTTGTCACATACTAGTGATTTGATACGAGTTTACTCGCCTAGATGTGTATATTTTTTTTGTGTGTCCGGATTTATTTGACGAATAGTTTCGTTCGAAAGTGTGGTTTATTAGTACCACATACTAGTGTTTGTTCCGAGTCCGCTTGCCTAGTTAAAAAAGTGGAACTAGTTTTAATTATTAGTAGTATTAAATTACGAGTACCTATTATTATTAAAAATAGTTTTGTTTTTGTTTGTTGATAACGGTTTAGTAGTTGATTTGCGAGGTATGCCATACCGTTAATCCTATACGTTTTGTTTATACCGTTATATTGTTAGCCCTTGAAATTGGTAAGTTGTTAATAATTTATGAAAATAGTAGGGTCCGTGTATGTCGTCCGAATTTTAATTGTGTTTTATATTATCGTGACGCGACCTATTTCTATTGTTTTTTTTGTTGATGTTTACCACTTTTATATTTCTTTGTTTGCTTTGTTTATAAAACGGATTATAAATGGCTCCTACGAATCCGACCGCCGTATCCAGGGCTGGCATCCAAGGAGCTTTGCGTTGGCTTGCTTGTGCGGTCACATTAATAGACCGAGCCGACCGGGTAGGCGCGTTGCTAGCTCGGTATGGCGGGCTGGCAGCTCGGCTGCAAGACCTGGAGCGCCACGCCATGGAGTGTCGCGCGTATTATTTGGAGAACCCCCCAGCTGATGATGCCGTGTCGGAACAGCTGGAGCAGGATGTAGCCCAGGCCTATGAGCTGGCTGACCAGTTCACGGAGGCGGCTGAGAGGGCCCTGGCTGTTCGGAAGGGGGAGCCGGTTTTGAGCGGGGAGGTCAAACCTACCCCGACGGCGTTGCTAGGCCGATTGCCTACCTTGGAGATTCCCACTTTTAATGGGGATCTGTCAGCCTGGATGGGCTTCATTAATTTGTTTGACAGTTTGGTGGATTCACGACGGGACTTATCCCCTAGTGAGAAGTTGGCCTATTTGCGCTCCTCCCTGCGAGGAGAGGCCAGCGCGGTAGTCCAGCACCTGCTCATCAGTGACGACAACTACCAGGTGGCTCGCCAGCTTCTGGTTAGCAGGTACCAGAATGTCCGGTTACTGGCGGACACCCACGTGGCCACGATTTTGGCCCTCCCGCGAATCACGCGGGTACACCTGTTACGGAGGGAGTTGCTGAACCCGCTACTGTCAGCGGTCAACTCACTAAGGCGATTGGACCTGCCGGTGGATCAGTGGTCCTTTGTACTGCTGCACATAGTCCTCGCCAAATTGCCCGCTGAAATGAAGGGGCGTTTCGAGCAGAGGTACGGAGGCGACAGCGCCTCGTATCTCCCGCCCTTCGCGGACCTCCTTCGTTTTTTGGAGGACGAATGTAGGGCGACGGACCACCTGGAGCCCGCCCCGGTTCCAGGTGTTGGTCGTATGGTGGCGGCGAGGGAACAGCCCCGTCGCCCGACCAATCGCTATGCTGCCTTCCAGCAGTCCCCTCCCCCCGCACCGAGTGAGCGGTGCAGGTATTGCAGGGGAGATAGGCACATGGTGCACGAATGTGCCAAATTTAGAGGCCTCCGCCCAGAGGGACGGAGGGCCGTTGCTAGACAGCGCCAATGGTGCTATAGGTGTTTGGGGGGACACATGCAGTCGGCGTGTCCCCAGACAGAGGATTGTCGTCTTTGCGGAGGGAGGCATCACCCCCTCCTTTGTTTGGACCGCAAGGACGCCGGGAGCGACCGGGGTTCGAATTCCTCGCGCACGGGCGGGGGCCCGGCAGCCCGGAACCGGTCCCCTAGAGATTCGGCGGGGCTTAGCCCCCCCGTTCAGTCCCCCCCGGAGAGGGGGAACTATAGGAGAGACGCCCCCGCCACGGGCGGGGGTAGGGGGGTACCACAAGAGTACGCCACGGTGGCGATGGGCACGGGCCCTATTTGCTACTCCCCCCCCCTAATGGAGAGGCCTCGATTGGGGTACTATGTACCGAGGCACGCCCCACACGGGTATTACCCTGCACCTAGGAGTGCTGTTGGTCGGGGCCAGTATGTACCCGATTGGGACCCGCTCGCCCGGTACGAGCGTCCCACATTTGGCGCGCCGACTCAGGCGCGAGGGGGACAAGTACCCCCCCAAAATTTTTAATGGCGCCCCTGTCGGACCCAACCACCCCTCCGGAGCTTGTGTTGTTGCCAACAGCCTCCGTGAATGTTTGGGGACCTAAGGGCAATGTTGTAACGGTGCGTGCCCTTTTGGACTCAGGTGCCCAGGGGTGCATAATGTCCAGGTGGCTTGTCCGACAGCTGGGTCTTTTGCTTGTGCCGCATCACGAAGCGGTACGGGGGGTGGGAGACTCGCGGATCCCTGATCCGATTGGTCGAGTTGAGTTCTCCTTCTCCCCCCACTTCACGCCAAGGCCGAAGATCGGTGCTTCGGCGATAGTATTTGATAAGGTGGTTGGACCACTCCCGCAAGTGCGAGTGCCGCCATCCACGATTGAGCTGACGTCTGGACTGGCTTTGGCTGATCCTTCCTTCCACCGACCGGGCCCAATACACTTGTTGATTGGTGCGGATGTCCTCGGTCGTGTACTGTGTGGAAGCAAGCGAGTTTTGCAGACAGCCGATCTTGTCGCCTTGTCCTCGTCGCTGGGTCATGTGGTGATGGGAAAGGTACCACAGACACCAGAGACCCCGTCGGTAGACCGCCAGACCATTGTCGGTTCTACTTTGTCCGACGTTCTCCAAAAGTTTTGGGAGGTGGAGGAACCTCCCACTACCAAGCGGTTGGATCCGTTAGCCGAGGAGTGCGAATTGTTCTACCAGAACAACACTGGGCGCCTCCTCTCGGGTCGCTTGATTACCCGCTTGCCCTTCTTGGCGGTTCGCCCTCCTTTAGGGAGCTCCCGACCGATGGCCGAGAAGAGATTGTTGTCCATGGAGCGTAGGATGGCCAGGGATCCCGCATTCAAGGAGAAGTATATAGACTTCATGCGGGAGTATTTGGACCTTGGGCACATGTCCATCTCGCAGTTGGACTGGCGTAATGTGGAACATTACTTCCTGCCACACCACGCTGTTTTGAAGACTTCCAATGGGAAGATCCGCGTGGTCTTTGATGGTTCAGCGCCCACGTCAACCGGAGTGTCGTTGAATCAGTGTCTGCATGCGGGGCCGAAGTTGCATCACGATGTCTGTGATGTTTTGACCAACTTCCGCCGGCACGCTGTCGTCTTTGTGGCCGATATCCGCATGATGTTCAGACAGACCGTGATTCACCCGGAGGATAGACGATACCAGCTCATCCTTTGGCGTGAGGATCCCCAGGATCCGATGTTGGCTTACGAGCTGAACACCAACACTTATGGTTTGCGGTCGAGCCCCTTTGTGGCGATCCGTTCGCTTTTGGAGCTCGCAGAGCGCGAACGGCTACGCTATCCCCGGGCATCTGCTCTTATTGAGGGGGGGGCCTTGTTTGTCGACGATATCTGCACGGGGGCCTCGAGCTTAGATGAGGCTCTCGTCTTACGTGATGAGCTGATTGCGCTCTTGAGGGCTGGTGGCTATGAGTTGCGGAAGTGGCTGTCTAACTCACCGGACCTATTGGCAGATTTGCCTAAGGACCACCAGCAAGAGCCGCTCCTCTTTGAAAATCCGGAGACTCCAGACATGCTGTCTGTTTTGGGAGTCCAGTATCGACCAGTCCCGGATTTGTTCACATATAGATTGGAACTGCCAGACCCAAGGGTCTGGACTAAACGCACGGTGCTGTCCACTGTAGCCCGTACCTTTGATCCGAACGGTTGGCTCAGCCCTGTAGTGTTTTCGATGAAGTGCTTCCTACAGGAGCTCTGGGCTGCGGAATTGTCATGGGATGAGCCCCTCTCTGGTAGCCTCCTACGAGAGTGGGTGAGGTTCGTGTCATCCCTACCCGACGTCAATCGGGTTTGTATACCGAGGCAAATGCTGCCTTCGGGAAAGTTTAAAGCCTCCCTGCACGGCTTTTGTGACGCGTCCGAAAGCGGATACGCGGCAGCCGTTTACATCCGAACGGTGGATGCAGCAGGCGTTGTCGCCGTACACTTAGTTACGGCCAAGAGTAAGGTCGCCCCCCTTCGGACTAGGCTAACCATTCCGAAGTTGGAGTTGTCCGGCGCCACTCTCTTAGTACGGCTACTCAATCATGTTGCCGACACCTTGGGAAACGGTGTCGACTTGGAGTCGATATTTGCGTGGTCTGACAGCCAGGTCGTCCTTTGTTGGCTGAAGAGTTCAGTCCACACCCTTGAGGTTTTTGTGGCCAACCGGGTCTCACAAATTCAGACTTCAAAGGCCCCGTTGATTTGGCGCCACGTACCGGGCGAATTGAACCCCGCAGATTGTGCCTCCCGCGGCTGCGAGGCGCCTGAGTTAGTGGACCACCACCTATGGTGGAGTCCATCATGGTTGTTACGGCCTGAGCGCTCATGGCCTGCCACCCCGGCTGTGGCCAGAGTCCCAGACCTAGGCATGCGTGTTCACGCCGTGGAGACGGTGGCGGCTCCGCAGATGGAGTTTTTGTTAGACCGCTACAGTTCTCTTGATAAGTTGCTCGGCGTGACTGCTTGGATGAGGCGCTTTGTGCGAAATTGTCGCCAGCCTCAGGAGAAATCGTTGTCTCCGGTCCTCGCCCCACAAGAGCGGCAAGACGCTCTGTTGCATTGGTTGCGAGTGACGCAACAGCGAGAGTTTGAACCGGAGCTGAAAGCCCTGCGCTCAAGTAAGCCCAAGTTGAAGGGACCCTTGGTGCGGTTGAATCCCTTCTTGGACAGTACCGGATTGCTGCGTGTCGGAGGTAGGCTCAGACATGCCAACCTGCCGTACGGATCACGCCACCCTTTGTTGCTCCCCAAGGATGGACCGTTAGTTAGACTGTTGATTACAGACCGACATGTAAAGAATGCTCATGCCGGTTGTAATGCTTTGACCGCGCTCCTCCAACGAGAGTTCTGGATTTTGTCAGCGCGGAGAATAATCCGATCCGTTATTTTTCGTTGTCTCCCGTGTTATCGTTTGCGCGCCGATACGATGCAGCCCCAGATGGGTGATTTGCCTGCCGATCGAGTGAACGAATCGATGCCCTTCTCAGGAGTTGGAACGGATTTTGCGGGGCCATTTACCGTTAAGACATCGCGGCTTCGTAATGCTAGAACGGAAAAGGCTTACTTGTGTGTATTTGTTTGTTTGGCCACTAAAGCGGTCCACCTGGAGGTGGTTAGTGCCCTCACCACAGAAGCCTTTGTAGCCACGTTGAATCGTTTTGTGTCTCGCCGCGGAATGCCGTCGTTAATCAGGTCCGATTGTGGAACCAATTTCAAGGGCACCGATAGGTATTTAAAGGAAGTTTGTGAATTTTTGGATAGGAATAATTTTGAGATCGGATCCACACTCTCTCGCAGAGGGGTACGATGGCAGTACTCCCCGCCATCCTGCCCCCACTGGGGAGGGATTTTTGAAGCAACTGTAAAGGCCGCTAAAACTCACCTTCGTCGCGTTATTGGGGAGACGGTCCTCACGTTTGAGGAACTCGCGACCGTATTTTGTAAGGTTGAGGCGGTCCTCAACTCGCGTCCGTTGTGTCCGTTGTCTTCGGACGCGAATGATTTAGAGGCCCTTACGCCGGGCCATTTTTTGATTGGCAGACCGCTTAACGCCTTGCCGGAATATCCTTATTCCGAAGTGCCCTCCGGACGGCTCTCGCGATTTGAATTGCTCCAGCAGCTTACGCAGAGTTTTTGGCGCCGTTGGCATCTGGAGTATTTGCACATTTTGCAGCAACGCGTTAAGTGGTCGGATAGGACGACCCCACCCAAGACTGGAGACCTCGTGTTGGTAAAGGATCCAAACCTGCCGCCCCTCCGCTGGCGTTTAGGACGCATTGTTCAGCTTCATCCGGGGTCGGATGGTGTGCCCAGGTTTGCCGAGGTCCTGGTGGGGGACTCTGTTTTGAAGCGAGCGATCGCTACCCTCTCTCGCCTGCCCTTAGATTGAGTTGGCGGACAGTTTGCTACTGTCCGGGACGGGGGGATGTTCGCGCCGCGCTGCGAGCGGTGCGTTGTCATTGTCAAGGTCACGGGCGACACGCAATGCGCTCGGGCCGCGTGCAGACCAGTTGGCCGTAAGCAGCCGTGAGACAAGTTCGTGTGTTTCTGTAGCGACGTGCCGCGCTAGTTACCTACCCATATTGGGACCGAGATTTCGTTTTGCACCTACTAGGGCTCCGGTCGGGGTACGGACTTGTAACCCGTGTGTGTTCGCTTTGAAAAGCGCCGGGAAGTTTTAGCAGCCTATTAGGGCATTGTGTAGTATAAGAGTGTTAGCTGTAAGAGTATCCCATCGGGGGTTGTGTGGAGATCGTTTTGCCCGCGCGCGCGCCGGCGAGACAACGTTCAGCCCCCCTGGATTACGGACAGTATCCCTTACCATAAGGTAGGACTAGTTTTAATTTACTTAATTTTGCATGAGAAACCTTCGATTCAATAAACTGTGGAACACAGTAGATGTGGTCATCACAATTGTGCGTGATCACTATTAAGTTCACATAGGTAGAGATTTTATATTATTTTTATGCATTCACAATGCAATTTTGTAAGTATAGGAAAAATGTGATAGTAAAAAACCACGAGCCCTATAAGTGATTTTTACTATCACATTTTTCCTATATTCACATAGGTAGTTAAGTCGGCACCTAAGTACCTACTTAACAATTGCAATACGAGCAATAGAATCGCGATTACTTTTGCATAATAGAACAAATTTTCTTGTAATAACACTTTATCTATTAACGCCATTGTACGCAAAGATATCGTTTATGTCTTTCGCATAGAGTTTGTCACGCGTCGCTACGTGATTTCGCTAACAAAAAGAAATATTAATGTATTACAAACGTAACATCAGTTATCATTGATAAAACACGTTGTGGCCTTGAAACTATAGATAGTTGCACTTTCTTTTATATCATGTATAAGTATTTCAAACAATTAAATTAAAAATAATTAAAATATTTTTTTTTGTAACTTTTTTGTTGAATTCATGTCTTCCGCTTTACATTGTAATGTGAACTTTGACACTGTGACTTTTAAACACGATGAAAAACTTTATTACGAAAAGTAACGTTATTATAATACTAACTATTGGCCGCCCGTGACTTCGTACGCGTGGAATTCAGTTACTTATGTCTATACAATGCCACATTTCATAATTTTGTGCAGCTACCGGCCGCGAGACCTTGAGACCTTAAAACGGTTCTTCTCGCCAAAATTTCATTCAAGTCGTTCTCAAAAATAAATTTGACTGAACCAAATCAAGTACCTAACAGGAAAACATCCATACTTATTTTATAATAAACTAGCGGCCGCCCGCGGTTTCACCCGCGTGGTTCCCGTTCCCGTGGGAATATCGGGATAAAAAGTACACAAAAACCTTCCTCTTGAATCACTCTATCTATAAAAAAAAAACGCATCAAAATCCGTTGCGTAGTTTCAAAGATTTAAGCATACAAAGGGACATAGGGAAGAGAAAGCGACTTTGTTTTATACTATGTAGTGATGTGTAGTGATTTTTTGTATGGGGATTAGGTAGAGCTGGAGAGTGACATAGGCTACTTTTCATACCCGCGGGACGCGTGTAGGCTAGGTTAGGCTAGGCTAGTAGATTCATATAGGATGGCCAGCCACGACTCTATAGGCGTAGTTTTTCTAGTTAGCGGAACAAAGTATTATCTTCTACATGACAAAGACAGTTCTTCCTCATATCTTAATACTAGCAACTCGCCCCGGCTTCGCATGGATGATTGTTAAATATCTGGAAAGTAATATTATGTAGGTACACATTGATGAAATGAACCTGGCTAACAGCGCATTTAGAAGTAGGTATTATATAAATTCGACGCTTCTCCCAGCGACTCCGTAGCTCAGTTAAGAATACAGGTTGAGGCACCCGTGGCGAAGTGGTTAGCGCGATCGGCCTGCGATCGTTGATGTTAAGCAACTTTTGCAATGGTCGGTCACGGGATGGGTGACCAAAAACTTTTCATCTCGAGCTCCTCCGTGCTTCGGAAGGCCGTTAAGCCGTTGGTCCCAGCTGCATTTACAGTCGTTAATACCCATATCCGTACTGGGCCCACGTGGTGGGTCGTGGCCCATTCTCCTTATACATCCACAAGGAAGGCCAGTGCCCCAGTAGGGGGGACATTAAATGGCTGATGATGATGAAGAGTACAGGTTGGAGAATAGTGGTTGAGTCATGGTAATAGGTATAGCGATTAAACCCTGAGTGGCAATTGATTGTTTTATTGTATTTAATTCGATATGCATGTTTTATTTACGTGTCATCGTTCAGCCGGGACGAGAACTAATAAAGAACAATAAATGTGAAAAACCTAGTGCCAAATTTTATATGGAGGTAAAGTTGGTATTTCATGGCAGTATAGAGAATTTCACGGCTGTTTTCATTCCAAGTTAAGCAACTTACTTCTACCTAGGATTAAGTAAAGAAGTCATAGTCAAACTATTTATTTTTGCTTAAAAAACGGAACACATAATTTTATTTTTTCTTATAGTTTGCTTTTGTTATTATAATTCAATATTTTATCAAGCATCTAATGAATGTAAACCAGAAAAGATGTGAGGTTATATGAGAGCAATGAGCGGCAAAGTCATAGGAAAATGCCTAATGTTGGACAATACTTTTACGTTTTGCGATTACGGTTCGTCGTACGTACCAGCCCACGCTTACGTCTCTCCGTCCCATTCCCAGGCTTACGCCTTTTTGTTCACGCTTGGCCTTTTTTGCATAACCTAAAGGTAAGAACACACCACGTACGCAACACATCCAACGCATTTGCGAATGATAAGGATACTTCTTATTCAACTGTTTTCATGCAAATTCAAGAGTCTAGATGTCATCATACGTCGCATACTGATTTACATTGATCCAATAGCTCGATTCAGTGTCGGCACTGGATTGGCACTGGATCAAAGTAAACATGTTTCAATCCAGTACAGCGTCCAGTAAAACATGTTTACATTGATCCAGTGCCAATCCAGCGCCGCAATCCAGTGGCACTGGATCGAGCTACTGGATCAATGTAAATCAGCCTTTAGCTGATCAGTAGTAGTAAAAAAATTCGTCATTTTGTGGCGAAGATATTTAGCCATACTGCCAATTCTTGAGTATTATTATAGTTTCTAATGTTTTCATAAGAATGCAGGTGTTTTACATTCCAATGCTCCTTGGCGTACTTATTCTAGTCGGTAATTCTTGCTGAGGTAGTCACCACTACAATATAAAACACTCGGCATCACTTTACCGAGATAGCGCATATTTTAATCATTCTACACATATTCCAGTTGCGTAGACACTGGGGTACAAAACTACATCTGTTTAGATGACAAAAATATATTGGTTTTTGCAACAGGGACTGAAAAATTCGAAGAGGGGCTACTAGGGCATATAGAGCTATCATATGAAAGAGCGCTGCTTGCACATTCTCAAACATTTTTTCATTTTTTAAGCCGCATAGTTTTCGAATTTTGATGAAAAATTAAAAAAAAAATACCGTTCACGTTCGCATAGCATTGCATAGAAAAATCTGAAATTATTTTATGTGATAGAAGTTTATGTAAAGATTACAAGAAAAATAAAACGATCTCGCAAATTGTAAACTTTTTCAGAAATCATCAACAAAAATTACATTAGTTCCACTATCGGTCAAGAGATGGTGCTGACCTAAAACTGCAATATACTACACCGCAAATTCTCTGACGAGTATAGCCTCGCCGATGAAAAGATTTTCACGTTTTTTTTACGAATTTCTTTTTTTTCGTCCTACCTACTATATTTTTATGACGATACGGAACCCTCGGTGCGCGAGTCCGACTCGCTCTTGACCGGTTTTTAATTATTTAAAGTGTCACTTGTCTAAAATGTCTAGCCTCTCTTTACTAATAGCCACTGATAAAAATACAAAAGTTTTGAAATTGTTAACCATTTGCTAATTAATTTCTGTTTGTAATCATTTGTCAATACCTATACCTAATTCGATAAAGCAAGTAGCAATATCGTTCTGTATAAAATTCTAGAAAAAAAGTTGCATTAATGTAGTCACTTACATATTATTTTAAAATAGTTCTTTTCTTGCTTCACGAACGTAGTTTTTTCTTTTGATTACTTTTTTGTTGGTATTTAATACAAAATGCAAATTAATACGTGATAGACGTGGTTATATTTATTAATGAAAAAACAACTGGGCTCCAATAATGTCCTAGCACAAAAAACTGTCGTTATGGTAACTAACTTATCGGGATCGTATTATTTTGTATGAAAATCAGAGCGTGCCAGAGCAGAGTCAAAAAATATTGAGAACAAAGTTATTTTTAAACAAAGATGTTATAAATAGTAGATTGTACAACAAGTGCATAAAACGTACCACTTTACCCGAGACATATATATCCATCCGAGCCGTAGGCGAGGGTGGATAGTCAATTTGAGGGTAAAATGGGTTTTATCTACGAGTACGAGTACCTACTATACACTCTGCTTTTCACTTCGAGTGTGAGGAAAATAAATAACAATATTGCAAAAAAGTAAAAATAAAGACTTCACCATATTGGCGGGAAGACTTTCTTTTTTTTTATACGTAGTGGCAGCACAGTGACTTTAGCATAGACCGTAGTCCATAATGCTCTTGAAAATTTTAAGCTCATTAATTTTGTCTAGTTTTATTAATTTAGTAAGTAATTTAACATGGATTGTGTACAAAATTAAAGAAACAGAATGAAATTACAAGTTTATTTAACGAAGTTTAATTGCGTGTGTAACTGTTTACCTGACGACCTTTGTCTTAGAGTCTGAGACTTAGACGAAGATTTTACTTTATGCACTAGAGCATAAATAGCGATTTTATGCAGCCTATAAGTACCCAACACAAACACGAACTTTACGAGCATGAGAAGTGAAAAACAAATTAATCATTTATGGAACAACCACCTATATGAATGTTGTTCTATTAACAATTATCTTCCAAAGATAAAGAAGCTGAGAAATACGCACATACAGCTGTTTATTACAACTATTTTTTACCAATACGGAAAAGTTCGTATAGCTATTGAATCTACTTTTTAAACAAAAGTTGCGATGTATTCTTTGTCTGATTGCATTTAGACAAAGAATACAGTTTGGGGCCTAATTTGACACTTGATACAGTATTTTTTTTGTTCTAATATTAATAATATTCGATTTCCACCGCGCAGACTTATCTGGCGCGAACTCTACCGTTTTTGGACTTTTGTCTTCGGTGGGATCAATAAAGAGAACTACAGGGTGTTTTTCTATAAGCGCAAACAAAACCTCTTAGGTGGTGATTGTGCTTATGAATATGAACAACTTTTACTATGAGGCCAACTCTGCAACTCAACAAAAAAAATCAGCTGTTTCATACATTCTCGTCGAGTAGGTATTGACAATTTGTATGAAACATCTGATTTTTTTGTTGGGTTGCAGAGTTGGCCTCATAGTAAAAGTTGTTCATATTCATGAGCATAATCACCACCTATGCCCAGCAGTGGGCGTCGTTCGGCTGACATGATGAATCACCACCTAAGAGGTTTTGCACTTATAGAAAACACCCTGTATAGTGGTGTGTTTACAAAAATATAGAAATGGATAGGTCAATAAATTAAATTTTTAGGTAAAGGTATTTTTATACTTGACGTGACTTCAAGATCAGCTGTCTGATAATTACAAAACCTAAATCAGAAAACATGTTATATTCTTTTGTTTTCCTTAAAATAAAATTAATTTAGTATCTATATTGGATAAGTGAAAAAGTTCTAATGTTATTACTTCATTATTCTTCCATAATGAAAAGACTAACCATCACACAGCTGATTATGAAGTATATTATTTTCATAATACTATTGCATTTAGAGTATTTTAACTGAAACCTTGTAACGTATTTAATATAATATTACGTAAAAATAATATTTTTTCACCACGTGTTAATAAAAAGGACTTTACTGCATACGGTTTTAAGTAGCAACTCTCGCAAGAAATTCAGATTCGATCGTAAAATCACAATAAAATCTACCGATCCGTACACATATGGTGGTTTTCATTTTATGGTACGATAATACTTCAATAGGGCCCCATGCACCTTGAACTTATTTAATGTTTATTGAATAAAATAATGTATTGAGAGAAATAACGAAGATTATCGTAATAAAAAAAGTTTTGATTGTACCTATTGAAGTTCGTAATTTAGGTACTTATATAAGTATCCACAGAAGATCATGTTAAGATTGTTCTAATTTTAATTTTTAGCTTAATAGATCAGATTTTAAATTTCTAAAAGCTAGTTGGATTTGTTCATGTTTTGTTGTAGGTACTTGTGTCATTTTGGGCCGACTATCGAGTTTGTTTGTTATTGAAGACGACACAAATTTTACTATATAAAAAGGACAAAACAAAAAATATATTCTTACCTAGAACTGGTCCCACGATGAACATATAGGCAAACATTATTAAAATTATTTGCATGCGCTTCGTGCCTTCACGCGATTTGAATCCGACTTTCAAAGTCGCCACCAAATCACTGAACGAGAACATCATAAACACACTTTGATTGTCACCATCATCAACAGTCTTTTTTGTTTTTTCCTTCAGTCTCACAACAATGTACAAGAAACCAGTAAGATAAAAAGCACTCGCCACCGAAAATACTCCGTAGTAGCCGAGCCTCTTCGTCATGTATCCACTGAGGGCTAAACCTACGGGTCTAGCGAGAGTCAGCACAGCTGTTACGATGCCTAAACGAAAAGTCCGTTCGGATTCACTGGTTATATCCGTGATATAACTGTAAACAGCCATCGTCATGGCAACCCTACCGCCAGCCAGTGCCGGCGGCAAACCTTCTATTATTGCCGTTTCATTCATTCCGATTTGGAGGAAGAATGCTGTACTTAAGATGATCCCCGCAATGGAGATCAGTTTGCCGAGGATCGGCAGGACCATGAACGCTTTCCTGTTACCGGTGCGGTCGCTCCACGCACCGACAAACAGCGCTAGTATACCAGGCAGCGCTGTCTGAAGGGGATAGCTCCAAGCCGTCATTCCTGTAACCTGGATCTGGACATTTCTCTCCTGCTCCGTGTAGTTGTGTGTGCGGCCCTGCATGATGTGTCTGCAGGTCCGCTCGTCGTATTGAAGATTCACAAGACATGATTTTTCCAAGCACAAGTTTTGCACTGCTAACCCGGCGAGAACACTAGGCAGTATATAACAAATGACAAACGGCTCAACGGTAATTTTTGATCGGAACGCCCATGACGTTTTGATGAACTCCTTAACACGTCTGCTGATTTTCGTTTCTGTTTTGGCCAGCTCTGTGGTATAAGATTTAGTACACTTGCACGGTTCTACGTTCACAGCTTTTTCTCCGGGCACCTCGACCCGCAACGTCATTTTGACAACGTATTTCCACTGTAATGTTCATTTGTTTTTCAGCATACCGGCGACATGGTTATTTAAAAATGTTCGAATGGTAAGATTTATTTTTTGTAGTACCGTTTGAATTTTGAAAATGTATTGATTTGTCGTGTTGGTTAAAGTCGAGCTATCGGGTGCGCGTGCGACGGGTGAATGCGCGGCGCGACGGCTGCCTGCGACTCTGGCGCAAGCACTGCGTATCAGCTGGCTGCCTATGCTACTTTAATTTGTACTTTGTCATTGTTATCACGTGGCTGCTGGGCACCCAGCTACTTTTATAGTTCAATTGAAATTAGTAAACCTCGTCTTTTTAAAGTTACGTTTTTTTTTACTTGTTTGTTTAATTAATTAGGAAGATCATTAGCTACATGTACTTATTTAAGTAATGATAATAACAACAGATTACCATTTACAGGTACAAACAATTTTTAACGCAAATCTGGTGTAATACCTTGACGTACTTACCTATGAAATGTTTTGAAAGTTATATGCACTTTTATGCACTTTTAATAATATCTTAGTTTTACAAAGCATTATATTGTATTTATAAACAAATTATCACTGCCATTACACAAATTAGGTAAGTATCTAAAAATGCTAACTTTGGATATTTCTCGACGTTTTCGCAGGTTTATTATACAACCCCCATCGAGTATCTGACACTGGATGGAGGATCTGGAAGTGGCCAGAAGAGTCCCACATAACCACCGTCCGCACACCGCACGCGGACGGGGTATGCGTAAATGCATTCCCCTCACTATAAAAAAAAAGGTTTATCATACAAATTTGTGAGAGATACCCGAGTAAGAGGGAAGTCATTTAATGTCCCCATTGCTGGGGCACAGGCCTTCCTTATGGATGGATAAGGAGAATGGGCCATGACCTCGCCATGACCCACCACGCGGGCCCAATGTGGATTGGTGGGATATTAACGACTGCAAATGCACGAGACCAATGGCTTAACGAACCTTCCAAAGCACGGAGGAGCTCGAGATAATAAATTAAAGGTCACCCATCCCGTGACCGACCATTGCGAAAGTTGCTTAACTTCTTTGTGAAAAACGAAATATATGTAGCTTACTTCCGCAAAAAACACAATATGCAAGATGCACCGCCCGCCCGCCCGCAAAAAATTGCACATACACACCACGAAAACACCAGTGCACAATACCTGCATCTAGCAAGACAGCAATACACCTTGCACCGTCACCGATTAACCGTCCGAGTGAACCGAGTCACCACCGGTGCAAGGTGTAGTGCTGTCTTGCTAGATGCAGGTATTGTGCACTGGTGTTTTCGTGGTGTGCATGTTCAATTTTTTGCGGGCGGGCGGGCGGTGTATCTTGCATATTGTATTTTTTGCGGAAGTAAGCTACATATATTTCGTTTTTCACAATGGTTAGGGACTTCCGCCAAGTGACGCCTCATCATCATCATCATCATGTCAGCCGAACGACGCCCACTGCTGGGCATAGGCCTCCCCCAAGGATCTCCACAACGATCGGTCCTGCGCTGCCCGCATCCAGCGGCTTCCCGCGACCTTGACCAGATCGTCGGTCCACCTTGTAGGGGGCCTGCCCACGGAACGTCGTCCGGCACGCGGTCGCCATTCAAGAACCTTTCCGCCCCAACGGCCATCGGTTCTCCGCGCTATGTGTCCCGCCCACTGCCACTTCAATGATGCAATCCTTCGAGCGATGTCGGTTGTTTTAGTTCTCCTGCGGATTTCATCATTTCTGATTCGATCGAGCAGGGAAATACCAAGCATCGCTCTCTCCATTGCTCGCTGGGTGACTTTGAGCCTTCTTATGAGACCCATAGTAAAAGACCACGTCTCACTTCCATAGGTCATTACTGGCAACACACACTGGTCAAAGACTTTCGTCTTGAGACATTGAGGTATTTCGGACGCGAATATATGTCGGAGCTTCCCAAACGCTGCCCATCCGAGCTGGATTCGACGAGAGATCTCTTTCTCAAAGTTGGACTTACCTAACTGGACCGTCTGTCCTAGGTAAACATAGTGGTCAACAACTTCGAGTGTAATGTTCCCAACATTAACTGGAGCGGGTGCAACATGGGCATTGGACATGATTTTCGTCTTGTCCATGTTCATCTTAAGACCCACTCTTTGCGAAGCATTACCGAGATCTTCGAGCATTGTGTTCAGGTCTTCCAAGGTCTCAGCCATAAGAACTACATCATCGGCAAACCGTAGATGTGTTAGGTACTCGCCATTGATGTTGATGCCGCATCCTTTCCAGTCCAGCAGCTTAAAAATATCCTCCAACGCAGCTGTGAACAGTTTGGGAGAGATAACATCTCCCTGTCTCACACCTCGCTGTAGTTGGATAGGATTAGAGCTCTGGTTCTGTAATCGGACCGACATGGTGGCGTTTTGGTATAGGTACCTCAGCACCTCGATATACCTGTAGTCTATTTGGCACCTCTGGAGAGACTGCACCACGGCCCAGGTCTCGATCGAATCAAAGGCTTTCTCATAGTCCACGAACGCCAAGCAAAGTGGCAGGTTATACTCTTCGGTCTTCTGTATAACTTGCCGCAGAAGTGACGCCTGATTCAATCAAATTCTTGCTTAACTTCAACAATCGCGGACCGAGCGCGGTAACGACTGTGCCACGGGCTCCTTAGAACAAACGAATTAAATTAATAAATATTGGACACCGTCACCAGGCGAAGGAGCTTAATCCCCTGTATGATGGCAGTTTGAAATAACCACGGGTAGAACCAAATACTTACACCCAGACACAAAAAAGTATTGAAAAATTTGTTTTCAACATTTACGGAGAATCGAACCCGGGACCTCAGGTAGCGGCACCTTTACTAGGCCACAAAGGTCGTCAAACTTCAGATTATTAATAAATAGTACTTACTAAAAAGTTGTTTTTTTGTGACTGTCACATAATAAATGGTAGCAATTAAAACAGGAGTGGGAGCTTAAAAAATCGGCTAAGTGCAAGTCGAACTCGCCAATGAAGGGTTCCGTACCCACTAGCCACTAATAAGCGTACCAATTACATACCCCTAACCAAAATACCACTATCATTTCTCAAAAAAAATATTTGTTTATCATATTCAGCACACTACTCTTATCAATGGTTTTAGAACGCATTAAAGACTAACACACATACGTTGATTTTTTAGTTATTTGAGGTTGAGATACACGAGAGAACGAAAATGCTGGATTACAGATAGTCATTTAAAAAGTCCACCTACAGAAACCTACAGTCTTATAATTATATTTACTCCGTGAAATTCTTATCGAAAATTTGCCTTTAATAATGGAAAATTACGGCTACGCTTATCGAGATTAATTCTGACAATGAAATAAAATAATTATTATTTTCAGTTTTAACAGTTAATTTACCATACAAATTCTACTTTGCCTTTCTTTATGCCTCGCAAGCTGATAAAGAACTTAATTTGAATATGTTATGTATTGTATTTTGATCAAATCAAATCATTTATTTATTTGCAAATGATAAAATTATAAAAAACCTATTTTTTTTGCTTTTAAAATGAATTCATTAAGTCAAGATTTGAGACAGTTTCTTGCGAAGAAATTACGTAATATTTACATAGACTCTCATTCTCCCCCATTTGAGCTATAACTTTCTTCAACACCCGAATACTGAGCAACCCTAGCACTAATAACTGTCGTTATGGTAACCGTTATCGTGATCGTACCTATTATTTTGTATGAAAACAAGAGCAGCGCCTCTTTCGGTAATATAAGGAAATAAAATTCAAAACATGTTTGACAGCAGCCACTTGACAGCTTATAAGCATCTAGGCAAGGCAAAGAACAGTATAGTTTACTAATTCCATTATAGTACTAGGTCTTATGGCGATATTTCGTCGGAAAGCTGCACTTTGTGATCAAGGAAAGCCGCTTTGCACAGTGATACTAGGGACCAAAATAATCGATTTCACCTGCAGCAGCGAAAGTTTCATCCCTTAGGAACAGAAATGGCGCCACTTCTTTTAAAATATAATTAAAAAATTCTACAAGCCAAACCACGGCACCGATTTGGATAAAGTAGGTGTCAAATGAAAGATATATTTATCCTACTAATATTATAAATGTGAAAGTTTGGATGTTTGGATGTTTGTTACTCAATCACGCCAAAACGGCTGAACGGATTTGGCTGAAATTTGGAACACAGATACTTTGTAGCCTGGAGAGGAACAAAGGCTACTTTTTATCCCGGAAAAATGTCACATTCCTGCGGGATAACGTCGTGTAGTCCACGCGGGCGAAGCCGCGGGCGGAAAACTAGTATAAAATATATTTTAAAAAGTATGTAATAGTTTATTTCTGTGTAAATACGGGTGCCACCAGTGGGATGGGTCTGCTCCTGGCTTCTTGTCTCAAAATATGCAGATAGTATGCACTAAAAAAAATAATAGTATGCACTCTACACAGTGTAGAGCGCATACTCGGTCACGAACGTGTAGAGTCTACACGACCGTGCTCGCGCGTTTCGCCTTGTGTAGAGAGCCATCAAACATCGTCCTGTCGCATTAAATGTCAAAGGTATGGGAGAAATGCCATGATGTTTAAGATACTCCCAAAGTTGAGTAGCGTTCGAGTATTCAGACGTAAGACCTGTAACTACTGTGCAACATTAATAGATTTATTTAAAACATAGTAAAAACTAATCTCTGGTAACAAATTCAGTGTTAATTAGTTATGGTAAACTATTCATCATAAGTCGAAAACTATGAGTCCTAAAAAATAAAAAATAAAATGTTTCTGAATGTGCAAGCAGCGCTCTTTCATATAATACCCCATATGCCCGGTAACCCCACTTCGAATTTTTAAGACCCACTTTCAGTCCCTGTTTAAAAAAAATATATTTCTATCTTATTTGCAAAATAGTTGGGCAAACGTCATCTAAAACTATTTCAAATTTCAAGTTGATAGCATTAGTGGCAGACAGACAGATTGACTCGCACCTTAAGGGTTCCTTTTTACCATTTTAGTACGGAACCCTTAAACAATTGGAAGCTTAGGTACTGCTCTTATTTAACAAATCTTCAGCTTGAACCCACCTATGTTTTAAGGTTTCAGGCTACCGCTACCAAAGTTCCTGTGGGCCTACTCTGAAACAGAAAACCCGAAACACAGACTTACTTACTTACTTTTGGACTTTGAGCAATAGGTTTATTTGTGATTGTGTTCAATATTTACTAATTTTGTATTTCTTGAATGCACGCCTCAATAGAGGTAGTATGTCAGAGTCAAGAATTTTTCTGGACTTAAACGGTCTCTGTTATTAACACGCTTTTATTAATTTCACCTTTAAAATGCTAACTTTGGATATTTCACGACGTTTTCGCAGGTATATTACCAATACAACTTTGTGAAAGATACGTGAAAGATTGCAATAACTAACTTTAGAAAATTATGGAATTCATTTTTAACTTACTTCTAATTAATTGTCGTGTCGATTTGAAACTTTGCAAGTTTATAGAAATCCGATGACAATTCAATAATTTGCTACCATCGAGCTGATCTGATGATGGAGTCAAGAGATAGGCAATAGAACTCTTCAATGACTGCTAGGAAACCCTTCGAGCTTGGGCTCATTTATTTCGTTCTGATGAGACCTATTCTCTACACCTGGTGGTAATGGTCTGATGATGGAGCAGCGAGGAAGTCAGTAGCACTCCTTAATAAAATTAAAAAATAAATAAAATAAAATCATTTTATTTCAGACAGAGTTAATTAATGACCACTAGGAAACCCCTCGAGTTTGAGCTCATTTGTTTCGTTCTGATGAGACCTAAACCTACCTTATTTTTTTTATTATTTCTCTATTTTGAATAGAGAGGAGAGAATAGAGGTTTTTTTAGAAATATTAAAACCTAAGTGGAGGACAATAACACCTTGTGGTAGCTAAGGTTAGGGTCATCCGTGTCATGGGCCCAGCGGACCTTGGTTATCGTAAATAACGATTTCTCACGTATTATATATGCGTCCTAATTCTTCCATAAACTCGGTCGCCCGCTCAAAGAGTTGCGTAACAACAATTTGGGAACCATTGGCAATGACCATATTAGATAAGTGTAAAACATTATAACAAAAGTTCAATTTTCATATCAAGGTTTCTAATTAAATAATATGTTGCAGTTCGGTTGCGGTTAGTATGCCGAATATCGAGTGAGTAATGTAAATCTTTTATCTTACTGAAATAGGATAGGTAGGTTCTACACGATTACGATAACAACTATCTAATATAATATTATAAAATTATATTCAATTATAAGCCCTATATATAATTAATATATAGATATATATTCAATTATACGATCTGGTCAAGGTCGCGGGAAGCCGCTGGATGCGGGCAGCGCAGGACCGATCGTTGTGGAGATCCTTGGGGGAGGCCTATGCCCAGCAGTGGGCGTCGTTCGGCTGACATGATGATGATGATGATGATAAGCCCTATGATGTATATGCCAAATGAAATTATGACAATCAACTGTGCCTATGCGTTTCAATAAGTCACCTTTCATTTGATATCCATATTGGTATACTTACCTAATATATGAAAAACATTTTTCTTTCAATATCTTTTTTATACTTAATAATAATAGTAAACACTTTATTGCACACAAGAAAAAATCATACAGAAAGAAAATAATCACAAAAAAAGAGAAGTAAGTATACAAAAGGCGGCCTTATTGCTAAGCAGTAATCTCTTACATGTGTCCGCCATATTATTTATTTAAAAAAAATATAGCCAGTGTTACTCAGGACTAGTATAGTATTATATTATCTGTGCTCAGGGTAAAATAATGTTTCTAATGTAAGTACCTCATTAATTAAATCTGTTATGGCATTCAGAAGTTATGGTGGAATAAAGAAGCTCAGATACATAAACACATAGATACATACTTAAACCCTAAACCCAATACTACACTGCAGTCATGTAAAAATAAAGAGCTTAATTCAGGGATTTTAGTAAATATTGATCATTAGAAAAACCATTTTACCCGAGGTAAACTTTAGTGAATTACGAGGTATAATGTGATATGAAACTTAGCAGCATTCATTAGGAGCTAATACCTGAGACAATCCACTGAGCCAGTCCACTATGACAATTTAATTCGTATCATCCGAATCCGATGGTAGTTGACTGTCTCTATTTATATTAGACTGGCATAGTGGATTGTCTCAAGTATTAGCTGCCTGTAGTGTAATGCTGCATTAAGGCGGTACCCAGACCGAAAGTTGGTGCCCCGCAGTGAATTTTATTTAATACTGTAATTCTAATACACAATTTTAATGAAACTTTAGGTACATGGAATTTTCAGGGCCCATATAAGTCTAGTATTTTTAGACGATATCATTACATTCCCTCGTAGTTTCTGCTAGAAGTAGAAAGTGGCCTTTTTTGACACATTTGCTATCTACTTCTACGAATGACTGTGAGGGAATGTAGCGATACCTTCTAAAAATACTAGACTATGGGCGCTTATGCACTACACAGAATTTTACCGTCCGGAATACACGGATGATTGGCTTGTGCACTTTTTGTTTTTTTACTCGAACGTGCAGCGCAGTTTGGGGTTTAAAAAATTGAAACTACACCAAATAAATAAATTCTTACTTATTATACATAATTTAAGATTAAAATACAATCATCCGTTTTTTTCCGGACGGTAAAAATAAAATACCATTGCGTTTTTTACAAGCGCACTATGGGTCCTAAAAAGTCCATCTAAAGTTTTTTAAAAATCCTTCTCTATTAGCAACTTAACTAAGGCATTTAATAAAAACCTCTGAGGGCGACACTTTTGGTCAGGGTACCGCTTTAAGATGAGCATAAGTTTAATTACTCGTGAAACTAATTTAAAACGCCTGTTTCATACTTATAGCAATAAGTCACTTATGTGAAACGTTTCGCCCGATAATTCTATCGTTTTCGTAGAGAAGGCTTAACCGCAAACTAGAGACTGCTGTGTCAGATATCTCCGTGCACAACTAGGCATTACTGGCGCTAGTCACAGTACATTTTTTGTTCTGGGGTTATAGTAAAAGATTAGTAATCGATGTCGGCGCTCACTCTAGTAGTAGTTATAGGTATTTCTTTTAGATAAAACGAATGAGTGCAATGGCATTGAAAATAGCCGAACGATTTGTGAGAGCAGTTGTTCGTTACGAAAAATTAGCTAACAATAAATCGTTGCGTCATTAGTACCCATTGTATTATTCACATTCACAGTACAAAATCGAAACTGACGTAGGTATGTCAGGTAAGAGCAACTCAAGTTTAACATGCTACCCTAGTGCGAGACGATTTTATGTAATTTTATGTATAATATATATTTTTAATGGATTTTACCGAGTGTAGGGGAACTCCGTAGTTCCCAAAACGAAGTTCGGGGCAGGATTGGAAATGGTATTTTATGCGTAAAATGGTCGGGGCAGAACGACGATATCCCTTCAGCATTAAGTACATCATAAGTACGTTGCTGAAATTTATTTCGTTTTAAACGAAACCCAGTTTAAAATTCCAGAATAAAATATTACTGACGATAAGCGCTTCTATATACTCCCAATACTTAAAGAAAAAATAAAATGACTATTCGTGTAGGTACCTATTTATTGCTATCTATAGCTTTGTAAATAACAATCTAAATTGAATAAACAAATTTGAATCTTGAATCTTGAATCTTTGGCTTTGGGCTACCTATGCTCACATTCAACGAGGGTTGATTGAGGTGTATGGCGGTTGGGCTCATAATTATATTATGAGTGAAAAGGATGGTAATCCATACACATGTACACACTGTGCTTCAAATTGGTTATTTCTTCATTATGCCCCTTAGTATTTCCCATTTTACCCCAGCCAAAGGGCAAAATAGGAAACTTCCTTGATTTTTTAAAGTTAATTTGTCATATAACTATGTGTTTTTTATACAATAATAGCATACTAGATAGTCTAAAGACTGATTATAACTGTAAAAATAAATTATTAACAATTTTATGGTAATTTACGTATTTTAAAGATTTTCTAAAGTTTTTTAAGTATTTGCATCTGGTAGTCATCATCACATGCTGATGAGCTGGTGATGGAAGGTACAACTCCTCAAATGTCGTTGATATGTAAAGATTTTTAGTTGTATTCTTTCAGGTTATTTAGATTAGATCGTTCTTTCATAAATAATAAATAATAAATAATAAATAATAAATAATAAATAATAAATAATAAATAATAAATAATAAATAATAAATAATAAATAATAAATAATAAATAATAAATAATAAATAATAAATAATAAATAATAAATAATAAATAATAAATAATAAATAATAAATAATAAATAATAAATAATAAATAATAAATAATAAATAATAAATAATAAATAATAAATAATAAATAATAAATAATAAATAATAAATAATAAATAATAAATAATAAATAATAAATAATAAATAATAAATAATAAATTATAAATTATAAATTATAAATTATAAATAATAAAAAATAAATAATAAATAATAAATCCTACTAATATAATAAATGTGAAAGTTTAGATGTTTGGATGTTTGGATGTTTGGATGTTTGTTACTCAATCACGCCAAAACGGCTGAACGGATTTGGCTAAAATTTGGGACACAGATACTTTGTAGCCTGGAGAGGAACATAGGCTACTTTTTATCCCGGAAAAACATCACATTCCCGCGGGATAACGTCGTGTAGTCCACGCGGGCGAAGCCGCGGGCGGAAAGCTAGTAATAAATAATAAATAATAAATAATAAATAATAAATAATAAATAATAAATAATAAATAATAAATAATAAATAATAAATAATAAATAATAAATAATAAATAATAAATAATAAATAATAAATAATAAATAATACATAATAAATAATAAATAATAAATAATAAATAATAAATAATAAATAATAAATAATAAATAATAAATAATAAATAATAAATAATAAATAATAAATAATAAATAATAAATAATAAATAATAAATAATAAATAATAAATAATAAATAATAAATAATAAATAATAAATAATAAATAATAAATAATAAATAATAAATAATAAATAATAAATAATACATAATAAATAATAAATAATAAATAATAAATAATAAATAATACATAATAAATAATAAATAATAAATAATAAATAATAAATAATAAATAATAAATGAGTGTTTGTACCAAAATTTTGAAGTCTCTCCGGCATTTCGGAAGCGTCCCATCTTGCAGCTCTCAATTTATTTCTCCGTTTACGCTGTTTGCGTCGATTATGTAGCTTGTATATTTTGTTTGTTTATAATATACTAGCGGATTCTCGCGGTTTCATCCGCGTGGTACCTGAACGAATGTAGCTTTCTAATGATCAAATAATTTTCTAAATCGGTCCAGTAGTTTCGGAGCCTATTCGATGAAAACAATTTAACAAACAAACAATCAAATCTTACCTCTTTATAATATTAGTACTTACTTATAGATAATTATATAATTTGTACCGCTTTAATTGTTTTCTGTTTCCCAACGGTTGACTGGCAAAAAATACTTTTAGTATTAAGTCCGCCTTGTATATTACATTACCTATGTATTATGTACAAAAGTTTATTAAATAAAATAAAAAAGAAATAATAACAAATATGCTAGCCCCAAGCTTATTTTTCACATACAAAAGTTCCAGCTAATTGAACTTTTGTCCAACGACACTTGGATCGCTTATTTTGACGTTTAGTCGTTGAAATCCGATCGAAACAAAGGTCATATAAATAGTAGAATACCTTCGAGTTATCGTTTTGAAACGATTGAAGGACGATTAATGTACCAGAATACACTTCGACGACACTGCGATAGAATCGCTGCCGCTCAAGTTCTATCGACAGTTGTGAATACGAATATGGTTTCAACGACTAAATCGCTACGATATCGTCACGGTTTATATTACGAGAATCGGGCTACTGTAGCCCGATTCTCGTAAATACAAACAATCTAAATATCGTTGTAGTTCAGAAGTCGTTCGATCGAAGTCCTATCCAAAATCGGTATTCTCGTGTTGCTTGGACGAGTTTCGATAGGACTTCAACTCAATAGGATCGAAACTCAGCGACTTTTCAATCGAGAGGTATTTTTTCTACATTTTTCGGTTTAGGAAAAAAAAAACATGTTTCAGAATGTGCAAGCAGCGCTCTTTCATATGATATAATAAGTAAATAATAAATAATAAATAATAAATAATAAATAATAAATAATAAATAATAAATAATAAATAATAAATAATAAATAATAAATAATAAATAATAAATAATAAATAATAAATAATAAATAATAAATAATAAATAATAAATAATAAATAATAAATAATAAATAATAAATAATAAATAATAAATAATAAATAATAAATAATAAATAATAAATAATAAATAATAAATTATAAATTATAAATAATAAATAATAAATTATAAATAATAAATAATAAATTATAAATAATAAATAATAAATTATAAATAATAAATAATAAATAATAAATAATAAATAATAAATAATAAATAATAAATAATAAATAATAAATAATAAATAATAAATAATAAATAATAAATAATTAATAATTAATAATTAATACTTAATAATAAATAATAAATAATTAATACAGTTATCGTTTTGAAACGATTGAAGGACGATTAATGTACCAGAATACACTTCGACGACACTTCGATAGAATCGCTGCCGCTCAAGTTCTATCGACAGTTGTGAATACGAAAATGGTTTCAACGACTAAATCGCAACGATATCGTCATGGTTTTTATTACGAGAATCGGGCTACAGGTCAAGGTCGCGGGAAGCCGCTGGATGCGGGCAGCGCAGGACCGATCGTTGTGGAGATCCTTGGGGGAGGCCTATGCCCAGCAGTGGGCGTCGTACGGCTGAAATGATGATGATACGATAGATTGTGTATCATTTAAAATGACTGGAATCAAAAATTTGACAATATCAGTACGTCTAAAGAAAACTGTACACGACTGTACCTAAATTCGAATGTATGGTAGAAGTTAACATTAGATTTTTTGAAAATAGCAAAGAAGAATTCTTTTTTTATTTATATCATAAGATTCACTATTTCACACAGTAATTTTTCAAGTATTTATTTATTTAAAACTTGTACCTGTTTCCCTGGAATCTCCATCGCAAGAAACGTCAAGTTAGCAGCCCACTTAGAGACCCTAACATCTCGGCTTGTATTAAAGCACTACTTTTGAAATTTTGCGTTTACGATACACTATTTCGACACCTGCAAGCAAGAACATTGTAACTCAGTTTTTGGCAGTATTGAGTTAAGATCATATTCTTACTCAGCAAAAAAAGCTGATTTTTTTACACTTATCATCGTATCTAAATTCGTTATAGTTTAAAATCTACATAGCGTAAAAACATCGTAAGTGGGGGTCAACTGCAGTTACTATAATTGTATATTTAGTTACATGTAATTTTTTATGCAAACCAATAATAGTTTACTTGAATAAAATTGTAATACTAGGTACAATCTTGTTTTTAGAAATTATTATTTCACATTAACAAAGCGTTCATCTTATCTTGAACTACAATTTTTTTTCAGAAATAATTGTTTAGTTTTTAACTGGATTTCATCGTAACTTGAGATACAATGCCTTTATAGTATAAAATGGGACAATATATTCGATATCACATTGTACCATGACATACAATTATTTCTTCCGCGATAGTTTGCATGTTTCGTGAACAATTATGTCTAGTAAGTACATACTTACAATGTTTTCATTCCCGAACGCCAGTTCATCGAGCAGGTTTCGACGTGATTTAATTGCGCGAGTTGGCGAACGGTATTGTGTGATTTCGATTGTTTAAGGCGAGGATTCCCGACCGAAATAGGCACGCTAACAATAAAGGCAAAACTTGTATATTTACTGAGAAATTCATGCATGACAATATCATAATCCATAATCTCACAAATTTGGTTGGAGTAAGTACTTAATTACAGCCATGTCTTAATAATCAGGGATGTCACAAACTTCTTATCAGCAGCAGTTCTTTGCAACAGTTCAATATTTTTACAAACCAGTTCTTCATATTTTAGCTTTGTATTAATAAAGGTCTCAAAATGCCCATTTTACCAACAATGCATTGTAATGATTTATTATTTATGATTTTATTTTTATTTCGTTCAGTAATTTTAACACCGGACGCTGATACTGAATCAATTAATGAACAAGCTGTAGAAAATTTGTCTCTTTTGCTCAAATTTGAAATGACATTATTTGTGTAACAAAGACAAAACAATGTTTAAAATTAAACATAGTTTAAATATTTTTATGAATAAGGCAGTAAATGTTTAGGTTACTGGTTGATTAAAAAGTGAGGTTGAAAAAAAAAAATTATTAATATAGGTACTAAATTAGTTTGCATTTTTTAGGAAGTGTGATTGCCTAAACGTAGCAAACTAGGTTCATTACTTTTTATTACTTTTTTTGCAGAATACTTATATTTTTAGCACGCTAGTTGTCAAGTTGCCGTGTGGTGACGGCTTCAGAATAAAAGTGTCACCACTCCTTGACTTAAGAGGCACAATGCACAAAACACCAGTGCGAGAGAAGGAAAACTCGAAACAAACCCTCTACCAACCCGTCTGGCCAGCGTGGTAGCAGTAGGCTAAGATCCTCCAATGAACGGCACAGCGAATAAATGGCCCCCAGTTCCCGGTCGTTCTGTTATTCCTGGCCACGGTGGCGGCCATGGTAACGGCAGAGCAGGGGGTGCGAAGAATCCCCGGGCTACGGCAGGCCACCATACACAACTTTTGATCCTGGCTACTTACAACGGACGCACGATCAGGCTCGATGACCACATGGCACAGCTGGAAACGGAACTCACGAAGATTAAATGGCACATTCTTGGTCTATGCGAGGTCCGAAGACAGGGGGAGGACACCATTACTCTTCTTTTTTTCTTGAATCTGGCCATCTCTTCTACCTCCGGGAGGGTGACCAGCAATCTCAGGGTGGCGTAGGCTTCTTTGTTAATAAGTCCTTGGCTAACAACGTTTTGGAAATCTCCAGTGTTTCGACTAGGGTGGCGTACCTCGTACTTAAACTAACCGAGAGGTATAGCCTCAAAGTAGTCTAGGTATATGATGTCCAGACGATGTCCGTGCTACTCTAACACGCCACTTAACCGAAGACCTGCCTGAAATAAGCCTTGACGAAATTGAGATGGCCCTCAAACGACTTAAAAATAGAAAAGCCCCCGGTGAGGATGGTATAACTTCAGAGCTACTTAAGGCAGGTGGTAAACCTATACTTCGTGAGCTCCAGAAGTTGTTCAACACTATTCTGTTCTGTGGGAGAACTCCGGAAGCGTGGAGCAGAAGTGAGGTAGTTCTTTAAAAAAGGCGACAAGACTCTTTTGAAGAACTACCGCCCTATCTCACTTCTGAGCCACGTATACAAGTTGTTTTCGAGGGTCATCTTGAATCGTCTCGCAAGAAGACTTGATGAGTTTCAACCTCCGGAGCAGGCCGGGTTTCGACGAGAATTTAGCACAGTGGACCACATCCACACGGTGCGGCAGGTTATACAGAAGTCCGAAGAATATAACCAGCCGCTGTGTATCGCTTTTGTGGACTATGAAAAGGCATTTGATTCCGTAGAAACCTGGGCTGTTCTGGAGTCTCTGCAGCGATGCCAAGTTGACTGGCGATATATCGAGGTGATGAGATGTCTCTATAACGCCGCCTCTATAAGTGTCCAAGTACAGGACCAGCAAACTAAACCTATCCCACTACGCAGGGGAGTGAGACAGGGGGATGTTATATCCCCAAAACTATTCAATAGCACCCTGGAAGATATGTTTAAGACGCTGGACTGGAAAGGGATGGGCATAAATATTAATGGCGAATACATCTCTCACCTACGGTTTGCCGATGATATTGTCCTGATGGCGGAGTCGCTTCAAGACCTTCAACGAATGCTATCCAGCTTAGCTGATGCTTCAAAACTAATCGGTCTCGGCATGAACATCGACAAAACAAAAATCATGCACAACTCGCTAATAGACCCGCGACCGATTACCATCAATGGTGCACCCCTCGAAAATGTTCGAGAATACGTTTACCTCGGGCAAACCTTGCAAATGGGTAAAAACAACTTCGAGAGTGAAACATGCAGAAGAATCCGGCTGGGATGGGCAGCATTCGGCAAACTTCGTCGAGTCTTCACGTCGTCAATTGCGCAAAGCCTGAAGACCAAAGTCTTTGACCACGCACTGGTCAACCTACTACTACTGGCCTACCCGTTATGACTTACGGAGCCGAAACCTGGACACTCACGGTGGGACTAGTCCACCAATTTAAAGTCGCACAGCGAGCTATGGAGAGGGCTATGCTCGGCGTTTCTCTGAAGGATAGAATAAGAAACGAAGTTATCCGGCAGAGAACCAAAGTCACCGACATAGCTCAAAGAATAAGCAAGCTAAAGTGGCAGTGGGCTGGCCACATCGCTCGAAGAACCGACGGCCGTTGGGGCAAACGACTTCTGGAGTGGAGACCGCGATTAGGCAAACGTAGCGTAGGGCGCCCTGCTACCAGGTGGAGCGACGACCTGCGAAAAATGGCAGGCGGGGGCTGGCTGCGAAGAGCTGAAGACCGTGCTCAGTGGCGTAAATTAGGAGAGGCCTATGTCCAGCAGTGGACTAAAACGGGCTGATGATGATGATGTTGATGAGTTGTCAAGGGAGTCGTTCACTTTGTGCAGATGATTATTGCCGGCTTTTTATTTTCCTAACGTAAGGTTATTCAGTTGCATTCATTGTGTTATTTATTTAATTACATTACTCAGATGATGCTTAAATTAATTTAATATCGCTTTAGTAGGTACGTGATTTTGTTCTGGTAAGAAGTTGTATTTGGTTGTGATTTAGAGAGACTGTTAATTAATAAAACTTAATTTCATTTCTAATTGTAACCCTAAAACGCATATTTAAACTATTTGAAAATTGTATCTTAGACATACAATCATTTTATTCAACGAATACAAAAATTTTATACCTTTTAAGATTGTATGTCTGAGTTACAATGTCATTTTATAAAGTAAATGTGGAAAAATTTGATTGTAACTCACAAAAATATTGAATAACTCAATAAATATATATATCTATGGCTTTATAACATTAAATTAGTATAGGTATTTATCACATTTACTTAAATTTACAACATCGATAGCCATTCGGACTAAACCGAAATTGGTACGAATTTTTGAATCTTTGTCGCGCTCTCCTGTAAAATGGCTAAAACTGAGTTACAATGTTCTTGCTTGCAGGTGTCGATTTATACAGTATTTTTTGACATATAAATCACATTGATACGAACTGTATTTCTTGAGGTGACTGCTAACTTGACGTTAAGTTAGCAGCCTCACTAAGATACTCAAATATCTTTCGAATCAAAGTTACACTATTTATTTAATATACATCACTATTTAACACTATTTATACAGTATTTTTTGACATAATCAAAACCATCTAATTCTGTTGTGAGGCTGCTAACTTGACGCACATGCGAGCGGACCGCTAGTACAAAATAATACGATCACGAGAACGACAGTTTTTCGCGCTTGGGGTAGGTACAGATGTTATGCTTGACGTGATGTCAACTTACCAAGTGTCACACTCGTCATGACCGTTGAATAGCAACAATCAACAGAATGATCTCCATTAAGTGCAAAAATAAACGCAACACCATTTGCACATTACTGCTCTTAATGATACTGAGACAGAAGCAAAATAAATTCTACTAAGGCGGTGCGCTTCTATTGTTATTGGTAACACGTTAAAAACACCCAGAGCCCCTAGTTACCAATAAAATAAAACTTGTACTCTGATGTTGTCAGATCTTGAAAAGGAAATAGAAGAAAGGGTTGGTTATAACCAAATAAGGTAATCTAACGTTACGACAACGTATAAACTTCATGCAGGAAAAACCTCTCACCTCTAATAAGGTGAGAAAATATTTTTTTTTATTTTTTTTTGCCATTGCTTAGATAGCTATTTATCTTGGAGGTAGTAGTTAGTACTACCTAGCCTTCTGCCTTTTTTTAGTACAACTTATCTAGAAAGAAAACATTATAAAATATCACATACAAAACACAAACAAATGATAGGTTATTAGCTAAAAATGTTGTATACGTAGGTTTACCATTTTTGGTCCGATACATATTTTAACAGAAAGGTTTTTGAAAGTTTAACGACACACGTAAGATTGTTAAAATCCACCTACGATGAAGCTGAGTATATAGACTAAAGAATAAGTCAGATTCAATGACTTCACAACTTACTTTCACACAGGCTAGTGCTTTTACTAGCTTTTGATTCCTAAATCTTATTATGTTACTTTTGATTGTATCAGAAAGAAAAAAAATGTGCTTTAAATTGTGTCTTTATTGTACTTAAATAATAGTTTATAATAAAAACAATATACCACAAAATATAAAAAGTTGCTTATCTGAACTTTGATATTAAAAATGATTGGATTTTATTCAAGGATCTGTTAGAGGCATCTTCACGAAGGTGTATGTAATTATAAGAAACAAGTTTTTTGATCACGGACATGCTTGAGGCGGCTTAGCAGTCGTAGTCTCTCGCTGTGTGTTTATCAATAAAGTAACATTCAATTCGAGTCCAAAAATATGAAAAAGTAATTATAAAAACAGAAAAATGGAAGTCACTGATGCGAAAGTGAATAGTGAAGTGGATAAGAAGAAAGAAAAAAACGAACCTAAAGAAAAACTCACATTTAGAAGATTAATAGGGATATGCCTTAAGTTTTTTACTGTGGAACCGTACCTGTTATGTTATATTTTGCCAAGTATAATATGTTCAGTGGGAGTGCAACAATTGAATATGGAGAAGGCTTGTCGGGTAGATTTGAATTACACAGAAGAAATATGTTCCAAGGTAGTTAATGGTGAAACTGGTGACGAAAACGATACCGCGACTATAGCCTTGATTGGTGCTTCTACACTGGTGGCTGAAATGACTGCATGGAAAGATCCTCTGCAGACAGGAGTACCAGCAGTATTTATACTTTTCATAGGAGCTTGGAGCGATAGAACAGGAAACAGAAAAGCGTTGTTACTAATACCAATAATTGGAGAAGTCGCATCCTTGATAGGCCTTATGTTTGGAACTTACTACTTCGATGAGCTACCATTATGGGTGATGGGATTCTTTCAAGCGCTGTCTTCTATATTCACTGGTGGTTTGCCGGTGGCCTTAATGGGGTCATACAGTTTTATCGCTGACGTCACAACTCCGGAATCTCGCACATTTAGGATTGGTGTTGTTGCGGTGATAGTAACACTAGGAATTCCCATGGGAACTGCTATCAGTGGAATTTTGACTAATACAGTTGGGTATTATGGAATATTTGGCATTGCAATTGCTATGTATGTCGTTGGCTTTATACATACACTATTTCGTATACACGATGTGAGGAAAAAGAAAGAAGACGGAACCTTTTGGGATAGATTGCAGCAATTCTTCCACCCAAGAAATGTTTGGGACACACTTTCCTTAATATTTTTAAGCCGTGGACGCATGTTACTTCAAATACTTTTAGTTATTTTTGCGCATATTGTTATTATTGGACCAGTACAAGGTAAGAAATTCATTTAACACATTATGCATATGAATGGTCATGAAATGTCATAATTATTAAACCGCATTAGGTGCATAACAATATACCACAAATAGACATACAAATAAAAGATAAATCAACAAGTTTAAACTTTATACAAAACGAGTTTTGTCAGAATATTGAAGGGTACCAGTAAGATATGTGCGTCTTACACTAGGTGTTATTGTTGAATGAAGGTCTTACATTTAATAATATGCCTCATTGTTTAATGTTAAAAGTTTTATATATACGTTTGATACATCACGTTGTTAGGTTTAACATTAAACCTAGTTACTTATCTAGGTTCATTGATAAAATGTTTATAAATAAAAGCTTGTATTTTCAGGTGAAGGTTCGCTGCTATATCTGTATACATTGAACAGATACAATATGAATATAGAGGACTTAAGTTACTTTACAACTTATTCTTTACTACTAGGAATTTTAGGTAAGAAATAAACGGCCGTAAGTAAAATTAACAATAAATTGGTCTAAGCGTTCGATACGACTAGATACGCCCTTCCTGTAAAAAAAAACAACATTGATAATTAAATGCTTGACAAATTATTGCATTACTCAGTCTCTGGTATGCCGATTTCAGCATACCTCAATTAACGCATTTTACATGTATTGTCAGGGGTATCTACTCGTAGCGAATAGCGAAAATAAATCTGTAGCTTTACAAAATTAGAATATATTGGTGATTTTTCTTAACATTACTTGCCGAGTACATTATACTTGCCGAGCTTATAATGTCAAAATGTCATCTTCATAATAGAAAAGAACTTTTTCCTAATATTATCATAAAATATTTTTTTGAGTAAGTAGCATCGTATATTTTGACCTAAAGTATGTGTACTTGGTGAGATAAAACATATGAATAACCATATTATGTAAAAAAGGACTTTTAATAACAAATTTTATTAACAAAGTACTTACCTGTATCACAAAAAATTATGATTACAGGAACCGCTATAGCCGTAACGGTGTTCAGTAAATGGCTCTCCATGCATGACAGTATGCTGGGCCTCATAGCTACCACCAGCAAAGTGTTGTCTTCCCTTGTCTACGGATTGGCACCGACCAGGAACTGGTTTTACGTCGGTCCTCCTTTGGACCTCTTTGGGAGCCTAGGCGGTACTGCCATCAGGTCTTTGGGAACAAAGATTGTTGATCCAGATAAAGTTGGTGAGTGAAACAACTTACTTTAACGGCAAGACAATGTGTACTGCTCGAAATATAATAAAGTCCACCCCTTTTGCGTTTTAAATTTGTATAAACTTTGTGTTATTAACCGACTTCTTTCAAATGTTTACTGTCACGAGCAATAACATGTAAACAACATAAAACTTAGACACATTGAAGCTTTCTGAATCAAAACTATCTGTGCCACAAAAGCCATTCCAATATGACATAGTCCTATGTTCAGTTGTTTACATATTAATATAATAAATAAATAAGAAATTTCTTACACTCACACTAATTATCTAGCTCATAAGTAGTTATCATTAAGAAACTGTGTTACGGAAACTAGACAACGGACACATATATACTTAGTTATATTTTTTTTGTAAATACATACTTAATATACATACATATATAGTAAATATAGTCCTCCTCGTCGATTTCGATGACGGCGACCCCGACTATTATTATTTAAATTAAATATGTAACTCGTCTAGGAATCCTGCCTAAGGTGAGCTCTTATGTGACTGGCAAGACCAAATTTCGTTTTGAATATCCTGCCGCAGAGGTTGCAATATAGTTGGCCTTGTGAGTTGTAACTATAGTTATAGGAGCGCTTAGGTCGTTCTTTGCGAATGTGGCGGTTCATGTCAAGCATGTCGAGACGGCTGTCCTCAAACTTACGAGTTCTTTTGTGGATGGTACAGCGCCAAGAAGATCTTCTAGAAGCAAGCTTCTCCCAGTTGGTGACATCAATATCGCATGCATTCAGGTGTCTTTTAAACACGTCTTTATAGCGAAGATATTGACCGCCGAGCTTCCTCTTACCCTTGGCTAATTCAGAGTAAAACACAATTTTGGGAAAGCGGGAGTCATCCATGCGAAAAACGTGACCACACCATCTTAGTTGGCGCTGCATGAGAAGAGCTTCCATACCAACCATTCCGGAACGACAAAGAACCTCAGTATTTGGTATTCGGTCCTGCCAATTGATCTTAAGGATGGACCTTAGACACCTCAGATGATACGTGTCTAGTTTTCTTATGTCTGTTTTGTAGAGGCACCACGTCTCTGCGCTATATAGAAGGACGGGTAATATAAGTGCCCTGTAGACACTTAGTTTCGTATCTAGCTTGAGATCATGGGAGTTCCAGACACGGTCTGTGAGTCGTCCGAAGTTGGCGGCGGCACTTGCAATACGTGATGGTATCTCCGAAGCCAAGGTGTTATCATGCCGGATATTACTTCCTAGGTATTTAAAATGGGTTACCTCCTCTAGTGGTTTCCCATCGAGGTTCAGAGTTGTTGCGTCAACACCGCAACCCCGTGGCGGCTGTTTCATTACTTGGGTCTTGGATGCGCTAATAACCAGGCCGAATCGTTTACAAGATCGATGCAGTGCGTCAACATAGCTTTATATTTATTTATATAGAGTTGCCTTATTACACTTATAGCGTCCACTGTACCTCTACCAGGACGAAAGCCGCACTGACTTTCGGGCAGGTTTTTTTCAGCTAGTTTACTAAGGCGGTTGTTAATAATATGTGCTAGGACCTTACCAGCACTTGCGAGAAGCGATATTCCTCGATACGAGCTGCAATCGGAGACATCTCCTTTCCCTTTGTACAGCTTACAGATCACTGCGTCTCGCCAGTCCTGAGGAACCTGTTCACTGTTCCATACTCTCAAGACTAGATGATAGAGTTGATGTAAAATGTTATTGCCACTGTATTTATATACTTCAGCAGGGAGATGGTCCATTCCTGGTGTCTTTGAGTTCCTGAGACGGTTGACTGCATACAGAAAATCTTCAAATGTTGGTGGGTCGTCTAAAGAGTGGTAAATCGGCAGTTCGTCAAGTGAATCCACGTAAGACATGTCAACGCTGAGCGCATTAGGGTTCAACACATCGTAAAAATGTTCTGCCCAACGCGTTAGTACGGCATTTTTATCTGTAACTCGGTGCTGCATGTCCTTAGAGTACATTGGAGCAGTTTTTCGGACTCGGGGACCGAATACAGCTTGTACTCCTTCAAAGAATTTACCAACTTGGTGTGTATCGGCATATAACTGTAGTTCAGCAGCTTTGTTCCTCCACCATTTATCCTTTAGTTTTCGGACCATGGATCTTAATTTCTGCTGCGTTTCCCTCTTACTGCGTGCGTCCAGTGAATACGTGTTTCGTTCATGTCTGTGTTTATCTACTAGGGCCTTGATATACGGGTCCGAGGCATCAAACCAGTCTTGGTTTTTCTTTTTTGACTTTCCTACAGTTTGTAAAACACAGTCATGAAGATGTTTCGCAAAAGATTTCCACTGATCATCTATAGAACTGCATTCGGACTCGGTCTGCGGACGCTCAGAAATGAATAGCGTACCCAGTTCCGAAGAGGCGATAAGTTCTGCGGAAGCTAGTTTTACTGGTATTGCGTGTGATGCCCGTCGTGGAGCTTTGATTGCAAGTAACATCTTTGATCTTATCAATCGGTGATCAGTCCAGCCCATTGCCCCACGCATCGCTCTCGTTATAAGAACGTCCCGCAGGTCTCTTCGGCGAACGATGACGTAGTCCAATAGATGCCAATGCTTTGACCTAGGGTGCATCCACGAAGTCTTATATTTGTCGGCAAGTCGGAAGAAGGTGTTTGTGAGACTCAGATCGAATTCAGCGCACAACGATAAAAGTCGCAATCCATTATCATTACACTTGCCAACTCCGTGCTTGCCGAGCGCACCATTGTTCAGTGCCGACACGAGCATTAAAATCACCGAGTAAAACAATTTATACATAATATATACATACATAACACCCAAACAAAGACAAAATATACATGTTCATAAATTTTAAATATTTATGACAAACTAGCTTTCCGCCCGCGGCTTCGCCCGCGTGAACTACATGACGTTATCCCGCGGGAATGTGATTTTTTCGGGATAAAAAGTAGCCTATGTTCCTCTCCAGGCTACAAAGTATCTGTGTTCCAAATTTCAGCCAAATCCGTTCAGCCGTTATGGCGTGATTGAGTAACAAACATCCAAACATCTAAACATCCAAACATCTAAACTTTCGCATTTATAATATTAGTAGGATTTTGTCTTGTTCGGGAGTCGAACCCGAGACCTCCGGCGCAGAAGGCAAGTATCCTACCCCTGCGCCAAATCGGTCGTCTTTAAAGATATTATTGCTGGTGTCTGTATTTACATCATCATTCATCACTGTAATTCATTCAGTAGGGGAACGCATTACTGCAATCAGTGTGTTTTTTTAACTCTATAAAATAAATGATACTGCTCAAAACTAACTAGGGCACACCCCATGACTTATATTTACGTTTTCAAATCATATATAAAACTATCGCAGTTATCATTACATTGGAAAAAAAACCACACCATATTATTGGTCATAATACCTATTCTCTTTTCTGAGCCATAAGTTTAATATCGATTCAAGAAAATTCAATATGTAAAAGTTTTTGAAATAAATGCAAAGAAAATAGATACGTATAGTTCCATAAAGAGATATAATAGCCACAAGAGGACTTTTCAAATGTTTATCAGTCATGTTCCAAACCACAATGTAGTTTTGAATCAAGGTTAAGTTAGCCTTTTCGGTTTTTTATTCAATGGTTGATGTCAGCATAATTGAGAGGATGTATGCGGATGTAAGCATCGGAATTTACGTAGACCATAATTGCTTAAAGGTAGATTTAAAATTAATCTACTATGGTGATTATCTCCTAGTGGCCTTTTTTCTTTTTTTTTACAGTGAGACTAATACAGTCTTTACGTATACCAAACGGCATTTTGGTTGGACTCAGTCAAACATAGGGCCTGTCCTTCACCGCGCCCAGCCCTCCCTCCAAGCCTAATAGGCTTCGCGTCAGGGCTGGGCGGTACGGTAGCCTCTGGTTTTGTTCTTGAAGACTTTATTCCAATGAGCTTTAATTTTCATATGCCTTCTACAATTTTCATTCAAACACAATTATCCTTCCAATTATAAGTAGAAAATGCTTCATAGTGAAAAAGTAACAAACAGGAAGATATGTAAATTTAGTAGGTAGGTAAATGTAGGTAGGTAAATTTGATACAATCGCTATCAAGAAAAAAATATAATATCTATACTAATATTATAAAGAGGAAAGATTTGATTGTATGTTTGTTTGTTTGCATCGAATAAGCTCTGAAACTACTGGACCGATTTAGAAAATTCTTTCACCATTAGAAAGCTACATTCTTCCCGAGTGACATAGGCTACATTTTATCCCGATGTTCCCACGGGAACGGGTACCACGCGGGTGAAAGCGCGAGGATTCGCTATTAGTGATGTATATTTTGTATCTGCATTCATACAAACGCATTACTTACCATATTTAAAAAAATCAAGTTTTCGATAGATGTTTATTCTGGTACTATTAAGTTCTTAAATTGTTATTGACTGAATTGTCAGTTACGTATGCTTCGTGACTAATTCTCGTAATTATTTTAAAGTCTATTTTTCTCCTTGTTTTCAGGTAAAATGTGTTCTTTGATCGGGTTCGTAGACGCGTTAATTCCCGTGGCTTACATCCCGCTTTACACCAGAATATTTTCCTCGACCCTGTCGTCGTTCCCAGGTGCCATATATATAGTGGGTACAGTGATGACACTTCCGGACTATATTATATTTTTGTAAGTATCTTTAAATCTACAAACAATTCCTTTAATCCCCTAATTCCAAATTCTCAGTAGTTGAGGAGGAAAGCTAAGTGCTGCCCTGTTGTGAATAAAAAAATAATTAGGAACCGTCCCCGCACAAGAGCCACAAAAACCGCCACTGCACTGTCTTGAAGCTCGAAGAAGAAACAAGTTAACCGGCGTCGGCGTTCATAAAAATGCATCAAAACTACATGAAAGACTAAAGTAAAGTTAAGCCAATAGGGTATTTTACTGTTGTTGAAATGTAGATATTTAATGATGACGTTAAAAAATATTGCAATTAAGAATACCAAATGTGAAAAAATAATTTGAATCTGTTTTATAATAAAAGAATTATAGTCTGTTTGATTTTGACTATAGCTGTCTCTTTCTAAAACGAAATCTTCTATGGCGTGACTATGACACTACTAACCCACTGACGTCACTAAGATAGCGTCCTGTTCTTGTCTAATTATAAAGTTTGAAGTCCTATATCTTTGAAAATATTCAAGATAATTCAAAATGAAAACTTGTTTTGTGTAGCTAATATTTCGAAAAACATTTTAAAGAAATAAAAAAAAAAACAGTAAAATACCGTATTTGAAACAAAACATGTCAAATTGTACCACAACATTCCCAAGCCTACCACCACGATATGGCCGTCGCCAAGTGTGATAGGGCTATAGCAATGCTGCAATACAATTTGAATTGAACTAATTGGCGACTGCCACCTGCGACTTCGCTGTCAAACTATGGAATCCTATCGAGATGTAGCTAAATTCAGCTATATTTGCGTACCCGGTTTTGGCCCCTGTACCTGTTTTGGCCACTTTTTGCTCTAAACGTTTTCTAAACAACTTTTAGCAATTTTTTTATGAAGGCAATTAAAATAAGGTATTTTAAGGTAATAATTACAATCGTTAGAATTCCTTGTCTTAAGATTTTTTTCAATAAATTCCATTTTCTGTTTGAAAAAATGTTTTGTATGAAAATTTTAAGAAATTTGTTTTGGATGAAATACTTTATTATAAACCTTTGTTTTTTACAATTAAATTGTTGTTTTGCAATTGACTGGTTTCTAGCGCATTAGAATAAATTGATTTTACCTGGGTTTGGTTTTGATTTTTCGCAATACTTACATAAGTTTAACTATCAGTAAGTGGCCAAAACCGGTACATTTGGCACCTCTCACACATTGTGTGTAATATAAAAAAAACTATTTTACTTTTATAAATTTGAAAAATGTACCTTTAAAGGTAGATAAATCCATACTTCCATACTAATATTATAAATGTGAAAGTGTGTTTGTTTGTTTGTTTATTTGTTTGTTTGTTTGTTTGTTTGTCCTTCTTTCACGTCAAAACCGAGCAACGGATCGACGTCATATTTGGTATGGGGATAGTTTGGGAGCTGGAGAGTAACATAGGCTACTTATTATTCCGGAAAATTAAGTAAAAATTGTAATTTTCTATGAAAAATCGTTTAACTGTCGTACCTTTGATACAAAACTGTCATTTCTTCCATTGCCGTTTCCAAAGAGTATGTAATCACTGACGTCTGCGCGGTCAAAATCGAATACTAATCTTTTCCATAAGCTTAGAATAAAAAAATGTACTGTAGCTAGCGCCAAAAATGACCCAGTCGCGCTTGGGCGCAGAGCTATTTGTCACGCACTCTACTTCTCAGAGTAAATATTTATGTAGGAAATAGAGACCAATCTTGGGCCCCTTTATTGGTAGTCTATGACTAGCGCTATCTGTTGTCTGGTGTAGGCAACTTTTGGTGTATAAACACACATTTACTATAATTTATATGGCAAAACAACGTTTGCCGGGTCAGCTAGTTATCTATAATTTAAGATATAATTTGTGTCTTAAATACCTGAGACCATTTAGTATAGTGCTTAAAAGTCAAAAAATCCTTAAAGTGGCCACAAAGGGTACCTCTGCCCTACCTATGAATAGGTAAATTGCATTCCAAGCCCAGTCCGACGCCCATTTACAACACCCAGATCTGGTTTGGCTACGACATGGACCAAATGCACACCTTCAGCGCTTACCTCCAACATTGGGTTCCTCGACGATTACCAGGACTAGATAAACGACCACGAGAAGACACGCGACTAGTAAAGTAGACGCAAATGAAGGCTCATTTTCGTTATCGGTATCGTTAAAAGTGCTTTTGCTATCACGGACCTTCTTTTCATCAGCTAAAACCACTGAGCTGACCTAGAGCTGAGCTGCCGGCCTGTAAGATTGTTGACCTGACCTGGTTGTTCTTCGTCGCTAGATTCTTCATCAGTTGGGATTGCTGGGTCTGGTGGCTCAATGAATATACACGATGATACCAGGCTTTATTATTTTATAGAACAGCAAGTGCATCGTGCAAGGTACAGCCTCAGTTATGACAAAAAATATAAATCAAACAACTAGTCCTAACTGCAAAGAACATTGTAATGGACAAATCCATAGGGCGTTTGTGCACTACACTGAATTTTACCGATCCGGAAAAAAACGGATGGTTGTATTTTAATAATTAATCATTTATAATAGTAAGAATTTATTTATTTCGTGTAGTTTCAATGTTTCAAAGTAGAAGAAGTAAGTAAGAAGTAACATGAAACATACAGGTCACTCAATTTCAATAAATCTGATATCGAAAAATGGAAAATGAAGTATTTAGAAAAAATCGACCCGTCTCACAACTAGCTCCGATGGGACTCGAACCCACGACCTTTCGCTTTCCGGGCGACTGCTCTAACCACTGAGCTACGCAGTCGTTGAAATAAATCGTTGAAATAAGTCGTTGAATTTTAAAATAAATCTGATATCGTTTTCGGCTAAGGATGCCGTTCGGCATCACTCACTATTATCACTAGATGTAAAAAAACTAAAACAACAATCAAATAACGTTATACTTATGTTTTTCTATAAAGTCAAGACTTCATTTGTCTGCTATGAAATGACATTTGATTGTTATTGGTTAAAACCAAATAAAATACAAAACTATACTTCTCTTGTAAGAAATACTATGACTGGTTAATTGACTGATATATGTTTTTGTTGAGAAAAAAGTGAATATTTGAACGGTGAATTAGTGATGCAATACGGCATCGGTAGCCGATAATGGGTTGTCAAACGTCATAGTGAGAACTTTATTGCAAGGGTACACATACAATGTTTGACATTAATCTAATAATTTGCTAATGAAATTTTTTTCAAGAGAAAGAGGGCAGATTATACAGTTTCCGTTGTATGTTAGTACTTTTAAATTATGAGAAAAATGTGGTATTAAAAGACCACGAGCCCCATAAGTAGCTTTCAGGCGGGATGCTACTTATGGGGCTCGTGGTTTTTTTATATCACATTTTTCTCATACTTACAGAAATGCATTGTAAATGCATAAAAATAAAATAATTTAAGATCTACTTTTAAATTTCTTTTCGTTGTCATGGCAAACTTCGTTTTTCAAAACTTGTTTCAGTTCCCCAAGTCCGCCAAGCAACTCCTTTTCGTAATCGTTAAATATAGGGTCCAAGAATTAACGCAAAATTTAAATTAAATAGAGTTTAGAGTTTTTGTATTTTAATATTTTATTGAATTAGTATATACATAGGATAGGGTTATTTTGTAGAATAAACCTTCGGGGCAAATAGCTTTTTTTGCTGGCACATACGCAATCTTTTGTCGAAAGTTTCTATGACCATAATATTGTATGCATGTGGTTGAATTTTTTTGACATGATAACACAGTTCTTTGTGTCGAAATTGGATGTTATTGATGTGGCCAATATGTGGTGGCAAAAAAATAGTGTCACATGCCGCGAAATAATTCAATTAGTGCATGAGACATCTTCAGGTCGTGTACTAACTTCTTTCGGTGATCAGAATTTGCCCTCTAGATCAAGACGAACTGTGAATTAATCGTGAAAAATAATCGGCAGTTTCGTACATTTTCATATTTTCGATATTAATTTTCGTATGAAACAGCTGATTTTATTCACGATTTCAGAATTGGACCCATATAGTAAATGTTGTTCAGTTTGATGGTCTATTTACCATATTCTGGTTTAGCCATTAGTTCTGTTATACATTGTATACAAGGTTATTAAGATTTGTATTCACAAAGATATTGATAAGTACCTAGTTAATTAAAAACTAGAAAATAAAATCTACTTGGTCTTTATCAGGTCCCGTCTGAGCAAGTTTGCCAATAGTACTTTTACTACAAAAGCAGCTTATCTCTATCGTCACTAAATCCTTTCGAGGCTACTGCATAGGAATCGCTTTCACCAAGATATTACTGAATTTGAATTTTAAACACAACGTTAAAGCTGGAGCATGAGATTTAATAATACGTACAGCCTTATACTTTATTACATAGAGTTCATAGATGAAAAAAACACACCCCTTATAAGGGTTCCGTAGCCAACAAGGAACCCTTATAGTTTCGCCATGTCCGTCTGCCCGTCTGTCTGTCCCTGGGGAGACTGGTCTAGCTCATAGACTCTTAGTACAGAAAGCTATAATTTGGCATGATAATACATTTTGATCACGCCTACAAAGTGGTGAAGTAAAATTTGAAAAATATTTTTTTACCTCCCTTACACGAACCCGGGACCTCTGGGTCTGACAGCGGAGGTCTGTACCGCTAGACTACAGAAGTGGTTGAATAGTAAAAGTTGTTCGTGTTGGTGGACACTTCCAGCCCCCGAAGTATTTGTACTAAGTACCTACTTAATAATCAATAAAAATAAGGGTGTTTGTTTATTTAGAAACAATTTTATCAAAACACAATCGTCATAAATCTTATGCACTTAAAATTTACTTATGCAGATAACAATAAGAAAGACAAAAATATTTTGTTAGCCTGGGGATAAAACATATTTTTTATTTTTTTGCTTTTTACCCACCAATCCGCATCGGTCCCGCGTGGTGGGTCATGGCCAATTCTCCTTATCCATCCATAAGGAAGGCACAGCCCAGCAGTTGGAGCATTAAAATAACTAATGTTATGATGATAATAATGTCTTCTTTTTGTTGCAGAGTATTATATATTTTCCATAAAAAACAGCAGCGAGATAAAGTGCAAGACCCCAACACGAAAGAAATGCATACGTATGAAAACGACGTAACAGCATTATGAGTATTTTTTATAAGATATTAAGATATTAGATTTAATAACAAAGTTGTCATAATTTAATATACCTAATAAAAGTAATATAACAAAATGTTGATTAATTATTTACCTACCAGAAAAACCTTTGTACAATCAGCGTAATGCTCACAGACACGACTACGTCTGCAAAGCGGGAGCGTCAGTCGCGCGGCGCAGTAAATTCATAATTTTGGAGTGTTAATAACTCTACGCTGCTATTATTAAAAGTTACAGTAAAATATCACACAGCATTAAGTTAAAATAAACATCTAAACGTTTTTGTTTGTCCTGTACAAGATGACTTTGAAGTAGTTTGCATCGTTTTATATTAAGAACATACTCATGATATAGAGACCCAAATGTTAGGCAAATCCAAGATGTAAAATTCATTTTCTTTTTACCCTTAAAAATTATTTAAAATACCTACTCGGAAAGTAATCGATAACTATCACAAATAAAAATGATAATAACAATTTAATAAAAAATATATCATCGATAAATTAATATTCAAATGTCATACAAGCCTTATAACACTAAGTACTAAATTAGCTTTCCAACAAAACGCGGGCGTTAGGATAACGTGAATTTATGCAAGTTGGCGCACGGAATTCACTGACACAACGTCTTCACCCCTTTTCACCGAAAAACATTCCTTAACATGAGTACATTAATGGGCCAAATGGATGCCAATGACTTCAAAATCACCCTGTATAAATACCACTCTGTATAAATACTTTTAAATCGGGAACAATCTCAATGTTTGAAATACATGTTTAAAAAAAAAGAGTAAAAAACTAAAAATTAAAATAACTTGCAATAGTAATTTCATCTTTAGCGATTGCCAAATACCTGGAAAGGTATTTCTTTCGCGTGTGAGGGTAGTAATATCTCCACATTGATGAAATTAACGCTGACTATACAGCGAGTAAGAAGTATTGGATAAATTCGACGCTTCTCGTAACGACTCCGTAGCTCAGTGGTTAGAGCAGTCGCTCGGAAAGCAAAAGGTAGTGGGTTCGAGTCCCATCGGAGCTGGTTGTGAGACGGGTCGATTTTTTCTAAATACTTCATTTTCCATTTTTCAGTAATAAAAATTGCATTGTGAATGCAAAAAACTAAAAATTAAAATAACATGTTCTAACTAAATATACTCAATCACTGCCACCACGGGCTCCTATGCTTAATAATAATGCTGATTATGAAATTCCTTATTATACTCTTCTTCTTCTTAGCCTTTTTCTAACTCATGGGTACCTCCTTCAGTGTATGCTACACGTTTGGTAAAATCTGGGACTTCTGGGACTAGGTCCTGATGTCTAAGCCAGTCGTTTCTTTTTCGGTCCCTCAATGTAAAACCAACCAGTTTCCTTTCAGTCGCCCTCAAGAACAAACTCCAAGGGGCCCAGAAAGCAATGTTTAGTATACTTTAAATTTATTGATTCCGTAGATACGAGTAACATAGACGTCACTAGACGAAAACGCGTGGTCATTCGCCGCAATTCGTAAAACGCCTACACAAGTTAACCTGACAAACGTTAGTTTACGAATATTGGCTCAACAATTAAGTTTGCTTCAGGCGAACACGTACAGTAATCCCGATCTTAAGCTGCATTTACACGGATCCTATGCTCGAGATAATCTGCCAAACCAGCCCAATAATGGCATTGTACAAATAGAGAGTCCACTACATTGGATTACGATACGATAAGAATTTAATTGTCATAGTAGACCGGCTTAGTGGATTGTCTCAAGTATTGGCTTCATGTAAATAGTATTTACCATTACATTATCCTCGTAAGGCCTAAGCCATTTTGACCAAATAAGGGCTTGCAGCCCAGATGCCTTTTTATAGGTACACACGGTTCAGACCCAGAAGTTTCGATGTTCAAAAAAGTGTCTTAGGATATCCCTAAGATCGTGTGATTTTTTTTGCATATAAGTGAATACCAGTATAAGGTTTTACGTGACTAAAAAGCCCAAATTCAGCATCCTTTATTTAGGCATATGGGCTTTAATGCATACCCCAAACCAATTTTTGTAAAATTCGTATTTTTAGGCTAATTGAGTAACAGTTGACGCTTCACGGTATATTTATATTACAGAAAGAAAATAACATAGATAAGAAAATAACGCTGGAATAGGGCATGCTTGCTATATTTTTTATGACCACAAAAGTAGCTACTGAACACTAGCAATGTCACGAAAAATCAATTTGTATACAAAATGTTCATTGCTGTTTGTGTTAACTATATTAAAAGGTTCGTATGTTATATGTTTTATGAGTTCAATCAGTTCGTTCCACATTTAAAAGAGAATTAGAGCATAAATAGACCACTTTTTGTATCAAGTCCCAAAAAACACATAAAAATACGACAACAGCCAAAGCCATCTTCTATCTCACTCGTTGCACTTGTAACAAGCCATGCTCCTTGGAAAAGCGGCAACGTTGCAGTCGATTACGTCAACGTGTTCTGTTCCGGTGGCCAAAACTGGAACTAACGTGTTTTGTTCATAATGTCATTTTACTGTCAAGTTGCACTGTCCAACCAGCGCTGCTGTCACCGGAACAGAAAAGATTGTTGATCTATACACTTTACTCTTTGTTCTATATAAATAAACAATCGTGTAGTGTTGCCAGGTTAGGCGATAACTCTTAAATTATGTGGAAGTAAAAATCAACGAACACTCGAAAAACAGTACAGAGGTAAATGCTTGGAACACAATTTTTGACTTTGTAACTTTGTTTGGGCTAATAAGGAGGTAAACATAGCAAAAGTCCCCGCCCGTAGCCCTTAATCCGGGGGGGGGGGGGGGGGGGGGGGGGCGGTTTGAAGGTCTCATTTTTTTTCAACCCGATTTTAGGACAAACTAGTTTTTCCTAGGCCAAACTAGTTCATCGCGTTGACATTTCAGAGAGCGACTTTGCCTCGGAAGACCTGTAGATGTAGAACATGACACAAAAAAAACGGGTTTGGCCGGTAAAATATATACAGTATTATACAAAACTTTTAGCCCAAACAAAGTTCCAAAGTCAAAAATTGTGTTCCAAACATTTCCCTCTATATATCTTCGTTGACTAGGCTAAACTTGATATAATATAATAAAAAAAAAATACTTTCGCCGTAATTCAATTCACATCTTAGATTTCTGCGCGAACTGATCATTTAAATAAAACACTTTCTCGGATTTTGCACGCATTTATTTAACAACTTGGTTAAATTTGCTTGTTACAAAATTAAAAAAAAAATCTATTATTTTTGCACATTTTGGATAATTATTTTTTCTGGGTGTGGCAAGTCGGAATACTCTTTGGTCATGTCAAGAAACGTTGCTGTTTAATTTTCTTGTTTGCTTTGTGGGTGTTTTAATACAATATTTATTGTATAATTAGTGCATATAAATACGTGATCATTGTTGGAAATTACTTATGAAACCTTGGATCTCGAAAGATTTGGATTCCCGAAGGAGGAACACTGCGTCAGCGATGGATTCGTGCGATACCTCGAGCCGACTGGGAGCTTACAACATCAGTAGGAGTGTTTAATAAACATTTTCGTGACTGTGATATAGTTAAAATAAAACAACCCTTAGTTATGTACGCGTATTATTTGATTTTAAGGCGCTATAATCAGGAATTCATCTCATCTCATGCATTCAAGAAATTAGGAGCAGTGGTGCGACATTGACATTTATGACGTTGCCAATCCGCAGGCTTATTACCGATCTTAAAGTGACAGTTGCAATCGCGGCAATTAACAATTAATCGCTCACAAAACACATATTCATATTACGGAACGTAGATCGCTACGATTAGCGCCACAAGCGAGCGATCTGTGAACTAAAATTGCATGAAAAGTACCGTACCGTACTGTACCGATTGCAAACCAACCGCAACTAGTAGCAGTCGCGTTGCAATTGTACAATTAGCAACTGGTTGCTTGTTTTGGTAATAAGCCTGCCGAGCAGCATGGCCTGTAGGAGCGCAAGCAGCCAGAAATAATAGCGGGCCATGCAACAGCCCATATATGCCTTATAAAATCAATATGGTAGGAAAATGGAATATTTATAAACAAAAATGTCAGTTTATTTAACAACTTATAAACAAAAATGTCAGAACTTGAACTTTATGGTTGTTAATGAGGCAGGTATAAAAAAAATGAGTGAATGTACTTACAAACTTTTACTATCTTGTTAAATAGAAACAAATAGGTACCTATCAGCCTGTTTTATAATTAATATCAGATAACAAAATCAAAAGGAGATCAAAAGTTGCACGATTTTTACTTAACTAATGTGGTGTTATACACCTCAAGACACAACATCAGACTAAGACAAAGTCCAAGGACGAAAATGCGTAACTTTTTCTAACTTATCTTGGTACTTACTGAACTGTTTGAAGTCGGTGCCAAGACTAATAGGTATTTGAGGTAAATACGTCCTACACCTCACGCTTGGGACCGGGTATTTTTTTTATGTTTTTATTTCACTCAGTATAATTCGTTCTTATCCTTTTTGGCTTGGCACCGACTTCAAACAGTTCAGTAAGTACTAAGATAAGTTAGAAAAAGTCACGCATTTTCGTCCTTTAAATTAAAAATTCTAATTATTTTTTTCGTTTTTTAGTGTTTGTTAATTTTGTCTGAAGATTCTTTTTGAAGGCGGTTACATATTTTTTTTAAAGAACGTTTTATTTTTCGGTTTATAGTATAGATAATCGTAGCGAAACTACATGGTGATGATGATAAATTGTTGTAAATATCCTAACCGTTACGGAGTTCAGCTTTCCATCTTTAGCTACTTAGGTCCGGTTGCTCGTACATTTAACTTTTGTCAAAATTGACTAAAGTTAAAATTTAATTGATGTCAATTTTGACATCGGTAAAAGAAAAATACATTAGTTATTTTAGGGTTAAAAGTGTTGTCTGTACTATTTTATTAACCTTCCCTTAATTACTAATGTCAAAATTTAAACCACCCCCACCCTGTCGGTTATTTTGACCGCCGTTAAATCTGTAATTTGACTGCTCGTTAAAGTAACCGCTGCTTCAACAACGCTTTTTAAATTTGACCGCCGGTTAATTTTACTTTAACCATAATTTAACCCTATAGTTAACGTAACCAAGCTTCGAGCAACCGGACCTTAGACAACTTGAAGGAATACAACTGAAGGTCCATTCGTGCATATGGTTTTTATAAAACATCATATTATAACTCTTAACTGTTGAGGAGTTTCACCTCTCATCATCAGCTCACCCTAATAACGTGAAAGAATATAACTATTAGTCCATACGTACAATTAATACTTATGGAATTGTTCTCCAGTTCCTAACCGTTAAGGAGTTGTAGCTTCCATCACCAGCTCGTCACTATGAGATGATGACTACCAGATGCAAATACTTGACTCACTTCAAAAATAAATGGAACGCATAAGGCTTGCCTATATTAGGGATTTTTTCCCGATTTTCCTTGAATTGGTGAAAATAAGATCACGTCAGAAGTATAAACTTAAAAAAAAAATGAAAATGATTCTTACTTTGATGAAAATAAGAAGTCGTCTAAATAAGCAAACTAAAGTCTAAATACTCATTAATCAGGATAACTCCAGAACTTCTCGTCAGTTTTTTATGAAATTTGAATGGGACCACACGAAAAGTGTCACCTTTCAAATAAAAAAGAATTATCCAAATCGGTTCATTAACTAAAAACTTCTGAGGTACCTAACACCCAAAAAAAATATACAGTCGAATTGATAACCTCCTCCTTTTTTTGAAGTCGGTTAAAAAAAGAGATAAATATTATGATCCTACTATCCTACTAATATTATAAATGTGAAAGTTTAGATGTTTGGATGTTTGGATGTTTAGATGTTTGGATGTTTGTTACTCAATCACGCCAAAACGGTTGAACGGATTTGGCTGAAATTTGGGACACAGATACTTTGTAGCCTGGAGAGGAACATAGGGTACTTTTTATCCCGGAAAAATGTCACATTCCCGCGGGATAACGTTGTGAAGTTCACGCGGGCGAAGCCGCGGGCGGAAAGCTAGTAATATTATAAATGTGAAAGTTTAGATGTTTGGATGTTTGGATGTTTAGATGTTTGGATGTTTGTTACTCAATCACGCCAAAACGGCTGAACGGATTTGGCTGAAATTTGGGATACAGATAATTTGTAGCCTGGAGAGGAACATAGGCTACTTTTTATCCCGAAAAAACGTCACATTCCCGCGGGATAACGTCGTGTAGTCCACGCGGGCGAAGCCGCGGGCGGAAAGCTAGTAAGAAATAAAGATTACGCGACGCTTCGACTCTACGCCAGTGTGAGTTGAGCCTAAGTATAACAAAATACGCTAGCACAGTTAGTGACTGAGAGCATACTGTTTAAATTATAATCAAAATTGTCGGTATCCAATTATCGTAGGTAAGCATTTAATCTATATCTGAAATAGCAACATAATGATGTACTGTCTTCAAGTGTAAATGACTAAATAAAAAACTGATTTCATTCAAGTGAAACTGAATAGTTACATAAAAAGTGACCACATAGAATAAGTACGTCACCTACAGTTACGTAATTTTGCATAAGCAGAATGAGGTAACCATGTTAAACACATTTTATTAAATAATGACATTAGTTGTGTATGTGCACAACGGAGTAGAATCTTGCCGTTACCATGGACGAATCCAAATGAAAAATGTAAACGTAAAAGTGAATCATTCAATGTAAATGTGCGCCTGTATTTCTGCGCCTTTTGACCAAAGTGAATCAATTTGGTTGTACCGTGTAATGTTAGCTTATGTATCGTAATGTAAAACCATGCTCACAAGTTTAACCTAAAAACCACCGCGGCCTTGATTCATATAATTGACCTTATCAATTGGTAATGTTTAAGGTACAGGGTGACTTTTTCGTATTTAGGTCAGTTTCATTCACGACTCAATGATGTGCATCCATACTAATAATATACACGCGACGCTGTCTGTCTGTTACTGAATCAATTTGTTGAATTTTAGTAGCGTTTGATTAGGCCTTGAAGAAGGATATTGGTAACTTTTTAATTAAACAATAATTTATAATATTATAATAATTTTATTAAATCTTGAAGTTAGTCAATAAAGTGTAAACACGTTTGAGTATTATTTTACTCACACTTTCACGTTTATAATATTAGTATGGATTTATTACATAAAATTTGTTTACTGACTAATTAACTTTTTCAGTAAAAACGCACCTAATTAGTTCTTAAAATTGTAATTCTATATTCTTATCAATAAAGTATATTTAAGAAACAAAACCTTCATAATTAATACCCCTATATTGGCCATATCAAATATGATTCGCTCGATATATGCTTACGCTTTTTGCTACGGAAACGACCTTTTATTCAACAACGAATATTTTGGTTTTCATGGTTTTTTTTACATTTTAATCTCCACCGTTGGTTTTTCAAACCAGAGGGCCTACTCCGAAATGAAATCCCCAAACTTCGTTTCAAGATTCAAGATTCAAGATTCAAGATTCAAATTTGTTTATTCAATTTAGATTGTTATTTACAATACTTGTGAACGTCATTGAAGCTACGCCATCGGTTCGCAACCCCTACAGCGGGAGGCCTTGGAGAAGAACCGGCAAGAAACTCCAAGGGTTGTTTTTTTCTCCCTGTTTTATTTCATACAGAGTCGTCAAATTGAAAAATGACCTTAACATGGTATGACTAAGGTCAGTTTCCATCACAATTACACAATGGGTTATGATAAATACAGTTAAGTATAGGCGAACTAATGATCATAGCGGTGAACAATTTTCAATTAAGTACTTATAGGAACTCTACTTAAAGCTTTAATATTAGTTAAAAACAAAATACAATTCTACTATATACTGCAAGTTGCGCCATACATGTTTCAAATGTAATTCTTAATAAAATGAATAAAAACAAAAGAAAACACATTTTAAAGCAAGCAGATAAGAGCAGACCCATTCCCACTGGCAGCACCCGTTCACGAGCATGACGCATGAACCAGCCATCGCTTCGCTCAACCATATTTTAGGGAACGTAACGACCCGCCTCACACGCCACGCCACGTTATACTCGATACCGATAGAGGGCAGGGCTAAAGGTGCGCTTACACGGGCAATTTTGTTTGGCAAAAATTGCTTAGCAACTGTAATGGATCAATCTGGAGCAATTAAGTGGTACAATCTAGAGTAATCACAATAAATTGCGGCATTGTTTCGGGAATATTGCTTATAATTGCTCCCTAAATTCCACATTTCTCAATGTCGGTTACACGACTGCCAGGAGTGTTATGTGTTTAGGGTTAATGTATGTATGTGTGTATGTATGTGAATTTCTTTATTCCACCCTTCGATCAACAATAACACGTAGGTATTGTTGATCGAAGATTCCACCGTTATCTTTTGAATGCCCAAACGGTTTAGATTAAATTTGATTAATTTTTCTTATTTTATATTTACATCATGCATACGACCTCATTTCGTCTATTCTATCTACGTCCTATTGGTGGAGATTTGTAAATGGCATTGTTTTAAGCTACCGATTGTAATAATAATAATATATTTGTCTGTAAATCTTCCAAAGAATAAATAAATTAAATTAAATACTTACTCTTTATTTCGAACTTTTGGTATCCGTGTATTTATTTTTTATGCTTTATAATTCACTAGCGGCCGCCCGCGGTTTCACCCGCGTGGTTCCCGTTCCCGTGGGAATATCGGGATAAAAAGTACATATAAACCTTCCTCTTGAATCACTCTATCTATTAAAAAAAATCGCATCAAAATCCGTTGCGTAGTTTCAAAGATTTAAGCATACAAAGGGACATAGGGACAGAGAAAGCGACTTTGTTTTATACTATGTAGTGATGCCCAACGACATAAAGCTATCTTTCTATCCTTTTTGCACTTATTAATTTTAAAAGTCTCATCCTTGTCACTCTATATTTTATTTTTTTTTATTACCGACTTCAAAAAAGGAGGGAGGTACTCAATTTAACCGGTTTTTTGTTTGTTTGATGTATGTATATCGATTACTCTGGCGTTAGTGCTACGATTTTAATAGTTGTTTTTTTGTTCGATTTGGTATACTTTCAATTTAGTCCCATATAAGTTTCATTGAGATCTGATGACAATCTTCGGAGATATGTTGCCTGATGTCACGGGAGTCATTAATTATTAGAAGAAAGTGTAATATCACCCACGTAAGTAAACGTTAGGTTTTTGTTCGGGCTGAATAGTTTGTACTTCAAAATAGCGACAATAAAGCCACACGCGGAAACTAATTATATAGCTACTAATTATGTCATAGTATAATGGGTATGGGCCTGGAAGTGAATCCAGGACCTCGATTGGTGATGTGGGTTATCACCGCGTTTTGCGATCGTTGCGGTTAAGCAACGTTTTTGTTTGCAGTTTTTTTGAAGGCGGTTTATTTTTTTATAAAAAAAAAAATATTTCAAAAGTTGGTGTAAGAAATTAGAAAAGCACTTTGCCTGAGGCAAAGCAAAAAAAGGATTTTGCTGCGAGTTTTTACGCGCCAAACCGAAAAATGCCACACACATATAAGTTTGTGGCACTAGGTATATTACCTTTCTTTTCTTTCTTTCTTGAAACATAAATTATGTTTATCAATCGATCAATCAAACCAATTTATTTCGACTAACATAGATCATATCAGATAAAATTAATAAATAACAATTGAATAAATAATTAACATAATATTTAACAAAAATAAAATTACAATTAAAATTCCATTACATTTAAATTAAATACAGAAAATACATTTGTTTATGTACTTAAACTGTTTACTTATTTCGTTTATCGTAACTTGTTATAATATTGCAGCATAAAGTATTCGGAAATTATGGTGGGTGCAATTCGGTCAAAACTCTCATAAGCGCCAAAACACCTGTTTAGACAGTATTTTTATTACTCAACTTAAATCCTTTTTAAGGAAATGAGAATATTAAAAAAAAACTAAGTAAAATTTTAAATAAAATTGGAAAACACACGACATTTCTACACAGGTCTGTAAGTGTTACAGATATAAATAAATTGTACAAAAGAACTAACGTATAAGTTAAGTGAAAGTAATTGTGTGACATATGAGTCGATGCAGTAATAAAAACAAAAAGGGTTTTTTAAGACTTGCCTCAAACCTTTCTGTATTACATCGTAAAATGCTTTAAAAGTTAGATTTGAGAAAACGGGTTAACCTATCAAAGCTGTATAATTGAAACATAAAAGGAGGTTAGTGACCTGCTTATCTTACATCATGTTGTGTGGCTTAGATTTTTTCTTAAGGCTTAGATACAGTATAAACACAAACAGTAAGTTATAATAAAGCTTGCACATTTGCATTAAAAGAAAACTAATTATAATAAAATAAGCATAGTAATATAAGGGTAACTATTGTTTTCTTTAAATAATTTATTATTTATTTTTTATGTACACGATGTATTTTCATAGTTCTCATGTTATCTATATATATCTTCCGAACATTATATCAGCGTTTGGGTCTGCCACTGTGCATTCTTTGCACTACGCACCTATTCACAGATAAGTCAGTCTGAGCGCCAAATGAGCCTGCCATTTTGCAGTGTGCTATCCATCAGGAGACTATCCGTGCTGCATAAGGCGATTCACACACTGGCATCACGCCTCACGACCAGCAAGGACAAGGCGTGTTTAATTGATGTACTTGCATACTCTGCAACCCGGAGCGTAGAGTAGGGAGTGAACCGCTTCTGAGCTTGCCACTTTGTACTCTTCTGTTCATACCTTACTGTCACTCAAACTCACTTCAACCTATTATCGCTATGTATTTTCCTTTTCTTAGACAAGTTGGTCCGGCCATATTGTGAACATGAATTCATGGCTAGAGTGTCTGCCGCTGAGCCAACTCATCATAAATTATTCGAAGTTCTTATATTAATTTTGTTATTCTTTCGGATCCTACTAACTCAGGGGTATAATTATATTTAATTCTGCCTGACTACTACGTTCAAACATAACTCCATGCTACGTTATAGCATGGAGTTATGTTTGAACTCTTCGAGAATACAAATTCATTCAAGATGTTAACAGAAAGTTGGGCTATAGCTGGCAATTTATGACAGATTATAAACACGCAGTGTGTTACACAGATATTTTTTATTTTATTTTGCGAGTCACTGCTTTGCATCTATAGTATGCCATAAAAAGAATAGAATGCAATGACGAGAGGAGGCGCTGGAATGCAACTGAGTTACTGATTGCAATGTACTGATTGAGTTCTATCGACACTGTAAGCGATAGATAGTCATAGATTTGATCTTCTGAACTACCTGATGTTTAATCACATTATTTATCTGGAAGACCGACTTAATTTATTATTAATAGAAAAATAGCCACTTACTATATAATGTTTTTTTTTACATTATTATTTAAAAAAGAATGGAATATACATAGGAATATTTTTTAGTTGATGGGTTAATAATGTTTACAAAGACACGTACTATTATTTTATGTCCTTAATGACTTCTGAAATAATATCTACTGATAGGATACTATCACAACCGATGGACGGTAATTTTAACAACAGCATCATCAACTCTACATCAAGATGCGATTGACAAAAGAAACACGGGTTAAAATTAACCCCTGAGGCCCCTATTTTTTTTACTATAAACGAACGCACCGCCCGCGCTACTAGGTAAAATGAAAAAAAAGGGAAAAAATTGCCGTGTTTTACGAAAAACCTGATAACTTCGGAATTAGGCTATATTTTTTCATTATGTAAAGTGTGTTTGGCTTATGAATGTTTTATCTATTTTCAGGCACTAAATTATACTATATTACTATAGTAATATATTAGTTCTACATGGTATAAGTGCAGCAATAAGCTATTTGACTGAATTCTTTGAAGAATTTTTTGGAAATTTTTTGACATTTATTATTAGATTTTATTCCTATAACTTCCTCTGTAAAACACTAAAGTAACACTTTTTATAACAATAAAACACAATTTACCTTGCTTTTTGCTTCGAAATAATAAGATTACAAATATTTTAGAATATTATAAATATTTGCAGAGGCAGAGCGAAAAAAATGAGACTTTCTTTTTTCTATATCAATTCGAACGAAACATGCAGAGGGATATGAATTTTACAGCCTATAGACAATGTATGCAGCTTCCATATAAAATCAAGTGTCCCATACACGCATAGACTCCTTCATGGAGTAAAAAAATGTAATCTGTGCCGGCCGGCGCCTGGTCAATATTGGCCGCCCCGGGTTTGACGGAACGGTGACAGCTATATGCGTGGTCAGAATTGGCCCCGACGGGGAACAGGGGTTTTGAACAACAAACTTTTTTTGTAGTTAACCCGCTGATTTGCTGTTAAAATAAAAATACAGAAAAGAAATAGCTTCGCTCATCAGAGGACTGAAAGCATGATTTGTTTAAGTATTGTGCTTGCCAAGTTTTTTGTCGGTTCTGCTCGTTACACTTGAAGGTTTTCTTGAAACTGTTGAGACCTATTTGACGATGAAGATTTAGAACCAAATGGAATAATCAACTTTCTATACTGATTACTCGTTAACACTTTGATTTTGACCTTTTTGCTGGTACTACTGTAGTAATATCGCGAATCGTTTTGACAAGGTTTCTCGCTTTTTTTGCCGCAACCATTCAAAAAGATTACCTACTTAGGTGAGGTTCAAAAGTTTTTTTTATGTTGAAAGTGTTTTTAAGATAATAGTTTTTCGATCGAAGTCTATCATGCCCCGCCCATAATAAAACCGAATGTTTCAAGACTTCGATAGTATAGCAACTGAATATAAATAACTGGTTTAATGTTATACTGTGGGATTGACAAAGAGTGACAGGGGAGTATCAGAAAAGTATTCAATAATAATAAAAACAGTTTGTCTGTCGTGTTCTGGTAGTATTACCTATGTAGAAAGTTTTATGTCTTAAGAGAATACGTTGTTGTACGGTTATTATTTGTTGTTTTGTTTTGTTTTAAGGAGCTACTCGAAAAAATATGGACTTTTGATTTAAAACTATAGGACGGTTAGAGTTTTTACAAATCTGGTAATATGATATATATTTCTTCATACCTTTATCTAGATTCGTATAGTTTCAAAAAATCGATTTTGTGATATTGCCTCGACACTTTTTCTTTGCGAAAACACACACGAAAATTCAAGATTATTCTTAAATGGGGTTACTTACACTATTAGAAATTGGTTTAATTAGTGGACACCAATAATATTTAGGATCGTATAGAAGATTGTTAAAATAATCGCTGTAGTTTTTTTATACGAAGTTTTTTTTTTTTTTTACTTATCTGCAAAATCGGTCTCGCTCCCGCGCGCGTCGTTTTCTCATTGCTATCTCGCTTCAGCACGATTTTTCCGAGTATCGCCTCAAAGTGAGTACTTATTCACCTAATTCATATCTAAGTACTTCTGATTTTGAAAAGCATTCAATGAAAATTATTTCTTTTTGATGAGTATTTTTAACTTGTTATGAAAGTGCAAGGATAACATTATTTTTTATATGCAGGTAACAAGTATAAAATGGCCATGTTTACATAAACATCATTACAATAACTATTTAATAAATTATTTTAGGCCCAATTAGTTCTCATCTTCTTGAACTAAAAATATTTAAAAAAATAACACTTGATACTTTTTAGTACTTCTAATCATGATTAACTATACGTATAGAACAACGTGATGAGTTACACGATAAGAAATATTCAAGCGATCTGTCCAACTGTGTAATTTTCCTGTAAGTACCTAAGTAGGCATATAATTCAATTTAACATTCATTTAATTAATTAGGCAGGTTTACTTAATATCGAAGAATCAATACTATAAATAACGATATTTACAACAGTGTTCTATTTCAATGATCGTACCTACACGACAAAATAAAGAGGGTCATCACAATTTGTACCTATATGTAACTACGTCGCTTCCGGGGCTAATAATCTATACATTTCGGACAATACTTTACCGTCCTGATGTTAATTATTAAAAACCATATCTGTATAAAGCGTGCAGAAAAATAAACGGCAGCACGTTGTAGACAGATAAATGTGTAATTTATTTAAAAGTGGTGTCGTCGTCGCGCTGGTAAGACCTCTGTTATCGCAGCCGCGATGCGAGCCGAGCGCGTCGCAAGCGCACGCGTCACTTTACAGCCTCAGTTTAACACTCCGGCTTTTTGGAAACGGTACCAACTTATTCGTGTACTTACTCACGGGTAGTGCGGACTGAAGTGAAATTAAAAAATAATGATCTCCAACACAGAAAAATGCAGTGTCAACGACCTTACGAACTCAAACATTTTACTCACAAACCATCGGAAGAAAGGATCGTGGATTGAAAAGCCGAAAAGAATTTTGAAGCAAATAAAAAACTTCTTTCGCGAGACTACAGTGGAGCCATGCCTATTTATTTACATGATGTGCACATCTTTGTCTTCGATGGCGGTACAAAACATGCACTTGGAAAAGTCATGTAGAGTTCATTACGATTTCGGCGACGAGATTTGCGATCGGATTAGGGATTTAAACACGACGGGGTTGGAGGCGGAATTGAATCAAGTTCAAACTTTGGTAGCGAAAGTAATGGCATGGAAATTCCCGCTTCAGACTGCGATCCCGGCTGTTTTAGTCCTATTTGTTGGAGCGTGGAGTGACAAGTACAAGAGACGGAAGATATGCATACTGTTTCCATTCATCGGGGAGATCATTACCAATATAGGACTACTTTTTGCTACGTACTATTTCAGGGAACTGTCGTTGCAAGCTACGGCGCTCATAGAAGCGTTGCCCGCTGCTTTTACCGGGAGTTATATTATTATATTTATGGGGATGTACAGTTTTATGTCGGACAGGACTACTATAGAGAATAGGACGTTTAGGCTAGGTATTGTGACTATATTTGTAAGTTTTGGGACGCCTACTGGTACAGCGTTGAGTGGTGTTTTGTTGCGGGGACTGGGGTACTATGGAGTGTTTACATTGCTTCTTTGCTTGCATTTGTGTTCTTTTCTTTATGGTGTGATAAGACTGGAAGATGTAGCGGTTGAACCGAACACTGTTGTGAGGAGTGATGTAACAAGAAGTAAATGTGAGAAAATGTTCATGGACGTGTTCGGACTAGTTGGCACAACTGTCCTGGTGGCCTTGAGACCTCGAGCTTCTAATGGGAGGGTGCAGATATTCCTGGTCATCGCATTGTACTTAATCATGGTTGGACCACTTTATGGTAAGTTTTATAACTAATTTAATTCAGAGACATAGATTTGTTTTAATTTATACTTTTTTGCATTCACAATGAAGTTTTTATTAGGTAGGTAAGTACTTAGTTGTAAGACGGGTCGACTTTTTCTAATAATTCATTTTCAATATTTTTATTAGTTTATCTTGTTTATTGAACTACATCTAATTTCAACATTATAATAAGGTTTATTCCATTACTAAGAATTCTGGTAATTTCTTGTTGTTAAAGTGAAGTGTTGTTAGAGTTTAAGCGGTCGAATTATTAAAGTATTTTTCCTTGTAAGAAGATCAAAATCATAATTTCACCATTATTTAGCACAACATTTTACTTTACATGTAGGTGCATAAAGCATAAGAAAATTTAACGATATGTGTACAGTGGTTTATGGGAAAAACGCCTCAGATAAGACATATTAAACTGATGCATTTATAATCTTAGCACGAATGTACGTATAGGACTTCAAGTAGGAAATTAATCAGAGTTACACATTCGTCTTTTCACTTTGTAAATAAAACAAGGTAAACCTGCGACCGAGCAGTAGGCCTTGACTCCAATGTTTGACTGCAAAGTAGAAGTACTGGGAGTACTGGGATCGACACATCAAGCGCATCATCCGATGTCCTTACTGCACTGGAAATAACGTTCAAAGTCGAACGCATCTTCTAAAGTTTTAACTAGTAAAAAAATTCTTGATGCAACCCTGATTTGACTGGTAAAGGATTATCATGCAAATTCCTTTGTTTTATGTAGTTAAGTCAAAGAGTGACGTCATACCGACGACGTCATAAATATTGGACACCATTATATACACTGTTCCAATACCAAGGTATAGTAGCTTAAGCACTAGTATTATGGAAATTGAAAACAACGACGGGTATTACCACATACACCCAGACCCGAGGAAATATTGAAAAGTTCGTTTTCAATATTTATCCGAGATGCCCAAACAGTTTGGATGCATCGTAGAGCATCGTAAGTACCCATGCCCTGCCATCACTTCACCTTCACTTCGCATTCAAACCATAGAGGTATTATAAATAGAGAAGATCGCGGTACCCCGCTCTTTCTCACTATATTCACGTATGTCAGACAGAAACTTCGCGATCTTTCTTATAGTCGAACGTTTCCATTTACAAACAGCCGTATGTCCCTACTTTAATATTACCTCTATTATTTTAACCGCCTCTGTGGTCTAGTGGTTCATACCACCGATTTCAGACCCAGACATCCCGGGTTCAATTCCCAGTGGAGGTACATATTGTATTCGGTTTGGTTGGTGGTAGGGCTTGTTCTTAGTCCGCCTGGTTAGCTACCACCATCTTATCTAAGTCTGACGCCATAACAATGATTTTTTCATCATTATTGTATTCCGGAAGTTAGAGATAAGATAGCCAGTTCCTCAGTGATTGAGGATTCCGGGAGTAGTGCGCTTCCAACTTCTCATTGAGCCTTATCACCACTTTTCATCAGGTGTGATGAAGGCAAAGTGCTACCCCGTTACGGATAAAAAAATGATTCAAACATCAATCTTGTCAAATGTCAAAGTCATAAAAAACAAGTGACAGTCAATCAAAACAAAAATCGAAGTCCTACGCGAATTTTGGTGATCGAAGGCATAACCTACAGTACTTCCTGTTATATATCTGCTCATATATAATTCCTTTCTCTTTCATATAAAGTGACTATTATGCATACAATCTAACTACATTTTTTGCGGTTTCCCTCTTCCTTTCCATCCATCAACCTGTTCATCACCTTCCAAGTATATGCATAACTACACCTTATCGTGTTAGTAATAAGACTGGAGTTCATGTAGCAACTGATGAACATGGTTTGCTGTCTGCGGTAATACAATGGTTTAGTAAAACGTAAAGTTGTTAAGTTAAGCGACACTATTACTTATATTAGTTCAATTGTTTGGTATGTGATAATTTAACATGAAATATAGGTATAATATCTTCTGTGAACGAATATATCGAATATATATAATCGTTAGCCCAATTTGAAATTAGAAAATCAGTTCCGTGTAAAGCCGGGGCAGATCCCTAGTCAATTAAGCTATTTGCTGACTAAGTACTCGGTCATTTCGAATTAGTATTTCGTCCTCTAGGGATATCAAAGATTCGCGAGATAAAGTCTTTTGACCGGAGTCTGTAGTAAAACAATTGAGATTTGCAATGCAGCTATTTATATATAAAAGATGCTTAACGTTTTATATATTTAACAAAAACAAGATTCTTAATAAAACAAAATAAACGGTAAAAAAACATGACCATTTATCTATTTATGTAGATATTATGGCATGTCAATAAAAGTTCGGTCTCTAATAGTTTTCCTCCTATTAATAGTTTTTTTTGTTAATTATCGGGCTATTAAAACTGAATAAAGTATTATTCACCCGATTGTTTAGTCGTCGTAAAGGGAAAGAGAACTAAAACGTTTTAATAAAATCTAATATGTTAGTTAAAACACTATAATTTTTTTATAAACCCCTTTGCAGAAAAAACAGGCACCTGCTTTATTTTCACAAAAACATACTCACTTCATGGGCATTTAAATAAAACTGTCAGTTTAAATATCTACTTACATGGATTTCTGTGTCATTGTGTTGGATAAATGATTGTCTTTCCGATAAATCATTTGAAACTTTACTTTACTTTTAAACAATTTTCAAAATCTCTTCACATTCCCAAACTTCTAAAAAAGAAAAACATGAATTGGGTATTTGACTGATTTTTTTTTTTTTTTTTTTTTTTTTTTTTCGGGGGTAGGCTGTGAAAAAAGTAAACGGTTTTTTTGAATTGCTCTGCATTTTTTAATTATTAAAATTAGAATTCTCTTAATTTTGTTGGAATAAAGTTTGAATATTATGTTCTGAACTTTAAACAATACCTTTGGTTGGTTTTCCTTCACATTATTTCCACTTTATTTAACTCACAATTTTTAAACACTGAACTATCATTCACTGCACTAAAATGGAAGGTTTAAAAGGCACCATTGAGTCTTTATCGCAGTCCTTTGAACAAAGGATGACATCATTTGAGACCGAGCTGCGAAAATCCAGCGCTCCACAACAGCCATCGTTGTCATCACTATCGGTGGAGTTTGAAGCCTTCAGAGGATTTGTAATGGAAACATTGAGGAATCTGGAGCGGCAAGTCTCACTATTGTTAACCGAGTGCGACAACAATGAAATGAGAAGTCGACGGGCCATCCTGCTACTTCATGGTGTTCCAGAGGTCACTCAAGAGAACCCAGCTGAAACCGTGCTAAAGGTGACATCGCAGCATCTCTCTACTTTCAATGTATGCGGAGCCGACATCTGTAGGGCTGGTCGTCTGGGCAAAATGCGTTCAGATAAGCCGAGACCCCTTCTGATTAAATTCCAGTCTGAGATGCTGCGGGATAAACTGTGGATGTCAAAATCCAATCTCAAGGGCACAGGAATTACAATGTCTGAGTTTCTGACCAAGCACCGTCACAGAATCTTCACTGCTGCTCGTGAACAACTAGGTGTTTCAAAATGCTGGACCAGTGCTGGACGAATCTTGGCAATAAGCGGTGATGGTAAGCGGCATCATATCTCTACCCTTGAGGACATCAACAGATTGGCATCAGTTGCGGCTGTCTCTTCTACGGAAACGGCACCGGGAGAGGACCTTCCACCTTCTGCCCCTGTTCCGCGGGGCGGGAGGGCAGCCTCTGCGAGGAGGAACAACAATAGAAATAAGTAATTTTACCTACAATGTTTATATTATGTACTTTGTTTAATGTTTTATTTAGTTATTTGTGACAACACAAGTAATTTATCGTAGTTACTTATTGTCTGTCAGATCTTTCTATCTTGATTTTCCATTCTCCCTACTTTACTTCTTGCTTTATTTTGTTGATTTTGTTAATTTAATGTAGGTAAGCAACTTTTTTCTTTAGAATTAAATATTTTTCTTCCTGCTATTTTAACGTCCAGTGTCATTCATTGTCAATGTCACTATCACACAGGCTCTTCAATCTTCACCTATCGCTACTGGCAATCGTAGGAAAGCTATACTATCAGTTCTAGAAGTCAGCAATACTATTAACGTCACGAAGAGCTTCCGTCGTTTAGATTTAGCAGTATTGTAATTCAGTACTTCCGTAAAACTATTTCAGAGGGCGTTCAAAAGATGCTAAATTCAGTTTGCACTAACTATCTTAGATAATGATAGCGCTCAGGGGGCTTTTAATTGTAGTGGTGTTATTTTTGCGACGTTCCACATGAATTCTTACGATTTGGTAGATTTTGTAATTATCAGAGTCCTATAAACAATTAAGTCAAAATCCCAAATTCAAGGTACTTAAAAGAATTTTCAACTATTTATAAAGAATAGGAAATTATTACGATGTGATAGGTGTTTTGTCTGTTATTTACTCAAAGTAAAGGCGTTTCTATAATATTTATTATTTCATTACGGTATGAAATTATTTTAGAAAAATGGCAACACTAAACTAAACCGTCATTGCGCGCGGTCATTCAAAATTGTTTTGATTGATAGTTTTGGTGCAGTGAATTTCTATCTTAAATTTATATTAATTCCCTGTGTCTTCTGTCGAGTTGAGAGTTTTCTCCTCCTAATAGTGCGGCTAGACAGAGACTCGTGGTTTAGTTTTAACTTTGGATTGAGACAGGACTTCAGGCATTATGTCGATGTCTAGGAAAAAGTGTTGTGTTCCTGGGTGTTCAGATTCAGCAAGTAAGTAAAGACCAAACTTTTCTTCAATTAACGCTCAAAACAACCAACCAACAACAAACCAACCTCTCCCTCTTTATTTCTAACTTTATACTTTACTAGTAGCGGCCGCCCGCGGTTTCACCCGCGTGGTTCCCGTTCCCGTGGGAATATCGGGATAAAAAGTACATATAAACCTTCCTCTTGAATAACTCGATCTATTAAAAAAAACGCATCAAAATCCGTTGCGTAGTTTCAAAGATTTAAGCATACAAAGGGACATAGGGACAGAGAAAGCGACTTTGTTTTATACTATGTAGTGATGTATTGCAATAATTATTTGTGATGAATTATTTTTTATTTTTCAGGTTTGCATCGAACTATGCTATTATTCCCGAATCCAGCTAAAGATACGGAGCGTTTTAATGCCGATTTAATCGGGTAGGGTAGGGGTAGGGTAGGGGTAGGGTAGGGGTAGGGTAGGGGTAGGGTAAGGGTAGGGTAGGGGTAGGGTAGGGTAGGGTAGGGGTAGGGTAGGGGTAGGGTAGGGGTAGGGTAGGGGTAGGGTAGGGGTAGGGTAGGGGTAGGGTAGGGGTAGGGTAGGGGTAGGGTAGGGGTAGGGTAGGGGTAGGGTAGGGGTAGGGTAGGGGTAGGGTAGGGGTAGGGTAGGGGTAGAGTACGGGTGGGTAGGGTGGAGTAGGAGGTAGGACCACGGGAACGAAGTCGCGCTGGGTCAGCTAGTAATAATATAATAGGTATTTATCATCATATCAGATTATCTCCGAACGGACAACGATTTCAGTCAAGTGGCGATAGTTTGATCGTTCTCGGATTCAGTATAGAGTTAAATGGCAGTGCGCGCACTGACGATTAAAAATCGACCGATCAAACTATCGGCCGATAGTTGTTCGATCAAACTATCGCCAATCGCACAGCACAACTATCGGCCGGGTAGAAGGACCAGTGAGCGTGCGCACTGCATTCAACTAAACTATCGCCCATCTATCGGCCGACAGTTTAATCATGGTTTAATCACGATCGTCTTACGATCCCGACTAAACTATATCGGTCGACTAAAAATCAAAAGTGCCCGCGTTGGCTCTAAACATTGTTCGTCTTTGTAATACCTATCCAACGACACCAACTCATTGCTATTGGTACTAGCACAGCCTTAATACTACTGTGGTACTAGTCTATATAGTTTGTGGCTATTGGGTCGGGACCCAAAACGCCCTCCTTCTAAGAAATTATATTTTCATGTTTAAAAAGAGGTGTTTTTTGGTTTTCAGATAAAGAAATTCTGCCTAAAGAGTGCAATGCAACAGCAAAATCGTAAAATGGAAGTTTCATTAAGAAAAAATTGCAACGCCTCTCCTCGGACCCGTCACGCCAAAATCACAGCACAGCACCATAAAGTGTGGCACGATCACGATGCTAAAATTAAGTAAAAAAAAATGAAATTTGACGATGTTACTACAGGTAAATCTGAGATTGTACCTACATTTATGAAAATTTTGTGTGTATGTAAGAAAGCATCGTAATTCGTTTATAAAGGAAAGTAATGTTCATAATTTAAATACAAGAATTAAGAATAAGCTTGCTGTTCCAAGATTAGGTCGGTATTATAGAACAATACTCAAGTGGAGATCTCTTCTCAAGTAGTTAGAAAGGGATGCAAATACATGCAACGAATACATTCATCACTTGCCAACTATACTTGAGAAGAAATCTCCACTTGAGTGTCGTTTATAATACGGACCTAATTGAAAAAACTAAAGGCTCGTTTTTGGGGAAAGGCAGACTTCTATAATAAAGGTCCACAAGATGTAATTGAATTTATTCATGTTTATTATGTTTGGGTATGAGAACATATTTCTCTTAAATGTTATTTAATAATATTGTATAACCTGTGCATATGCTTTATGCAAATTGTTGTAATTTTAACGACATAAGTTTTTTTGTAAACTTCGTTACGAAACTGGCAAGTTTATTGCGCCTGTGTTTCAGTTAAAAAAGTCTTGAATGCGGTAGGAAAATGTTAACGATTCACAAGTACCTACATGTGTATTATTTTTATGTGAATAAATATGTTTTTGATCTTTTCATCTTATGTTTTCATTTTCAAACTAAGAATTAATAAATAGCTATCCTTGTTGTTGTTTAAAGTCATCCAACTGAACAAAGGAAATCTGCTAAAAATTAATAATTCTTAGTATAATGCCCCTTCTAAGTAAAAATAATAAAAATCATTAAAAACTAAATAGGCTATACGTGCGTATCCATAGGTAGTACGTATTAGTCCCAAAAAACAAATAAAGGGGGCGCTAGGTCCAAACAAAATAGTTGCCATTTTTAGCCGCCGAGAGAGGTCTCTATTTCCGTATATACAAAGGTACTTTGTGCTATCACATGACATAACATACCACAGACAACACTTACACTTGTTTCACAGGTTAGTTCCGTCCGTACTTGGTGTGTCATGTGATATTGTAACTGTGATTTTCTGTATGTGTTGTATTTTAATTTTTGTTTCTGTGCTTAAGTTTTGTGTTAATGTTGGTGTGTCTCTGTCTTGTATTTTCTTTCTGTTTTCATTGCTTTCAGCCAACCTAGGGGTATTGTATTAATGTAGTTTATTTTATATTTTAGTTTATTTTATTTGTAGTTTATGAGTATTCTCTTAAATACTAGTGATGATATATTTCTGTCCTGCTCTTCTTCTGCTTCTTCCAACTCCAGCTTTTTAAGTCTAGATCGACCTTTAAGTGATCTTCTTGATGATACCTTTAGGGATGTTGCAAAAAACTTCAACGTCGTACATATAAATGCTCAAAGTATTCCTGCCCACTTTCCTGATATGCTTTCATCATTTGATTGCGAAAACATACATGCTATCTTAGTCTCCGAGACTTTCCTCCATCCCTGCCTCTCTTCAGTCTCCTATTCCTTACCAGGTTTCCAATTAATACGAAATGATCGTGTAAGTTCCTCACATGGAGGCGTGGCTATTTACCTTCGCTCCCATATTCCTTTCTCTATTCTAAGTCACTCTCCACAGCCACCTCCTCCAAACAGCGCCGAGCATCTCTTTCTCGAGATATCTCTGTCCCATACCAAACTTCTCCTAGGCGTTTTCTACAGCCCGTCCCTTCGTGTTGACTATTTTCAGTCCTTCGAGCTGCTTCTGGAAAGTTATGTTCCCCTATACTCTCATACAATTATAATGGGCGATTTCAATACTTGTCTTATTAAAGATGATGTCCGCGCCAAAAAATTGAGTTCTATAGTCAATTCCTCTAATTTACAAATTCTTCCTTTAACTGAAACTCACCACTTTCCCAACTGTGTCCCTTCTCTTCTTGATCTTATGATTGTCTCCTCCCCTACCACTATTGTAAAACACGGGCAACATTCTGCAGACGCATTTTCTTACCATGATTTGGTATATTTATCATACCGGATTCGACCACCTAAGCAAAAACCCACTGTGCAGCTTCAGCGTAGTTTCAACAATATTGACCAAGATCGTTTATTTCAGGATGCTGCTAATATCAATTGGTCAGCAATTTTTGACTCTGTCTGCGTGGACGAACAGATTGATGCCTTAAATAAGTCGATAACAGCTTTGTACGATGTTCACGCTCCTGTGCGTCCTGTCAAAATGAAGCACCTTCCTGCACCCTGGTTGACGGAAGAGTTACGGGCGCTTATGGCTAAAAGGAACAAAACGAAAGCTAGGTACAAACTCGATCCTTCAGACAGTAATAAATTAAAATATACCCATGCTAGAAACCGATGTAATAGGGTGGTAAGGGACGCTCAAAGGCGCCACATTCATAATTCCATTGAAAATGAAGATCCTGCGAAAGTATGGAAATTTTTAAAAACTCTTGGCGTTGGTAAAGTTTCTAATGATAGTTCCCATTGCAATATTGACTTCAATCTGCTTAACAGAAATTTCACTTCAATAACTCCTATTGATGGCAATCTTAAAGCCAATACCTTAAAATCCCTTTCAAATTTGCCAGCGCAAGATTCAACTCCTTTTGTTTTTCATCAATTTGCAGACTGTGATGTTAAGAGAACAATTCTGTCGATAACATCGACTGCCGTAGGTGCTGATTCCATCAGCCGTAAAATGATCCTTCCCATCCTTGATATCCTAGTTCCTATAATTACCCATATCCTTAATACATCCATTACTACCGGTACCTTTCCTACATCCTGGAAAGACTCAAATGTCATTCCCCTTCCCAAAAAACCTAAACCAAAGTTGTTTACCGACTTCCGTCCAATTTCCATCCTTCCCTTTCTATCCAAAGTCCTGGAAAAATTGATTCACCACCAGCTAACTGATTACCTTAACTCAAACCATCTCCTTAATCCATATCAGTCTGGTTTCCGCAAGGGCCACAGCACTTCAACAGCACTAATTAAGATCTCGGATGATATACGCCAGGGAATGGATAATCAACAACTCACAGTTCTGACATTACTAGATTTTAGTAACGCATTCAGCTCTGTTGATTTCGACATCCTTCTAGGAGTATTACGTTCTCTTAACATATCTCCTACTGCGATTGATTGGTTTCGAAGTTACCTGCTAGGGCGACGGCAGCACATCCGCATTGGAGATTCCTTTTCCGAGTGGAGTGACATCACTGCCGGTGTTCCTCAGGGTGGCGTCTTATCTCCTCTTCTTTTTTCGATTTTCATTAATACAATCACCCAAACTATTTCTAGTTCCTACCACCTCTATGCCGATGATTTACAAATATACACACAGGCGTCTTTACCAGAACTTTCGCAAGCAGTAACGGCTACAAACTCAGATTTAGTATGTATCAGTAGCTGGAGTAAATCCTTTGGTTTAGTTGTCAATCCTGACAAAACGCAGTGTATCATTATCGGAAGTCCTTATTACGTCTCAAGGATCGACTTTGACCAGCTTCCTAAACTGTCTTTTGATGGTACGGTAATTCCTTTCTCCAAAACGGTCAAAAACCTTGGAGTCATTTTCGATCAGTCATTGTCATGGCGACCGCATGTTGATGAAATGAGGAAAAAACTATTTGGTGCCTACAGCTCGCTCAATCGACTCCGAAATTTCTTGCCTATCGGCACCAAAACGATATTAGCTCAATCTCTCCTGCTGTCTATTGTTGACTACGCTGATGTCTGTTACACTGATCTATCTGAGGAATTGCTAAATAAACTTGAGCGACTGCAGAATGTCTGCATTAGATTCATCTTTAACCTTCGTAAATATGACCATGTGTCTCATTTCCGTTCTAAACTTAACTGGCTCCCTATTCGCCGGCGCAGGGACTTACATACTCTTACGCTCCTCTACTCCATCCTTTTCCTACCAACCACTCCACCATACCTCAAAACCTGTTTCTCTTTTCATTCCTCTTCTTCGCAGTGCACTTTGCGATCTGCAACTAACCTCTCTCTTGAAGTTCCACGGCACTCGACCGACTTCTTTTCCTATTCCTTTTCGGTTCACGCTGTTCGTTTGTGGAACTCTCTACCAGAGGATATCAGGAAGGCTCAAACTTTAAGGTCATTTAGAGATAAAGTTCGAAACTATCTCTCTTCCAATACTGCTGATTAATTATTTATACTTACTTGAATCTTTTATTTCTATTACTGCCTTATTATTTATATACTTTTAAATTACGTATATAATATTTTATGAATACATAAATATCTTAAATGCGCACCCACTCCCCTCTGTCCTTATATAAGTAATTATTTATTCTTTCACCCAAGGTTGCCTGGAAGAAATTGCTGTTTAGCAATAAGGCCGCCTTTTGTATACTCTTCTGTTTTGTGATTGTTTCTTTCTGTATTTCTTTTGTGTGCAAATAAAGCATTGATTGATTGATTGATTGATTGATTGATTTTTTTTATTGACTTAAAATGTTCATTGAATCAGTAGCAACACAACATACGTATTTATTTTCAAATATCTTTAATATTTTCAACAATATAGAGCATCAAACTTTTTAATTAGACAAGGTGAGCGCTATAGAAATGTGACGTCACATTTCTATAGCGCCATACTCTCGCCATAGTAAATTTCGTTTTAGAAAGAGATAGCTAGAGTCACAATTAAGTAGCTCATAATTCGCTTGTTATAATACAGATTAAATTTATTTTTTCACATTTGTTATTCAATAATGTTATATTTCTGAATGTCATAATTAAATATCTACATTTCAACAACAGTCAAATACCCAATTGTAGAGTTTTATAGAAAGATGTGTATGAATCGTGGACAAACTTTCAATGGCTTTCCGCTGTGGGAAAATGGGGAAGAGCCTGTTCTTATTCGAAGCTTTTATACGAAATTCGAATCAATTTTCATTTTCAAACCAGTGTTAGTGTAGAGAAAAAAGAGTACTTAGATGATCTGCAATATAGATTGTGCAGCGAACATGTTCGTATAAAAATAAATAAAGTGCCCATTTTTTCTACCAACGAATGTATTTCTTTGATGGGCAGTAAACCAAAAAATTTACTAACAAAAATGAAACTTTGTACTAATAAAAATGAAACTTTCATTAAACATAGAAGCTAAGTAAAGTTTTTAATTAAAGACAGCCTCGGCATCTACTTTTTTAGACTAAGAAGAATAATATTAGGAAGAGGTAAAGTTTGTTTGGGTGTTTGAAGTAAGTAATCTCCGGAATTACTGAACCGATTTTGAAAATTCCAACTGCGAATTTGACCATCTGCGAATTGCATCAAATACCACGACCTAAAGGCCACGTGGGTAACGCTAGGACTGCTAGGAGAGAGCAGCAAATGGGTTTTTATCATGGAGGAAATGTCAACTCCATTTTAGATACCTTTTACAGTAAAGATAACAGCAAAATAATATAAGATGAGAGGGTATTGCTAACTGTAGTATAACCACTAATTATACACACACACACAAAGAATGATTTACAGGATTATTCTACAGTTATAATTTTGTTAACCTGCGTCTCAAGGGTGATTGGCTGAAAATCAATGTTTTTGCCTCTGGGCAAAAACTTACAATGAGCCTTGGCCCAATTTGCTGCTGTACATACATACATACTTACAATTCTTTTGTTTCCCAAAATAGGTAGTTCCCTATTTTGTTTATTATTAAGTTTTCTGTGTCTCCCTCGCCTTGCCTTTTTTGTTTTTTATGTTTACCTTGTTTAAAATTGAATGTGTGTGAAATAATCAGCTAATAAGCGATCTATCTATCTAATCCACACAGATTATTAGCTTTTCTTAAATTGGGTTCTGAGAGAATCGGTTGAACCATACCAACATCTAAAGCATTTTTTTAATTAAAATCCTTCTATTCATAGGTAGCTCTCTCATTCCTATAAGCGATGCTGTAGATTTGGAAATGTTATCAATTCAAATTTCTTAGATTTTTAATTATATTTATACAATATATACAAGAATGTAACTTGAGTATTTAAAAAATAAAAACAAAAAAATATACTTATAAGGCTGCTGGTTTTTTTAATAACAATTTATTCTTTAAATTTAAGATGTATACAGGTGAACGCTTACGTCATTCGCATTCATTATCATAATTATATGTTATTATGAGTTAGACGTATTTATTTTGTCTTTGCGTATGTTACATTTATAAAGGGTGTCTCAATTGGAATATGTAGAGCTGAATGATTTGACTGTCAGTACTTGAATCACTGTGGTATGATTCGTTTACTGACTGGTTATAAAATATTATTTTGATGAATTTAATTTAATTTGTAATTTATTTAATCTAATTATTTTCTTTTAATTATAAATTTTTATATTGTAATTAATATTGCAAATGATCCCTGGTTGATGGAAATAAATTATATATTATCTTAACTTAATTTTGGTTTTTGACTTTTGGTTCATTGACTGCAAACGTCATTCTATAAGATTTTGACTTAAATTTCCGTTTTTTAAATAATCTTCATTATTTAAGAACTGCAACCCTCTTCCCCCTAATATTCTGAGACTATTGTCATTGCTGGTTGACCTGACGCACAGTTTTCATACAAACTTGCTCACTATAGTGTCTGATAGAATGGAAATTATATGCACTTACGCGATGATTTTTACGTCAAAAGAGAGGCATTCTAGCATTAAGTACATAATTTAAAATCGCGGAACTCCAGGTTTTTTTAATAAAATAAATATTCGAGAATATCCATTTAAATAAAAATTATCGCAAGTTCCGATTCCTTAGTGTCATTGTCATCCATTATTCCTTAGTGTCATTACCGATCTCTGCTAATGACATTAAGGAATAATGTAGAGTGCGCGCCAGATAAGTAATCTTTACCATATCCTTACACACAGCCTCCTTTGTAGAAGACAATAGAGAAGGCTGTGCCTTACAACAAAAAAAATATACTGTAACTAGCGCCAAAAACTCCAGTCGCGCACAGAGTTATCTGACATACACTCAAGCTTTCTATTTGTGAAAGAATTTTCAAAATTGGCACCTCAAACATTCAAAAAATCTTGTAATCTTTTTACAATTTTAATGTAAATCGCGTCTAATAGTACATTACAGCCGAGGACAGGTCGAGGATGGTTTGAAGCACGAGCCGCAGGCGAGGGCTTTAATCATTCGAGGCAATGTAATTTGCTTACCGTACAAGGCTTGTATAGTGCTTTTCGCAAGAAATGCAAGGAAATAAAAAAACTGTTTAACTTAACAAAATATATTAAAATTATATGACACATGTTCGGGCAATTTTTAAATGTAAATGTTATTGTTTTCCCGGGCACACTTTGTATAATCGCCCATAATAATATTATTTTAATGATGTATCATTAAAATAGGTAGGTACGCCAACAACACAGATTCCGAAAACGTATGCGCCTTTTTTCACTTTTCCATATCAGATCGTAGGCTTTCATATAATTATCTTTCTTTTGCTTTTGCTGGCAGTAAGTTTTCTGTTATTAATTTTGCTTCTGCTCTCAAATTTGGTGGAGTAGGTACATGCAATGTCTGTATCTGTTTCATTGTCAGAACTCATTTTGATAATTTATTACACAATATAAACTGTATTGATATCAAATCAACCGCTGAAAATCATTCCCGCCGTTTTTTTTAATATTGGCTTGTGAGGCCTTGTGGAACGGTCATACAGCCTATTGATACTTACTACTTGCTACTAAAATGCGCATATTCAGTACCCGCTTTTGGGCGGTAGATGGCGCTGTACATATTTCCCATACAAAATTACTCGTAGAGGATATTTTGTCTATGATAAATCTCATTTTGTTTTTTCGATAGATGTTCGTGCTAAGGGTACAGATCGATTGTGGTACAATACGATGTAATATACTCTGTGCGCACCGTATTAAAAAAAAATTACCTAATTATGATATATTATTTACCTATATAATAATAATAATAATGTGGCTGTATGGTGCAAATGTGTAATAAGAATTTTTGGTGGTATAGAGAAATTGGGGTACCCGTTAGAGAATTTGGGGGACCCGTTGGAATTTCACTGGAATCAACCCTAGTAAGTTGTTTTCGACTCGGCTAGCTCAAATTGCACTTAGGGTCGTAGGTAGGCGTAGCTCAGACATCTGGGGTTATAATTAACCTTGGGCGCCGTTGATATTAATTACAAATGCAAGTTACTAAAAGTATTAAACTTGTAAGCAGAAGTGCTAAAATATCTATGAATTTATTTAAAAAACCCTAGATCGAAACAAAGTGAATTCAATGAAAACTCTTATTTGATGCATTAATAAACATTTAATCGGTACTGATACAATTAGTACAAAACCAGTATAATGGTATTAATAGTAATAAAATAAATTATAGTTACTTAATCAGGATACGACACATAATTGTCGTTTTACTTAAAATGTTATACGGGTAACATCCCCTTACAAGTGGGATGACACCTCATCTAAGGGGACAGCCCAAGGCCCCGACGGACCCACTCACCGGCAAAGTGACCAGCTGCAGATGAACCAGTCGGAAACGGTCACCGGTCCAGCTAGGCACTCCCACAGGTAAATGAGACCCGTCGTGTCCGTGGTATATCCCATACAAATATATACATTACTGCTGGCCTTCGCTCCAGCTCAAGCATATAAAATCGGCAAGCGCTTGTTTAGGACACTACCCAACACATTCTTACTACTTATATATATATAAAGGTCTCTAAGTTGAGTTAAAATAAACTAGGCGTAATACATGAGGGACATAGATATATGAACACTGCCATACGAACATGAACCGGTTATCAATGGCTTCTATGTTAAACAGTTGGACAGCAGCATGGCTTAATAATACTTAAAGTTCCGCGGGTTACCTCACTGAGTCCCTGAGTTTTGCTGAATTGGCAAAACAGGTCAACAAATTTGGAACACCCATCCATCATCACATTCCGAACTAGCAAGCGGGTGGACCGTCAACCTCACACGGCGCACATAATATTCCACGTCACGGCCGTGGACAATTGGATTACCCTGCTACAGGTGGGGTATGGAGGCCCTAAAACAATCAAAAACATTTTGTCAGGATGAGCCGCCATTTTGTGATGAAGCTGCACGAACATGTGAAACGATCTTGTCATGAACTTACCTAAACGGGCATAATTTCGTGACGTTAATCACGCCATAAGGCCAGCGACATGGTTATCCATCCCGCGTGCAAACCTCGCACAAAGGCGCATTCACCTGAAAATCGAACAAAGTCACTATTTACATCCGACTCATAGAAAATCACTTCCAACCAACGTGACACACTTCTTAACTTCACATGTCGCTCACCTGAAGAACTCCATCGCGATAAAATTAATTACAGATCTCCGATCGCAATTCCATTTTGGAAGATCAAGCAAAGTGCCACACAAGCGATGACGAATCACTTTCGCCGGCGTGTTCCGTCTCACGACTCGTGCCAAAACATAAGTCCGTCGCTTCTAAAAAGACGAAATCTCTTTGGCAGAACGCAACAAAGATAAAACATTAAAACGAAATTGGCCATCAAATTAGCTATGATCAAGCTAATACAAAGATAACAAAAATACTTAACACATGAATTTATAGGCTCCGCATTTATTGAAATGGTTTCTAATAATAAAAGAAAATTAAAAGTTCGACCAGGCATCTCTGTTCTCGCCAGACGGAACTCTGGTCTGTGCGAATCAATGCAACTGTCAACCACCCGCCAAACGTCAACTGTCATTGTCACACGTCAGACAGCTATCAAGTGATGTTATGAAAACAAAACCAACCTCGTCATCATAATTCTAACTGAGAGATGATTAAATGGAGCTTAAAACCAATAAATACTGAAAGGATTCTTGTGACAATTAGTGCGTATAAACAAGAATCGCTAGGCGAACCTAGGCGAAAAGGTAAAACTTCCATTTACGAAAAATACGGTGTTACAGTACCGTCTTCGCTGGGAAAGAAAAATTTTATTCAAAATGAACATTTTGGATAAAATTTTTCGTCGAGAGGAACGACAAAATCTAACATTACCACATGCCCTAAACCAAACAAATCTTACTTCTATTTGTTGCCAGGCATCAGCCACCTCAGGACTCCAAAACTTGAATAACAAATTTTGAGTCTATCCAGGGGACATTAAATAACTCGCACGAGTTCATGCGAACAAAGGGGAGCACCATCTCGGCAACTACAATCCCATGAAGGAGAGAGCTCAACCCGAGCTCAACCCTAAACTGGTACCAAACACCTAGTTGGCCAAATAATAACAAAAAAAAATTTACTATAACGAAAGAAATCAATTCAATTTCCTGTTTATATATATTTCAGTCTCCTGAAACAATTACAGGTTTATTATAACAAAATATATATGCATTTAGCGCTGGCTAATTGCCTTTAATTTTAATTAAATTATATTAATCTATTTAATGGGATATTTAATTTGATACACCTTGTTAACATATTTCAGTTTTCAGAAATAGTAACAGGTTTAAATGAATTAATCAATGCAATTCTAAAAAAAATTGATCGTATTGGTAAATTGTATTTAATTTAATGTATATGTGTAATTCACCTAAACAACTAAATGTGGTGTATTACTAAGCGAGTAAGTAATTACTAAGGTGAGGAGTGGAACATCCATAAATCCTTTTAACACCTAAAACAATCAACAGCACACCATTACGACAATCTTAAGACTTGCGTAATACACATGTTACCATCCTTGGCATCCTTTGGGGTCTACCCAAATGCAGCAAGGCCTACGGATGCAACACAAAAACATTAAAACTAACAAAAGGAATGTTACCATCCTTGGCATCCTTTGGGGTCTACCCAAATGCAGCAAGGCCTACGGATGTAACACAAAAACATTAAAACTAACAAAAGGAATGTTACCATCCTTGGCATCCTTTGGGGTCTACCCAAATGCAGCAAGGCCTACGGATGTAACACAAAAGAAAAAAACAATAAAACTAACAGGCAGCTACTTAAGAACCTAATCATGCTTCTAACCTAAAAACACTGTACACAAGGTAACACAATGGCAGACTCAAGATCCATAAATACTCTGAAGATACTTCAAGCGCCTTCATTGTGACCCCGCACAACAACACCTCGGACGTCAAACGAACCAAGAGGCTTCCCATCCCTACTCTCCAAAGAAGTCACCACGTTACCCGATCGCATATCCCTCACACAATTTACAAATTTGGGAGGTAATTTAGCGGAAAAACATTCGGGTAAACCGAAGGCGTGATTATCAGGATGGACAGTAACAGCCTGGCCGTCAAAATGTCGATCCGAGTTAAAAGTCAAATCCAGTATTGTATCCGAGACACTATCAATTTCACAAGCCCTAACAGAATCAACAGAGGGACCACTCACTAAAACATCAGGGGCGAGGTTAAAAGACCTCCAAAAGTTGATTCCAAAATGGACCGGAAGAGTAATCTTCGGTTGAACATAAAACTTTATTATTTTAGTTTCATTATTAAAATCAATGGGAACATCCATATAATGTCGACAACAATACTCGGAGCCATTAGCAACTTTAATATAACGAGGTTTATTAAAAGCTCTCAATGGTATTCCGAGTTTAACCAAACGTTCATGGGCATTATTACCGAGCAAAGAGCAACCCGCACCACTATCAAGTAATCCACTGACGGGAACACCATAGACCTTAACAATAACAAATGGTCTATCGTCTCCCAAACTAGGCTCAAAAGGGGTCTCTCTGCTAATATTATTCAGAGAAACTAAACCACCTAGTTTATTTTGCCGTTTACAATCCGGACAATCAGTGGATTTAAAATCAGGCTTACCGCATTTAAAACATAATAGCGGCCGAGGAGCCTTACAAAAATAAGTGGGGTGCTCATTGTTTTTGCATATAAAACAGTATGAAGAGCCCTTAGAACTGGAGTTCTGAACAGACGAAACCGGAAGCTTCTTATCAAAATTATTATTATTCACTTCCGTATTATTAAATTTAGTCGTCGGTTTATAGACAAAATCCGGAGCAACAACAAGTTTATTAAAAGAAAGTTCTAAAAACCCTTCCCTCTGAATGTTACCCAATTCAATCCGTTTCCCTATTTCCTTCAGGTGGTCAATAGATCGGACGTCGACCAACAACAATTCGCGGTTGTACTCAGGCCGTATATTACGCAACACAATCTTTAGTTTCTCCGCGTCCGATAATTCAAAACTTAAACGCGACATCATTCCCAAAATGGTGGATAAAAATACTATTAAAGACTCGTGCTTAGCCTGAGTGCGTGACCTAATCTCCTCCAGAAGCCGATCATCAAAATCAGGAAGATCAAAATCGGATTTTGACGCCGAAACTAACTCGTCATAACAATGGAACTTGCACTTACTTGCTCGATACCAATAAAGAGCAGGGCCCTCGATCAAATCAGGAAACCCGGTGAACACATCCTCCTTAGGTATACTCCTAGCAACGCACAGCTCCTCCAATCTAGACAAGAAAGCACGAACACACGTAAAACCGTTAAATTTTAAATTGAGGGAACACAAATTATAAGATTCCTCCGGTTTATAAATCACCGTTCGACCATAAGAGCGGGGAGAGCTATCTTCAGTTTCAGATTCCGAAGAATCGCCATTTAATGTGATGTAATTAATAAGCTTCCCCTGTAACACAAAAAGTTCCTCCGGAGGATTAGCAATTCTAGAGATCCTCGAAAGAATATAATGAGCGCGTCCATTAAGGCGTGAACATGTAGCATCCGTAATATCATCATCACTAAAGGAATGAATAAGCAAATGAGCCTTAAACTTGAGAATCGAAACTTCCGAATCTTCACCGTCAAGAGAAACCGCCGTAGAAGGAATTCTCAAAGTACCCCTACGTACTAATTTCCAGGTATTTCTCAAAAGTTTCCGCAAATGATCCACACTGCTATTCTCATCAAAAGAGACTCTAAATATTGATAACTCGTGTTCAAGTTCATCCTTTAGCAAGAAATTAACGTTACAATTAAGTTCAGCCATATTGGCTACAAATTAATTAATTAACATAAATTAAAAATTGTTAAAATACTCAAAATACCTAAATGGACCTTAAGTATAGATAACTCATGATAAAGTTTCTCTTTAATCAAAGAATTACCGTTACAATAATATTCAGTCATTATGGCTGAAAATTAATTAATTAAAATAATTTAAAATTATCAAAATAAATGCACCGAGCATTGAATTCACTTTTCTGAGCCCCACGTTGGGCGCCACTGTAATAAGAATTTTTGGTGGTATAGAGAAATTGGGGTACCCGTTAGAGAATTTGGGGGACCCGTTGGAATTTCACTGGAATCAACCCTAGTAAGTTGTTTTCGACTCGGCTAGCTCAAATTGCACTTAGGGTCGTAGGTAGGCGTAGCTCAGACATCTGGGGTTATAATTAACCTTGGGCGCCGTTGATATTAATTACAAATGCAAGTTACTAAAAGTATTAAACTTGTAAGCAGAAGTGCTAAAATATCTATGAATTTATTTAAAAAACCCTAGATCGAAACAAAGTGAATTCAATGAAAACTCTTATTTGATGCATTAATAAACATTTAATCGGTACTGATACAATTAGTACAAAACCAGTATAATGGTATTAATAGTAATAAAATAAATTATAGTTACTTAATCAGGATACGACACATAATTGTCGTTTTACTTAAAATGTTATACGGGTAACATCCCCTTACAAGTGGGATGACACCTCATCTAAGGGGACAGCCCAAGGCCCCGACGGACCCACTCACCGGCAAAGTGACCAGCTGCAGATGAACCAGTCGGAAACGGTCACCGGTCCAGCTAGGCACTCCCACAGGTAAATGAGACCCGTCGTGTCCGTGGTATATCCCATACAAATATATACATTACTGCTGGCCTTCGCTCCAGCTCAAGCATATAAAATCGGCAAGCGCTTGTTTAGGACACTACCCAACACATTCTTACTACTTATATATATATAAAGGTCTCTAAGTTGAGTTAAAATAAACTAGGCGTAATACATGAGGGACATAGATATATGAACACTGCCATACGAACATGAACCGGTTATCAATGGCTTCTATGTTAAACAGTTGGACAGCAGCATGGCTTAATAATACTTAAAGTTCCGCGGGTTACCTCACTGAGTCCCTGAGTTTTGCTGAATTGGCAAAACAGGTCAACAAATTTGGAACACCCATCCATCATCACATTCCGAACTAGCAAGCGGGTGGACCGTCAACCTCACACGGCGCACATAATATTCCACGTCACGGCCGTGGACAATTGGATTACCCTGCTACAGGTGGGGTATGGAGGCCCTAAAACAATCAAAAACATTTTGTCAGGATGAGCCGCCATTTTGTGATGAAGCGGCACGAACATGTGAAACGATCTTGTCATAAACTTACCTAAACGGGCATAATTTCGTGACGTTAATCACGCCATAAGGCCAGCGACATGGTTATCCATCCCGCGTGCAAACCTCGCACAAAGGCGCATTCACCTGAAAATCGAACAAAGTCACTATTTACATCCGACTCATAGAAAATCACTTCCAACCAACGTGACACACTTCTTAACTTCACATGTCGCTCACCTGAAGAACTCCATCGCGATAAAATTAATTACAGATCTCCGATCGTAATTCCATTTTGGAAGATCAAGCAAAGTGCCACACAAGCGATGACGAATCACTTTCGCCGGCGTGTTCCGTCTCACGACTCGTGCCAAAACACAAGTCCGTCGCTCCTAAAAAGACGAAATCTCTTTGGCAGAACGCAACAAAGATAAAACATTAAAACGAAATTGGCCATCAAATTAGCTATGATCAAGCTAATACAAAGATAACAAAAATATTTAACACATGAATTTATAGGCTCCGCATTTATTGAAATGGTTTCTAATAATAAAAGAAAATTAAAAGTTCGACCAGGCATCTCTGTTCTCGCCAGACGGAACTCTGGTCTGTGCGAATCAATGCAACTGTCAACCGCCCGCCAAACGTCAACTGTCATTGTCACACGTCAGACAGCTATCAAGTGATGTTATAAAAACAAAACCAACCTCGTCATCATAATTCTAACTGAGAGATGATTAAAATGGAGCTTAAAACCAATAAATACTGAAAGGATTCTTGTGACAATTAGTGCGTATAAACAAGAATCGCTAGGCGAACCTAGGCGAAAAGGTAAAACTTCCATTTACGAAAAATACGGTGTTACAAATGTCCCTTTGCTTTTTCTGTTTATATACACAGGAATAACGAAAGTTGGTAGTACCATTTACTGCACTGATTTTAGTGCAGTAAGTAAGTACTGAAATTCATTACTGCAGTGATTTTAGAATTTAGAATGTTTACCTCGGAAAAGTGCCACGTACTGCATTCTTTTCTCAAATATAATATGAACATTTCAGATCATAAGTGTGAAAAATACATTTATATTATTTACATTTCATACAGCAAAGGGACATTTGCACCATACAGCCACATTATTATTATTATTATATAGGTACTTAATTATTATATCCAAATTAGTTAACTTTATTTTTACATACGGTGCGCACAGAGTATTATTATTACTTCGTAGTGTACCACAAGCGCTATGTACCCTTAGCACGAACAGCAGTCGAAAAACAAAATGAGATTTGTCATAGACAAAATATCCTTTACGAGTAATTTTGTATGGGAAATATGTACCGCCATCTACCGCCCAGAAGCGAGTATTGAAGTTGCGCATTTTAGTAGCAAGTAGTAAGTATCAATATTATAGGTTGTATGACCGTTCCACATGGCCTCACAAGCCAATATATAAAAAAACCGTCGGGAATGATTTTCAGCGGTTGATTTGATATCAATACAGTTTAACTTGTGTAATAAATTATCAAAATGAGTTCTGCCAATGAAACTACTGACATTGTATGTACCTACTCCACCAAATTTGAGAGCAGAAGCAAAATTAATAACAGAAAACTTACTGCCAGCAAAATCAAAAGAAAGATATATGAAAACCTACGATCTGATTTGGAAAAGTGAAAAAAGGCGCATACGTTTTCGGAATCTGTGTTGTTGGCATACCTACCTATTTTATGGGCGATTTATACATAAGTGTGCCCGGGAAAACAATAACATTTACATTTAATAATTGACCGAACGAAATATTATTTAGTTAAACAGTTTTTTTATTTCCTCGCATTTCTTGTGAAAAGCACTATACAAGCCTTGTACGGTAAGCAAATTACATTGCCTCGAATGATTAAGGCCCTCGCCTGTGTATTATTACGTAATTCGTAAAATACATATATAATAATATTATTTCAAATAACTTTGTTTTTAACATCTAGTATCATCTTAAATGTCACGGCAGAGTCCTATTTATATTAATTCCAATATCATGTGTATGTCGAGGTGAAGGTCTTGTTATTATTTTCTACTCAACACGATGCTCCTAGTGTTTCTATCATAATAATATTACAAAGTTCAAGAGTAGTCAGAGCAAAAATATTGATACAAACTGATAATTATCAAGCTAGTCAACACTCAGAGCGAGTGATAGCAAACATTTTTAAGAAAATTGCAACGATGAGTGTGTGGACACATACCTAATTGTTTTGTCATATTTTATTATGAGCACGTTTTAAATTTTGCGTGTGCGTGTAAAGTGTTGAAACAAAGAAAAAAAACCCTTAAAAATCCACAACGGTGTAGCCTTCAGCACACCTAATGTTAGGTGACGATAAGGCTGACGGAAGCGCATTACTCCCGGTACCCTCAATTACTGAGGAACTGCTATCTTATCTCTAACTGCCGGAACACAACAATGCTGAAAACATCATTGTTATGGCGTCAGACTTAGACTAGATGGTGGCAGCTAGCCAGGCGGACTTTGAACAAGCCCTGCAACCAAACAAACCGAATGCAGTACCCCCATAGGGAATCGAAACCAGGACCTCTGGGTATGATACCGGTGATATGTTGTACTACAAGACCACAGAGGCGGTTAAAATAAAACAAATATTAGAAATGAAAAAAAAATGAAATTTGCATGCATAAAAGTAAAAATATGTAGGTACCTAATAAGTCTTTTTTTAAAAAAGAAAAATACAAGGTTTTTATCAACAGTAAATTGTATGATTACCAGTGATCGGATAATCGGATGCATATTTACCTAAAGTTAATATTTGACTAACTAACTATGGAAGCGACTTCTTAAAATGTGTTTTTTAAATATAAATCCCGGGATTCCAGAAAATTCGGGAATGCAAAGCTAGTCGGTAACATGGTGTTAAAACGAAGCCTTTAGCATGTGGTATTTATTTTTATAAATTCCGGGATTCCGGGTTTACTTACACAACTATTTACTTGAAGTTTAGTTAAGTTCCCAATGCGATTTATGAGTATGTAGAGTGTTAGAGGAAGAGTAGTGAGTGTTAGTTTAAATAAAACAATAAGTACTTACAATAATACTTTATGGGTCTATATACCCTTTTCGGGTCGCTACTTGCACACAAGCAGGTATATGTATAATTTGCCGTCTCACTCGCATTCATTAAGAAATACCATAGCCTTCTCTATTGTTTGCACAGACGTATCCGTACTACAGTTGCAGTCGGGAATAATTCCGAATCTTTCCCGTGGAATACTTACGAAATATTCCGAAGTATTACGAAACATTCGGAATATTTCGATCGTCGAAAAATACGAGAGTAGGTAATGATAAAAAGGCAGCAATCGGTAAAAATCAGTAGAAAGCAGTTGACACTTATTTTGAAACACCTTCCTAGCTAGAAAAAAGTCAATCATAGTAAAAGTAAGTATGGATGGATAGATATCTTACTATCTAGGTAGGTAAGTACCTCTTAAATAAAATTTCTGTAGATGTTTTAAGTGTTGAAGAAAGTAGGTACCTCCCTACGTACGGTAGGTACGTATTATTTTAGCAAAATGAGTCACACCAACGATTTTTGTTATCAGCATATCTAAAAAATATGTAACTCGAGAAAAAAGAATCTGTTTTTATTTTTTTCCTATCTTCAAAAATGACTGAGATGTTAAACGTTAAAGTACGGCCTCCGTGGAAAATTCGGGTGAACCAATGGCATTAACGTGTGACGTCACGTCGCACTTCCGTATATACCTACATAGAATCCTTTGACTATATAGTTGCGCTCTCACGGTTTCGTAATAAATTTATTTATTTTTCTTATAGTCGATCAATAAAATGGTTAAAAAAATTTTGTATTGAGCCCATATGAAGAAACACCTTCAAAAAACCCGTCTGCGTTGCAATATGCAGCGTTATATATATTAGGTACTTAATACAAATTTTAAGTAAGAGAATTCTTGGAAGCAGGCGGGATCCATGATATTTTTATAGATTTTATACGCAAATGGATCCCGCTTGCTTCCGAGAATTCTCTTACTTAAAATTTGTATTAAGTACCTAATATATATAACGCTGCATACAATTTACTAGTAAGAACTAAGAACATATTCAATCCACAATCGATCTTTTTTGCTTGTTTTTTTCTTTTTAGTTTATTGCAACGCAGACGGGTTTTTTTAGTTTTTTAAATTCGTTTTTTTTTATTTTTATCTTTTTAGTTAAATGTTCTATGTACATGAGCAAGACCTCGCAGACGTGTCAATTCTTGTAGGGAGTTTTGGTCGTTAACTTCACGAAAAACCAAAATTCTAAACAACTCCTATTATTATCGCCTCCTAACAAATAAACCAAAGAAAATAAAACTTCTAAACCAAAAATCTAACTAAACAACTCCTATCCTATTATAATAATATTACTATTATATTATAATAAACCAAAGAAAGAAAATAAAACTTCTTGACTAACTTAACTATCAAATCAATGAAAGAAAACGATTTCGTTAAAATTCGACGAACAATTTTTTTAAAATTAATTAAAAATCACGTCATATTATTCTACCTAAAACAGATATTTTATTTTAACATCGCAATTCGCTATCATTATTGTACCTCAACAATTCAAGTTATTTCAATTTTTAAATACACTCACTTTAAAAAATGGGACTACAGTCCCATCCCAAGGATCACTTTGATTGAAACCAACTTTTTTGGGTACTGTAGTACCCAGACTACCCAGAGGTCAATCGACGGGGAAAAAAATCTGTATATTTATTAGACAATGGGAAATGTATCTAACTTTCAGTATTTTATTTTTGCCAAACGTTAGCGCGTTTTAATCGACTATCAGCGCCATCTAGCTGTGACCAAAGAAAAAAATATCTATATAAAATTCAAAAAGAGAGATTTTAACATAAATACCTTGGTGGACTCCAAAGCATCTCAACACTTCAGGGACGTGTGCAGATATTTTGATTTAAGCATACATATAAATGAACCTACTAGGGGTAATAACTGCATTGACAACATTTTAAGTAACATAAAATTAGCTTCTGGTGTGACCTTGCCTCTGCATTTGTCCGATCACGATACCGCGCAAATGATTTCGTTTCCAATAAAAGAAAATAAGAGTGACAGATACTGGTTCACTTACAGGAGAGATTATAGCAATGAAAACCTACTGAAGTTTCGTGGGTATATCCGGGCTTTATCGTTTTCCGATGTATACAGTGAAACAAAGATAAATGTAGCATTTGATAAGTTCCATGAAATTTTTTGCATGCTATATGAGTCTTGTTTTCCAAAACTAAAAATTAAAATTAAAAGTATGCAGCCAAAACCGAAATGGATCTCAAGGGGCTTAAAAATTGGCTCAAAAGTAAAAAGAATGCTTCGTTTTAAATTTTATAAACGAAGAACCAGTTACAATAAACAAGCTTATATGAGATACTCAAAAATATTAGGAAAATGTATAACAACTGCACAAAAAAATTACAACAACAAGTATCTTCAGCATAGCCAGAATATTTGTAAAGCGTCTTGGAAATTAATTAAAGACGAAACCGAAACGCAAATCCCACAATCGTTTATTTCGAGCATAAAACATGAAAATAATGAAATTGTTAAAGGACATAAAATAGCAGAAATATTTAATGACTACTACATAAATTTGACTGGCAATAGCTACGTGTATGACAAAACTAAAAAAAGGAAAATATTATCCACAATTGACTCTGTATCAAACTCATTGTTTCTTGAACCGGTAACGATAGTAGAGACAATTAATATCATTCAATCATTAAAAAATTCAAATTCTTGTGGATATGATGAAATAACAACAAAGGTATTGAAATTCTGTAAATGTGAGATAGCACAGGTCCTTACCTTTTTAATAAACCTGTCCTTTGACAATGGTTGTTTCCCTGATGCTCTCAAATACTCTATTGTAAAACCTATTTATAAAAATAAAGATAAATCCGAAGTTGAAAACTATCGGCCAATCACATTAATATCAATTTTTGCTAAAATATTCGAGAAGACCATGCAAAAGAGATTGCTAAACTTTTATAAAAAATTTAATGTCTTGAGTCCGGAACAATTTGGCTTTCAGAAAGGTATGTCGACTACTCTTGCATGCTTTAACCTAATTCATAATGTTATTTTAGGTCTTGATAAAAAACAGCATACTACTGTTCTCTTTTTCGATATGTCCAAGGCGTTTGATTTTGTAGTGCACGAAGTATTACTGGACAAACTAGAAAAGTACGGAATTCGAGGACGTTGTCTTACTTGGATAAAGACCTACTTAGACAATAGACAGCAATGCGTAGAGGTACATAGTATGAGCGACGCTAATGTAGCTATAGCAGATCGCTCGACCTATAAAATCAACAAATTTGGGGTACCTCAGGGCAGCGTGTTGGGCCCTATTTTATTTTTGATATACATCAATGACTTGCCAAAAGTGACTAATAACCAATGTATAATGTTTGCTGATGACATTTCTATTATTGTTAAATCAAATTATACTGACGACTTAGAGAGTAACGAAAACGACATAAATGTGACAGTTAATAATATAATTAAATATCTTAATGCTAATAATTTGAATGTTAATTTAGGTAAGACCAATTTTGTTAATTTTAATATAAGAGGACGCTCAGTAAAAGATGTAAATGTATGTTTTAATGACAAAATCATTGCAAGAAAGGACAATGTCACATTCGTAGGAATAGAATTAAATGAAAGTTTAAACTTTGTTACTCATGTGCATAAGATATGCAATAAAATCAATAGGTTTGTCTATGTCTTAAGGCGACTAACAAAGAAAACCTCTCTCAATGTGACCTTGTCGGCTTATCATGGTTATGTCGCTTCAAATATAGTTTATGGGTTAGTATAGTGGGGAAATGGAACTGACGTTCACAAAGTATTCGTTGCACAAAAAAAGTGCATACGAGCTATATGTGCCAAAGGCCCTTTTGAATCTTGCAGACCGTTGTTTGTTAAACTGGGATTGCTAACAGTTCCTTGTATGTACATTTTAGAAGCCTTTAAATTTGTTAACCAGCATTCCGAATTTTTTAAGCGTGCTAAGGATACATATCCTCGAAGTACCAGAGACAAGGATAGACTTGTATTGGACTTTCGCCCAAACACTTCGCTGTACCAAAACAGTTGCCATGCAATGTGCATCAAAATATATAACAAAATCCCAAAGGAGTTTAAGTGTGGGCCCTCGAAACTAATGACTAAGAAACTGCGCAAGTGGCTTACAGAAAAGTGTTTTTACAGTGTAAGGGAGTTTTTGACTAATTAATGATAATACTAATGATATGACATGATAGATATGATAATAATAATGACGCTATATGACAATGCTATGATAATGATAATGACATAATATGATAATGATAAAAGTATATGATATGAAGTGATATGAAGTCAAATAAGTAAAATATTAGGAATATTATTGTTTAAAACGAATATTTTTGCATGTTAATTTATTGTTAACTGAATAGAGAACTTTAATGTACCTATATTATTAACACCATATGTACCTATTCTTAGCAAATAAAAGAATTTGATTTGATTTGATTTGAAAAATAAATGTTGATAAGCGCAAAACTCGAGAACGGTAAGGCCAATTCGGCTAATTTTTTTTTCATATGTTCTATAAAGCACGCGGGAAGGTTTTTTATGAAGAAACTGCGTGAAAAATAGTAAAACAACACTTTTTATTTTTCCCATAAAAACAATTAGCACTTATTAGTCGAAATTAGTTCAAAACATATCACTTATTTATATTTTCGTCATCGTCTTTGTAACCTCCTCATTTTGATACCCCACTCGATGGGATTAAAAAATATTTTTTTTTACAATGCACAGAATATATCGCCTAAAAGCCGCCATTTTGTTTTTTTGATAATTTTGATGTCCCATTGTCACTCGGCCCGTTAAGACGAATCTGACGACGTATCATTTATTAAAATCGGTTCATCCGTTTAGAAGTTACGAGGGAACATAGAAACGGACACACATACATACAGGTCAAATACATAACCCTTTTTTGGCTTCGCCGCAGACGGGTAATAATGTTTTATTTTCGTGAATAATAAATTAAATCAACTTTCGTAATGGCGGGCGGTATTCTGTCAAAATGTACTTACAACCTTAACTGACTTGGTGGTTAAATATGCACCCTAAAAACTGACAGCCATTTCTATAATTTTGTACTGCTAGTGGCGCCTCCACCACTGGGTCATATAAGTTTGTGGGATAAATGTCTTTCGGTATTGACAGTAGGTGACAGTTTTAGAGTGCGCCGGTGCGCGGTCGAAATCGAATACTAATCATTTACCATAACCTTAGAACGAAGAAAATGTACTGTAACTAGCGTCAAAAACGTACGAGTTGCGCGCAGATTGCGCACAGATGGACTCTATGTAGGTACAGTAAGACGGAAATCACCTGTAACAGCCGCAGTCGGAGATGTCAGTGCGACATGACGTCATCGCAATAGCGCGCAAGGAAAGCAAATTTACAAAAGCTGGTGAAACTTTACAACGCTGTAACTTTGGAAATCCTGGCCAGATTTCGATGAAACAAAAATTATTAGTACTTGCACGAGTACGCACATTAAATGCAGTAATTTTTATAGTCATATTTTGTTGTGTTGGTGTGACTCATTTTTAATGTTCTTGAATTGCTTGAAACTGATGAAAACATATTTTTAATCTATGATATTATTAAGGTAAGCCGATGAGAATCGGCTTGTACCTATGTACCCTTCGCTACGCCACTGCTAGGTAGGTACAAACCTCGGCACCGAGAAGCCGTCTTCTATTAGAGTAGCAAATGTAGAGGCTTAACATCACTTCACTATCACTAGGTAGGTAGGTACATAGTATAAAATAAAGTCTCTCTATGCATCTGTCTGTCTGTTTCAAAGCTTTCTTCTTTTAAAACACGCAACGGATTTTGATGCAGCTTTCACTGTCATTTAGAAATTTTAATTCCAGCGGTATATAAATACATACAAAACATTCTAATTACTTACGTATTTATGTACTTTATAGAGAAAATTACATGTTTTTTGGTGAAGCCGTAAAAAGTAGATTTTTCGAGCGCTTACATTGCGAACGCTGAACCTTGCATGATGAAGATGCATCAAAATAATTTACTACGGAATTGTATATCATTAAAAGGCCAACAAAAAAGTCCGCAACAGCGTCATATGTCTATCTCCTAAGGTTTTTTATCTTTAAGTAATTTAAAAATATTACTTTATTTGCGAAGCTAATTTCTCCTATAATCGGTATTAATCCTTATCCAAATAAGTTACCTTGGCCATTTAATGTAGGTAGGTAAATCAATCTTTAGAAGTTATCACATTTAAAATTACTGTAACTGTCGAAACACCAACAAATTGTTCAAACGAAGCCGGGCCGGGTCGCTAGTACCTAATATTATTACTTACGCTAAATAACAACCAATTCAACATCAATCCATCAGTGAGCAAATAAATACTTCGTTTTTAAAGAAACAACGTTTACTTTATAAATTTTAATCGTAAATCGAAATATTGCGAATTATTCCGAAACATTATGAATCTTTCTCGGCGGGGACGGGGCGTGGGCGAAAACTTCTCCGGGGGGCCCGCCCGCCACTCCCCGCCCCGCTGCGCGCCCCGCCCGCCGCGCCGAGCGCCACTACACTAGACTAGAATTTAGTCTGGCTCACTCATCTGTCTGTAGCGCCCGCCGCGGCTTGTGGCCGCGGCGCGCACGAGTTGTTCGTTCGTTCGTCCGTCGGTCGGTCGGGTCGGATGGGCGGGACTCGGGCATACGATATTTTCTAGCAAGATTGACCTAAGATAAAAAGAATTGTCAATATTTTTAATCAAATCTATTTTGAAAAATTCTGATGGAAAGAAACTTTCTGAGAAGTATTCCGTAATTATTCCGAATCTTTCAGAAGTTTTGCAACTGTAATCCGTACGCGTCAGAGTGAGACACGAGTACAGTTGCAAAACTTCTGAAGTATTCGGAATAATTACGTAATACTTCTCATAAAGTTTCTTTCCATCAGAATTTTTAAAATAAATTTGTTTGAAAATATTGGCATTTTTTTTATCAAAATATTATTATTTATTTTATTAAAATATCGTGCCCGAGTCCGGCGGGCGACGACGACGACGGACGAACGAACAACTCGTGCGCGGCGCGTGGCGCCAGCCCGCCACAGACAGCAGAACTAGTGGCGCATGGCGGGCGGCGCCCGCGGCGCGCGCGGCGCGCAGGGCGGGCGGGCGAGAATAGCGGGGCGGGGAGTGGGAGGCGATGCCCCCCGGGGAATTATTCGCCCGCTCCCATTCCCCGCAGAGAAGTATTCATAATGTTTCGCAATAATTCGCGGTCTAAGAAAAAATTTCAATTTCGATAAAAATAAACGTGAGCGTTGTTTTTAAAAACGAAGTGCTTACCTACCTATTTGCTCAGTGATGGATTGATGGTGAATTGGTTGTTATTATTAGTGTAGCGTAATTAGCGTAAGTAAAATTTGAATGTTTATTTTATTCCTTACCTATGTAAGGCGACATTAACAACAAAAGTAGGTACTTACAGCATAACACTAAAATTAATTTTTATACTTACTTGTTATTACTTAGGTACTAGCGACCCAGCCCGGCTTCGTTTGAACAATTTGTGGGTGCTTCAAATCTGTGATAACTTCTAAAGTGTTCATTTAAATGAAATACGGTATTTAAAGGATAATTTTGATCTACCTACATTAAATGGCCAAGGTAATTTATATAGGTACTTATTTGGATAAGGATTAATACTGATTAGGAGAAATTAGCTTTGCAAATAAAGTAATATTTTTAAATAACTTAATAAATATAAAAATTACTGTGAGTCAACCTATAGAAATAAGGCGACTTCGGGTCTTTTTGTAGGCCTCTTTATGATATACAATGCCGTAGTAAATTATTTTGATGTAGGTATCTCATACGGTTAAGGGTGGTATTCCACTTATCAAAGATCTTTGTCCAAGAAATTGGACATCGAATGTATGAAATTGGACGTCAAAGTCGTCCAATAGGCGTCCAATTTCTTGGATCCAATGCATATTGGACAAAGATCTTTGATAAATAGAATACCACTTAGCCAGCAGCGTTCGCAATGTAAGCGCTCGAAAAATCGTTTATTGACGGCTTCATCAAAAAAACATGTAATTTTTCTCTATTATATAAATACGTAGGTAATTAGAATGTTTTGTATGCAGGTATTTATTTATAAACCTTCTAGAATAAATTTTCTAAATAACAGTGACAGCTGCGTCGAAATCCGATGCGTGGTTTAAAAGAAGTAAGGTTCGAAACAGACAGACAGAGGCGGAGAGCGACTTTGTTTTATACTATGTACCTACTTACCTACCTAGTGATAGTGAAGTGATGACCTAAGCCTCGGCACGGCACTTGTATTGCTAGGTACTACCACTTATATTGTGGTTCGACGGCTATGCCGATGACGGCTATACTCCATGCCGAGTTTTATACTTACCTAGCAGTGGCGAAACGAAAGGGTACATACCTACAAGCCGATTCTAATCGGCTTACCTTAATATCATAGTTTAAAAATATGTTTTCATCCGTTTCAAGCAATTCAAGAACATTGAAAATTCGCTAAAATAATAGGTACTTAGGTAGGGTATATGTGCCTACTCAAGTACCTACTTCTACACTTAAAACTTACACAGAAATTTTACTTAAGAGGTACCTAGATAGTAAGATATCCATCCATACTTCTTTTACTATGATTGACTATTTTTCTTGCTAGGTAGGTATTTAAAAATAAGTGTCAACTGCTTTCTACTGCTTTTTTACCGATTGCTGCTTTTTTATCGTTACCTAATCCCGTATTTTACGACAATCGAAATATTCCGAATATTTCGTAATACTTCAGAATATTTCGTAAGTATTCCACGGGAATTATTCGGAATGTTTCCCGACAGCAACTGTAGACACGAGACACGCCGTGCTTCCGCCCGCACACCAACCCCGGGCAGGCCCCAGTCAGGGCGTTTGTGCACTACACTGAATTTTACCGATCCGGAAAAAAACGGATGCTTGTATTTTAATAATTAATCTTTTATAATAGTAAGAATTTATTTATTTCGTGTAGTTTCATTGTTTCAAACCCTAAACTCACTGTAGTGCACAAACGCCCTCACTCGCTAAAGGTCACGCGCTATGTGCCTACCGCTAAGTAGCTCGTAACCGAGCCGATCAGCAATTGGGCTGTCGCATGCGTTTCCCGCACAAAACGCTGCGATACAATTTTATTACGTACCTAAGTATATAATTATTAAAGATAAAATCTTGACTAACGTAACGATACGATGGTTCATTATTGTAAATAGTTAACACGATTCAGAATATTTTCGCTAGTAAAATTTAATAACCGTGAGTTCAAAGATGGAATAAAAAATATAAGTAGATCATTTTATAAAATTAAAGCACATTTAATTCACTCCATTGCATTATTCATAAATAGTAAAGTTTATTTCACTTCAGCCATTTTGTTTAATTTATGTTCTTTGTACAACCTTGACGATTTCGCTCGATGACGTACTCTCGCGAAGTACGCGGAAATCTCGGCTCTTGGAGCGCGTCCGTAGAATATGTGTCTTCTTGCAGCGGTTCTGCAGCGGTTTTTGTAGGCTAATATAGCGTAGGTATTTTAGCTTTTGTATAGATAGAGGGATTTATCTTTTACGTAGTAACTATTTTCTAATCTTACCCCGGGCGCACCTGTATTCGTCTACTGCGCAGCATTCCGCGCGAACTTCAGGACCGTCAAGTTATTTTGCGCGTACTGCACAAGCCGAGCTATGGAAATCTAGCAACGTTGCACGTGAATTGTCCATTTCTATTGACAACGCCAATGACAATACGACAAATTTAAAAACAAGAGAAAGCCTACAATACTTACGAATGCCTGACAGCCACTGAAAAGATTCCAACTTTTTATATGGAGCCTGGCATAGGTACCTAAAGTTCCAAGTACCTTACCTACCTAAAAATGACAAGTTTTAATATACTAAGTTTTATTATACACATTCAAAGTGAAATATTTCAAAAAGTACATCATTTACGACTTTTTGTCAAAGATTATTTGTTGTTTAAAAATGTTTTCTCTGTTGATTGGTGTATGTTTCATAGGTGTACACCAAAATATGACGTTTAGGTAACATACGTACTTGCAACTTTAAGTATGCCAATGAGTTACGTTCGTGGTAGGAGGCAGTGAAGTTACATAGATACTGTGTTTCCTAAACATTCAACTTACTTAGTCCTTTAATACGATAGGTAGGTACAGGTACTACTGTTAGTTGATCGCGGGATTTTATTGGTGATGCTGTTTTACTTTAATAATCAAGAACTTGAATGGTTTTTCTTTATAATTTCTTATTTATTATTCGTTTGAGATATGTTTCGAAACATGAAAAAGTATGTGAAGAAATGTAAAATTATAAAGGAGTTATTATTATTTTTAGATATATTTTTGATACAAAAGTGCATTCCATTTTAGCCAACATCTGAATATATGTACTTAAATACCAGATTTGATTCTATATAACCAAAACACTATATTTGTCAATTCCGAAATCCCGGGATTTTTCGATACAAAAGTGCATTCCATAACAGCCAACACCTCAACTTTAGGTAAATATGCATCCGATTATCCGATCTCTAATGATTACACAATAATATAGCAAATATAAAAAAAACTAATTACACAATATATAATACTTACTATAATAATACATAATATCTCCGTGTTTATTTCCTCTCGCGGGCCAGCTGGTAGATATTCCAATGTGGAATAAGTTGTGCCCTTGTACATTTCTTCTCTGTATATGTTTTTCTATTAAAACCTTTGTGTGTACAGAAATATTAAATAAATAAAATAAATAAATAAATATATTGCAAATATTTTACTAAAAAGTGCATATACAGGCTGTTTGTTTAAAGATGGGACATACTTCGGGGGGTGAAAGTACCCATCAATACAAGCAACTTTTACTATGGGACTAAGTGCCATATCGCGAAAAAATTAATCGGCTGTTTCATACAAAAGTGCAATACCGAATGGGCCAAAATGTATGGAACAGCAGATTTTTTTTCACAATGTGGCATTTGGTCCCAAAGTAAAAGTTGTTTGTATTGATGGGTACTTTCACCCCTTGAAGTAGGTCCCATCTTTAAACATACAGCCTGTATATGCACTTTTTAGTAAAATATTTGCAATAGGTATATTGTGTAATTAGTTGTTTTTTTCTTAATATTTGCTATAATATTATTGTGTAATTATACAAATTTACTGAACATAATTATGTTTGTATACACATTTTTCAGTCTTGCACAATGAAACAAAGTACAATCTTGAACAGAAGTCTTTAAAGGTTAGACTTTGCACTATTTTACTGTTCACCCATACCGTTACAGACCGGAGACACGCTAAGCTACCGTAAAATCAAACTTATTCAAAAACTTATGTTAACTTACTGAATTGCAAATATGAGTGTGTGTTTCAAACTTTTTAACAGCTTGCTTTAAGAGCAATTTTAGTGTCGTGAAACGTATGAATATAAACTGCAATAATTCTTTACTCATAAACTTTCGATACCTTTAGGGAATGCATGCTTTTACGTAATTTTGAGAAAGTTTCTTTTTGCATCGTTTGTTTAAACCGGTCGTTACTTTGTTTGCCTCGTTATTCAATTAACCATAATACTTTCGAAAATAAGCAATTTCATCCTCATTTGTAATTAACCGCCTCTGTCGTTTAGTGGTACAAACCGCCGGTATCAGATCCAGAGGTCCCGGATTCGATTCCCAGTGGGGGTACATACGTATACGGTTTGGTTGGTGGTAGGGCTTGTTCAAAGTCCGCCTGGCTAGCTACCACCATCTTATCTAAGTCTGACGCCACAACAACGATGTTTTCAGCATTTGTGTTCCGGCAGTTACAGATAAGTTGTCAGTTTCTCAGTAATTGAGGATTCCGGGAGTAGTGCGCTTCTAACTTCAGCCTTATCACCATTTAACATCAGGTGTGAAGAAAGTAAAGTGCTACTCCGATGTGAATTAAATTTTACTTTAAAATTTGGTTTGGCAGTGGCAATTGTTCGCAAGGACGATTATTTATTTATCACCACTTTTATAATTTTAAACATTTTGTTTCATTTACATTGCAGTTCTGTAGGTTAAGAAAAAAAATTAAAACCAATACCACTCAGACCCAATTATAGCCCTTAATAGTACTTACCCAGATCTCGTCCAAAATGTGATCTGTTTTTACTTGTATGAAGTTTTTTACAATTTTTTTGTTTAAATTTTATATAATAAGAACCTATTAATTTACAAAGTACGTAGTGCAGAGCATCACTCATTAGTGATGCTATTATATTAGCGATACAATAATAGTGCATCATATGCACTATTGTTTGCTATAAAAAGACGATTAAATTGATATTACAAACTACTAATTACGGAGCCATTATCATTGTAAAAGTCGAATAACTACGCAGTATCAAATTTTATTGAGAAAATTGTAATAAAATAAAATAAAATAAAAAAGCTTTATTGCACACAACGAAAGAAATACAATTACAAGAAGACAAAATAAAATATAGAAAACAGACAATAGGCGGCCTTATTGCCTAATGGCAATCTCTTCCAGGCAACCTTGGGTAAAAGAAGAAATAAATAGCTAGGAGAAAAGGGGAATGGGTGCAAAAACAAGATACTTAGGATAAAGAAGGTTTATACTATAGGGGGGAAAAATAATAATAATAAATAAAACAAATTTAAACATTTAAAAAATATATATATGTTTATATACATATGTATATAATTACATAGATAAGGACAGGAAATGACTCCTAACTTGATCTCCAAAGGATTTTAGAGTCTGAGAAGTAGGTTTAATATTGTAGGTAAAATAGAAAAGAAGATTTTTTTCACAAGTCCGGTATATTGAACTTTCCCGTCTGAGATACTTTTTTCTACAAATATGCATTTGTGGATAGTTACACAAATTTAATTAAAGTCGTAATAAAAACTGTAAGTTTAAATAATTTTATATTTTACTAGCCTTCCTTACGCGGCTTCGCCCGCGTGGACTACACGACGTTATCCTGTGGGAATGTGATGTTTTTCCGGCATAAAAAGTAGCCTATCACTCTCCAGCTCCCAAAGTATCCTCATACCATAAATTAACGTCCATTCGTTGCTCGGCTTTGACATTAAAGACGGACAAGCAAACAAATACACTTTCACATTTTTAATATAAGTATAAGTAGATACAGAATTTATCGACAAAAATACACGTTAAATTAAGTACACAATACTTTACGTGATAGAAAAGTTGATATGTAATATTCCTTTTTGTCACCCAACTTTCTGTCTGAATTTTACAGTATTTTTACACGAAAATCATTGTCAGGCATTACTATGCGAATCTCAGCATAAGGTAAATGACCTTAGCTCTTCTACGACTTTGCTTTGTTATACTTATTATTATTTTACAACAGTGTTACCACTTGTAAGTATATTTATGTGAAAGGTAAGAATATGATACGGCTCATAAAAGACAAAGCAGCTTGGTCTGGTCACGTTGTTGTAGCTAAGACAATAGTTCTACGCATTGAAAAAGAGTATTTGTTTCAAACCGTATTTAAACAGCAAGAGCAGTTTATCCAATAGGTAATATAACTTATGCTCCATAGATACTTAAAATAAATGATTTACCCATACAGCTTTAGGTTTGGCAGAGTTCAACTGCCTCTGTGGTCTAGTAGTTTACTTCACGCCCAGAGATCCCGGGATCAATTCCCAGTGGGGGTACATAAATTGATTAAGATGGTAGGACATGTCCAAATTAAAATGTTAGAAGTTTACTTAAAAATTTTCATATCTGGACTCATGAAAATGAGTATCTAGGATATACTGGTAACTATTAAAAATGATCTGCGTAGGCTGAGTTAAAAAAAAAAAACAAAATTAAAAAAAAACTAAAAAAAAAGTTTGTAATATTATAAAGGCAAAAGTTTTAAGTTTGTGGCTCATCACGGCTAAACGTCTGAACGGATCTGGATTAAATGTGGCTCAAGCCACTATATATTTAGGGAATATGAATGGCTCTCGTGGGATATACATAATTATTGTTGTTCACTGTGCGCGGGATTGACATGGTGCGTACACGTCGCCAAGTAGTAGTAAAAATAGTAAAACTATCTTAGAATAATATAATGTCACTTTCAATCTCACTCAAGTTCCACATTATTCTCTCGTTATAAAGATCATAATATCGTAGATATGATTGAGCAAAAAGATTGTTAACACTGCAGGCTCTCGTTAACAAAAAGACTGTCATTCATTGAGTATATTTTTCCCATTAGTCAAGCCATTTGTTCGGTTTTTAAACATTTGTGAGATGAATAAAATCTCAGCAAATAAAAAAAGGCCCATACGAGCCTTTTATTTCTTTAAACTTGGGATAATTAGGGTTTATAGCATTCGCATTTTATGTAGTGCAATATCATCTTTGTTATTCTGTTAGTGTTTTTTTATGGTTTTAAAATGTTTTCGTAAGTCGTGTTCGTTTACTACCTCCCCTAAGTGCACATTCACACGAGACGGAGTTTGACGAATCGTGTTTTTCATGATTCATTATTCCTTGACGATGGTGATGCTTTTTAAATGTCCGTGTTTTGTTAACACGTAAAACAAATTATGAAAAATTACGGATAGGTATATATTTTGAAAACACGTGTTGTTTTTAAAAAATCACAATTTCAAAAACACGCATCGTTTATTTTTGATGATGACGGGACGGACCCGCTGCATTCATTCAATATTGAACTCGAAAATTGAATGTGAACATTAATTCGTATAATTAGATGAATCTTAAAAAATCCACCTACTAGTAAGAAATAATACCTCTAATAACGTAAGTACTTTGAAGTCGGGCGTGAAACCTGTTAATTTTTTTGTTTTTTTGTGTTGTTGTTTAGACCCGCCCCACTTCAAAGTACTTACGTTATTAGAGGTATTATTTCTTACTTTTGACTGGATTTTTTTGAAGGCGGATTTATATTTTTATAAAATAAATTTCATTTCACTCTTTTTAGTGCATTGTGCAGGCAATTTTCGTATATCCTGGTAAAAGGTATGATAGTTGAACATCAGTCTTAAATTCATATAAAGTGGTAACGAAATCGACAGTATTTTCAAGATTTCCTGAAAACTACTGAACCGATTTCAAAATTTCGAAAAATGGGACCAACTTGGGAAAATACCTGATGTTATAATGTTTGAACCATTTCAATCGGTTCAGCTGTCTTCGAGTAATCGGTGTACATAAGTATGAAAAAAAATAAACGCGACGAATAGACAACCTCCTCCTTTTAAATTTTTGAAGTCGGTTAAAAAAGAAACACGATCACGTAAGCATTGTGTCCATACGTCATGACGTGTCGTGTTTGTGATGATAGTATGAATCGTCAGTGACGGCTCCCGTGTGTATGAATCACAAAACGTATTTCAATAAGTTATGGATGTATTTTTTTATCTCTTTTTTTAGGTAAGTCGTAAATAAAGGGTTTACATCTGTTTTACGATAACTTAAGTATGAGGCAAGGAGGATACTTTGAACATTAAAATGTAAAGCAACAGAAAACAAGTTATAACTATTATGAAAAACGGGATTTTTACCATGTATATTTTGTTTTTATTTATTTTGTTTAGCAACAAAATAAACATGGGTAAAAATCCCGTTTTTCATAATAGTTATAGTGATAATGACCATGTAACTTTACAATAAGAAATTAAGTTATTTTAATTTTTAGTTTTTTTGCATTCACAATGCAATTTTTATTATAGAAAAATGGAAAATGAAGTATTTAGAAAAAAATCGACTCGTCTCACAACCAGCTCCGATAATTTAGCGAAAGGTCGTGGGTTCGAGTCCCATCGGAGCTGGTTGTAAGACGAGTCGATTTTTTCTAAATACTTCATTTTCCATTTTTCTAACAGAAAACAACTTATCTTACACTACGAAGTCGCAGAGACGAATAATTAGTCTTGTGCGACATGTCGGATACTGGCAGCCTAGCGGAGCGTGGGAGTAACTACACAACGTGTAATGTAAGACCGAGCTTATTTGTAGATACTGGGCCCGATTCTCAGGCATTGGAACTTTTTCAGTGTGGTGATTCGTATTTCGAACATTTTGTTTGTGGTTTCTATTGGAAAGTTAGAATTTTTCCAACAAATTAAACTGTCCCACATGTCAACAAAGTCATTTTGACAGCTAAGTTCGTATACGAACATCTATTGGTCTGTACCACTCGTTGCGTTCGACTGGTTTTTGATCGAACTTTTTCGATTGTGAAATTCTGACAATACAAAAACGGTGCTAAATTTGAATTTCGAGCTTATAAATGTGAACTTTTCTCGATTGCCTGAGAATCGGCCCCCAGATGTATGAAGTAAAAAAATTACCAACATCCAGTTTGAAATTTCAATTTCAGTTCCCAATAAAAATATAAACTCATTTAAACTATTATTACTTACTAGCTTTCCGCCCGCGGCTTCGCCCGCGTGTACTACACAACATTATCCTGATGGAATGTTATATTTTCCGGGATAAACTATGTCATTCTCCAGCTCCCAATCTACCCCCGTACCAAAAATCACATTGATCCGTTACTCCGTTTGGACGTGAAAGACGGACAAACAAATAATACCTACTTATTGATTTTCCCGTGGGAATATGATATTATAATCCTTGCCATGGTCTCAAATTATTTACTTAAATACCAATTTCTGCCCCCAAATTAGCCCGCGCTTAAAGTGATTTTTCCTTACAATGAGATTTCCCGCGGTAAAAAGTAAAATATGTCCTTTCCAGGGCCTTAAACTGTCTCTATTCTAAACTTCATCCTTCCCATGAACTCAAACTATCGCTTTAAATACCAATTCCAATCTACAGCTTTGCCCGAGCTAAAACTTATTTTACCATGGGAATGAGCCTTATTCCCGCGGTTACAATTTGCCTATGTGCTCCTAGCATCAGGACATGGGTGTCACGGTGCTCCTATCAGTAGAAGTAATTAGTAGGAGCACCCGGAAGCACTGTCTCAAACTATCTCCATTCCAAATTTCATCAAAATTGGTTCAGCCGTTTTGACGTGAGCATATACAATTTCGCATTTATAATAATAGTAGGGATAGTAGAAATAGGAATATGAATGGCCGGCAACCGCGACTACGTCCGCGAGTAGGTAAAGTCCGTTCGGTTAGATAGTGTCGGTACACCCGCACGACATTGTGGCTCTTGCTATAAAATGCAGATTTCAAATTATACACTCAAGTTGGGTACCAAAGTCAATTTTAATGAAAATTTGGATATTTTTATATAAAAGGAAGTTAAATAAGTGATTTACAAATAATAATAATTCTTATTAATTTTTTATAAGATTATTATGATTACTCATCATCGCTTGAATTGTCACAAGTCACAACCGTCGTTACCACCTGTATTTATAATAAACATAGATTATTTAAGTAAATATAATTTAATAAATGCCGAATCCCAAAATCCAATTCCATTTGCGGGTGTACGCCGCACGCGGCTTCTTTTGTTTATGCGGCGGCATCCTTTGACAAGAAGCGGCACGTGCCATAGCGGCGCGATAAAAGGGCGACACTATCTAAGCGAATGGACTTTACTACATCGCAAAATTTTGTGTCAAAAAATAGGTAGATATGCATTCTCTAAGGTCTCATCAATACCATCATCAATCTATTTTAATGTCCCCGCTGCTGGGGCACAGGCCTTCATATAGATGGATAAGGAGAATGGGCCATGACCTTCCACACGGGCCCATTGAAGTTATGGTGTACTAACCAATCCAAATGCAGCCAGAAACATCGGCTTATCGTGCCTTCCAAAGCACGATATATTTTTTAACAGCAATCCCATGGTAGACCATTGCAAAAGTAACATAACCTCATCGATCGCAGGCAGAGCACGCTACCCGTGGTTTAGGCATAAGAAGGTAACGATACCTAGACAAACAGGAGCTACTATCGTATGAATAATATTCGGACATTCTCCTACTCTTGAACTACCAAAATGCAAAAATTCAAGTCAATACTTTGCTAAAAAATGTGTAATACTGATTTTCTTGAATTTTATTCTAATGCATAAAGAATTCAGATCATTTTCAATCGTGACCAGTATCCAACATACCAACTTTCATACTTCTAAGTTTAGAAATGAGGAAGTTCCATATAAGCTTAATCCGCCCGTTTTACCCCATTATCGGGGAGTTTTTTAACTTCGCTTACGCAGATAATTTTCAATCGTGATCAGTATTCAACATACCAATTTTCATACTTCTAAGTTCAGAAATGAAGAAGTTCCATATAAACTTTATCTCCCCATTTTACCCTATTAAGGGGGAGATTTTTTTACTTTGCTTACTCAGATCATTTTCAGTCGTAACCAGTATCCAACGTACCAATTTTCATGCTTCTAAATCCATTAATGAGGAAGTTTCATATAACCTTAACACCCCCATTTTACCCCTTTAGAGGGGGAGGTTCCTAAAATCCGTTCTTAGCGGACGTCTCCTAGGCATAATCTACCTTCCTGCCAAATTATATCTTCGTTGGTCCAGTAGTTTTCGAGATTTCGTGATGAGTGAGTTATGTCCCCTCAATTTTATATATATAGATAAAGAGAAAAGATTTTGATTATTTGTTTGTTTCTATGTTTGTAATGGATAAAAATGGATGAGGAGCCCGAGGCGCAGTGGTTAGTACGTTCGGCCTGCGATCGTTAGAGTTAAGCGATTTCGCAATGGTCTGTCACGGGATGGGTCATCATAAATGTATTATCTCGAGCTCCTCCGTGTTTCGAAAGTTGTTAATACCCACCTATCCGCATTGGGCCCGCGTGGAGGGTCTTAGCCTATTCTCCTTATCCATCCATAAGAAAGGATTGTGCCCCAGCAGTGGGAATATTAAATGGCTGATGAATGAATAAAATAAAAAAACTACCTCCGTCTTTGGGTCACAGAAAAGCATACGAGTACCAAAGGACAATGGGCAAGTTTGTATGGGACCCGTACCCCCCTCGTATGTTGGAGGGGGGTACGGGTACTTTTATGTGTGTCGACAATTTCATACGTATCTACAAAGAGATTAATAGCTATATTCAATATCAAAATCATTTTTTATTATATGTATATATTTGGTTTTACTTTTGTAATAAATAAAAATATTAAAATAATATTTTCCCACAATTCCCACACATTTGAGGGATGTCGCAAAAGTGACAACTTTACTAATATCTTTCACCTGAGATACATTTCAAATCGGAAATGGGTTTTGGGTACGTTTTGTCCCATCGTCCTTTCAACTCAATTGGTCCAGAATTTTTGGAGCAAATTGGCTATAACACGGACGGACAGACGCACGAGTTTAGTCTTTTGTTTTTCGTCGAAACCCTAAAAAAGAAGCCTAACAGACTATTTACACCAACATCATAAAGAAATTGAAAAGGAAAAGCAAAATTAAAATAAAATATATCAATTATTCGCAAGACTTAGCTTACAGAAGGTCTATAAGTCGATAACCTAGCAGTAAGTACAGTGACTCAATGAGTATGCGATGCAACAATCAGGGCCTTTTGATTAATAAATGCCAATTGCCACTTCAAGTCTTCATGTTAACACGGTTTTGTTTTCCTTGCGAGTGTTATTTCGGATTTTGGGGTTCCATTACTGCAATATAAATCAATGTTTCTTAAAAAATCGTAATATGAAGAATTCATTTAGCTAAAAAAATGTATCACTGTTTCATGTTTGTAAGTAAGCAATAAAGGTGCTTACACGGGCAACTATATTGCGAAATTTCTGTTAATCCCCGCCAAATATGACGTCATGACCACATCAAGCAACTAAGGGTCTAAGGGTGATGGCAAAATGTCGAAATATAGCAATCTGTTGCTGAGATACGGCTACACAATAACACGAAATATAGAGCAACATCACTCCACTTAATTGCTCCAGATTGATCCATTAAGTTGCCAGACAATTAATTATTGCCAAAAAAAAATCCCGTGTACGCGTGCCTTAAAACGACCAATCAAAGCGTCTGTGAAGCAGGAGCTAGTCGCGCGGTGGATGCCAAAGCCATTCAAATAAAATAAATAAATATATAATTTATTACAATCACACCAATTATCTAAGCCTAATTTCATTCAGAAATTGAGCCATGGAAAACTTTATGAGTGATAAATATACACATATTTACTTTTTGTTTGATACAAATGGACATGTTCATGCACACGAATAGTTAACCATTGAGCACAGATCTGTACCATTGAGACACACATTGAGATATAATTATAATATACATTATAATTATATAACTCAATGGCTAACGCAAAGTTTCGTGCAAAGCAACCACGATTGCTTGGCTAGCGCGAGGTTGCGTCTGGCTTTTTAGATTATAAGTGTATCATCTATGGAGCTTAGACTCCCACTGCTCCTTCAAAATGGTAAAACAGAGCTGTCGTCGCCAGGATTTCTACTTAAACTTATAATTACTTACATACTTATTTGTCCACTAGCTCTGAAACGTGCGAGAAACAGAAACAATAAAATGAATTATTTAGTAAATGTTAACTACAAAACCTAATGTTTATTATCTTCATTAATGAATAGGTTAATAAATGTTTGAACTTCTTTACACATAAACTTCCTCTTTCCTTCAAAAACAAAATAAATCAGTGTGTCAATCCGACTCACGCTTGGCGGTCTCTTTTTATTGCTGGCTGTACGTCACGTCACCTTGATGCATAGCCAAAGGTTTTATGAGGAAAAAAGGCAATAGCGAGGAGACTGCAATGTCGTGTGCATTTTTCTTGGTACCTATAATAATTAGTAGGTACTAGATAGACGGAAGAATACAACATAGAACTTTGAAGATCTTTTTTTACTTGTACCAATGCAATACGACTAGCTGTACCTAATTACTGTTTCCCACCTAAGTATGACTTATTTGTATGCAGTACATGGAAGATGCCGAACGTTCTTGCTGCTGACCTTACCTACTGAATATTCAACAAAAGTGTAATATCTGGATTAGAATGTTGATTAAAACCTAAGTCTTGAAGGATAAATAAAAGGTAAAATTATTAATCGTACCTACTACCAAATCTTGACAAGGTAAAGATTGGTAGTAGGTACTTACTACATATTTAGTTTTTCAATCCTCATGGTAAAGTAAAACTTTAACCCCCTTATTACAAAACGAGGACTAAAATAGTCCTGGTTTAAAACTGGTACTAAACTGGTCCTGTGACTTTCATTTTCCAAATGAAAGACAGAATTAGCATGAGTTTTAAACCAGGTCTAACTTTAGTCCACGTTTTGTAATAAGGGGGTTAATATTTAGGCAGTTTAACAAATGACGTAAATGCATTTTAGACATCAAAACAAGAATAGCAAAACAAGCCTTTCACTGGAAAGGGCCAAAACATAAAAAACGCTGCATCAAAACTTTCGTATTTGTTTCGTTATTGTAACGTTGTCGTTACAACCTCCTTTTCGTTGTTCTATATTTTTGTTCTATGTATTGCCTCCTTTAAAATATAGTGATATGAAATACGAAACTATCTGTCTGAAAAGAAATAATTTGAATTTTCATGGAATATGTTTAAGTCGGTTTTTACTTGTGATAAGTCTTTCAAAGTTCCTTACGTAAACAACATGTATTCACTATTATTATCTATACAAATAAATAATATTGAAGTGTCTGTTTGTACTATTAAAATAACCGCTTTTTACTACATGCGCATGCATATGATTATATATACGGTACATATACTAAAATATCATTTTTTACAAGTTTTGTCTGTCTGTCTGTCTGTCGGTCTGTCTGTCTGTTTGTTCCGGCTAATCTCTGAAACGGCTGGACCGATTTTGACGGGACTTTCACTGGCAGATAGCTGATGTAACAAGGAGTAACTTAGGCTACTTTTCCCGATATTCCCACGGGAACGAGAACCACGCGGGCGAGACCGCGAGCGGCCGCTAGTTTTAAATATAAATTGCTGCTTAAATACGACTATTTACTTAATATTTAGAAAACCTGAATTTTAAAGGTTTTACTGCAGTTTTCAATGTTTTTAACTGACTTCAAAAAAAAAGGAGGTTCTCAAGTCGACTGTAATTTTTTTTTATGTATGTTTTACCCATAAACTTATTATAGGTACTTAGTATAAATAAGTTTATTGGTTTTACCATAACTTCGCCAGTTGTTAACCAATTTTAATAATTCTGTCTTTATCTAAAAGAAAATAGTTCATGTGTGGTCCCATGAAAAATTTAAAGTAGTCAGTTCAGTAGTTTTTTCACAATCCTGAAAAAACACATAGTTTTCGACTGGTAGTTCCTGCTTTACAAGAATCGCACTACCGCCTCCTTTCCCGTGGGTGTCGTAAGAGCCGACAGAGGGAAAACTGCCAAAAAGAGATGGGCAGCAGCGTCTCCATTTAACAGCAGGCCATACTGCGATCGCCAACCAGCCTGCCAAGCGTGGCGATTTATGGCAAACCCCCCCAAAATGGCAACACAACAAAAAAATCGGCTCCCAGTCCCCGGCGGCGCCCCGCTATTTCTATCTAGCTACGGTAGCGGCTATGGTAACGGCGGGGCAGGGGGTGCTAAGAATCCCCGGGTAGTCATGGGCAGGCCCCCTAAAAGGTGGACCGACGATCTGGTCAAGGTCGCGGGAAGCCGCTGGATGCGGGCAGCGCAGGACCGATCGTTGTGGAGATCCTTGGGGGAGGCCTATGCCCATCAGTGGGCGACGTTCGGCTGACATGATGAGGTCAGACTTTGGTTTCATTTGAAATGACATACTAACCGGCTATTTTACAGGAGAAGGATATTTAAAAATAAATTATGTTGTCGTTCAATAGCTGTCCTTTATGTAGCGTATACCAAATATTTAGTGCATTAAAAAAATATGTTTCGTCGGGGAAAATCAAAAAACCTCTAAGTAACACTTGAATAATACAAATTATAATACCTACGAGTAAAATGCGCGTTTGTTATTCTTATTTTAAATACAAGTACAAATATTATTAATCACGATCTATTAGAATAGGTGGTAGATAATAAACTCAACCTTATGATGTAGGTACCTGCCATGCCAGCAATAACAAAAACTTGCATGTTCTACCAGAAGTGTTAGTTTTTTATCAGAATTGCCATCTCAATAAAACTAGTCATAAACGTATATTAATATACCTATTTTTACCAGTTCCAATAATATAATTTAACACGATTGAACTATTAAATACTTAAGTACTTTGTTTTTTTAAACAGTAAGGTTAGAATATTCGTATTTATTTACTAAAGCATACGTATATTTGAAATAAAAAAAAATAAAGTTTCATAGTATCATAATATTTTCGCCAAGCATAAAATACATAACGTAAATTAATGTTTTAGTTTGTTATAGTCGGCGAGTGGTTATGTTTATGATCACTTTGGTAAATGGCAATGGTAATCCTGGGGGCTATAAGTCTAACTCAACATTTTCGTGGTCGCAATCACTTTGATATCCATCACTTGTTGTTAAAGAAAATTGATAAAAAATATTAGAATTACTGCAGCAATGGTCGTGCAAATATCTTTCAACTGAAAACGATCGCGATTGATGTTGAGTTACACAATTACCCCCTTGAACAGCACATTCAAATGAATTTTAAACAGCCTCTCATTCAAGAATCCATTATGAATAACCAACTTGACATTATTTATTCATAGTAAAATACTATCACATTATTTCACGTATCATATTTAACAAGAATGAGCGCCCATGACCATTGCAAATAACTTGACATTGACACAAAAGTGATTGCCCTCATAATATTCATGAATCACGTAATAGGTAATAGAAGTGACTTAGGAATATCATTAACATCGTTGAGGGCGTAGAGAAATTGTGCCAGGGTTTAACACGTTTATAATAATTAATTAATATTATTTTTATATTACTATAATAGAGTCGACATGACGACAGTACAAAACCTTGGCTTTAAGCTATGTCAGGAATGAAAAATCGGTAAAATCAAAAGTGGGCAATACATTCACTTTTCAAAGCAAAAAACTTTTGAGATTCGCTATAAACTAACTGCGGGAAATTGAACGATTCAAAGTAGGTGCGTACCTAGCTTGTTTATTAAATAAAGTAAAAAAGAGACTAAATTTGACTTTGATATTGAGGCTTTAACCTCCTAAAATCAATAAGTACTTATTTGATTATTATTTTATTGACTATAAATAGTTATGTACTTTATTTCTTTATATTTTAATAATATTATTTACTTAACTTATTAAAAGACTATTAATAGACTATGATGATAGAGTACATAGTGTCGAGCCGTTGAATTAACTACTTTTGAACTAACCAGATTTTTTGACTTATGCAGAATAAGGGATTGTCAAAGAATGTGTTCATTTGAGTAATCTAAATAATATAAAAATCGGCCAAGTGCGAGTCGGACTCGCTCATGAAGGGTTCCGTACTAGTGATGGGTTTTTATCCGGATAAATACTCAAAATGGATAAATACTCATAAATATCCATTTTTACTCGAGTATTTATCCAAAAAGGCGGATAAATACTCTTTGAACATTTTGATTTCTATTTAACGTAAATTTTGAAATTAGAATGTAGGTAATTAGTTTTATTAAGAAAAAATATGTGTTTCTGCGTTTTTAAATTACAAATAATGAATAATAGCAAAAAAACTATCTTATATTTCAAGTTATTTATATTTTTCCTTCTTGCATTCACAATGCAATTTTTATTATTGAAAAATTGAAAATAAAGGACACTATGAAAAACAAAGTTATTCTTTGCTGGTTAAAAAATTTGTGGTATACCCGACTCTATTACGACAAGATTTTGGTACTTTGATTACGTACACCTAGCAAAAATACCACTGTCATTTTTTACCAGAAAAAATAACTTTGTTTTTCATAGTATTCGTATGAATGACAAAGTTATATTTGCGGTTTTGTGAATTTTTTCACGTATCCAAGAACAACTATTTGGCTGACAGGGGGGGGGGGGGGGACACATGACTCTAACAAAATTTTGCACTTTAAAGCTTTAGTTCACAAACGGATTCCTCAATCAAAAAACTGTCTTTACAACCCACAATATTTTTGAAATTGCTATCCAACGACATCCCACACTATGGGGTAGACAAGAAAAAAAATTACATACCCACTTCACGTGTAGGGGAGGTAACCTAAAAAAATTTTTTTTTTCAAAATTTTACTTTACCACTTTGTTGGCGTGATAAATATGTATATACTTGCTAAATTACAGCTTTCTAGTACTAAGAGTCTATGAGCTAGACTGGGGTCAGACGGACGGACGGACGGACGGGCAGACGGACAGACGGACATGGCGAAACTATAAGGGTTCCTTGTTGACTACGGAACCCTAAAAACGAATTATCTATATAAAAGTGATCTATTAACGCACAGCTCAAACGACTGGTACGATGCAGCTGAAATTTGACACGCATATTGGTATTATGACGTAAGCGTTCGCTAAGAAAGGATTACTGATCTAAAATTTAACCTCTAAGGCGATGAAACGAAGGTATGCGTTTCCCGAATCGCACTCAGGCAAAGCCACGAAAAAAAGATAGTACTTTCTAAAAACTTATTCAAGGTGTAAAAAGCCATCGATTATATTATGTAGGAGGCAGATTCGGTCACTTTTTATCGTTATAATTATTTATATCTTTGAAAAGAATTTACTATCGGGTTAAAGTCCTCTCTGTTTAGCAAGATGGCGGTCAAATGCTTAACCAGATTTTATAAAAAAAAAAAAGTTTATCGGGTCAATTTTCGTTAACATTTTTATTAAGATCTACAGCATATATTTTAAATATATTTTTTCACTCTTTTATTTTAAAAATTAGAGGGGTGGGACACACATTTTACCACTTTGGAAGTCTCTATCTTTCAAAACATTGAATTTGAGAAAAATGGTTTGAAAAACCTTTATGTCATTCTTAAAAACCTATCTACCCCACACGAATTATGTTTGATGAAAAAAAACTTTTCCAGTTTCAGTTCCATGTATGGGGAGCCCCCCTTAAGTTCTTATTTTTTTTTGTATAAAAATCGTGAAGCTGAAATGAAGAAATCTGTACTCAAAATCCCCCTCTTTTTCAGGTGACTCCCAAGTGAGTTATTTGTATGCGCGGCGCAAGTTCCAGTTGAACGAGGTCGAATACAGCATTTATGGGACGGCGAATATCCTCCTCGGCTTAATTGGTAAGTAAGAAGTTTCTTGTCGGCGAAATGTCAGTATGTGTAAGAGTCTGCTGGAGAAATGGACATAAATGAATCGTATCGTAGGCTACACGACGTGATACCGCGGGAATTTGATATTTTTCAGGATTATAAGTAGCCTTTGTCACTCTCCAGCTCCAAAACTATCGCCATACCAAAAATCAAGTCGATCCGTTACTCCGTTCTTACGTAAAAAAAGCGGACAAACAAACCCACAAATCGTCGTTGCGCGTGCAAAAGTCGCTATGTCATTTTGTAATTTTCGGGTTTTTACGCAGTTTTAATCGTTATTCCAATACACACATACTGTAAAAACAGCTACGTGATAAATGCAATATTTAAAGAGTTAGTAGAGTTACGGAAAGTAGTTATGTACATTCCATACATCGAAATTTCCATGTTAACTCGCTAAGTGTACATAGCTTGCGAAAATTGCGCCCGATATGTACAGTTTCACTGCACACAGCGAGTTTTTTGGTCAAGTTCAGACTCACTGGATCACAAAAACTTTTAAATAAATAGCTCTATGTGTCAAATTTGCCTATTATGTCTAATTAAGGTATTATTAATAATGTTATTTATATATTCATAAGTAATCTGAAACTGCGTAAATTTGATATGTGTAGTTTCAGATTATTAAATAAACATAAATTATTTAGATAATCTGATTATTTTTCGGGAAAATCTGTTTTTCGTGTATTCTGTAAAGTATGTAAAAAACACATAGCGACTTCAGCACGAGCAACGGCGAAATACACTTACGTTTACAATATACGTATATACGTATACGCGCGCCAGCCCAAAAGTAAGTACCTACTCAACAGAAAATATACTTTTTTGTATAAGGTAAATGTTAATCAAAAAATTTAAAAGATTATGGTGTATTCATAATCAATTCACGAATAAACTCAGTTGAAAAGAACTTTTAAAGTTCAGTTTTCAACAAAAACTTTCCGGCCTCCGCTATCATTGAAGACTACAATTTTGTTTTAAATTACTCTTAAGATAATGATAATGACCATGTAAGTTTAAAATATTATAAATTATTGTTCTACACATTTTTCACTTCTTGGAGCCCCATATAATTATACTTAATTGGATCACATTGTTAAAGTTTTAAAAAGTCGTTTATTTTGTAATAACTTTTTTAATTTAACAAAAAATCAAATTCCTAAAAATTTTTCTAAATGTGTTGTAAATATAAAAAACAACCATAATACAAGCTGTTAGGGGCACCTTTGCAAAAACTTTAACCATGGCTTCAGACCATCATGCTGAACAACGTACAGCAAGAATTTTTTGCCGAAAATGAAAAAAAAAACTCGGCTTTTCATACAAATTTAGCAATTAATCGGGACATTTTGTATGGAGAGTCGAAATATTTTTTTTTCATTTCTGACAAAAAATCTTCGTTAAAATTTTTGCAACGGTGCCCCTAACACCCTGTATGTATGACATATTACCGTAATATAGAAAATTTTGACATTTTTTTTAAATAAAATTTTCCTTCTTTAAAAGGCCCTTAAGCCTTTTTTTTATAAATTTCTTAATTAATGTGCGAGAAAACAATTAATTGCAAAACACTAATTTAATTGTTAAAAACAACTTTTTATAAAAAAAAAACATATTAATCATTTTTATAAAAATTATATACTTACATATTTTCTTAAAACAGAAATCTTCGTTTATTGAAAAATAATCTATGACATAAGGAATTCAAACGATTTTGATTATTACCTTAAAATACCTTATTTTAATTGCCATTGGTAAAATGACGAAAAGATATTTAGAAAACTTTTAGAGCAAAAAGTGGCCATAACCGAGACTTCTGCCCTAGGTACAAAATTCAACTTTTGAGCTGAAAACGAGAAAAGAATTATCTAAGTACTTACTTAATTTTTTCTCATATTACAACTAAATGTAGGTAGTTACAGTTACTTATCATTTTGGAGAGAAAACTCCTTGCGAGTGTTATCTAAAAATGATAAAAATTTCGTAGTATGCTCAATGTAACATTCATTCAGATACCACTGCATTTCAGATAAAACACAAATCATCACGGGCGTACGCATTTATTTCTGTGTCAATAAGATTAACTTCTCAATTATCAGAAAGGTCATGGTTAATGATAAGAAATGCATTTAATAAGAATCTTGTCAGTTACAAATTGAACTGTACTGCGATTGCATACAGTGCGTTATAGATATTTTTAAAAAGTCATGCCAAGTTTAAGATAAACGTGACCAAAATGCCTATTTACATAGATCTTGATTCCATATTGCGAGTATTGCGACACAATTTCATAGACTCTTGCACAACCCGACTGTTTTCCTGAAAAGCAGCAAGAGACGAATTATATTGAGAAACTGACAGTTCACTGAAGAATAAAATATAGTTGTTAGCTTTTCTTTGTATTGTTTGACTGTTACCGCTGCGCCGCTCATTCCGAGAAGGCGCGGCTAGGTCTGGAGCGGTACATAATAAGGCATATAAGGCAAAAATCGCTAAAACATCGCCAAAACAGAAGACGGTGCATCAAAACTTTCGTATGGAGTATAGGCCCTTTATACATGCCATTTCGACATTCGAAATGTGGTGCTGGAGAAGGATGGAGAAGATAAGCTGGACTGAGACGTTTACCAATGAAGAAATATTGAAAAGGGTAAATGTAAAACTTCAGATATTAAAAATCATAGAAGGCAGAAGAGGTACAAAGATCGGCCACTTGATAGGACATGACAATGTTATAACAAACAATAAAGAGAAAAAGAGGAAGACCAAGAATAGCCTACATGGAACAGATCAAAGAGAAGGTGAACGTCGTGTCTTATCAAGAAGACAAGGAACTGGTTTTGGAGAGAAACGTATGGAGGAAGCTACACAGACAAGAGCGTGACTCTTAAGTTAACTACTATACATATAATAACCAATTTTTTTTTCTTTTGCATTCACAATGAATTTTCTTATTGAAAATGAAGTATTAGAAAAAATCGACCCGTCTCACAACTAGCTCCGACGGGACTCGAACCCACGACTTTTCAGTGTCCATTTCGCTGAGCATTCTCCCGGACAGTCAAAGGTCGTAGGTTCGAGATCCCATCGAAGCTAGTTGTGAGATGATAATAATTAAAGATTTGTTTTTTATAAATTACGACAAGCTTTTTTGCTGTCTGTACTTTTACATTGTATTGGATTATTATCGGAACCATCCTGTATGAAAAATTTCCGCTCAATCGGAGATTTTACCCACACTAAGAGCGGTTGCGCACTACGTCCGATTCTTATTCTATTCTTATTCGATTCTTATCAGTCAAATGACGGTCCGGCGTGATCATAGAACTATTTGTATGGTAGTTTACGCACTAGATCCGATTCTAGTTATACGTATTCTATCCGGAGTTTTTAAGATCCGCCATTTCACTGATAAGAATCGAATAAGAATCGGACATAAGTAGTGCGCAACCGCTCTAACTCGGGAAGTCAAAATAATGTAACCGTCTATTTACATAGGATCTGAAACTAAAAGTCAATTTATTATTCTACTAGCTTTCCGCCCACGGCTTCGCCCGCGTGGACTACACGACGGTATCCCGCGGGAATGTGATATTTTTCCGGGATAAAAAGTAGCCTAAGTTCCTCTCGAGGCTACAAAGTATCTATGTCCCAAATTTCAGCCAAATCCGTTCAGCCGTTTTGGCATGATTGAGTAACAAACATCCAAACTTTCACATTTATAATTTTAGTAGGATTGTAGTAAACAATTTACGATTTCCATTTAAGTTATATTTTTTTTATTCTTTGTAGCTTATCGCATGCTTGAACTTAAATTATAATAAAAATTAATAAAATAATTTTAGGTATGTCGATTTTATTATTTAGACTACAGTAAATTTCGAAATCTAGTCATTATTTTCTATCACCATCAGCCATTTCAATGTACCCACTGCTGGGGCACAGGCCTTTCATGGGCACGCGGGGCGAGCCCAATGCGGATTGGTGGATATTAGCGACTGCAAATGCAGCCGGGACTAATGGCATAACGTGCCTTCCGAAACACGGAGGAGCTCGTGATGAAAAGTTTGGTCACCCATCCCGTGACAGACCATTGCGAAAATTGCTTAACTTCAGCGATCGCAAGCCGAGCGTGCTAACCACTGCGCCACAGAAGAAGCTCGTGACGTCATTCATTCTAAATCATTTATATTTTGTCTACAGGTACAGTTTTCTGCATATCTGTTCTCAGCAAGAAACTGCAAGTGCAGGATAGCGCTATAGGTGGATTGGCGGGTATAAGCAGGATAGCTGCCTGCTTCGTCTTCGCGTTTGCACCATCTAGGTCTTGGTACTTCTCTGCACCAGTCTTTAATATCTTCAGCCATACGGGCTTGACTGCCATCAGATCTATTGCCACTAAGAGTGTTCCTACTGAAGAAATTGGTAAGAATAAGTTAGACTGATGCCCGAATACTCGAACGCTACTTAACTTTGGGAGCGTCTCAAGCATGGCCCTGTCGCTTTAAATGTCAAATGTATGAAAGAGATGCCATGATGTTTGAGACGCTCCCAAATTTGATTTGCGTTCCAGAATTCGGGCGTAAATCACATAAAGGATATGAAGGAAAGGATATGAACAGATCTAAAATAATATCAATTTTAAAATTCAAAAAGAATGCTTTGAAATATTATTTCTCATAAAATTCCATTATTTTTATGCTTAGCCCTGAGGCAGCAAAACGTGAAAAATATGTTTGTCTTTTTGTAGCTTTCATTAAATATATTTTCCCTAACTACGTTGATTTCATGACTGTTATTTTTTTGCGCAGCGAAACTGAGTGCATTGCTGGGTGTAACTGAGGCTCTTGCTCCTTCGATTTACATGCCTGCATCCAGTTATATCTACGTGACAACCATTGACAATCTACCCGGTGCCTTTTACTTGTTCGACGCGTCTCTTACCGTGTTTGCCCTGGGATTTTTCACGTAAGTATACTTTATAATATTTCACAGACTTAAAACAAACTACCTGCAGTACTAGTTATAACTGACGACTTATTAAAGCCTTCTTTAATGCCTACATCGAGTTACATCGACGTGACAACAATTGACACTTTACCCGGTGCCTTTTACTTGTTCGAGGCCTCTCTGAGTGCATTTGCCTTAGGATTTTCACGTAAGTAAGAATACCTTATAATAGTTTGTAGACTTAAAATAAGTGCAATACTGGGTGTAACAGAGGCCTGAAGGCCTTCGATCTACATATATGCCTGCATCCAGTTACATCTATGTGACAACCATTGACACCTTTACCAGGTGCCTTCTACATATAGATGCTTCACTCACCGTGTTTTTCACGTAAGTAAACTTGAACCCCCTTATTACAAAACGTGGACTAAAGTTAGACCTGGTTTAAAAATGATGCTTATGTCTTTCATTTAGAAAATGAAAGTGACAGCACCAGTTTAGTACCAGTTTAAAACCAGGACTATTTTAATCCACGTTTTGTAATAAGTGGGATAGTGTGTAAACTAAAAACAAACTAGAGAGGCTTTAGCGCCTTCGATTTACATGCCTGCATCCAGTTACATCTACGTGACAACCATTAACACTTTACCCGGTGTCTTTCACTTGTTCGACGCCTCTCTCAAAGTGTTTGCCTTAAGGGTTTCACGTAAGTATACTTTATGTTAGTTTGTAGGTTTAATTAAAACAAACTATGTGTATTACTCGGTGACTGGGTGTAGGGCTTTAGTGCCTTCGATCTACATGCCCTTCTATCACGTGTCAACCATTTTCAGCAGATCTCTGTTTGTAGTAATGATAAAAAAAAACCTTCCCCTTATTTTTAATAGGTTGCAATTGTTTTTTGTCTTACCGTGTTGGATGACTACTTAAGTATTGATATTAATTAACAATCAACTTCACTGAATTAAAATATATTTTTCAATTTAACCGCCTCTGTGGTGTAGTGGTTCACACCACCGGTTACAGACCCAGAGGTACCGGGTTCGATTCCCAGTGGGGGTACGTTTATTGTATTCGGTTTGGTTGGTGGTAGGACTTGTTCTTAGTTCGCCTGGCTAGCTACCACCATCGTATCTAAGTATAACAATGATGTTTTTAGCATTACGAATAAAAATCGAGATAATCGCGAAAAACTGATTTTTGTTACCTTTAACCTTGAATAACTTACGACGTAGCCACAAGATTTTATGTGACTTTTGAGACAACTTTTAGAGCACCAAAATAAAGGTGTACACGAGTTTACAGCTTATTATTTCTAATTCCGAGGTGAAACCCTAATTTGACTGGACTATATGGACTATACTGGACATATTTCTAAGTTATCAATAATTGCATTTCAGCTGCAAATTATTAGTAACTAATATTCATTTACAAATAATAATATATTGTTTTTAATTGGATTATCATTTTACAGGTGTATTTATATACTGGTGAGGAGAAGACAGAAGAATCAAGTATCAGACCCCACGAAGAAAGAAGAATTCGCAAGGTCTAACGAAGTGTCTAAATTTTAAAATTATCATTTCAATTCGAACTTTCTTTTTTACAATCTTGAACTTTCAATTTTAAAATCTTGAACTTTCATTTCTGGAACTATAAAATCTTGAAATGTTGAAAATATAATTTATTATTTTTTTAAAGAATTTCAGCATCATATTACTTTAAAATTTATAAAGTGAATCGTAAATTTTAATGAGATTGTAAACAGAAGTCGATTCAAGGATTTATAGTTCGTACCCAAAGATCTTTGTAATACTTATTCAAAATTATGGTTCGAGGTCGACTTGTCATACACCTTTGTTGAGAAAAGCGGATAGAATTTAATCATTGATTTAGTTTAAACAATTAAAAACTTCGATGACGCAGCAGGTTTGTGCCTATAGATGAAGTGATAGCCAAGGTACGGCCCGCTGAACGGTCTTTCAAAATGAATACTAGTCTATCGTTTCAACATAAAAAAGGAATTTTCTCTAAAATTTTGGCCCTTCTCTGAAATTTCTTAAAGTTTCTGGCCCCCCATTAAGATATATATAGATAGTAGGATTGCACTAGGTGACCGACTAACGCGGAAACGCGACGCGTAGCAATTATGCGACGGACGCGAAAATCGCGTTAACCTGTCAGCGCAGTTCTTTTTATCGCATTGCCGCAAAGTCGCCTGTCTGTCGGTCTTTTACAGATTATACTACGGAGAGTGTGCTCAGGAGCTGCATGAGCTAATACCGCCATCCCCCTTCTTCCATCGGATCCAGGCACAGCGGGCTACCACCCTTTCTTGGTTGATATTCCTATATAAATGTCGCACCAAGCGCTACTCAACATCTTTTATATTGCGCACAGCAAAGGAATGGAACTCACTTCCTGCGTCTGTATTCCCGAGTACTTATAACCCAACTTCCTTCAAAGCAAGAGTGAATAAGCACCTTCTAGGTTAGCTCGCTCCATCGTAGATAGATCCTGTCTTAGCCCAAGGGCTAAGACAGGATCCCAGGAAGCCCAAGGGCTTGATTGGAATCAAGAGCAAACCCATTCCAAGAAAAAAAAATTGCTTCGCGTAGCGTCGCCCACCTAGGACAGCGGGTCAGACAGAATGCTAAGGAATTAGAATAATATCGTAATAATAGTTCTTCATGCTAGCTGAAGCTTGGACATTAAGTGCCATGTTAGGTGATTCATTTAATAGCATTTAAAAACTTAAGGCAATTAGTGATTTTATATTTATTTATGAGTCAAATACGAAATTGATAATTTTAAGACTGATGTTCGAAGATTGCCACAATTAATTTGTTAGTTACCTTTTATTATAATAAATGTTGCCATTGTTAATTAGAAATAAAGTTATAGGTATGTATTTTGTTATAATGTGTGCAATAAGATATATTATACATATTAAGTTTTACTATGTGTTTTATTTTACTCCATAAATTCTTTAATACCTATTCTTCTACTTCTTACCTTGGTTGATCAATTTGGTTTTTAAAATATTATCAGCCTAGTCATAGTAGATGACCCAGTACTGCGCTATCAGGCGTATAAAGATCTTCGCGTGTATATGAAGGGCACGCGGGGCAGGACATTTAGATGTGCTATGGTTTGGGACCACATTATATCCTTCGTTTGAGGAATAACTCCATCGACAAAGGTTATGCTTACATCGGCCCACCTGGCTTCGATGTCTGTTCAACAACATCCAGCACACGTAGCATGACAAACCCGAGAAGAGTTTTGTCTACCTCGAAAGTCTGTAATTGACATCCGATCAATAAGTTTGTCTACGATGAAATGTCATTTTTGACTTTTCAATATAGACAAAATATACATTATAGAGTGTGTGTCAGATAACTCTGCACGTACCTGGCGCGTTTTTGGCGCTAGTTACAGTGCATTTTTTTGTTCTAATGTTATAGAAAATATTAGTATTCGATTTTTACCGCGCGCAGACTTATCTGACGAGCACTCTACCTACATCTATGGACAAAACCTTTCTCGAGTTCATTATGCTACTCGTGCAGGTTAGCTACAGTAAACAATGCCCGGAGGCCAGACTTTCCTAAGTGATAATAAAAAATAATAAAAAATTATATGATTTGAAAATACCTAAACTTAAAGAGATTGGAGACATTCCAAACGATAATATTAAAACTTGGAAAGTTTGTTTGTTTGCTTGTAACGCAATTGCGAGCCAGTAAAAAAGGAAATTACCTAAATGTAATAAAATATTCCATAAAAGTCTGTATGATAAGAATTTTATGATAGTAGAGTTGAAAGTAAAAAACAAGATCATTAAAAGATGAGCTGTTGAGAATTAAATACTTTTACCTTTTACTTCGAAGTTCAATGTCCGTATATCTTTCCACAAATAGAATGACAACAATGTGATGAGTGTTTTGGTATACACAACGTGGACATAATGATTAAAGACGATACGATCTGTTTGGCGGTGGAGTACGGATATATCTACCTTCTGCGCTAGAGGTCCCGAGTCCCCCTCCCAAACCATGGCACATCTAATGTCCTACCCCGTTGCAGATAAAAAAAAAGGGTTCGATTCCTTCACAAGACAAATATTTATATGCATGAACACAACATGCCTTTCTGTCTAGGTGTTCTCTATGGAGGTATAATTAAGTGTGTAATTTCAGACAAAAAGGAGGTAAATATTATTATAATGGTTGAATCCGAGAGGATGCTCTTGAGAGGTCTTATCAGTTATTACATTGGCACGTTTGACACCCTGCCTACTGAGCCAAAGGTACCTACTAGGTTAAATTCCTACTGCAAGCAATTTGTCATTGTATGCCATCTAAGTAAGTACCTACGCTAGTAAAAATTGCACTTGTCCGGTCTTTCTATCCAAAGACCCCAACGAAGAATAGCAATTCGTTTTTTTAAATGTCGAATGTTCGAAAAACACCTGCCGAAAATTAGCGACTGAAGTTTTTGCAGCTGAGTTTTACGTCACGTAGATGCATGTATTAATTAACGCGATGTAATTGACCTTTCACTTTTTTCGGGACAAAATTTCAGCCATTATGATAGGCAGCAATTCAAGCTGTACAATACGTCCCTGCAATACGCCACTTTTTGAGCAACTGTATTAAAAATGTTTTTCCATTAATAACCATAATATATACCCTATATTCTAACTAATTCAAAAAATTAAATACTAAAGACGGGGTTTTCTATTTAATTAAAATCGTAGAAGTAGAAGTGTAGATTATTGGTTTTACACGATAGTACTATTATATATTCTGTGGTTTTACCACGTTTTACTTACCATGCTGTATTTTCATTCTATAATATCGTAGTTCGTGAAATACATTTGACAAAAATGGTCTCGTAAAAATCTGTTAACTTTTTTGCATAAGTAAACCATGACAAGAGAGCACTAATCTCTATTTCAATGTTATTTCAGACGGCAAACAAATCAAAGTAGGACACTTAACGTTAAGTGCAAAAAGTGTCTTAGAGAAATTTTGTTTTAAAGCACAATCATACTTAAATTATGAAATTGCCGTTTTTGTACTTACCTACATATAACTTAACAACCAATTAATTAAATATTAAAAGTATATAATACCTACTTACCAGTATAATCTAGCAATAACTAGTTTTGTAAACTAAAGGATATTTTAGATTTTTGCATTATACTTAATAGCATTTTTGTCTACCTACTTTACTACATCATCCTCATCATCACCATCATCAGCCATTTAATGTTCCCGCTGCTGGGGACAGGCCTTCCTCAAGGATGGATAAGGGGAACGGGCCATGACCCACCACGCGGGCCCAGTGTGGATTGGTGGGTATTTACAAATACAAACGCAGCCGGGACCACCGGCGTAACGTGCCTTCCGCAGCACGGAGGAGCTCGAGATGAAAAGTTTTTGATCACTCATCCCGTGACCGACCATTGCAAAAGTTGATTATCCTCAACGATCGCAGGCCGAGCGAGGTAACCACTGCGCCACGGGATCCTTCACTACATTCCTACTTCCTTAAAGAAAATTCCATCATACATCGATGCATCCACTCAAACCTTAACATTTAGGTATGTGTTTTTAACCGCCTCTGTGGTCTAGTGGCTCACACCACCGATTTCAGACCAGGAGGTCCCTGGTTCGATTCCCAGTGGGAGTAGATTCATTATTGTATTCGATTTCGTTAGTGGTAGGACTTGTTCTTAGTCCGCCTGGCTAGCTACCACGCTACCACCATCTTATCTAGGACTGACGCCATAACAATGATGTTTTCGTATTGTTTTGTTCCGGCAGTTAGAGATAAGATAGCCAGTTCTTCAGTGATTGAGGATTCCGGGAGTGGTGCGCTTTCACCTTCAGCCTTATCACCACTTAACATCAGGTGTGATGAAGGCTAAAGTGCTACCCCGTTGTGGATAAAAACAAAGATACTGGCAGGAACATTTTAATATTTGTCTTGGTCTGGTTGATTTTTTTTTGTGTATTTAAGTATATATTTATTTATAAAAAGTTATTTATTATTATTGTTATATTACATAGGTACATACATACATCATCAGCCACTTAATATTTAATTATTATGTTATTATATTTATATAAGTACTTACATCACTGAATTGTTAACTACACATCGATCATTCAATGTCCAATACAAACAAGGATTGTCATGGAAATCTCTCAACGTATTCGTGTATCGCGGCAACGGCAGAAACTTTTGCAATACTGTTACTGACAGGCGCTAGTTCGGCTACCAGAGTAACAGGATATAAACCATTACTGGAAATGCTCTATGCGTTTCTTTTGGAGGAAAAAAATCTTGTTTTTAAACATTCAGATTGCAGGAGACTCGTAAATTAACGATGAAATATGAATAAATGCAAAGTATGAATTTTTTTCAATAACGATAGCAAAAAATAATAAAAAAGCGGAATACCTATGCGTAATAAATTTAAAACTACGCATAACCAGAAAAAAAATATGAAAGAAAATATATGTTTCTCCATATTTCACTGAATTTTTACGTGGCAACGGCAGAAACTTTCTGACGCTTCTTCGGCCACCAGAGTAGCAAGAATACGTAGTTACAGGAGATGTTCTACTGGCTTCTTTTAGGAGAAAAAAAGTCTCATTTGACTATTAATAGGCTATGGATTAGAATTCGCATATGATTCCTAAAGGAGAGATGAAATATAAAATAAATATTATGTGAGAAATAAATTATAAATTATAGTTTCCTTGAAAATAGGAAATAAATATACATTCAACTAACCGAAATACTAAGCCTTGATAAATTCACAAAAATTTGCTAATTAAAAGGCTCTGCTCAAGAAAGTTATTATAAATTATTTACGCATTCTTAACCTTTGTCTTGGTGGTTAGTGTTACTAACCACCTACTTATTTATTATTAGCGAAAGTTTTTTTTCGCTAAAGTGCGTAAATTTATATTTAAAAAATCGAAAATAGGTGGTTAATAACACTAACCACCAAGACAAAGAATTCAAAGAAATACCTCTTTATTCAAAGATAAAGTTTATTGCAAAAATAGAAGGTATATTAATATAGGAAAAATGTGATAGTAAAAAAAAACCACGAGCCCTATAAGTAGCTCTCACGCGGGATAGCGATATATAGGGAAGCTACTTATACTATAGGGCTCGTGGTTTTTTTACTATCACATTTTTCCTATACTTACAGAATTGCATTGTGAATGCATAAAAATAATATAAAAATCTCAGGTATATTAATAGTTTTTTTGTAGTTTTACGTCTGTGTCGCCAGCAGGGTACGGTTCCAAGTCGCTTCTCGGTGCAGAGATTTCTGCCAAGAGATAGAATTTAAAACGAAAATTACTCTGTGCTCGTTATCCACACAGCTTTATGTATGTATAGGTATTATGTTTAAATTAAATGAAGTAACTGCAGTTTAACTCTTCAAAGGATGATGGGCAAATTTGTATGGTATCTATAAAGAGATTAATAGCCATAATTATTCAATGTCAAAATCCATGGGGTTTCGTCAAACCGAGAACCTCCGTTTTTGAAGTCGGTTAAAATACCAACACCTTCTTCTAAATGTAACAAAATACTTTCCTGAAAACTGCATCAAAATCGGTTCAGCCAAACACAAGATAAACGCGGACAAACATACATAGTACACCTACATACATACATACAGATCAAACTGTGAAGCTTCTTTTTTTTTGAAGTCGCTTAGAAATGGTCAAAATCTAAGATTATTTTACCAACGACATAAAGCTAGATAGCTTTATCTATCTATCCTTTTTGCACATCTTAATTTTAAAAGTCTCATCCTTGTCACTCTATTTCTTTTTTCTTAATTATTTCAAAAGGTGGTGTAAGAAATTAAAAAAGCACTTTGCCTCACGCTCGCAGCAAAAGTCGATTTTGTTGCGAGTTTTTACGCACCAAAAGCGCGCTTTTCGTGCTGGAGAGGTGAAAATAAATTTTCATCCCATCGATTCGAAAAGCGATGATTGTTTATCTAATAACAGGGTACAAAACGATTCATTGTTTACCTGTTATGACAAGAGGGTATAAATGAGATTTGAATTTTGAACAGCTTCATAACAGGGTCCAAAACGATGACATTTGAATTTAGAACATAATTAAAGAAGCATTGGTTGGAGTGTAGCAAAGGGTGTGCAGTACTTAAAAAAAATTCAACTGATTTTGTATGGGGCCGGGACTTTTTTCGGGACCAAGAAATTTTCAAAACCGGAATTTTATAAAATTGAGAATATCTCGTAAACGGTGAGTCGTAGCTAAAATCTAACAAAATTTTCAACCCCCCTACGGCATCCCCGGAGATTCTTATAAGGAATCTGATGGACATATATTTTTTTTATTTATATTATTTTATTTCAAAACTCATTTTTTTTTTCTTGCCCGTCTAGCGCTATGGTGTATCCGAACGACAAAGAAAGGTAGGTAGTTTGGGTTGTCTTTACTGCTTTTCTTATAGAGGGGAATGAAAAGCGGAGTGTATTACTCGGCCGCAAAATTATTTTCACCTCGGGCGGCGTATATTGAATCCCTCGCTGCGTTCAGGATTCTACTTTAGAATCCCTCGCTGCGCTCGAGATTCTACTCTAGAATCCTTCACTGCGCTCTGGATTCAAAATAGCGCCCTCGCCGTAAATATAATATTTTGCTCCCTTGTAATACAATCTACTATTTCTCTCTCGGTCCGGGGACCCCCAACTTATAATATACCCTTTTTGTACTTCTCATTTTGTGGTCCCCCGAGCGAGAGAGAAAATTTATTTTCTGACTTCATTGAAATTTTTTTTGTGTTGGGGGTTTTTGAATTTTTATTTTTATTTCATACTTTTTAAATTACACATAAAATTAAAAAAAACCAATTAGAAATCGCTAATTTCAGCCAAATCGGAGCAACTTAATTTTTGGCGGCCATTTTTTTATTGTACCTTAATTTGTACCCAGTGTGTACATTATTTTAGTCAAAGCACCACGTGTGTATCTTTTTCCGTTTCGGCAGGCAGTTGACCATCTCCATAAATGGCTGGATGGATTTTCATCAAACGCTAGCCACGTTTGATGAAAATCCATCTCGATTATTATAGCTTTGAATTAAAAAACCGCAATAAAATCGCCTGATCCGTTTAGGCGTTGAAAAATGAAATTTTTATTTTTTTCAATAATAAAAATTGCATTGTGAATGCAAAAGACTGAAAATTAAAATAACCGTTTAGGCATTTCATTTTTAGTGTTTATTTATTGTACAATAAGATACCCATATCCTATACCTCAAAAACTACTAAACCGATTTTGATAAAATTCCTAAGTTGGAAATACTTCTGCCTTAAATCAAAAATAATTATTTCGATATGACTTTAAGTTTTGAGAAATCCGTGGCCAAACATACTTACATACATACACTAATAACGAAAAACACACGTGCTTGGAAGCTATAATATAACGCTACATACAAACTGATTATTACCTCCTTTTTTGAAGTCGGTAAAAACATTCTGCACCATACAGTGCAACCTGAAAAATGGTTATGAATTTAAAAGCACTCGTATCAGTTTCAAAAGAGATTTGAAATTGCATTTCAGGCCAATTTACAGCATCCATTAGCACTTTCTGCTTCCGCGTTACGTTTACATGCCGTGCACAGAGTAGAGCTTACAGTAGATCTAACGCCTGAATTCTTGAACGCAAATCATCTTTGGGAGCGGCTCAAACATCATGCCATCTCTTTCATACGTTTGACATTTAAAGTGACAGGGCGATTTTTGAGACGCTCCCAAAGATAAGTAGCGTACGAGTATTCGGGCATTAGTCTATCTATTTCTAATACCGATTAATAAATTATGTTATTTTTATTATACTATAATCTATAATAATATTATAAAGAGAAAAGGATTTGTATTTTTTTTGTTTGTAATTAATAAACTCAAAAACTGCAGGACCAATTTTTTTTAAAATCTGTCACTATTAGAAAGCTACATTCATAGAGTCTCTCGTCGAATCCAGCTCGGATGGGCAGCGTTTGGGAAGCTCCGACATATATTCGCGTTCGAAATACCTCAATGTCTCAAGACGAAAGTCTTTGACCAGTGTGTGTTGCCAGTAATGACCTATGGAAGTGAGACGTGGTCTTTTACTATGGGTCTCATAAGAAGGCTCAAAGTCACCCAGCGAGCAATGGAGAGAGCGATGCTTGGAATTTCCCTGCTCGATCGAATCAGAAATGATGAAATCCGCAGGAGAACTAAAACAACCGACATCGCTCGAAGGATTGCATCATTGAAGTGGCAGTGGGCGGGACACATAGCGCGGAGAACCGATGGCCGTTGGGGCGGAAAGGTTCTTGAATGGCGACCGCGTGCCGGACGACGTTCCGTGGGCAGGCCCCCTACAAGGTGGACCGACGATCTGGTCAAGGTCGCGGGAAGCCGCTGGATGCGGGCAGCGCAGGACCGATCGTTGTGGAGATCCTTGGGGGAGGCCTATGCCCAGCAGTGGGCGTCGTTCGGCTGACATGATGATGATGATGATGATTCATAGAGTAAATAAAACTACTTGTTGAAGACTTGGCTCCATTGTCTAAATAAAAGGGTAGGTTTTGAATAATTATTCATCATCATCATCATCATGTCAGCCGAACGACGCCCACTGCTGGGCATAGGCCTCCCCCAAGGATCTCCACAACGATCGGTCCTGCGCTGCCCGCATCCAGCGGCTTCCCGCGATCTTGACCAGATCGTCGGTCCACCTTGTAGGGGGCCTGCCCACGGAACGTCGTCCGGTACGCGGTCGCCATTCGAGAACCTTTCCGCCCCAACGGCCATCGGTTCTCCGCGCTATGTGTCCCGCCCACTGCCACTTCAATGATGCAATCCTTCGAGCTATGTCGGTTGTTTTAGTTCTCCTGCGGATCTCATCATTTCTGATTCGATCGAGCAGGGAAATACCAAGCATCGCTCTCTCCATTGCTCGCTGGGTGACTTTGAGCCTTCTTATGAGACCCATAGTAAAAGACCCCGTCTCACTTCCATAGGTCATTACTGGCAACACACACTGGTCAAAGACTTTCGTCTTGAGACATTGAGGTATTTCGGACGCGAATATATGTCGGAGCTTCCCAAACGCTGCCCATCCGAGCTGGATTCGACGAGAGATCTCTTTCTCAAAGTTGGACTTACCTAACTGGACCGTCTGTCCTAGGTAAACATAGTGGTCAACAACTTCGAGTGTAATGTTCCCAACATTAACTGGAGCGGGTGCAACATGGGCATTGAACATGATTTTCGTCTTGTCCATGTTCATCTTAAGACCCACTCTTTGCGAAGCATTACCGAGATCTTCGAGCATTGTGTTCAGGTCTTCCAAGGTCTCAGCCATAAGAACTACATCATCGGCAAACCGTAGGTGTGTTAGGTACTCGCCATTGATGTTGATGCCGTATCCTTTCCAGTTCAGCAGCTTAAAAATATCCTCCAACGCAGCTGTGAACAGTTTGGGAGAGATGACATCTCCCTGTCTCACACCTCGCTGTAGTTGGATAGGATTAGAGCTCTGGTTCTGTAATCGGACCGACATGGTGGCGTTTTGGTATAAGTACCTCAGCACCTCGATGTATCTGTAGTCTATTTGGCACCTCTGGAGAGACTGCAGCACCGCCCAAGTCTCAATCGAATCAAAGGCTTTCTCATAGTCCACGAACGCCAAGCAAAGTGGCAAGTTATACTCTTCGGTCTTCTGTATAACTTGCCGCAGCGTATGAATGTGGTCTATGGTACTGTAGCCTTTCCGGAACCCGGCTTGTTCGGGAGGTTGGAAGTCGTCGAACCTGCGAGCGAGACGATTCGTAATGACTCTCGAAAACAACTTATAGATATGGCTCAGAAGCGAGATGGGTCTATAGTTCTTCAAGAGAGTTTTATCACCCTTCTTGAAAAACAGCATCACATCGCTTCTGCCCCATGCTTTTGGCGTTTTGCCCTCAAGGATGACTGAATTGAAAAGCTTCTGGAGGACTTTAAGTATCGGCTTACCACCCGCTCTCAGAAGCTCTGTTGTGATTCCGTCATCGCCCGCCGCCTTGTTGTTTTTAAGCTGCTTGAGAGCCATTCTAATCTCGTACAGGCTGACGTCCGGGATATCTTCGGTATGGTGTCGGGTAAGCTTGGCTCTAGGGTCTGTAGCCTTGCTTTCAACAGGTGTTTGTGTGGAATATAGCTGTCCATAGAAACTCTCAATCTCCCTCAGGATTTCAGGTGTTGACGAAATGATGCTACCTTCCTCAGTTTTCAGCCTCGTCAATTGACTTTGCCCGATAGACAGATCTCTCGCGAACACTTTGGAGCCTTTGTTCCGCTCAATGGCTTCTTTAATACGCTCGGTATTAAATTGGCGAAGGTCGCGCGTCAAAGACTTAGATATCTGTCTATTAAGCTGTCGATAACGATGGGCATCCGCTGAGTTCTGCAGCTTCATTTCGTGTCTCTGATCCATGAGTAGGAGAGTCTGACTGGAGAGTTTCTTCAATTTGGGACGGCGGGTTTTATAGTACTTAGACCCTACCGTGCAGACAGTATCCACCACCATGTTGTATAGATCGTCCACGTCTATGCTGTTCTCAAGGGCTTCGAAGCGGTTTTGAAGCTCGAGCTGAAAGCACTCGGGGTTTTGAATTTGAGCTGGTATTGGTCGGAGCGTGGATTTTATCAGTCGCGATCTTTCGAGCTTGAGATCGATATTCAATGTGCCTCTCACCATACGGTGATCGCTTCCTGTCTTAACAGCGTTGATCACACTGACATCATTGAATATGTGCTTCTTCGTCGACATGACAAAATCGATCTCGTTTTTGACTTTACCGTCCGGACTGATCCAGGTCCATTTGCGGCTTACGGGCTTCCTAAAGAAGGAGTTCATCATATAGAGGTTCTCCCTCTCCATGAAGTCTGCCAGCATCTGGCCTCTATCGTTCCGTTGCCCAAATCCAAATTGCCCCACTCTCAGCTCATCACCGCAACGTTGCCCCAACTTTGCATTGAAATCCCCCATCACAACCGTGTAGTGGGTTTTATAGCTATGCATGGCTTTTGAGATCTCTTCATACATAGCCTCCACTTCGACATCGTCGTGTTTCGAGGTCGGAGCGTAGACCTGGATAACATTCAGCGAATATCGTTTCGATAATCTGAGTATCAGGTACGCTACCCTGCTCGAGACACTTCCGATGGTGATCACGTTGTTGACAAGGGATTTATGGACGATGATATGAATGATATGAATGAATAATTATTAGTAAAATTAAAACAATGAAAATTTATTTCACCAAAAATCTGATTGTGACAATTCTGTTAAAGGAAAATTTTATCCATCGCTATTGAGCAACCAAATAAAAAAAAGATTGCCTATCATAATAAAAAAGTAAAAAAACCACTTTGTGACATAAATTTAATAACAAGCCAGCAAATGTTTTCCCACCGCTTTCCAAGCTACGTAGTTAATCATCTACATCTTTTTACCCTTTACAGTACCGGGAACGTAAAAGCCGATAGAAATATCGTTACCGCCCCTATTGGACTTCATTTTCCCGCAATATTAAATAGACGGAACAAATCTGAAAAGCACTACACACCTAACTAATACATTGAAGAAATTTTCATGCCAAGATATTCGTGTGAAATATTAAAATTTCCAGAGTAATTACATTGGATCGCACACTTCCTGTGTCCGATTCCAATCTGGAAAATATGTACTATGGTTAGTTATGTTTATTTTGTCTTGAATTTGTCCCAATTAGGTACTGTTCTTACTGAACCGCACAAAAAATAGGTGCTCTTTAAGCTTATAATTACGTGTTTTCTTTTTTGATAATACATTTATGTAGGTGGAAACATTTAATTTCGTACAAAGATACCTATATTGCAAAATAAAAGATATATTGCAAGTTAAGAGATAAGTGGCAAAGAATTTTCTTGGTTACTTTCTACTATTCAAATACGAGGAGTGGCGCAGTGGTTAACGCGCTCGGCTTGGATCGTTGAAGTTAAGCAACTTTCGCAATGGGCCGACCACGGGATGGGTGACCAAAAAAAATGATTTCTAGCTCCGCCGTGCTTCGGAAGGCACACGTTAAGCCGTTGGTCCCGGCTGCGATTGCAATGGCTAAGTGTGATTGGTGGGTCCAATCACACTTATCCATCCCCAAGAAGGGCCTGTGTCCCAGCAGTGGCAATACTAGTGTTTATAATGGCTGATAATGATGATGATTAAATACTAAGGAACTATCATCTTTTTCTTAATGAGTTATCAATATTTTAATAGTACATTACAGCCGAGGACAGGTAAGTAAGAAATTACATTGTCGAGGATGGTTTGAAGCACGAGCCGCAGGCGAGGGCTTTAATCATTCGAGGCAAGGTAATTTGCTTACCGACAAGGCTTGTATAGTGCTTTTCGCAAGAAATGCGAGGAAATAAAAAAACTGTTTAACTAAATAAAATTTATTAAAACTATGACAACACATGTTCGGGCAATTATTAAATGTAGGGCAGGCGTACCGGTTTTGGCCACTTTAAAGATTTTTTAACTTTTAACCGCTTAGTGCTTAATGATCTTAAGTATTTTAGAGAAAATTTATTTATTAGATTATAGACCTTTAAGGGTACAATCTACAAAGTAAAAAAAATTAATAGTTTTTTTTATTTAGAACAAATTCTGCGGAGGGAGCCAAATACACCGTTTGCATTGGTTTTGGCCACTTTCATAAAATTACTATATTTATAAGTTGAGTTTATGCTTAATTGATGTCTTATTAGAGTTCTGGACTAAAACACTACATGAAATAGTATTTCAATCACAGCTAGCTCCTTACTACAATTTTATAAGTTTTCCTTTATCACTTAATTAAAAGAAAATTAGCGGATTGAGGCTAGTGTAGGCTAGTGCCTACACTAGCCTCAATCCGCTAATTTTCTAGTACGTTAGCTAACAAAAGCGAGTTGTGAGTCTTTTAAAATAAATGAACTTTATGATAGGTTGGAAACTTTCTACTAATGCCAAAGTGGCCAAAGGTGGCACAATGCTAAAATTTCTAGCCCCACTTTTGGCCACTTATTGTTTCCCAACTTTTTGTAAGAACAGTGAAAAAACAACACTTAATCCATCTAGAAGAAACATATTCCAATATGATATAAAATATTAAATAACCATAAAATAATTTTATTGTAGAAAAAAAATGATTTTACAAAACCTTTACCCTTAACATTTTGCTTAAGAATTTTACAAAATGTTAACTTTGAAACATAACACGTGTTTATTTCTAAAATATCGTACTACATAAAAAAAGCTAAGTGCTGTAATTATTAACTATTTTACTATCTTTTATTCGCCATTAATAAATATAAGCAATAATTATTAAATTCCTATTTATATAACTTTAAAGTGAAAAGTGACCATAACCGGTACAGTGGCCAAAACCGGTACGCCTGCCCTACATAAATGTTATTGTTTTTCCGGGAACACTTATGTATAAATCGCCCATAATAATATTATTTTAATGATGTATTATTAAAATACGCCAACAACACAGATTCCGAAAACGTATGCGCCTTTTTTTCACTTTTCCAAATCAGATCGTAGGTTTTCATATATCTTTCTTTTGATTTTGCTGGCAGTTAGTTTTCTGTTATTAATTTTGCTTCTGCTCTCAAATTTGGTGGAGTAGGTACTTACAATGTCTGTATATGTTTCATTGGCAGAACTCATCTTAATAATTTATTACACAATATAAACTGTATTGATATCAAATCAACCGCTGAAAATCATTCCTGCCATTTTTTTTATATTGGCTTGTGAGACCATGTGGAACGGTCATACAGCCTATTGATACTTACTACTTGCTACTAAAATGCGCAACTTCAATACCCGCTTCTGGGCGGTAGATGGCGCTGTACATATTTCCGATACAAAATTACTCGTAAAGGATATTTTGTCTATGATAAATCTCATTTTGTTTTTTCGATTGATGTTCGTGCTAAGGGTACATAGCGCTTGCGGTACAATACGAAGTAATATAATCTATGCGCACCGTATTTAAAAAAAAGTTAACCTAATTATGTTATATTAATAATAATGTGGCTGTATGGTGCAAATGTCCCTTTGCTTTTTCTTTTTTTATACACTGGAATAACGAAAGAAAAAATAAAGAAAAAAAGTTGGTAGTACCATTGCAGATCACTGCAGTAATGAATTTCAGTACTTACTTACTGCACTAAAATCAGTGCAGTAAGTAAGTACTGAAATTCATTACTGCAGTGATTTTCAAATTTAGAATGTTTACCTCGGAAAAGTGCCACGTACTGCATTCTTTTCTCAAATATAATATTAACATTTTATAGCATAAGTGTGAAAAAGAAAGAAACAGCAGTGCCACTTGTTAATTGTTTAAAGGCAGTAGGTATACTATACCTTTTGTATAATTAAGAACAAACAAAGCAATAGATTCGCCTGAATAAGTACAAAGATAGTTTTTTTAAATATTATTTTTACTTTTTTCCATTCACAGTGTCGAAGGTAGTAATATCTTCACATTGATGAAATAAAACGCTGGCTACCAGCGCATAAGGAGCATTGGTTAAATTTGACGCGTCTCCTAACGACTTCGTAGCTCAGTGATTAGAGTATTCGCCCAGACAGTGAATAGTCGTGGGTTCGGGTACCATCGGAGCTAGTTGTGAGACGGTTCGATTTTTTCTAATACTTAGTTGCTTCATTTTTAATATTTTCAGTCTTTTCGTAATTTTTAAAATGTATAAGTAAAATAGCATTTTGAATGCTTATAATACAAAAATATGCATTATTTCATGATAAAGAATTTCTAGTTGTAAGATAATTTAATTGTATTACTTACCTAAATAGCAAATATATTTCTTTAGCATATCTGACCATCTGCTACACTCTATTCATGATTATGCTAAGCCTTATATCCCGGATTACGTGACTATAAACCGCTTACTAAACCTTATGAAACTTTACTAATGGGATAATTTACACCAAGTAACCTCGTTTATTCAGTTTAGTTAGGTTCTAGTTTATCAGAAAAATGAAAGCGTAACGTTGGTAGAGCATCGATACTCACTTCGTGATTATTAAGAAAGAGACGATTATGCGTTCACAATGTAAGTTAGAAAAATATAACAATCATTATTTGTTTAAAATCTTAAAAGGAGCTGTTTCATCTTAATATATTTTTTAACATTTGTAAAAATAGGAACGAGAAACGAGGCTCGCTTTTCGCACTATCAACCTTATCGACAAAGAAACGTATTTGTTCATTTGTTCGCTGAGTGAATTCACAAAATTAGCTACTTGGATACTTTGTTATTGTAAGTCATAGGTTGTAAGTTATAATTGTATTCTTAGTCATAATAGTAACAAGAATGCTGTAACTATCGCATTGGGTTAAATAGTGCCTGTAATGATAGTTATAAGTTTTGTGTAAATAAATAAAATAAATAAATAAATAAATAAATATTTCTTTCAAATGCGAGGGTTTCCTCACATTAATGAAGCAACGCTGGCTTACAGCTTACAGGTTAAAAGTGATAAAAAAAAACAACGAGTCTTGTAAGTCTTTCGGTAGGTATATTAGTTGGTCAAAGCACAGCCGAATTCTCAGGGGCGGTGGCGCGGGTTCGAATCCTGCCTAAAAGCTACTTGCAGGGCTGGTGTTCTTCTCAAGCTTTCATTTATTAATATTCTTGCCCAGTATTTTTTTTTTCATAATATATCGATAATTATGAAAATAAAAATTATAATCATAACTAGGTACTTATATAAAAATTAGAACACTAATCGTATAGTCTTCGAGCAACGCGGGCCTTCCGTCTACGGAAGACCCGCGTTGCTCGAAGCGTATAGTGTTCTAGTTTTTATATTGTTATTCTTGTAAGTATATAATGATTCTTTTGTACGTGTGTTTGTCACTTTACTCCTTCTTAACGTCTGGACCGATTTGTTTTTTTCTAGAGTAAGTTTCCATATTTTAAGAATTTTATTGATTTTGTAAATATTATTAGTACCTAAGTATCCCAAAAAATAATATTGTTATGTTGTTTAAAACGTACAGTAGCCACATAATTCAAGATTATAAATGTTTAATTAATAAGTTGCTGTGCCCGAAGAGGGTTCAGTTTTTGATTTTAAGAACATTGAAACCACATGTTTTTGCAATAAAATCTTTGAACTTGAACTTGAATGAATAATGAAAATTGAAAAAAAAACCTGACGTGGGCAAAATATGAACATTGATTTTGATAATCAGTTTATAAGTAAGTTTATTACGTAAATAGTGAATAAGTACCTACATACTACTGAAAAATAAAGAAGTCTTAAAAGAAAACTATTACAGCTTAGGATTTTTTAAATTCACACAAATATCGTTATCCTTTGAAATGGTGTGCCAAGTTTGACTCATAGTAACCAAAAGCTTCTTCGATACGAGGTTTAGCACCATACCACAGTGTAAAAAGCACCCACTAAGGCTGTGACCATACCGTCAAACGACGACGAGACGGAAAACGTATGTGCGACGCCTATCCAAAAAACGTCAGCAAACGAGACGAAAGACTTTAGTGCGACGCCTATCCAAAAAACGTCAGCAATACGAAAGTCATAGGAATTGAAAGATCAACACAAAACTTTAAAGAAAATCTAGAATTGATAAAAAAAAAAAATACCAAGTGACTACGATTTTATATGTGTTAAATTCATGTTAAATTATATCCGACGAGCTGTTTACCGAACCGACTGGTCATCTCTAAAAGCTTAAGTTTAATAAACGCATCACACTTCAAACATGCGAGAAAGAATCAGTCTTAGGTATATCATTGAGCAGCTGTCAAATTACAAAATAAAAGTTTAATAAATATTATATCCGCAGCGGGTAGCGCCGCACTGTGCGCTGACGTCCGGCATGCCACAAGGAGGATGCAATATCCCCTGACAATTTTGGTTACGCATTGACTGATAGTAACACACTAGGTACCTACTGTCTCTAAGTTACGCATCTCAGAAAGCTGCTTCTATCTAGGTATATAAGGCCTTGTAGCGCCCGTCTTAGGACATAGGCCCACTCTCCTTTTCCACTCCTGCTGGTCTACTGCCTGCCACGCCACCCGCATCCAATTGGTGCCAACTTGCTGCCGGATATCATCAGAAAGCTATTTTTGACACTTCAAATATGCGAGAGTAACATTGAACTTGTTAGATATGCTATCAAACTACTAGCTTAAAGACTAACATTTATGTTACGAGTATATCCGTAGTGGTTTGCGCCCGCTGTGGCCCGACGTCCCACAAGGCAAATGCAATATTCCCGGACAACTTGGTTACCGCATCGAATGATGGTAACATACTTAGTGCCTCTGACTTACGCATCTCTGAAAGCTGCTTATTACACTTGAAACAAGCGAGAAGAAATTAGTTTTATATATCATTTAGCTTGTTAGATGTGCTATCAAATTACTAGTTACAAGACTAGTAAGTGTTTTATCCGCAGCTGCTTGCGCCCGTTTCGGACCGAGCGACGACTTTTGGCCCGGCCGCAAGGCGGATGCAATATCCTTCGACAACTTGGCTACCGCATCGAATGATGGTAACACACTAAGGTACTCTCTCTGACTTACACATCTTTGAAAGCTGCTTATTACACTTGGAACAAGCGAGATTTTTTTACATACACAACATACAGCTCAATATAATACACATGAATGAGAAGCATTATGTTTTTTATAGGCCAACACAACACAGTTTTCACTGAAAGAAACTCCACTCCACTCCTGGCTGGTCTGCTGCCACCCGCATCCAATTGGTGCCAACGTGCAGCCGGAAATCTTTCATGTTATATTTTTTGCGGAAGAAAGCTACACATAATATTTCTTTTTTCAATGGTTTCAATGGTTAGAGACTTCCGCCAAGTGACGCCTGATGGTAACACACTTACTGCCGGCGACTTACGCATCTCTCTAAGCTTCTTTATTCTGACACGTTTGAAGTGTAATACTTCAAACATGCCAGAATAAAGCCGTCATAAATAATTAAACTCATTAAATATGCTATCAAAGCAGTAGTTCAAAGTCTAATAAGTGCCATATCCGTGGCGGGTTGCGCCCGCTACCACAGAATAATCCGCTACGTCCGGCCCGGTCGCAAGGCGGATGCAATATCCTCCAACAACTTGGTTACTTACTACATTGACTGATGGTAACACACTTACTGCCCCTGACTTACGCATCACTGAAAGTTGCTTTTTACTCTATAAACGGTGAAAATAAGTAAATGCAAAAACTGGTCTGGCTTATATATTATCTGGAACTAACTTAGTTTTGAAGTATTTTGGTACGACAATTTAGAACTTAGCAAAGAACATAGGCTACTTTTCCCCGGCGCAAGTATAGAAACCTAGAAAAAGGAAATGTTATTATAATGAGTAAAAACTCTCACAATTCTCAATTATAAAAGGCTAGTTGTTATTATATAGTTATGTAAATAACTGCGAATGTTATTAAAGTAACAATAATAAATAATAAATAATAATAATAAATAACTTCTTACATTCACACCAATTATCTAAGCCCATTTTAATTTCATTAAGAAACTGTATCATGGAAAACTTGATAACGGATAAATATATACTTATATACTTTTTGTTTGTAAATACATACTTAATATACATAGTAAACACCCAGACTAAGACAAATAGACATGTTCATGCACACAAATATTTGTCTTGTTCGGGAATCGAACCCGAGACCACTGGCGCAGAAGGTGGGTAGCCTACCCCTGCGCCAAATCGGTCGTATAATAAAGTCTCAATAATAATCTCGATACAAAAAATAAAGTAAATTTATGATGAAATTTTCTTAACACTAATTTTCTGCTGCACAGTAAAACTAAAACGAGCTTAATTAAGCCCTTTTCATTTAAAGCACAAACTTAAAAGTGTAAAGTAAACTTCTTAATACTGTTCCAAAGTCAAGTAGGTGCGTTGAAATTCCCAACAAATTATAGAACTGGGGTCGGTTAACTTTTCGACTTCAGATTAAGACGAGCTATTTATTAATTCGCTACTAAATTGGTATGTAAATTGAAACCTAAGCACATTTATAATAAAACCGTTGCTGCTTACGTTTTAAGGTAGCTTTAGCTGTAAGCTCGGGACCAGCACACATTTGTATAAGCAAACTATAAAAATCAAATAACGCAAGCACGCAAGTAAATGAAATCACCTAAAACGTATAAGTACTTAAGTTTATTATCTTTTTTTTGTTTCTTGTATGTTTGTTTGCCGTTTAAGGAACTGTTTGACAGCAGCAGTTTGACAGCTTTTGAAGGACGGTATAGTTTGCTACCCGACGGACTCGCTTTCACACCGTTTTGTCACACCGGTGTGACTACGAAGATTTTTTTTTCCTATTTTTCACACTGATGTGGCTACGAATATTTTTTTTCTAAATACTTCATTTTCATTTTTCAACCATAAAAATTGCATTGTGATTGCAAAAAAGTAAAAATTTAAATAACTTTATTTTTTTTCCTATTTTTCACACTGGTGTGACTACGAAGTATTTTTTCCTAATAGTCACACTATTTTCAATACGATTACCATTATGCTAGGGGTAGAGTGGCTTTTATAGAATACATAAAAAGTCGAATGTGTCAGTAATTTTATATTTCTGACTATCGATACCAAAATATATCTAGTGACGTTATCGCATCTACTCAATTGATTATTAATTGGTTGACAATGCATTACTGGTCTCCATTTATCGTCACACCATTGAACACGTATATGATATACAAGACGCCTAGAATAGAAGTATATAATTATTGTAAGCACTTATTGTCAATTGCAAATGATACATATTAATGCGTCTAGCAAACTGTTGGAAATACTTGTTGTGAATTTTAATATTGGCAAGATAGGTCTTTCGATGGATAACGTAGATACTCTTTTTGCTTTGCTTTAACTATCAACTAAAATAAGGTCCCTTAATATTAAATATTTAGTTAACGGTATATCCATACTAATAAATAATACTATAAAGAGAAAGATTTGTATTTTTATTTGTAATGAATAAAGTCAAAAACTACTGGACCGATTTTGAAAATTCTTTCACCAGTAGAAAGCTACATTCTTCCCTAGGTGACATAGGCTATATTTTATCCATATACCACGCGGGTAAAACTACAAGGAGCCACTAGTCTACCATATGCATACATTTTGGAAAGGAAAGTGTCGCATTAGAATGGCTATTAGTTTCAATTTAAAAAAAAAGTTTCAGGCAACATTTCAGGCGCACAATAATTGCCAAAAACTAAATTATGGACAAGCTATTTTTATTTTACTTTCTTGCATTCACAATTCAATTTTTATTATTGAAAATGTAGTAGGTAAAGTCGACCCGTCTCACAACTAGCTCCGATGGGACTCGAACCCACGACCTTTCGCTTTCCATATTTTCAATATTTACGAGCTGAGCAAAAGCAACAATTCTGCAGTTATTAAGTTTCTCACGTTTTCATAAAAATTATATTAGATTTTTAATAAACCCAGAAGTTATTGACTGACTGACTGTAAAATATGCACTAAAATCAACATTGTTCAATCTGAAAAACATTAAAATAGATCACTCCGTACGAACCAAACTAGTTTATAAAATAATATAAACCCGGTTTATTTTTATTCATCAACATTTGATCAAAAGTATAAAATGCATGCGATAAAAATGACATTGCAGCATCGAAAGCTCAATCGTATTTCAAATCCAAACCAAAGGGTTTCGATAAGAAAATGAAAACGAGAAGCTGAGATGGTACCTATTGACGCGAGAAGAAATAATATTTCTTTTTATCACTTTATATTTATGATTTATTGTTCCCGACGTTACTCGCGGCCTTGTCGTGGTTTCCAAGGGATTAAGTGAGGGGAAATATATCCTATGTTTCCTTCCGGTATTCTGGTTACGTCTCTGCTGACTTTGAACCGTATCGGGTTGTGTTGTGAACGAGTGTGACGTCGTAACATAATCCCGGATGATAAAAAAGTACAAATGCGAAAGGAATAACTTTTGAGTAAACGTCGCTTTGTTGACGTAAGTATGTAGTCTGTAGGTATGAAAAAAATGTGGGTAGTGTATATTGTTAAGTGTTAGTAAGTAACACAGATTACTCAATAGTTGGTAGTAACTATATCTATTTGACGACCGATTTGGCGCAGGAGTAGGCTACCCACCTTCTGCGCCAGTGGTCTCGGGTTCGATTCCCGAACAAGACAAATTGTGCATGAACATGTCTATTTGTCTTGGTCTGGGTGTTTTCTATGTAGGTATATTAAGTATGTATTTACAAACAAAAAGTATTTAAGTATATATTTATTCATTATCAAGTTTTCCATTAAACAGTTTCTTAATGAAATTAAAATGGGCTTAGATAATTGGTGTGAATGTAAGAAGTTATTTATTTATTTATTTATTTAAATCTATTTAATAAAGCTACATGCGTTTCGTACTACCTACAAGTAACTGAAACAAAGACTATGGTCTTTTAAAAATAAAACTTACATGTATATTGGTTATTTGACGCTTTGTTTCCATTTTGTCCCTTTTACGTCATCTCATATTTTTTGTAGTGAAAACCTCAGAAAAACTTTATTTTTGTATCAATTTCCGCTACTCACGCAAAGTGACGCTGGCTGGTGTCAATTACATACATACATTATTATACTCACTTCTGCATCCCATGGGGGTAGGCAGAGACTATGAATCGCACCCTGCTACAATCCTTGCACACTTCCTTCGCTTCATTCACATCCATCAACAATTTCATACATGCCCGGAGATTTTTGTCACTGTAGACTGCTATCTGTAGTACTGATTAGACTGAAACCTGTAACGCTTTGTCACTGTTTTACCCTTACATTGAAACAAATACGTTACCATTCGTTATAGAGTTGTAACACAAAGTCTTTTATCACCCTCTTGTCAGTTACGAGGCACTGCCCACTTGTTACACTCAGCTAATCTATTAGTAGCCACCTTGCACGAAGACCAGGTTAACAGTCCCAGTAAAATATAGGATAATCAACTTAGAAAAGGGAAAATGTTAGCAAAGGGCTCTGTATTGTTGGTATTTTTCAGTGCCATGCCTGAGGGTCTACCACCTGTCGTCTCAATATAGCAGGAAAGGACGCAGCTATAAACTGCGTAAAGCGCCATCTCGTTTCCAATATTACTTTAACATTGTTTTGAAGCTCGTGGTAAGGCCCCTGATGGATGGAGCTATCAGTGGCCAGTGATGTCCATCGGACGAGCAGACTGATCACTTTCCCACAACTTGACCTATTTTAGTAACGAACGCGCTTTGTTTTTGTGAAACGTTGAACGTTTATATGTAGGTTCTTCTGCACTTTTGTACGTTTGTTTGTTCCTTTTGACGACCGATTTGGCGCAGGGGTACGGATACCTAATTATATACCTTCTGCGTCAAAGGTCCCGCGGAAAAAACAATTATTTGTGTAAATGTTTATTTATCTTGGTCTGGGTGTTTCCTATGTTTATTATAGGTTATGTATTTATAAGCAAAACAAATATAAGTATAGGTTAATAATATTTTCCCTAACACAGTTTCTTAATAAAACTGATTGCATGCTATATATTCGTGCGATTGAATTTATTTATTTACGTACCAACGTTTAATCGATTGTTCTAATATGTTTGAAGAGAAGGATAATTTTAAAAGTTCGTTAAGCGACTCTGAAGGTCATATTTGTAATCGCACCAAAAATTAAAGTTATATTTTTTTAATTTACATAAAACAAGAGACAGCGGTCGTGTGAAATCGTCCCACGACCTATTTCCCACGAAAATTTCATCTAACATTCAAGTTCTTGCGAAAGCTCTCTCAAACGAATATGTATCTAAATCAAATCATACTTTTCGGTAATATCCTAATAAAGCATACACGGTGATCTAATAGAGTCACACACTAAACCCACCGACCCGTCGACATGAGTCTTCAACTTTTTTCGGCGGGTTAATCGGCGACTTCACATCTCGTTCAAGTAGGAAAACTTTGTCAGCGGCACAAAATGAGCAAGCATGGCATGTTTCCAGCGACATGCGCGAGTACAAGTCGGCGACATGATTTTTGAAATATAGCCGCCGACACCATGCCGCGACCACCCGGCAGTGACGGCGGCGGGTGTCAGCAGGCTTAGCAGTGATTCCACGGATGTTGAACAGAAAAATAAATTAATGTTGATATTTGCCTTGTTGAGTTTCCATTAATCATAGCAGATAACCAACGGGCAATCTCGGCAGGCTTGTCACGCCCACCCATTTCAACTTTCCGGATAACAACCATTGAGTTGTAGGCTAAGACTTCCTTAGCAAAAATAAATACATTTCTGTTCAATTGTATCAAAAGACTTTAGAGCAAAGGTCATTTCGTGGGATGATGGACTTGTAATTTCCTTTAATGTTACTTAATAGTGTTGTACTTAGTTTAATAGAGAAGTAAAAAAAATATTAAGTGAGTTACTTGCTCTAAAATCGTAGTTATGAAGATTAATGTGATAGAAATTACAAGGTACCTAATACCTAGCTATATATTAATAATTCTATAGGCTATGAGTCGTGGGTTTGAGTCCGTAAGCTTTCAGGACAAACTATCGAGGGATGAATATTTTGTTGGTTCCGTGTCTATAACTCTGTTTAAAATGTTCGTTGTGATTGTATTGAGGAGCCTGTGGCGCAATGGTTTGCGCCTCAGATCATAATTATAATACCATACCTACTACGTTTGCGCGCTCGACCACAGAATAAATAATAGTGCTAAGGGCTCGACCTGCGATCGTTGACGTTAAGCAACTTTTTTTTTTTATAGCGAGGGGAATGCATTTACGCATACCCCGTCCGCGTGCGGTGTGCGGACGGTGGTTATGTGGGACTCACCATGCCACTTCCTGATCCTCCATCCAGTGTCAGATACTCGATTACTCGATGGGGGATCAGGGAGGGGGAATACCCACTAAACCCCTCACTTCTTGCTCTCTCCGCCGTCAAGTAGGTCATAATGTGGAGGGCCCGAGGTGGCAAGCTCCTCCTACGACCTGACGGTTGGCTCGATCTTCCGGGCCCCTACGCGGCGGGAGGTGGCCGAGCAAACGTGGCCATCTCCCCAGGCTGGTGGGCGGGGACAGTGCGATGCGGGCAACAGCTTACAGGCCGTGGCCCGCACCACACGGCCCCGCTAAAGACGTTAAGCAAATTGGTTGACGACCGATTTGGCGCAGGGGAAGGCTACCCACCTTCTGCATCAGAGGTCTCGGGTTCGATTCCCGAACAAGACAAATATTTGAGTGCATGAACATGTCTATTTGTCTTGGTCTGGGTGTTTCCTATGTATATTAAGTATGTAAGTACAAACAAAAAGTATTTGTATATACGTATTTATCCGTTATCAAGTTTTCCATGATACAGTTTCTTAATGAAATTACCATGGGCTTAGATAATTGGTGTGATTGTAAGAAGTTATTTATATATTTATTTAACTTTCGCAATGGTCGGTCACGGGATGGGTGACCAAAAAGTTAGTATCTCGAGCTCCTCCGTGTTTCGGAAGACACGTTAAGCCGTTGTTTCCAGCTGAATTTGCAGTCCTTAATACTCACCAATCCGCATTGTGCCCAAGCAAGCTTGACCCACCACGCGGGCACAATGGGCACAATAAGTACAATGCGGGCACAATAAGTACAATGCGGGCACAATAAGCACAATGCGGGCACAATAAGCACAATGCGGGCACAATAAGCACAATGCGGGCACAATAAGCACAATGCGGGCACAATTATGGGCCTTGGCCCATTCTCCTTTTCCATCAATAAGTTACTAGTAACTATTATTTATTTTGTGCCATAAGGAATGCCTGTGCCGCAACAGTAGGGACATTAAATGACTGATGTGATGATGTTGTAATTGTATGTCGTTACTAATTAGGTACTTATTTAAATAATTAAATAAAAAGATAAGTTATAAACCTAACCTACTACCTACTACTTAGTTGGATCGTTGTTTGTGTTGTTTCTATTTATCTGAAAAATCAAGTTTATGTTTCTCCATTAAGGGGCCCACAGACTATCAGTCCGTCGGCAGGCCGCCTGCAGTCCTCGATCGAACAGTCCGTGACATTCGGATTTTGTATGTCAAACTGTACTGTGTGTCTAATTACGGCTGACTGACAGACCGTTGCCTGCAGGCCGACTTATAGACAGTGGGGCCGTTAACGCTCGAATATTATTCCCGGCTAACGCTCCGAACTTCGGCAAGTCTGCCTTGCTAATTGAGCCACAATCAGGCCAAAATGGCGAACCCCGATTCATGAGATCACAGGAACATCGATATCTTCAAAATAACTTCAGCAAATAGTACAATATGAAATTCCGTACTTCGATTTATCTGTTTTAATTGACCAGGCGCGCGCGGTGATACGGCAGCGAGCGATTTGTCTAGGTATTCATTGCGCGCTCATGACAGACGTTTATGGTGTTACTACAAAACGTTGTCTCTAAAGTTAAGTAGACTTGGTTTAAAACTGAAGCTGTCACTTTCATTCGCTAATCAGAAAAGAGAGACATCATCAGTTATAAGCAAAGTCTAACTTTAGACAACATTTTGTAGTAACACCATTAGTATCTAAATGTTACGCAACAACTGACGCGCAAATCGCCGCCCGCCCCAGCCGCCCGCCGCGCCGCTCACCACACTATTGTCGGTTCGTGACTGTCGTAAACGGATCGTAATATTATCATTTTGTACTCAAAAGCAGGTATTAATGTCTCCTTTGCGTGTCCCATGAAACCTGAAAAGATAATGTCCTACCAGTTCAGTGATAATGTTTAAATTATTAATTAAGAAGTGTCATTACGAACAACAATAGCAATATAACATGAGTAATTGCCTTTTTGAGGTTTCGTGTCAATAAACAAAAGGAAAATATGACGTAGAGTAGGTTGATTATTCAAACAGGGCACACAATTTTCTCATAATTACTGTAAAATATTATGGATAATAACTTGAGATTATAATTAATTCGGTTCAGTTTGGTCGGTGGTAGGACTTTATTTAGATTCTACTAAGTAACTAACTTCCACCATCTTAAATAAGTCTGCCGCCATAACAAACATTAAATAAATAAACAGCGTTGTTGTGTTAAGAATTTAAGAGCTAGTTTCTCAAGGGTTGAGGTTTCCAATAGTGTGAGTCCACTTTAAGCCTTGTCATTACTTATGGTGTGGTAAAGGCTAAAAGCTACCCCGTTATTATCGAAAATACATACATACATACATTATACTCACGTCTGTTTCCCACGTGGTAGGCAAAAATAGGGTGAAATATTAGAAAAACGACCCATCATCCAAATAGCTCCGCTGGGTATCGAACCCGGGGACTTATAAATGTCCGGGTAAATGCTCTGACCGCTGAGCCAGGAGTTACTTGGAGGATGGGTAGCATGTTTCTAGTATTTCCTTTTCAACAAAGAAGTAAAAATAGTTTAAATATAAGAGCTGTTGAAAAATGGAAAATGAAGTATTTTAGAAAAAATCGACCCGTCTCATAACTAGCTCCGATGTTTCACTAGTTGTGAGACGGGTCGTTTTTTTTTTCTAAAATACTTCATTGTCCATTTCAATAGTAATAAAAATTGCATTGTGAACGCTTGAAATTTAATAATAAGAGCTGTCTTAGAACTTTAACTGTACAGCTTGATTTGCGGTCGTTTGTACTTTGGACCCATTTCAAAAAACCTGTCGGAAGCAACGATACGGTAAGAGCAATCGACAATATTTCCATTGCTATCGAATCCGATGCTTTTGGAGTGAACGCTTTCCGATTTCAAGTGCTACATAGGTAATAGAAGTACGCTGTTACGATTTCTTTCATTTTCCCCTTTTAAAAGTAATAAACAGGATAATTTTTTTATCAGTGCACAAATTTTTAGGATCGACTCAGAATCGATAACTGAACAACTTTCTCCTAGAAACATGGGTCGAAATACGACAAAAATTTTTGGACTTCCCATACTAATTCGATCACGTGATCAGTCCGATTTGTATGAAAGGTCAAATTTTTTTTGTCATATTTCGACCTATGTTTCTACGAGAAAGTTGTTCACTTACCGATTCTGAGTCCATCCTAAAAATTTGTGCACTGATAAAAAAATTATCCTGAATAACAATTTTATTCGAAGTGAAAACTTCTTTAGCTGCGTTGTGCACTTTTGTGCCTTTTTATGTTGTAATGTTTTTTTGTTATTTTCTAAGACAAATAGACGACCTCCGTGGCCGAGTGGTGTACGCACCGGTTTCAAGGTGCCGCTATCACTGGAGGTCCCGTGTTCGATTCCCCAGCCGGATAAATATTGAAAAACTAACTTTTCAATATTTCCTCGGGTCTGGGTGTATGTAGTAACCCGTCGTTGTTTACAATTTCCATAACACTAGCAATTCTTCCACTCTGCACTACCAATCTGCACTACCGGTAGTGCAGATTGGAGTTTTTTGTCCTATCTGCACTACTGTACTACCAGCTGTCAAACCGGTAGTGTCGTTAGGAATTATTTCTTACCTTTTGCAGTATTGTGTAGTAGTGCACAATGGATTGTAATGCTCTTTATAATTCCATTGTGCACTTCTACACAGTGCAAAAGGGAAAAAATAATTCCTAACGACACTACCGGATTGACAGATGGTAGTACAGTATTGCAGATAGGACAAAAAATTCCAATCTGCACTACCGGTAGTGCAGAGTGTAAGGAATGAACACTAGTACTCAAGTTACTATAGTTTGGTATTGGAACAATGTAGGTATGTGATGGTGTCCATTATTATTTATTAATGTTATTTTAAGCTTAATACCAAAGCTAAAGAAAGGCAAATAAACAGATCGTTATTAATTTGGCAGTATAATCATCCACTTAGGCGCCTAGATTGCAAAGTAGTTTAAGCTAAAAAGCCCGTGAACTTTAAAATGAGCACGAAGTAAAACATCCTTAACTTTGAAGTATGCTAAAATAATTTGTAATTTAAGTCGAATTTTTAGATACAAAATGAAAATACAACATAAAAATAAGTTTTTTAAAAAACTTTGTTTTTGTGACAAGCTTTTTGTTGACCGTATTCGTATTGTATTTGTCATCCAAACCAAACCTGTATGCAAAGTTTCAGCTCAATCGGACACTGGGAAGTTGGTCAAATTCAGCTTGCAAGATTTGACCCGAACGGACATACCTACATGCATACATACATACACTGCAAGTTAAAATAAAAGCTTGTAAAAGTCATGTAAAAGTTAAATAAAAGCTTTTACAGTGCCACAACCTTTTCTGTTCCGGTGAGAGCGGCGCTACGTACGTTTTTCTTTTTTTTGTAACAATTTAACCGGCCCGGACTTTTAAGAACTTCAGCCGCAAGCAGCAACTTAACAGCAAAATGACATAAAAAAACACGCTAGTTTCACATTTTGGCCACCGGAACAGAAAAGTTTGTGGCACTGTAAACATGATACAAACACTAGCAGCTGATTTCACGAAACTTCGATGGTGATGAATTAGTTGAAAACTATAATGACTTATTTAATGACTTACTTATTTTCATAAAACATTACTAGTATAAAAAAGTAACTCATAGTAGAAAAAAGAAACAACTATTGGTCCAGATACCATAATATGGGATCTGGATCAACTGTTGTCAATCAATTCTGGATCAATAACATAGATTGAAGTAAATTAATACCGAAGTATCTAAGAATAGGTCGCGCCAAACTTCTAGTCCGCTCTGAGTTGCTTCGCGCAGATTGCACATAGCAAAATATAGGTATCAGCTACTGTTTTTTATTGATTAAAATTATTATCAACTTTAACCTTTTAGCACCTTTTAGCTTTTTTAAATCAGATTTTTAAGCGGACATAAATATTTATAACTGACTGTACAATCTGCGCGAAGCAACTTTAGAGCGGACTAGAAGTTTGGCGCGATGGGGGCCAAGTCTGCTAACGTTAAGTCACAACCGTGTCTCAATCGTGTTTAATTGTAGTTCAGTGGTAGTGCTTAGGACAGTATGATGTGTTGTGAATGTAGTGTGTGGTGTGACCATCAATAGTATTGTGAAAAAAGTACATATTTCTTGTAACTGTGTGTAAAAAAGCACTACAACTGAACTACAATTGAAACACGATTGAGACACGATTGTGACTTAACGTTAGCAGACTTGGCCCCCTGTACCTAAGTAACTGACCCATATAGATCACAAAAACGTTCTCATCATCAGCCATTTAATGTCCCCACTGCTGGGGCACTGACCTTCCTTATGGATGGATAAGGAGAAAGGGCCAAGACCCATCACGCGGGCCCAGTACAGATTGGTGGGTATTAACGACTGCAAATGCAGCCGGGATCAATAGCTTGACGTGCTTTCCGAAGCACAAAGGAGCTCGAGATGAAAAGTTTTTGGTCACCCACCCCGTGAACGACCATTGCGAAAGTTGCTTTATCTCAACGATCGCAGGCCGAGCGCGCTAACCACTGCGCCACGGGCTCCTCAAAGGGCACGATCTTTGAAATTATCGAAATCAACCTATTTTTGATTCAAAAGTAAACAATCAAATATTCTTTATTTTGAGCAGATAAAATATACCTATGCCTATGTTGAAGTTTCATAAACGATCTTGATTATATTGTGGCTAGAAACACGATATTCGTATCTTCACTCGACTATAAAAAATTTCAAAATCTAAGAAAATTTTCATGAAGTATTTTTATATTTTTTTGGTTTTATACTTAGATTCTCTCTAATTCACAAATAATATATAGAAAAATAGGTAATGACATTAAGTAAATTATTCTCAGGCTACTTTTAAGTACAACAAAAACATTGAAAAAATTAAAATGTGAGGTTATTTTCATTTCTCTCTTCCCACATAAAGAAAAAGACAAGGACAGAGTTTTTGGAAGATTCTGCCCTTAAGTCCAGTGACACTGCATGCAGACGCCATAGCTAGAAGATGGCCAGTCGATATATCAATTACACCAATCAGAACTACTAACAGGGTCAGTTCTCCTGGGTCAGCGGAGACCGCGAGTAACAAGATCAAAGCACTATTTATGTACTGTACAGTCACGAGCATATTGCTCGTGACTGTACAGTACATAAATATGTAAACAACTTAGAACTTTGTCTTATTCAAGCCATAAATGTTTTTCATTCATTCATTCAAGCCTTCCGAAACAAAACTAGAGGGATTCTAAAGCAGAATCCTGAACGCAGCGAGGGATTCAATATACGTTGCCCGAGGTGAAAATAATTTTGCGGCCGAGTAATACACTCTACTTTTCATTTCGAATATAAGGAAAGTAAATACACTCTGCTTTTCATCCCCCTGTATAAGAAAAGCAATAAAGACAACTAAAACTATCTAGAAAACCAAAAAAAAGAAGGGGGGGGGGGTGCTTCGCTTTCTCTGTTCTTTCTATAATAGGTAATTTTTCATTGCCGATTAGGTAACTCTATGGTTGACTGTAACCAAATTCAGTTCTATTCTTAAAATTCATTTCCACCCTAGGGTGAAACGGATAGTTTTGGACCCGCTGCTCAGTTTAAATATACGTCACTTTCCGAATCTGAGAGATGAAAAATATATTATGTCAGTCTCGTAGGTATGTGATTCAATATAAATAATGTCACTAATTGTTACTGGAAGTGAGGCAAAGCATTTTTTTGTGTGTGTGACATTTATCCGGGATTAAAAGTAGGTATCCTATGACACTCTCCAGCTCTCAAACTTTCCCATACCAAAAACCACGTCGATTGTTGTTATTGATATTTTCACATGAAAGATGGACAAACACACACATAATATTATTTATAATATAAGTAAGGATTTTAACCATAATATGATAGTTAATTACCTACCAAAATAACACACGCACACCCATAGGTACTGAGAAGTATCACCATTCACCCCCATTTAATAAGGGTCAAATTGTTGCAAATAATCTTCTCAATAGCCTCTCTCTACAAATAGGTCAACTTACCGGGTCACTCTGTGCGTAAAGGGAAAGGTAACTGAATGAAATGATCTATAAATACTCTCTCAATTCAGCGGATGTATTGTTCTGTCTGTCACAACGATAAGTTTCTATATTAGAATCACTACTAATTTATGAATAGAAAATATTTGTATTTTTGATACTTTTTTGTTTGTAACGAATCAACTCAAAACTACTGGACTAATTTGAAAAATTCTTTCACTATTAGAAAGCTTTAGAAACCGATATTTCCACGGAAACGCATACACGCGGGTGAAATTATATAATAAATTATTATAAAGAAGAAAGATTTGATTTAGTGTTTGTTTGTTTGTAATAGTTAAACTCAAAAACTACTGAAGCGATATTGAGAATTCTTTTTCCAGTAGAAAGCTACATTACCTACTGCCGAGTAACATAGGCTATATTTTATCCCGATATTCCCATGGGAACGGGTAAAATCGCGGGGAGCAGCTAATAGGTTACATTACATATTAAACAGTGAGAGCGTCCAACCAAGGTCATTAAAGAGGTCAACTTCAATTCTTTAGATGTGCTGTCTATTGAACATAGTATGTATATACAAATTTTTGTACTATACATATAAAAAATGTTTTCTGGTTTATTTGCATAGCAGTATAATTGGAACCTTGAACTTATCGATATTGTAAGTTTTGTGCGTATTTTGTTAGAAAATTGCGTTCTTTCACCTCTAATAAAAATAATCACCACTTATCATCTGGTGTGATGAAGGCTAAGTGCTACCCCGTAGTGAATAAAAAAAAGTACTTACTTAATTGGTAAAAATTAGATAAATTAATTGTAAGTAATTATGCCTTCACAAAAAGAAAATCTTTCCATTCTTTTTTCTTAATTGAAATAAAAGGCAAACTTTTTTGTCATTGAAAAACCTAAGTCTTTTTGGTCCTCATGATGTAAATAAACATTGATGAGTCGTCCGTCCGTATATCACACACAGCCAATTTATTCCAATACTAAGACTTAAGACTTAGAAAAAGATTGATTTTGAAATAAAAAATGGTTTGAGAAACCTTTATGTCATTTTTAAAGACCTATCTATACACCTATCTACACCCCACACAAATATGTTTGATTAAAAAATATTTTTCAATTTCAGTTCCATGTATGAGGAGCACCTCTTAATTTCTTTATTTTTAAATTTTTGTAATAAACCGTAAAGCGCAACCTACCAAGTTGCAAGAGTGTAATCTCAATAGTTTTGAAACAAAGTGGCTGTGACATACGGACGGACGGATAGATAGACAGACATGACGAATCTATAAGGGTTCCATTTTTGCCATTCACCTACGGAACCCTAAAAACATAACATCCAAAAATTGCATTGAAACTTTTATCGGCAAAACGATACGAATTCATTTAGCTTCATAGCTGAAACCGGATAGCCTTTAAAACGTCATTAGCGTTGCTTAACGAAGTTCCAAAATGTAGGCTAAGTTAACGGGTTAACCAGCCTGTTAGTACCTTGTATAAATAACGCCGCGATTCGGGTAGCAATTTTCAGGAAAATTGAAATCGGTAACTTATACTGGAAGACTCGGCTAAGTTGAGTTTTGCCTTAATATTTCGGGTGCTGTTATGAACTTCGTAGGAATTAATTAGAAAGGATAAGGTGATTTGGTGGTGCTTTAATACTTGTGTTGTGACGGTAGATGTTTTTGACCTTAATTAAAAGTTATCTTGTTTTCCACCTTTTGGTTCTTTCTTCTTTTTTTATGTTAAGTGGGTGGAAGCGCACTACTCCCGCAATCCTCAATCACTGAGAAACTGGCTATCTTATCTCTTAGGTACTGCCGGAACCCAATAATGCTGAAAACATCATTGTTATGGCATCAGACTTAAGTAGAAAAGATGGTGGTGACTAAGAAGAAGTCCTACCACCAACCAAACCGAATACAATGTACCCCCACTGGGAATCGAACCCGGGACCTGTTGTTCTGAAATCGGTGGTGTGAACCACTAGACCACAGAGGAGTTTACACTTACTTGGACCCATATTCACAACCGATCGCAAACGGCATGGAACTCAAATTCTGTGTTCGTACCGCGAAAAACTATCGTTATGGCTATTATATATTCTGTGGTTATGGTAGGTAATCTTTATCGTGATTGTTTTATTTTGAATGTGAATAAATAAGATAATTTCTAACAATCACACAAGTTATCTAACTCATAAGTGGTTTTTCATTAAGTATGGAAACAAGATAACGGATAAATTTACCTATACTTAAATTATTTTTGTTTGTAAATACATATTATTATTTAATCCATAAACATAGAAAACACCCAAACCAAGACAAATAGTCATGTTTATGCACACAGATATTTGTCTCGATTTTTTATTTGAATTGAACCCGAGACCTCTGGCGCAGAAGGCAGGTATCTGTACCTATGCGCCAAATCGGTCGTCAAATGAAAACCAGCCGGCCTAGCATGAGCGGCTTTTATCACGCGATATGATATGGTACGGCATTCCGTCTTGCTTACACCTTAGTGGGGTAAGCAAGACAACTTGCCGTAGGTACCATATCATATCGCGCGATAATAACCGCTCATGCTAAGCCGGCAAAGCAGTGCCTCTATCGGTCGTTTAGGGAACTTAAATTCAATAGATGTTTTTATGCACAACGGGGTCGCACTTAGCCTTTCCTCACACCTGATGTAAAGTGATGATAAGGCTGAAGCTGGCTGTCTTATCCAACTGCTGGAACAAAACAATGCTGAAAGCATCATTGTTATGGCGTTTGACAGCATGCAGCACTCTTACAGCTTTCGACGGATGGTATAGTTTACTGTACGATACGATTACCATAACGACAATTTAACGTGCTTGAGCTAGTACCTTTATCACATAGTACAGTAGACCGACTTTATTAGATCCAACTATAAATACCAAGGATTATAAATCAATAATCATCATCATCATGTCAGCCGAACGACGCCCACTGCTGGGCATAGGCCTCCACCAAGGATTTCTACAACGATCGGTCATACGCTGCCCGCATACAGCGGCTTCCCGCGACCATGACTAGATCGTCGCGGTCTACCTTGTAGGGGGCCTGCTCACGGAACGTCCGCTTCATCCGGTAAGCGGTCGTCGAAAACCTTTCCGCCCCAACGGCCATCATCGGTTCTCCGCGCTATGTGTCCCGCCCACTGCCACTTCAACTACGTTAGTACTATTATATATTCTTTGCTTCAACGATGCAATCCTTCAACATCAAATATAAAATGGATATTAATGTAAAGTTGATTTTGTCTGACTTTCACGTCAAAACGGAGCAACGGATCGACGTAATTTTTGGTAAGAGGATAACTTCGGAGCTTGAGAGTGACATACTACTTTTTGTCCTGGTAAAATATCTCATTCCCGTGGGATAACGTCGTGTACTTAGTCCACGCGGGTGAATCCACGGTCGGAGGGCTAGTTGATATATTATACCAGTTTGAGAAGAGTCATCAAAACTAATCCATCCTAATATTATAAATATAAAAGTGTGTATGTTTGTTTGTCCGCCTTTCACGTCAAAATGGAGCTACGAATCGACTTGATTTTTGGTATGGGGATAGTTTGAGGGCAGCAGAGTGCCATAGGTTACTTTTAACCGACTTCCAAAAAAGGAGGAGGTTATCAATTTCGACTGTATGTTTTTTATCCCAGAAAAATATCATGTTCCCGCGGGATAACGACGTGTAGTCCACGCGGTCGAAACCGTGGGCGAAAAGCTAGCTAGGTATTTAATATTTTGTAGCTTTATTACATTTCTGAGAATTACGGGCATTCTTTTGGTTAATCTTATCTTAATGGAAATAATGACAAGTAACATCAAGGCAGCCTGGAGGCTTTCAGATCACAAAAGCTAGTGAGACAGAATATTTTCCAAGAGAAAGGGAATATTATCGTTAAGTTATTACGAGATATTTCGCCTTTATTACTGACATGATAAATGACTCCTATGTACGCTGATGGCATTTTTAACAAATGCTATTTGGTATTTTTGGTTGAACTTAGTCATCAGTCAAATAAGTTGGCCCGGTGCCATGATTAATGATCAAGTCACTTTGTATCAGTAAAGCTGAATACCTGCATGGTTTGTGGAGATGACAAACACTTACGCTCTTAGAAGTTATTTACGTTAACGGTTTTAAAGTTACGTTCATTTATTTTACCTAAAATAAATGTATAACATTCCGTTATATAAGGTTGTTGCTCGTTAACACAACCTTTCTTCCTCATTGTCTGCGTGTCTGCACCCCTTAACTATGTACTTATCCTATATTACCTTTGTGTCGTGGATTCAGCTCCCAGCGTGATTAAAAACTGACATATTGACTACTTCGCCAAGGGTCATTAATTAAATCTGTAATATAGGCTTGACGACAAAAAACAATCTGGATAATACGTGGTCCATTTTAGTCTGGCATCAATCGACAACTTACACAATCAATCTGACATCAATCTTAGCCAAGGTCACGGACTGAGCTGACGCCTTAATTTGATCGTCTAATGTTCACCTAAGCGAGACGTCGTACGCAGCCGCTCGGAGGCGCAGAGAAATCTGCACAGAGAGACAGATCTGCCGGACCCAAGCCGTGCGCGTGATCTGACGCTCTTCGCTCTGGGTCGGAGCGCGTCGTCACTGTGAGCACAGAAAACTCCGTCAGTCGTCATTTGACAAGCAGCAAAAACCACGCTGAACACCCACTCAAGCAGACAGTACCTCCTTCATTGCAAGGTATTATTTAACACTCTAGCTAGAAAGTTATTCACCCCTTGTTGCATAAATAAAGCATGAGTAAGATATCTCATGCAACTTGTTATCTTGCACTTAGTTGTAGCTGTTAGCTAGCCAATTTAAATGCTAACTAGCCACGAAATTGTTATTAAGTTACTGACTTAGTTATTGCTGCAAGTGGAAAGGTCAAGTGTTAAACACCGACGTTACAATAACCCTGGGTCAACGTTAAAATTTAATATAAATTATACTTTCACAATACAATATCTGATTAGGAGATATTTTGACAGTTTTGTATGAATTATCTGTCAAGTAACAGCTAATGAGAATTTATTTAGACTTTGTGAAACAGGCCCTTATACCTACTTAAGCAAAGGTCCGCAATTACTTCTAACATGCGATTTAATATTTATTTAATATTCGTCTTCTATGACTTTGAACGTTTTAGTTTTTTTATTCCTACAACGGAGTAGCACGCAGTAGCACTTAGCCTTCATCACACCTGATGATAAGACTGCAGGTGGAAACGCACTACTCCCAGAATCCTCAATTATTATTTTTTATGTATAATGGGCTTGCTCTTGGCTTCACACTGAACCAAAGGGTTGAGAAGAAGCCTAAGATGGAGCGAGCTTACCCAGAAGCAGCCTGTTCACTCTAGCTTAAAAAATTATAGGGTTGTAGTCATTCGAAAAAATAGACGCAGGCAGGGTATTCCATTCCTTGGCGGTGCGCATCACAAAGGATGAAGAAAAGCGCTTGGTAGGTTCGCATTCGCGAGATGTTGACCAAGTAAGGATGATAGCCTGCTGTGCGCCTAGATTCTCGGTGGTAGAACGGGGATGGTGGAATGAGCTCATGCAGCTCAGAAGCACACTCACCGAAGTATAGCGTGTAAAATACCGACAAGCAAGCCACTTTACGTCGATGGGTTAGACTATGGAGCTTGGTTTGAACCAGCTCATCGTCTCCGATTAGTAGTTTTCTGGCTCTGCGATCCACTGAGTCAAGTGCTGCTAACTGGTATTTAGCTGAACCATCCCAGAGGTGAGAGCAATACTCCATGCATGGCCGGACTTGCGCTTTGTAAAGAGTTAAAAGCTGCCCCGGCGTGAAGTATTGCTTACTGAGCTAATTACTGAGGAACTAACTGCGGCAACACAACAATGCTGAAACCATCGTTGTTATGGCGTCAGACTTAGATAAGATGGTGGAAGGTAAAGCCAGGCGGGTTTTGAACAAGCCCTACCACCAACCAAACGGAATACAATATGTACCCTCACTGGGAATCCAACCCGGGACCTCTGGGTCTGATACCGCTGGTGGGTAATAATAGGGGTTAAAGAATGAAATTGCCGTTTTTTTCTTTTGAACATATAACTTAACAACTTTTATGATATTAGAAATATATAATTTCTTTAATATTGCGTTACATTAAGACCGTATCGAGCAACTTTTGATAATTTAATAACCACGATATTTGATTATTTACATAGAAAAAACTTTTCCCGAAAGTTACGACTATTTTTGTTTCAAGAATTTTGTACTTTATTAGTTGTAACTTATTGAATTTTTTTTTTCCCGTAACGAATGTGTCATTTAGTAGTTAAGATGTCCATAAATACGTGTGTAAAATTTTGTAAAGTTACCTACTAGTTAGTCGTTGAATAAATTACAAAAACGTTAGTATGGGAAAAAATGTACCAAAAATCTCCATACAAACGGCAATTTGATACTTTAACCCCTAATACTGGACCACAGAGGCGGATGAACATTTACTCTTCAAAAACATTAAAATGTTTTTCAACTCAATGAATTCATTGACTTCTGAACAATGTTGGACACTAATCCTCCTACCTCCAAATCTCAAACTATTCCAATGTATTATTCAAAATTTATGATCAAACATAATTATCAGAAAGCATCAAACACATGATAAGAAATACAATAAGTGCTTCACAAATAGAATATGTTTACAAATTTTCTGTGGACAAATGTCCACAGAAAATTTGTAAATACCGCCCACGAAAGTTTTAAAATCCTAACTTCTAATGTCTACAAAAAAAAAATGAATCTGCCTATCTAATAACGCCCCGTCTCGCCGTCGAACGTCTACAGAACCCTCGGTCCCCTTGAAATTCGCTTCGTAATCATCGACTTGGCCTTCATTCGAATACAAAAGCTACCGTATAAACACATCTGAGTTGGCGATTTCAAAAAAATCGGTCAAGTTAGAGTGGTACTTGGGCGGATGGGTCGTACCAAGTTTTCTGTGTCGGGCCGTGTAATAGGCATAACGTTACTAATACTATACATGGGAAAGTTTTTATGTTTAGATGTTTATTACTCAATCTTGGTGAAATGGCTATTCAGATCTAGATTTTTCAAATTATTTTAGGTACTTTTTGCATTCACAATGCAATTTTTATTAAGTACCTAGTGAAAATGAAATATAAGACAAAAACGACCCATCCTCCAAGTAGCTATGGAATCGAACCCGGGATCTTTCACTGTCCGAGCGAATGCTCTGACCGCTGAGCTACGGAGTCGTAGATTAAATTTGGCACAGAGATAGGTATTGTAGATATTATGGTCTAGCATATAAAATATTTTTCCTACGGGAAAATTTAACGTATGGAATTGCGTAAAGTCAATTGTATTCATTTGACAGTTCATATTGTATCATAATGAATGTCATTCCATACAAATTACAGCCGATTGAATACGATATAAACTCTTGAATTAATACGATTACATTACGCAATTGCCCCCAAGATGCGGGTGAATAAAAAAACCGCCGATGAACAATTAGTTATATGTATAATTTGAAAATTAATTGACTAAAAACAAAAGATACAAAATTAAAGACGTTAAATTGCTAACTAGAATTTTCTATTAATTTAGCCCAAGTAGTCAACAATGAACAGCATCAATAAATTTATAAAAGCGAGAGAGAGTTAGAGTTAAAGGGAAGGAGGGTTTTTCAATGGTTTATTGATATCCTTGGGGTCGGAAGTGGTCTTACATTCTTAAAACATGCAATCATACCCTTAGCCCCCATAGGTTAAACAGGGGTTTTAGTAACATGCCCTTTGAAGCTGAAGAAATCGTTTAAATTTGACTTAAAACGATCTTTGGAAATAAAAATAATAGACCATTAGGACCACATACATTTCTTTTTTTTTAATCTGCTACATCAAAGTTACTTGAAATGAAGTAACATAGTGTTGCTTTAAGCAACAAAACGATAACAATGAATCACGTTTAGTGACTAAAAATGTAAATTTTTTGGACAACAACTTTTTGATCCCATGGTTTCGCGACAAACGTGAGAACACTAAATGTTGGCTCGCCGAAGACACATCATTATTTTCCCACATAAAAAAAATACACGGCCGTAGAAATCAGTAGTATCGTCTTCCTAAGGCTACACAAGTAGAACTCCAAAAAGCGTCAGCCAGAGCGTTCAATAATGACCTCGACGAGGGTTCTTCCCTTGAAGCTGAGTGTTGTGCGCGTCAATAATAACTCTTATCCAAGTGTCACCGAATATTCTTGAGTGTTGCGAGTCTGCTTTGGACTTTTGTTGGGAACACAGGCTGTTTTTCTTGTTAAAGATTTTCGGTGCAGAATTTATGTAATGTATCTCCAAGGTCATAAGGACTATCTGTTTACTAATGCTATCGGGCAGTTTTATAAAAGACTAGCTTTCCGTTTTTGGCTTTGATTCCCGAAAGTAGTGCGCTTCCTTCTTTAGCCTTATTATCATCACTTAATAATAGGGGTTAAAGAATGAAATTGCCGTTTTTTCTTTTGTACATATAACTAAACAACTTTTATGATATTAGAAATATATAATTTCTTTAATATTGCGTTACCTTAAGATCGTATCGAGCAACTTTTGATAATTTAATTACCACGATATTTGATTATTTACATAGAAAAAACTTATCCCGAAAGTTACGACTATTTTTGTTTCCAGAATTTCATACTTTATTAGTTATAACTTAGTGAAAATATTTTATTTTCTCTTAACGAATGTGTCATTTGGTAGTTAAAATGTCCATAAATACGTGTGTAAAATTTTGTAAAGTTACATTATATTAGTCGTTGAATAAATTGCAAAAACGTTAGTATGGAAAAAACAAAAATTACAAAAATCTCTATACAAAACGGGAATTTTATACTTTAAACTTTGATACTTTTGATATCAGGTGTGATGAAGGCTTAGTGCTACGTCATTCTAACTACAAAACATTTGGTTAAAACATTCTTAGGATTAATTTATCGATATTTTATATCGATCAAACTCAACTATTTGCGATTTATAATCAAAATTACTAAGTAGTAGGCCTAAAGTACTAACATGCAACGCTGAAACTAAACCGCATTATGTATGCATCGATGTGATTTCCCCTGAGGTTTTCCAAAATCTTAGTTTCCCATTGCGATGCACGTGCGGGAATATGGAAATAAAGCTCATTTAAAAGAGAAACACAGCTATGCATATTTTATGAAATGTTGAATTTCCTAATATCACTATTTTACCCTCTACTTTTACTGCAGAGACCTAAGATAACGTGTCGTTATACAGGGTGGCCCATCTAGAACGGTTAGTATGGGAAAATCTAAAACTATAATGCTCGAATACTCGAACGCTACTTAACTTTGGGAGCGTCTCGAGCATGGCCCTGTCGCTTTAAATGTCAAACGTATGAAAGAGATGCTATGATGTTTGAGACGCTCCCAAATTTGAGTTTCGTTTGAGAATTCGGGCGTTAGACGTACAAAGATCTGTTCTTAAGAACCTTAACATCGATTTTAGTGATAAGGAAAACTGCATTCATAGTCTTATCATCTCAAATGAATAAAATGTATTTTGTTTTATCTAATTTAATTTAGTAGGTGTTCGAAATGATAACCGTCATTGTTACCTACACAAAATCAATTGTTTCTTTTTCTAATCTATGAATTCAGTTTTTCTTGTTTGTAAAATCTATGACATGGTTCCTAAAACATATTTTTATGTCTTATAGTTACAGACTTGCTCATGTCTGTTTATAAATGGACCACTCTGTTTAACGATACCTTGTCTCAATAAAACTTTTAGTTCGATCAGCAACAAATTTGATAGCTACATTAAAATGAAATTTCGCAATTTCGCTAAAAGCATTAAATTTTTTTTTTTATTTTGACGATTCGTATGACTTTTTTTATCCACAACAGGTTAGCACTTAGCCTTCATCACACCAAATGTTAAGTGATGATAAAGCTGAAGGTGGAAGCGCACTACTCCCGGAATCCTTAATCACTGAGAAACTAGCTATCTTATCTCTAACTGCCGGAACACAACAATGTTGAAAACATCATTGTTATGGCGTCAGAATTAGATAAAATGGTGGTAGCTAGCCAGTCCGACTAAGAACAAATCCTACCAAAAACCAAACCGAATACAATATGTAGGTACAGTAACTCAATAGGTACATACTCCTGTACCCATGCACTGGGAATCGAAATTGGTATACGTTAAGTTAGTTTAACCGTCTCTTTGGTCCAACCAAAGAGGCGGTTAAACTAACTTAACTTGAAAAATGGAAAATGAAGTAATTAGAAAAAATCGACCCGTCTCACAACCAGCTCCGATGGGACTCGAACCCACGACGTTTCGCTATCCGGGCGACTGCTCTAACCACTGAGCTACGGAGTCGTTACTGACTCCGTAGCAGTACTTCATTTTCCATTTTTCAATAATAAAAATTACATTGTGAATGCAAAAAATTTAAATAATTAACTTGACTTGCTGAAAATTAAGCAATTTTCAGACCTAATGTGAATCTGCAAATGCTCGCATTCTTGTGATTTTATATCCTCACTGTAGGAAGATATAATCAACAAAAGACAGTCGGGTACAATAAAAAAATAAATATTGGACTCCACCACATACATTGTTCTAATAGTACCAATCTTTAATAGCTTGAACACTTATGCCCGAATACTCGTACGCTACTTATCTTTGGGAGCGTCTCAAACATCGCCCTGTCACTTTAAATGTCAAACGTATGAAAGAGATGCCATGATGTTTGTGACGCTCCCAAATTTGATTTGCGTTTGAGAATTCGGGCGTAAGGGCGTTTGTGCACTACCACTGAATTTTACCGATCCGGAAAAAAACGGATGCTTGTATTTTAAAAATTAATCATTTATATTAGTAATTATTATATTAGCGCCGGGGCCCGATATGATAACCGCAGAGATCCTGAAAGCTTTGGGAGACAGAGGCATCGACGCACTGCACACTATCTGTAACAAAGTGTGGACAACTGGGAAGTGGCCAAAAGACTGGACAGACTCCATTATCCTTCCGTTACATAAGAAGGGTTCTACAAAGCAGTGCAGCAACTACCGTACACTAGCACTTATTTCACACGCAAGCAAAATCCTGCTCCACATACTAAACAACCGAATCCGACATTCCTTAGACCAACAGATTCCACAGGAGCAGGCCGGTTTCGTGAAAGGCAAGGGTACGCGTGAACAAATACTGAACGTACGACAAGTGGTAGAAAAAGCCTATGAGTACAATGTCCCAGTTGTCCTGTGTTTCATAGACTATAGTAAAGCGTTCGACTGTGTCAACTGGAACAGTCTGTGGCACGTACTCACCACTCTTGGTGTACCAAAACATCTGACTACTCTTATTCAGGCTCTGTACCATAACAGTCAAGGTGTCGTCAAAATTGACGAAACAATGTCCCAACAGTTCAGTTTCGAAAAGGGTGTCCGCCAGGGCTGCATTGTTTCACCTGTTCTCTTTAACGCCTACGGAGAGTATATAATGCGACTGACTTGCGATGGCTGGGATGGAGGCGTAAGTATTGGTGGGGAAAAGTTAACAAACCTCCGATACGCCGACGACACGACACTGCTGGCTGCAAACGAGTCAGAATTGGTAACGGTACTAAACAAAATGGAAGACATCGGCAACAGTCTGGGACTCTCCATAAACAGATCAAAGACAAAAGTCATGATTGTGGATCGTGCTAAAACTCTGACTTCTAATCAGATACTGGATCTAGAGACTGTAAATGACTTTGTTTACCTCGGCTCTAATATTGGCAATACCGGCTCCAGCGAAAATGATGTGCGAAGACGGATCGGAATGGCAAAGGGTGCCATGTCTCAACTAGACAAAGTGTGGAAGAACAGGGAAATAAGTCTGAAAACGAAAACAAGACTAGTTCGTACCTTGGTCTTCTCTGTATTTCTGTACGGCGCTGAAACATGGACGCTCAAAGCTGCTGATCGTGGACGCATCGATGCTTTTGAGATGTGGTGCTGGAGAAGAATGCTCAGGATACCATGGACAGCACATCGGACCAACGTATCAATACTTGTGCAGCTCAGGATCACCACGCGACTATCTTCCATCTGTCTAAAGCGAGTACTTGATTACTTTGGCCACATTGCCAGGAAAGAAAGTGACAACCTGGAGAAATTGATAGTGACAGGGAAAGTCGACGGCAAAAGGTCGCGTGGTCGCAGCCCGATGCGTTGGTCTGACCAGATCCGCACCATCCTTGACACGACAGTCTACGACGCACTGCATGCCGCCGGTGACAGGAGACGATGGAAGGCCATCATCAAGGAAAGACTGCTAGGAGGTGGTGGTCACGACCCTCAGACATGAGGCATACGACGCGAGGAGGAGGATTAGTAATTAATTAAATACAAGCATCCGTTTTTTTCCGGATCGGTAAAATTCAGTGGTAGTGCACAAACGCACTAAGTCTTATGGAAATTGGAAACAACGATGGGTACATACACCAGACCCACACGCCCACGGAGGTCGTCAAATTAGGTCGTCACATTATGACAAACAGTATTTGATTGGCTACAAGTACCTCAAGTATCGTAGCAGTTAGGTAGTTTTAATTGGGTACTCCGTATCTGAGTAGATAGTTGTAAACACAATGCTTTTGTGTACAACTATCATCTGAAATTAGCATTTGTGTTGAACAATACCAGCTGTTCCATTTTGGTCGGGTCGGTATTGTGCTTTTCTATAGGATAGGTAGCTGTTTTTTTCTCGCGATTTCGTGGCCCTGTAGCAAAAGTTGTTTGTGGACACTTTTATCCCCTGAAATATGTCTACTAATTAAATACCTATTTATTGTGTATAAAAAAAAATCTAATCAAGACAGGACCTATGAAATTGCCGTTTTTAAGGGGAAGTTGGAATTATCATACAAAGATATTTGGGGATTTCTTGGACATGTGAACTCCGAATTCAACGAAACTTTAGAGATATGATCAGAAAACATTAAATAAATAATGTCATTTAAAAAGCTGCCTTGATTAAAAAAAAAAATCTGTTCGAAACAGTCCAATTGCCGACAACCAAAGAGGGGTACTTTGAAGCATTGATAATAATTTTAGACGGGTGTTTAATTATTCTTTTTTTAGATGTTAACATGACGACATATAGTCCAGTCAAGATGTTACTCCGTGCTTGGTCGTGCTTGCAAAAGGTCGGGTCACTCTGAATTTTTTACATGTTGTTAAGACCTAAACTAGCATTAAAAAACTAGATTTGCAATTTCCAAAGTGGTGTGCGAGCGGTGTTGTGCCCAAAAAACCATGAAAATTTCGTTCTTTTTTCAGTTTTTGCTCAATTTCTTTGTGAAGGAGGGGTCTGACCGGTATAGTCACAATGCATACTTTTAAAGTAAATTAAATTTGCTACAATTTGAGACTAAGGCGAGCTATATACAGCCATTGGTTTCCAAGACGCAGTTCTTCGAAAGTAGGCATCTTTTTCCAAAAGGGGGTTTTTTTATTTTCATTTATTTTGTGTAATATCTTCTAAAATACGCATCCGATGTCACATTTATTGTAATGAAGTTATAGTAAATTTAATAAGTTTTCATTTGAGACTAAACTGGCACCTGTAGGCCAGCGGTTTTCTGAAAAACGTCAGATAACCAAAAGCAGTCATAAGTGGATTTTGGGGGGTAATGGAAAATAAATGGTTTTATTTATCAAACAGTAAAAATTTACGAATTAAATTTACACAAAAAAAGATAATTAATATAAATCATGGTAGTGGTTGCCAAATTATGCCATGTTTTTATCTTAGATGGCTCGGGTTTGGGCTCGCACGAAGATGGTGTCTCAATGGCCGTGATGGACGCTGGGATAGGCGCCCTGTCTGTAGTCACCTATTATATATTATTTATCACGATTATGATCATCAGAATTTGCTCTAGCAGCTTTGTTTGTGACTGCTTAAGGGGAAAACCTCACTACACTACTGGTCCCATGGAGATTGGTGGATATTAACAACTGTAAATGCAGCCGTTGTGTGGACCTGGCCCGGGACCAGCGGCTTTTAAAATGCCTTGCAAGAAAGAACTCGAAATAACAAAATTTTGGTCACCCATCCCGTGAACGACCGTTGCGAAAATGGCTCAACAACATTAATCGTAGTCTGCGCTGCGGGAACTTGTTGTACCACGGTCTAATAGTTTCGTAAAAATGGATTCTTTTTTACTTAATTAATAATATAACTTCCCACAACTTAAGTTAAAAGCTTTAATCAAAAGCTTTAAAATACTTACAGTTTAATTGATTGGAAACAAACTTTGAAAAGTTTTAAATTTGGACATTGGGATCTGTCAAAGTTTAACATCGCTTTCAATCAATAGGGCTTAATCTTAAATCAAACTTAAACTTTACTTTCACCATTATTTATAAAATATTAAGTGAAGCAGATTTGAAGATTACTTACAACAAAATTTAACTAATTAGGGACTTACATACCAATTTAATACAAAATATTGTTTACCTATGAATAATTAAGTAAGAAGTTACTTATATACGAGTTTTAAAGAAGAGCTTTTTTCATGAACTATCTTTTATAGAAAACAGTACGTAGCTACCTATGTGTGTCATTTAAGTACTAATAAAATTTGTATGTACCTCCGTTAAACTACGTTTCATATATAAGTAGCTCCAGCTAACAATACGAAAACCTTAAAAAACGGACTACTTATTTCTATTTCGTTACTTTCCTACTTTCATTCATTGATACTTTTGATCGACGCAATTACAAAACATGTAACTTTATTCTCAAAAGCTATCGTAGAATTGAGTTATAAATAACATCAAACCAATGTTTATCGGGGATATACCTACTTACTAAAAGATAACAAAAGGTTTTCAAAAACAAAACACTAAAAAAAGCATTGCGTGACCAGAACAATTTAAACTGCGATGTTCCTCAAGACGAAACAAAAGAAAATCGGTGCTTTCAAGCCAGTAGGTGCCAGCAGTGTTACCCCTATACTTTTCATGGAAAATGTTGAGGTTAATTAACTCACTATAATAAGGGGTGGGATGTTCCAAACAAGCGATTTGTCAAGACTTCACACGCGGTAGTGTCAGTGCAACCGAGCCGCTGGATAGACGCGGGCGTGCGCTCATCGCTCCGGTACTTCGCGACAAGTGGTTTTGAATCTGTGAGATGTTTCTAATTTGAAAATTCGCACATTTTAAATTGAGAATATTTTTGTTTTAATATTGTATGAATAAACTAGTGTCTGTGAAAAGTTTGTGTGAGGTTGTGGACTGTTTTGTTTTATTTTTGGAGCTTTCGGTGGTAAGATTTCTTCCATACATTTACTTAAGAGAATTTACAAGTTTTTTTTAATTTATGACGTAATTTGAATTTGAAGTCTGCTTGTGACCACGGCTGTAGCAACACAGCCGAAACGTCAAGCTGTAAGTACATAATAATATGTACTTCATAATAAATGTCGCGTTGAGTCCCGTTACTCTTGTTTATAATTATAATTTTTCTCGTCAGATTTTGTTATTGTTCTAAATGCAACATCCATGATAATTCTATACGGCAATTCATGCCTGATAATGTTATTGTATACAATTATGTAATTAATAATATCATTAACAAGTTCATAGTACTTAATTAATTTGAGTTTGTAAAGTTCTGTATGCAGTATTTTTTTTTCATCTGCTAAAGTTTCAAGCGACAACTTTGTTCTAATCGAAATAAAATCCGACACGTAGTTCTAAATACCAACTGTACTGTTAATGAAACCGGAACCAATGGAAATTCGTAATATGAAACTAATTCTCGTAACAGGTTTATATGGGAAAATTAATGGAAAGAGAAAAAGCCAGAGGCTATGAATTTTTCCTCGATTTAGCATTTTTAATAAAGACTTCTTAGAAATGTAAACGCTTCGTTTCAACAGTCAAACATCTTTTCTAACAACATACTAGCTATTTGCGATAGAAAACAATCCAATTGTAGAAGAACCCCAAAAATTCCTACATAAATTCGCAAAAAATCCCAACTTTCAATTCACGAAGCGTTTAAAACTCTACCAAAATCATAATAAGGTCCACAATTGTATATCAGCATAGTAAGATATCTATCTTCCAAGTGTTCTTGAACAAAATCAGTGTCGTTATCGGCTGACCCCGGCATTGAGGAGATGTTTGCTCAATTTGTTAATAAACTGTATCGCTAGTTATGGACGTGTGAATTTGTTGAATCATTACTCGAAATTGCTGGTAACACTTAACTACAAGGAAATAGAATTACTTACCGAAATAATAATACTAGGTAGGAATGATAATCTTTATTAGATGTATGTGATACGAAGTTCAATATATCTAATAAAACTAACATGTCATTCTGCCCTGTCCTATAAACCATTTTTGAAAAATATTTCATGTACAGACTGAGACTACTTGTACTATTATTAATTTATTCTGTGCTAAAACGTCATTATTGTTTTGACGTTACAAACATATGATAACTGTGATATTCAATAATCCCATCGGAGCTAGTTTTGAGACGGGTCGATTTTTTTAACACTTCATTTTCAATATTTTTCATTAATAAAAATTGCATTGTGAATACAAATAAGAATAATTTAAAATGGAATAAAGTTTATAAAGTTGGTGAATTTTCTAAAGTAAAAAAAGATTAAGAAACAAGGTACCGATAACATTTTTAAGCAAAATTATAAAAAAATACAATCATGCAATAAATCTTTTCATCATCATCATCATCATCATGTCAACCGAACGACGCCCACTGCTGGGCATAGGCCTCCCCCAAGGATCTCCACAACGATCGGTCCTGCGCTGCTCCCGCGACCTTAACCAGATCGTCGGTCCACCTTGTAGGGGGCCTATAAATCTTTTACAAGCAATAAAATAAATTTTAGAGAATTTGTGATGTACAAAAAACATCAATAAATCCGGCTATTTTGAATGTTTAAGGACAAAGTATGTGACGTTATTCTTGCTATCAAAACAATACTTGTACTAACTATAGCGGAATGAAATAAAAACAATTCGAAACATCAGCGTGTAATTTCTTCTGTATTTACTAGAACGATTGATCTCAATATAATAAGGTATAAGTATGTATCCTGTTTTCTTTGAGAACGAAGTACAATTTGTTGTTTTTATTTTTAGTAGAGTTTTTATACACCAATGGTTTAAAGAAGTCGTTTTTAAAACGAAAAATTAATTAACATACATGACATAAACGACGTCAACTTTTATAATAATTAAAAGGCTACGAATCATTTCTACAATTGTGTTTATATAGGTGTTTGATAACATAGAGATATTATATTAAACGCAGGTTATCAAAACAGAAAGAGATGCATTCTGCTGATTCACAATGTGAACTTTTTTTTATCCACAACGGGGTAGCACTTAGCCTTCATCACGCCTGAAGTTAATTGGTGATAAGGCTGAAGGTGGAAGCGCACTACTCCCGGAATCCTCAATACGGTATTTTACAGATTTATTTTTTTATTTCTTTAAAATGTTTTTCGAAATATTAGCTACACAAAACAAGTTTTCATTTTGAATTATCTTGAATATTTTCAAAGATATAGGACTTCAAACTTTATAATTAGACAAGGATAGGACGCTATCTTAGTGACGTCAGTGGGTTAGTAGCGTCATAGTCACGCCATAGAAGATTTCGTTTTAGAAAGAGACAGCTATAGTCAAAATCAAACAGACTATAATTCTTTTATTATAAAACAGATTCAAATTATTTTTTCACATTTGGTATTCTTAATTGCAATATTTTTTAACGTCATCATTAAATATCTACATTTCAACAACAGTAAAATACCCTATTACTGACGAACTGGCTATCTTATCTCTAACTGTCGGAACACTATAGTGCAGAAAACATCAACTACAGAGCATCTGTACTTTTTTGAAGTCGGTTAAAATACCTTGAGGTATCCCCTTTTTAACAAAATAAGAATCATCTAAAAACAAAGGAGTTATGCCTAAAGATACGTATTAAATTCACATAAAGTGGTAACGAAAACGACAGTGTTTGAAAACAACTTCAGGAAATCTTGAAAGATTTCCTGAAAACTACTGAACCGATATCAAAATTTCAAAAAATGGGACCAACTTGGAAACAAACCTGATGTAATAACGTTTTAATCATTTCAATCGGTCCATCCGTCTTTAAGTAATCGGCGGACATACACAAAAAAACATACATACAGACAGATAGAGAACCTCCTCCTTTTTGATTTAGAAGTCGGTTAAAAACTAAACCATCCGTCAAAAGCTGCCAAAAAGCTACTGTCAAATATCTATTGAATTTTTGTTCCATAACGACTGAAAGAGGTGCTGCTCCGGTTTTCATACAAAATAAAACGATCACGATAACGATAGTTAGTCGTGACAAGGACACTGTACTTTCCAATGTGTCCTAGATTATTTTATGTATGTTTTAAAAAAAAACATACAATACAAACATACGATACAAGTACTTACATGAAAATCAAAAGATTAAATCATTATTATCATTTCTAATGATTAAGTAAGGTGTTAATGCATTCTTCTCAACAATATTACTCATTATTATTAGTTATTATTATATATTTTTAGTAAAAATAATTTTAATAGTTATAATAGGGTCAGGCAGAAGTCGATTACGATGGATGGAAATATGATAAATAAAAATCATGAACAGCTTTCCGCTCGCGTTAACTACATTATGTTTTCCTGTGGGAATAATATATTTTCCCAAGGTTAGTAGTAGCCTACACTAATGCTATTCAAGATATTCTAGAGACAAGATATTTCAAAAATTCATCAAGATTTGTTCAGCTGATTTCATTTCGCTCTTAAATTTAGTTGTAGATGAGTTTAAAGATAAATCAACTAAAGTCAGAATCTGAGAATCCCAGGCAAGTTTGAAACGCCAAATTTAATGAATGCCTGGTTCTTCAAATACCAAATTCTACAAATGTCAATCCTACTTAATACGAATTAAACTTACTTTGATAAAGAGCGCAACAAATCAAAAGTGGATTATTGTTGCTACGTATATACTTTGGACAACAACGGATATCTCAGTACCACTGCCACTTCAACGATGCAATCCTTCGTTTTAGTTCTGCGGATCTCACCATTACTGGCATTCGATCGAGCAGGGAAATACCAACCAAGCATCGCTCTTTCTATTGCTCACTGGGTTACCTTGAGCTTTCTTATGAGATCCATAGTAATAGGCAACGTTTACTTCCATAAGTCAATTACTGACAACACTCACTGGTCAAAGGCTTTCGTCTTGAAACGCGAATATATGTATGCCGGAGCTTCCCGAACGCTGCCCATCCGAGCTAGAGTCGACGAGAGATCTGTTTCTCTAAGTTGGGCTTACCCAGATAAACATAGTGGTCAACAACTTCGAGTGTAATGTTCCCATCATTAACTGTGAGTGGTATTCCCATAATAAAGAAATAGTCAAAATCCATTATATTATAATATCCGAGGCCCGTAAGATGTTGTGACAGGTAACGTATAAGCCAGTCGACAGCTCGTCATGCTTTTGATGTTGACTTTGAAAGCATCCTTAACATCGTAATATACTTCCTTTGCTTCGTTCTCGAGATTGGCATAACACTTGTAGTACCGCGTACCGGCTCGCCATTCATCCAATAGTAATAGTTTAAATTATTTACATTATGTAGTTTGGTATTAAAAACAGTTGATAACCAACTTAAAAAAAATAAAATGGTTTATTGGATCTTTTCCGCGGCACTCGTTTAGCCGCCAGAGGCACTGTCGTCATAAGCGTTTCTAGTGCCGCGCCGTTCACCACGCACTCCTTCTATTATTTCAGTTGTTATATTAGATTTTATACCTATTATTAGATGCTATTCATTACGCTATTTAAAAACCCCCACGTGTTTTATTTATTACTAGCTTTCCGTCCGCGTGACACGTTATCCAGCGGCAACATGATATTTTTCCAGGATAAAAAGTAGCTTATTGTCTCTCCAGCCCCCGAACTATCCCCAAATCAAAAATCACGTCTATCTGCTGCTCCGATTTGACGTGAAATGGAGACAAACAAACAAACACACTTTCACATTTTTATATTAATATGGATTTATAATTGGAAATTCAGTTTTAAGGTTTCGTTTCTTGTCGTTTTGGTATGTTTCTTACCAAACGTGATTGAGGTATAAACACAAACCTACATCCAAGATTTCACATTTTATAATATCTGTAGTAGCAGCCTATTAATAAAAACCTTTTTCGGGACCACACTCTAGAAAGGGTAAGTTTTATTTTATGAGAAAGTATTTTCTTTGTGAATTTATATAAGGTGTCCTGTAATTGTGTCAAATATTTTCAGGGCATAACATACAAGTCATACTAAAGAGGTCAGCAAAAAATGGGGTACTTTTTGCAGGTTAGTTTGCGAGATAATATGACAAAAAATTTGGTAACCTAATCACAAAAAACATCACCATAAACAGCTGAGCAACCACTACTTTTGCAACGACTTACTCACACTAGCGTACTCTTGCGCTTTAAAAACCAAGCGTATGCTATGCGGATTCTTAGTAATTCTTATGATAGTGTGAGTGCGCATGTACAGGTTGAGCTTATTTTATAAATACTATGCATTATTTATTTGTTTGAAATATTTAGTTCTGAACTAACGTCTAGATTTTTGAAATATTTTTGATACGTTATCCATAATGATTTATATGTTCAGCCTTGAAAGTATTTGACACTAATTACAGGGCACCATAAATAAAAAAAAAAACCTTACTCGCGAGTTACAACAGACATTTTTACATTGCAAAAAAAAAAGAAAAACGCTTCACTCATACGTCTTCAAACTACTCGTTTCAAACGTTTGATATCGCTATAGATTCTTGCATTTTTATTTGGTGTTGTAACGGTGACATATCGCTCTTCCGAGGGGATTGATTCTTTGATGTCATAACAGGATTGGGCTCCCAGGGGACTGTGTGAGGCTCCTATATCCGTGTTTATAGATTGAAAAAGCATAAAAGCCTCCTTTATGGTTCATAACATTCTTTTGCGCGTTTAATATAGATGCAATAAAATTTCATAGATAACGGAAGGAAGAAAATATTTGCTTTTGTTTAAACGCGTTATATCTTTGATTTGAATTTGGAATAGGTGACTCTTAAACCAAAAAGTTTTTTTTATATTGATTGCCTAAATAAAAACGCCTGAATAAAAGAAATGAAAAATCTTACTAAAATCACCAAAAAAGAAAATGAACAATAAATAACTGTTTCAAAAAGCCACCATTTAAAATAAAATTATATGGCTATAAACTAACATGAAAATATAGTATATTATGTAAGTAACACTAGCTTTCATTAGGTATGTGTACGTTGCGTTTTTTTTTCTAAAATTGTTATTCTGTTTGTTAATTTGTTTCAGACATATTATAAAACAAGATTAAAGCAAATAGATTTTATTGATCAGTTAAATAAACACCACCTGTTAAAAGATTAATCTTATATGAATGATAGATTATCTATTCGAGGAGTCATTAATTTGCCTATAAATCAGTTTATTGCCAACATACTAGAAGTGTTGCAAATCAAAATTTTAACCGATTGCTGGTCGTTAAATTTGATCTGCTCTCACTATGGTAGCCTTGAGATGAGATTAATGTGTTGATCGCATCGTTATTATTTGGCCTCCTCAAGGTCAGGTTCATTAATATCTAAACACTTTCTAAACTGGTAAACTTACCTATCTTTCTAGCTCTGCATTAAACTGTACAACAAATATCATTAATGCAATATAAGTATTGCCGTAAGTGGTGCCGTGTAGTGCCGGCACATAAATAGAATAGCACTACCCCCTCTCTTCCCGTGGGTGTCGTAAGAGGCGACTAAGGGAAAACTGCCATCAGGAGATGGGCAGCAGCGTCTCCAGTTACAAAAGGCCAATACTGCGATCGCCAACCCGCCTGCCAAGCGTGGCGATTATGGCACAACCCCCCCTTAAAATGACAACACAACCAACAAATCGGCCCCCAGTCCCCGGCGGCCCCGCTATTCCTAGCTACGGTAGCGGCTATGGTAACGGCGGGGCAGGGGGTGCTAAGAATCTCCGGGTAGGCTCCGGCTACCAACACTGACGACTCGACCTGGCAACCTACAACACGCGCACATTGAGGCTCGACGCGAAGCTCGTAGAGTTGGAAGAGGCAATAAGTAAGTTACATTGGGATATCATTGGGTTATCTGAAGTCCGAAGAGAGGGGGAGGACTCGATAACCCTGCAATCCGGTAACTTACTTTACCACCGGGAGGGCGACCAACAGTCCATTGGTGGTGTCGGGTTCATCGTCCATAAATCCCTTGTCAACAACGTGATCACCATCGGAAGTGTGTCGAGCAGGGTAGCGTACCTGATACTCAGATTATCGAAACGATATTCGCTGAATGTTATCCAGGTCTACGCTCCGACCTCGACACACGACGATGACGAAGTGGAGGCTATGTATGAGGAGATCTCTAAAGCCATGCATAGCTATAAAACCCACTACACGGTTGTGATGGGGGATTTCAATGCAAAGTTGGGGCAACGTTGCGGTGATGAGCTGAGAGTGGGGCAATTTGGATTTGGGCAACGGAACGATAGAGGCCAGATGCTGGCAGACTTTATGGAGAGGGAGAACCTCTATATGATGAACTCCTTCTTTAAGAAGCCCGTAAGCCGCAAATGGACCTGGATCAGTCCGGACGGTAAAGTCAAAAACGAGATCGATTTTATCATGTCGACGAAGAAGCACATATTCAATGATGTCAGTGTGATCAACGCTGTTAAGACAGGAAGCGATCACCGTATGGTAAGAGGCACATTGAATATCGATGTCAAGCTCGAAAGATCGCGACTGATAAAATCCACGCTCCGACCAATACCAGCTCAAATTCAAAACCCCGAGTGCTTTCAGCTCGAGCTTCAAAACCGCTTCGAAGCCCATGAGAACAGCATAGACGTGGACGATCTATACAACATGGTGGTGGATACTGTCCGCACGGTAGGGTCTAAGTACTATAAAACCCGCCGTCCCAAATTGAAGAAACTCTCCAGTCAGACTCTCCTACTCATGGATCAGAGACACGAAATGAAGCTGCAGAACTCAGCGGATGCCCATCGTTATCGGCAGCTCAATAGACAGATATCTAAGTCCTTGACGCGCGACCTTCGCCAATTTAATACCGAGCGTATTAAAGAAGCCATTGAGCGGAACAAACGCTCCAAAGTGTTCGCGAGAGATCTGTCTATCGGGCAAAGTCAATTGACGAGGCTGAAAACTGGGGAAGGTAGCATCGTTTCGTCAACACCTGACATCCTGAGGGAGATTGAGAGTTTCTATGGACAGCTATATTCCACGCAAACACCTGTTGAAAGCAAGGCTAAAGACCCTAGAGCCAAGCTTACCCGACATTTTACCGAAGATATCCCGGACGTCAGCCTGTACGAGATTAGAATGGCTCTCAAGCAGCTCAATAACAACAAGGCGGCGGGTGATGATGGAATCACAACAGAACTTCTAAGAGCGGGCGGTAAGCCGATACTTAAGGTCCTCCAGAAGCTCTTCAACTCTGTCATCCTCGAGGGCAAAACGCCAAAGGCATGGGGCAGAAGCGATGTGATGCTGTTTTTCAAGAAGGGTGATAAAACTCTCTTGAAGAATTATAGACCCATCTCACTTCTGAGCCATATCTATAAGTTGTTTTCGAGAGTCATTACGAATCGTCTCGCTCGCAGGTTCGACGACTTCGAACCTCCCGAACAAGCCGGGTTCCGGAAAGGCTACAGTACCATAGACCACATTCATACGCTGCGGCAAGTTATACAGAAGACCGAAGAGTATAACTTGCCACTTTGCTTGGCGTTCGTGGACTATGAGAAAGCCTTTGATTCGATCGAGACCTGGGCCGTGGTGCAGTCTCTCCAGAGGTGCCAAATAGACTACAGGTATATCGAGGTGCTGAGGTACCTATACCAAAACGCCACCATGTCGGTCCGATTACAGAACCAGAGCTCTAATCCTATCCAACTACAGCGAGGTGTGAGACAGGGAGATGTCATCTCTCCCAAACTGTTCACAGCTGCGTTGGAGGATATTTTTAAGCTGCTGGACTGGAAAGGATGCGGCATCAACATCAATGGCGAGTACCTAACACATCTACGGTTTGCCGATGATGTAGTTCTTATGGCTGAGACCTTGGAAGACCTGAACACAATGCTCGAAGATCTCGGTAATGCTTCGCAAAGAGTGGGTCTTAAGATGAACATGGACAAGACGAAAATCATGTCCAATGCCCATGTTGCACCCGCTCCAGTTAATGTTGGGAACATTACACTCGAAGTTGTTGACCACTATGTTTACCTAGGACAGACGGTCCAGTTAGGTAAGTCCAACTTTGAGAAAGAGATCTCTCGTCGAATCCAGCTCGGATGGGCAGCGTTTGGGAAGCTCCGACATATATTCGCGTCCGAAATACCTCAATGTCTCAAGACGAAAGTCTTTGACCAGTGTGTGTTGCCAGTAATGACCTATGGAAGTGAGACGTGGTCTTTTACTATGGGTCTCATAAGAAGGCTCAAAGTCACCCAGCGAGCAATGGAGAGAGCGATGCTTGGTATTTCCCTGCTCGATCGAATCAGAAATGATGAAATCCGCAGGAGAACTAAAACAACCGACATCGCTCGAAGGATTGCATCATTGAAGTGGCAGTGGGCGGGACACATAGCGCGGAGAACCGATGGCCGTTGGGGCGGAAAGGTTCTTGAATGACGACCGCGTGCCGGACGACGTTCCGTGGGCAGGCCCCCTACAAGGTAGACCGACGATCTGGTCAAGGTCGCGGGAAGCCGCTGGATGCGGGCAGCGCAGGACTGATCGTTGTGGAGATCCTTGGGGGAGGCCTATGCCCAGCAGTGGGCGTCGTTCGGCTGACATGATGATGATGATGATGATGAATATAAGTATTTACCCTAGTGTACCTAAGTTTGTGAATGTGCAAATGTAACTATTGTATTTGTTTTTTTCTTTTTATTTTATTCTAGATCTTACTTCTTTTCTTTTACGATCTATCTGTCAAAATTGAACTCAAACGCGATTGTAACGTATGCACATTTTTGCTAAATTACATTCAGCCGTTTGTATGACACTTTTTACTGTCACATGCTTGAATCTTGGAACCAATTTTATACGACGATACTCCACCGGCCACGTGGTGTAGGTACGCACCGAGTGATTCGGCAACTCATCCTACATGCCTACGGCCCATTTAGTACGAGTTAAAGAAAATCAAAATGAATTTAATTTTCTTTCTGTAACTCGCCCCCTTATTATCTTAATAAGAAATGGTACAATCTGCAGCAAAGGTGTTAGTGTAGAAATGTTGAAAATGCAGATTTTTTTATAAAATAATTTATAGTCATGTAACACAAACTGAAAAAATATATCAGTAATTTGACAAATAGAACATACATAGATGTAGGTTTATTAAATAAAGCTAAAGTTATAAAAAACATGCAAAGCAATAGTCAACAAGTAATAATCAACAGTTATAAAGATTAAGTATAAACAATTAAAAACATTAATAAATATACAACCATTTTAAAAGGTTTAACAACTATATTATGACTGAATGTGAGGCTTTCTGGGATTTATCATTAACTATTTTTTTGTACTTAACTAAAACTAAAAAAAACTTATCTATAATTCCAATACTTGTCCAATATCACTTTAAACTACCATGACAGCTTTTCGATCTGAATCAGTGTATACGATTTAAGACTGAATTATAATATTGGTCTAAAAATATAACAGTATTTAGTACTTACCCATTTTGCGTCATCGCATCAAATTATACAGATTTAGTGTACAAGATATTAAATCCTAAGTAAATAGGTTTTATCTCTTAGCAGAATGGATTTTTCACGAGATCTGGCTTACGCAGGGAAATTCCATCAAAGTGAGATTATCATTGTTACTTCATACAGAAGAGCCAACAATTTTATGATCATGTTGTAAATCTTCTATTAGTACCTACTTCAGTCATTTGTGACGTTAACAAGATAGCACTGAATAACACAATTTTATCTTTACTTTGTTTTAATATATTAAAGCTGAGAAAATTCCGAATTATTAATGCATTTTTTTCATTCATAAATCATAATGCAAGTTTTATTAATGAAATTGAAGTATGTGAAAAATATAGAAAACGCTGGCAAAACTGCGCGCAAGAGGTATTGGATAAATTCGACGCTTCTCCTAACGACTCCGTAGCTCAGTGGTTAGAGCATTAGCCCGGACCCGGATAGTCAGTGAAAAGTCATGGGTTCGAGTTCCATCGGAGCTTGTTGTGAGCTAAGAAAATTGCTAGTTACTTTTTATGTAAAATACGATATTTTCTAATCAAAATAGTTGCTTACACTTTTAGTTACAAATAAGAGCATTACGTATATTATACATATTAAGAACTATAAATATGAAACAAATAATAACAAATTAAATTCTTTTTCAAAGCTAATAATTTATAATATTGCAGAAATTTGGAACAAAGAAGGATGTCAGGACGAAAAAAAAGTTTTTGTGGACTAAGAAACACGAAAACACAAAACACCAAAAGGTTTTATAAAGATTTCAAACAATAAATTTAAATTATAGTTTTTTTATTATTAACATTGGCTTTAGGTTCAATATTCACAACTATACCTATACAATACAAAAATAGCAAACAAACGAGCTAATTTATAGATGCCTTCATCAAGCAACACAGGCCAACAATGTGATAGCAAGACAATTGATATCATATGCTCGCCGCTAAACGACACGAATTGAATAATCAATATTCATAATACTTAGATTGTATGCGTTGTAGCAAGCAATAGTGTGTGATAAGAATGCCATCAGTCATGATAATAAATACATATATGGAAACCACTTGACTGGCTTGTAAATTTGACTGAGAGCAAAATCAAAATTAAATTATTGGTAGTAGATTTTTTTTGTTTCAGTATTGCTCAAATTTTTACACATCCACGATGATCAATCTAAATACTGCTTACAATAAAAATAAAATTATAAAATTTTAAAAACCCCGTACCCCCAACCTAGAATGTACCCTTTTAGTACTTCTCATTTTGTGGTCCCCCGACCAAGAGAGAAAATTTATTTTCTGACTTTTTTCAGGTTTTTTTTTTGTGTCGGGGGCTTTTAATTTTTTTTTTATTTTAATCTTTTTAAATTACACATAAAATTTTAAAACCGCATTGAAATCGCTAATTTCAGCCAAATCGGAGCAACTTAATTTTTGACGGCCATTTTTTTGCCGCCATTTAGTTTTTTTTATTGCACCTAAATTTGCCCAGGGTATATGCATTATTTTAGTCAAAGTACCACTTCTGTATCTTTTTCCTTTTCGGCAGGCAGTTGACCATTTCCATAAATGGCCGGATGGATTTTCATCAAACGTGGTTAAGAACCATTTCGATTAATATAGCTTTAAATTTAAAAAAAAATCGCACTAAAATCGCCTGATCCCTTCAGGCACTACGAATATACGTACAGACAGACAGACAAAGGTCAATCTCAAACTTATAACACACCTCTTTGCGCTGCGTCGGGTGTTAAAAACAAACCAAGCAACATCGTATTATACAGAAGAAAGATTTGATTTTTCTTTGTTCGTAATAGATAAAATCAAAATCTACTTGACTAAGTTTAAAAATTAGGCTCAATGGGACTGGCATGTTTTTGAAAACAAAAGTCCCTAAATTAAATATAGAATAAAAACAAAATAAAAAAAAGAGTTCAAGAATTCTTTCGCCATTTACGTCTCCGCACACGAGCCACACGCGACAGCCACAAACACCGCCACTTGAAGCTAGCTAGAGGAAGAAATAAGTGACGGACGAGTACCGGTGGTGATGGGGGCGTCAAGCGTGTGCAGCGAGTTCATATACAGGGTTATTTTGAAACCACTGGCCAAATTTTTAAGTTCGACTCGGAATCGGTAAATTAACAACTTTCTCTTAGAAACATGGGTCGAAATATGTTCTTTTTTACTTCAAAACAACCCTGTATGTATGAAAACTGCAGGAAATAAGTTGGTGGCAGCGTTTTGTGGTTGTGGTCAGTGGCCCGTGTGCAGCCAGGCTTAGAAAGCTACATTTTTCCCGAGTGACATAGGTTCCCGTGAGAATATCCGGGTCATATAGCCTATGTTAGGTATAGGTACTCAGGAAGGATGTAGCTTTCTAATGTGAAAGAATTTTTAAAATCGGTTTTATAGTTTTTGATTTTATTTGTTACAAACAAAAGAAAAACAAATCTTTTCTTCATATAATATTAGTATTAATAACATGTAAGTAATTACCGAACTCTTCATAAAGTCAAGAAATTTAAAGTTTGATGCAATCTCGCATAACATTTACCGGGGTTTCCATAAAATATTCTGATTGTCCTTTCATAAATTTATAGAGTTCCACTATTCAAGTGAAAAGAATGTTATGCAACTTGTCCAAATTGTCCAATCCCTTTTTTTCCTCCCCTAACCACCTGAATTATTTATCCTGTTGTCTGCCATTGTTTACAGCATCACACACTTACATAATAAAATTTCAGTTGTGCGTCAGAGATTCAAATGTTTGCTTGCTTCGTTCGAACCATTAATCAATCAACGATAAAAAAATTCAATGAATCAAGGTTGAGCACTTTACATTGATTTTATTGGAATACTGATACCTATGTGAAAACCAAACATACTTACCAAACATACATAATGGACAGGAAGCTAGTCGCATATTTACATAATGTAAAATAGCAATTATCATCACTATTAACCATTTCAATGTTCCTCTACTGCTGGGGGCCTTCCTTATGGATGGTTAGAAATATTGGGCCATGATCTACCTCGCGGGGTCCATTGCAGAATGGTGGGTATTAACGAAGCTTTCGAAGCATGGAGAAGTTTGAGATAACAAGTTTTTGGTCACCTATCCCGTGACAGACCAATGCGAAAGTTGCTAAACCTTAAAGATTGCAGGCTAACGCCCGAACTCTCGTACGCAAATCATTTTTGGGACCGTCTCAAACATCATTGCATCTCTTTCATACGTTTGACATTTAAAGTGACTGGGCGATGTTTGAGACGCTCCCAAAGATAAGTAGCGTACGAGTATTCGGGCATGAGAGTGTTAGCCATTGTGAATCATAACAAAATACCTACATTAAATCACTTTGACATACCTTTACCACCTAAGTCATTGATAAAGCGGAAAATATAAAAAGGATTTTCATTATTTCTACGTATAATGAAAACTCCCAATTATTACCCAATTCCAATGTAGTAACGGTAACATTTATGGGACATAATAGGAGAATGCAAAACATAGAAATTAGTTTTCTTTTTAATTAAATGTAGATATTTTAACCATAGAGGTATGTATTACAATAGAGTAAGGATGACATACGACTGCTTGTACTTGAAAATGTCCGACGGTTAGAAAGAGAGAGAAGTTCGTGGTAACTTCTGGTCCACACTTGTAACATTTTGGCGTATCAGAACACCGTGTCATTTATACATTGTCTCTTTGATACAGTATTACCACAGCGCATGCCCTACAAAACTAGCGATGCATAATAAAGACACGGTGTTCGGACACGCCAATATGTTTCAAGTGTGGACGCACCTTTAAATGTTTAGAAATTCTCACGTCACACGCTGTCAGTTCAAAACAATTATTTAACTGTTTTATTTCCTTGCAATCGAAGTGATAATCAGAGAGTAAAATTCAGGTACAGTCACAGATTACTAAATAGTTACTGTACAGTGGGTGGTGTACTCGACGTGACTATCCACCCTCGCCGTACCGGCACAGAATAATATTTGTACCGGCTCGGGTAAAATGGTTCGTTTTATGCTCTTGTTGTACAATTTACTATTGCTGTACTATTTGTATCTGGCTGGTTCTGATGACATTAAAAAGGTAATTTCAAGGTACATTGAAAAAAAAATCAAATTAGTTAAATATTGTTTCCAGCTATTTTTCATTTGTTTTTCTGTCCGTCAAAATGAAAGATCTAATGAAGAAAATCGATTTAATTTTTTTATTACAAAACAGGAAAAAATGTGACGTTTTTGAACCTAATGCAGTGTCAGTAAGAGTAGCACAAAGTTGGTGGTAAGTCAACACACAGGTATTTAGTGCGCTCTTTATTTTATTTTGAAATGAGAAGCGGTTCTTGAAATCATTGGACATTCAGCCTAGATTATACTTTACATTTTTTTTCGTTTAAAACGAAACGCGTTTTATTTTTTTAATAAAATTAAAAAATAAGCTCTTCATTTTGAAAATTTTGGGCGGATTCCGGCTTTCAACAGACCGTGCATTTGGCGGAAATCGGAAATCAACAGGCAAGTGGCTAAAGCATTTTCAATCCGAGAATTTTGATGTCATATATTATATACACCTCGCTCTAGTTCCGGCGTTCTAGGCGTTCCGGATAAAATGGACGCCATTTTAGAAAAAGTAGACATACCTAGCTAAAGAACTGGGAGTCGACCACAAAACAGTTTTGACCCATTTGAAAAAGCTGGGTACACAAAAAGCTCGATATATGGGTGCCACACGAGCTCACTGAAAGATGAGAATGAACCATGTTTTGCGATTAAGACGTAGGTAATGAAACCGAACCGTTTTTGAAGTGATTGATAACTGGTGATGCAAAGTGGATCACGTACGACAAGAACGTGAGAAAAAGGTCGTGGTCAAAGGTCGGTCGGTCGGTAGGCTTCACAGGCTGTGGTGTGTATGGTGGGATTGGCAGGGCATTACGAGCTTTTACCACCAGGTAAGACCATCGATTCCGTTCTCTACTGCCAACAACTGATGAGATTAAGGCAAGAAGTTAAGAGAAAGTTGCCGGAATTGATCAATAGAAAGGGTGTGGTCTTTTATCACAATAACGCTAGACCACACTTATCTTTAGCCACTCAGCAAAAATCAAGAGACTTTGGCTGGACGGTGTTAATGCATCCGCCATAAAATTATAGCCCTGACCTTGCACCTTCAGATTTCCACCTGTTTCGTATGGCCCTGTACGGAGCGCCTGGGCCGACAAGCTTAACGATGAGAACCGAAGATGCCTACGTCGGCCCCAGAGGGCGATTGCAATAAGAATCGCCAAGGGGTACAGGACCATGTCCTTCAATGCAGCGTGTGCGCTGGCAGGTACACCTCCCTGGGAGTTAGATGGCCGGTTGTTGATGGAGGTGTACTAGCAGAGGAGAGATATGTTAGCGAGCGGGAATAGCATAGCCCCGGCGGAGAGGATAGCTGCCCGACGCCGTGCGGAGGAAGACTTGATGGACCAGTGGGAAGCACTGCTGGATGCGGATCCGGCGGGCAGGCGAACGGTTGAGACCATCCGCTCAGTCTTGAGAGAGTGGTGCAATAGGAGCTTTGGGTCGCTGACCTTCAGGCTGGCACAGGTGTTTTCCGGGCACGGATGCTTTGGGAAATACTTGTTCCGGATTGGAAGTGAAGCGACCCCTCGGTGCCACGATTACGGCACTGAGGAAGACAGCGCGGAGCACACTTTACAGGTGTGCCCTGCCTGGTGTCCGCAGCGGTGTAATCTTGTTGCTGTGGCAGGCTTTCCCATACACACAAGCTATCAAACGTTTGACGTAGGTAATCGTTTATCCATTTCACATCAAAACGGAGCAACGGATCGACGTAATTTTTGGTATATTTTGGAAGCTGGAGTGACAAAAGTTACTTTTTATCCCAGAAAAATATTAGGTTCCCGCGGGATAACGTTGTGTAGTCCCTACGGGATAACGTCGTGTAGTCCACGCGGGCAAAGCCGCGGGCGGAAGGCTAGTACTTTATAGAAGTTTGTCATGTATATTTCAATAACAGATATTAAAGCGTTAAACAAACAAAAAATTTGATCAGCTTGTTACTTCTCAGAAACATATTACATCGAATGTTTTGTTGTTATTTAAATTGTCTAGGTATTTCAAAAGGGGAAAATCATTTTTTTTTATGCAGAACGGGGTAGCACTTATATTTCATTACACCACTGAAAAACTGGCTAGGTACTTATCTTATCTCTTACTGCCGGAACACAACAATGCTGAAAGCATCATTGTTATGGCGTCAGACTTAGATAAGATGGTGGTAGCTAGCCAGGTGGACTAAGAACAAGTCCTACCACCATACAAATACAATATATACCCCCACTGGGAATCGAACCCGGGACCGCTGGGTCTTTAACCGGTGAAAGAAAGAAAGAAAGAAAAAATGTTTATTCAGCAAAAAATATACATAATACAACACAAAAAGAAAACAACAAAATAATGCATTAACATTAGGTATTTCTTGCTGAAACGGCCTCATCTCAGCTTTTGCCACATCCGAGGTTGTGGCGCTGGTATTCTGATGTAGCCGGTATCTTAGACAACGCAAACAACAAAACAATTGAAAAAATATATTTATACTTAAATTACTTACCCAAAAAATAACTCTCTACACATTAACACAATATTAAATTATTATATTCCACATATTATTTTGTTTACTGTTATTACATAATACTATAAACTTATATTTAAATATTTCCTTAACGACTTATTAAGTTTCCTATTAATACACATAAGACCACAGAGGCGGTTAAGAAATCTTAAATATTAAATCCGAAATAAATGAATGAGACCCATCCGGTATGTCGTTATTATGAGCACAATCGAAAACATCGGCGGCGAACCGTTCAGCTGCGCACAGTAAAACGTTATAGCATAATAACTTTAACGCAGTTTCGATTGCCAGAAAAGGGAAACCGTTATTGCTTTCTTGTAGCGTTATAGCGTTATTTTCTTAGAAAACGACAGGGAATTTTACAGGCACGTCTGTAATTGGTCGAATCAGCATTGTTCGTTTTATTTGCCGAATAGGTGATTTTCATTGATGTCTTTTGCTCACCCACCACCTTTCAAGGTAGAGCTCAAGGAAAAATAGCACTAGCTTTTATAGAAACAGAGGTTTTTATCGCTTTGACACTTCTTGATGTTAGAGAATTTACTACGTAGGTACACTTTGTAGCTTCGTGAGTTTTCCATTCTTGATCGTAGGCACTGAATTGTTTATTTAAAGAAACGAGTCAAAGAAAATGGTAAACATAACAGTTTTAGATTTTTCCGATATTTTAAGCTTCATTCAGACGACTCAGTTGATCGCGTTTGCAGATGTAGTAACTACGTACTGTGTTTGTTAAAGGAACTACCAAGATATGTTTTTTTTATAAATAAATGAATTCTTTCATTGAAAATGAAGTAGGGCAGAGGTACCCTTTGTGGCCACTTTAATGATTTTTTGACTTTTAAGCACTAAATGGTTTTAGGTATTTAAAACACAAATTATATCTTAAATTATAGATAATTTATGTACCTTTAAAGGTACATTTTTCAAATTTATAAAAGTAAAATAGTTTTTTTTATATTACACACAATGTGTGAGAGGTGCCAAATGTACCGGTCTTGGCCACTTACTGATAGTTAAACTTTTGTAAGTATTGCGAAAAATCAAAACCAAACCCAGGTAAAATCAATAATCTAATAATGCGCTAGAAACCAGTTGCAAAACAACAATCAAAGGTTTAAAAAGTATTTCATCCAAAACAAATTTCTTAAAATTTTCATACTAAACATTTTTTAAAACAGAAAATGGAATTTTTGAAAAAAAAACTTATGACATAATTAATTCTAACGGTTGTTATTATTACCTTAAAAACTTTATTTTAATTGCTGTTATCAAAAATAGCTAAAAGTTGTTTAGAAAACTTTTAGAGCAAAAAGTGGCCAAAACCGCCTGCCCCTACTTATTACAAAAATTGACCCGATATTTTTTTTCTATAACTTACTTACATAAGTACTCCATTTTCAATATAGGTATTAAAGTAAATTTCATTAAGAAACAGTGTCATATAAACTTGATAAATAAATATATTTACTATATTAATAAATAGAAAACACCCAGACCAAGATAAATATACATGTTCACGCACACAAATATTTCTTGTCTTGTTCGGGAATCGAAGACTGAGACCTTTGGCGCAGAAGGCAGGTACCCGCACCCCTGCGCCAAAGCGATCGTCGAAACAAAACAATGAAATAGTTATTGATAAAAACATTTTGTTTTCTGTACCCCTAGTGTAAGTTTTTATGTCAAAAAACGCAAACTATCGTGAGTGCGTATTTATGTCAATTTGTATGAAAACTGTATCAGCGCCTCTAGCGGCGAGTAGCGCGCTTATGCAGTTTTCATACAAATTGACATAAATACGTACTCGAAATAGTTTGCGTTTGCTTGACATAAAAACTTACACTCGGGGTACAGAATATTGCTTGGACTCAGAGCAAGTGTGAATGGAACCTAAGTGCTGCTCATTTCGTTGTAAGTATATTAGTTTACGCTATAAAATGACTAGGAATTTTCTATCAAGCTCGGAATTTCAAATCAATACCTTTATTAAAAATAGCACTTTTTTCCTTTTACCCTGAACAAATTGTGAACGTACCTAGCAGAAAACCCGTAATATGTTTTGATTGCATAGAACATTGTTTATAATGTTCTTCAAATACTATATAACAAAAATTTATCCTTTTAAATGCATAAGTATTTTCATGTGCATCGATACAACAACAACTCTTCACTGATTTCACATAGGTACCTAACATTTAATTAACAAAATACATAGTAATTTATCCAATATTTTTTTTAAAACGGTGATTGCTACATCGCACAAATTTCATTACGGGTTCTTTCTGTGCCTCCCACCACGACGTTTTCATCAGAGCAATATCAAGGATTTTGCGATATGCAGATCGCAAAACCGAGCGTTGTGAGCTGTTTTTTCGTTGAATTAGCGATTCGTTTAACTATAAATAAATATTGGATGGTATATCCAACACATAAATAAAATAAAAAAAAGTATTTTCTTACAATCACACCAATTTATCTTAGCCCATAGCAAATTTCTTAAGAAACTGTGTCTACGTGAACTTAATAACGGATAAATATATACTAAAAAACATTTTTTTGTTTGTAAATATATACTAAATATACATAGAAACACTCAGACCAAAACAAATAGACATGTCATGCACACAAATATTTGTCTTGTTCGGGAATCGAACCCGAGACCTCTGGCGCAGAAGGTAGGTAGATTACCCCTGCGCCAAATCGGTCGTCAAACCTACATTACCCAAATTATATACATTGCTTCAATCCTTAAATAAGTACCATAAGCGCCTGTATTTATGGCAATTTAGAAACAACGACGGGTATTACTACACACACCCAGACACGAGAAAATATTGAAATATATCCGTAGTTTCTGATATCACACAAATGCATAAGCTACTATTATTTCGGAATCAGATCAATGTGTGTGATGTATTAAAATATTTATTTTACTACACTTCAATATATATAAGATGATTGCAATCATAGGCTACCGTATCAAAATATCTGGAACTTTCGTTAAAGTTGAGATTGCGCTATCAATTTCCCGAGTTATGTAAATTCGGTTTACCGCTTCTGGAGGACATTCGCCTCAAGCGCAATTTTCAAGATACGGAATAGTGTAACTGAGCGAGAAATTCCTATCGATAGGTATGTACGTATCGTTTTATCAAAGCTGGGAACCGACAGTGCAATTATTATAAATGCAACTTTTTTGTAATTTTTCTATAAAAACCATAGCTTTTTGTCATCCCACTTTATATATAATATTATAAATGTGAAAGTTTAGATGTTTGGATGTTTGTATGTTTGTTACTCAATCACGCTAAAACGGCTGAACGGATTTGGCTGAAATTTGGGACACAATACTTTGAAGCCTGGAGAGGAACATAGGCTACTTTTTATCCCGGGTTAACGTCGTGTAGTCCACGCGGGTGAAGCCGCGGGCAGATAGCTAGTTTTATATAAATCAATATTTATTCACGGGTACTTGTGTTACAAAATTGTGATGGTAATAATAAAGAAAATCGTATTATAAATACCTACAGGGTGGAATTATTTTATGATAGGTACCGGTGGTAAGGAACTCGATATAATGAAGACAACAAATTTCACTCAAAGAAACCTTTTTATAATTTTTTCACCTATCGATTGATGCCATAAAAATAGGGGCGTTGTTTTTTTTCTAATTTTAGCCGGTTCTATTTCTCAGTAAGGGAAGCATAAAATTTGCAAAAATCTTAGAACGCAGCTTTGTTTCTTACTTCTTGCCCTCACTTCGTTCGTGCGCCAAAACACTCGACTGTTATGGGTGCCATACAGCCCTTGCTGAACAATCTACTATTTTACTTTACTTTCTTTTACTTTCCAGGTATTTGGCAATCGCTAAAGATGAAATTACTATTGCACCTTATTTTTAATTTTTAGTTTTTTTTGCATTTACAATGCAATTTTTATTACTGAAAAATGTGAAATGAAGTATTTAGAAAAAATCGACCCGTCTCACAACTAGCTCCGATGGGACTCGAACCCACGACCTTTCGCTTTCCGGGCGACTGCTCTAACCACTGAGCTACGGAGTCGTTACGAGAGGCGTCGAATTTATCCAATACTTCTTACGCGCTGTATAGTCAGCGTTAATTTCATCAATGTGGAGATATTACTAGCCTAACACACGAAAGAAATACCTTTCCAGGTATTTGGCAATCGCTAAAGATGAAATTACTATTGCAACTTATTTTAAATTTTTAGTTTTTTGCATTCACAATGCAATTTTTATTACTGGAAAATGAAGTATTTAGAAAAAATCGACCCCTCTCACAACTAGCTCCGATGGGACTCGAATCCACGACCTTTCGCTTTCCGGGCGACTTCTCTAACCACTGAGCCACGGAGTCGTTACGAGAAGCGTCGAATTTATCCAATACTTCTTACGCGCTGTATAGTCAGCGCGAAAAACCAACACCAGGTGTTGGTTTTTCGCACGAACTAGCACGAACTATCTCCTGAGGATGCCCTGGGTTGGGGCGAAACACGTGTAGAGTAGTCTAATCGGTGACGGTGCAAGGTGTATTGCTGTCTTGCTAGATGCAGGTATTGTGCACTGGTGTTTTCGTGGCGTGCATGTGCAATTTTTTGCGGGCGGGCGGGCGGTGCATCTTGCATATTGTGTTTTTTTGCGGAAGTAAGCTACATATATTTCGTTTTTCACAACAATTATTTTCATATATTTTTCATTAACTAAAACCAATTATACTGCAAGTAATATGATATTTGAATTATTATTAGACGGATATTTGGGATTTTATTTGACACAGTAAAATATCACCAATCGAAAAAAAACGGCCGGAAGCACGAGATAAATAACTGTAAAATGACATATATTTTTTCCAAATTTTAAGTACTTGTGATTTGCGAGTAATCCATAATTTAAAATACCCTATTTTGGGGAATCGGCGCCTTAATGTTGAATAAAAAGTTTGTGCAGCGTTACGGATAGCCTTTTTAACCGACTTCTAAATAAAAAAGGAGGAGGTTCTCAATTCGTCTGTATGTATGTTTTTTCTCTTTTTTTTTTGTGTATGTCCACCGATTACTCGAAGACGGCTGAACCGATTGAAATCGTACAAACGTTATTACATCAGGTTGGTTTCCAAGTTGGTCCCATTTTTTGAAATTTTGAAATCCGTTTAGTAGTTTTCAGGAAATCTTGAAAATACTGTCGTTTTCGTTACCACTTAATGTGAATTTAATACGTATCTTTAGGCATAACTCCTTTGTTTATGAACCGATTTAGATGATTCTTGTTTTGTTAAAAAGGGGATACCTCAAGGTATTTTAACCGACTTCGAAAAAGGAGGTTTTCAGTTTGATCACATACCTATTTACCAGAAAACACGTAAATTGCCTGCACGATGCACTAAAAAGAGTGAAATAAAAATTATTTTTATAAAAAAATAAAACCGCCTTCAAAAAAACCACATCAAAAAAGTAAGAAATAATTCCTCACCAAATAAACAACGTAAGTACTTTGAAGTCGGGCGGGTTTTAACAAAAACAACAAAAAAATTGAACATGTTTCACGCCCGACTTCAAAGTACTTACGTTATTTATTTGGTGAGGAATTATTTCTTACTTTTTTGATGTGGTTTTTTTGAAGGCGGTTTTATTTTTTTATAAAAATATTTTTTTCTGGCTGTCGATGTCGCCTTGACTAATTAGTGAAGATTGGGGTAACTATACCTAATTTCCCTATCATAAGTCTTTGATAATCTGATAAGTAACACCAACTCGGTTTTTCGGTTTGGACATGCTATTATTAAAAAAAACTCACTCACTCACTCACGCAGTTCGTATAGTTATTCAAATAAAAATAAAGTCTTATCTACAGTATTTGGTGCAGTCTATAGCAACAATATGGCAAAGTCACCCCGGACGTCCCACGACTATGCCACATGGTGGAATAGACCGCACCAAATTATTTAAACATTTTAAAACCAATCGAGCTGGTGTTATTTAACACATTATAACTTTATCAAACACTTATGATAGGGAATTTACGTATAATTGCTCCAATCTTCACTCATTAGTAATACATTGAAATGTTAAAGTTTTGAGCACGACAGCCACAGAAAAGGCTATCCATAACGATGCACAAACTTGTTATTCAACATTAAATATTAAATTTCGTAGTCTTCCTTTTATTTAAGATGCTATGTTACTTAGAAGGAAAGCTTAGGTATTATTGAGCCTTTCGATCGCTACAATAAAATTAAAGAAATATTATTTTTTACATTCAGCGGGTTCGATTCCCAGTTCAGACAGGCGATTATTCAAAATTCTTTGAATGCAGTTCGTTTTCTTTTTAAAATAAAAAGGAAGTCTCCTTTCAGTAATTTTTTTTATCTTCAGTATTTAAGGTACTTTCCCTCCATGTGACATAGTTTTGGGACGCCCTGTATATTGAATTTCAGTTCCACAAATGAAAGAGGCGCTACTTTCATTTTCATACAAAAAACACGATCACGATTACCATAACGATAGTTTTTCATGCTAGGCATCTATCTATAGAATTGAACTACAGCAAAATTACTTATGAAATACTGCTAAAGAACTTGTAAATAAAAAAAAACATCTTTATTAAAAGTTTTCGACATCCATTCTTGCGAAGTAACTGAACAGTTTCAATTGAACTAAAAGTTTATCCATAGTACTAACAGTATAGATAGCATTTCAGTCAGCGCATCTTAGCTTTCTTGTAACTTGAACATTATCCTGTAAGTTTCATCTTGGATATGGATGAGTTCTTTTGTTCAAAACAATATCTTTGATTTGAGATTTTCTTTTCTTGTTGAATATTTGTAACTTTTTAACAAGGCAATCCTTTATTTTCTTTTACTTCTTACTTTACTAGTCCAATGACCAGCAGAATATTGAAACCTATCAAAATGATGAAATTACATTGCCACACATATTTTTTTTTAAATACCAAAAATCTATGGCTACTTACAGATTTTTCTGATTAACAATTTTATTATGTCATCGCTACTGAGGAGCATACCTATCTAGTATAGCTAGTGCCTGAACTTGTTTTATGAGTGTCAACCTTCGTTCAATAATACCACTAGACAACCGCTTGGAGTGTCAAAAACGGCCAAGCAAATAAGAGCTCGTATTAATGGTGCGCTCTTATTTCTTATCGCTTCCAGTCATTCTTATTCCTTATCGCTTCCTGTCATTTATAACGTAAGATCGAAACATTTGTAACCTTTTTCTCCGTTTAAAAATAGTCAGTCGGTGCCATATCTTGATTTCCGTTTTAGTTCGTGACGCGTTATCTTTTTACAAGCTTTTATTTAACTTGCCATGTTAGTTAGTTAGTTAGTGGGGGGAAAATCTTACAAGCTAAACTTGACCCACTTTCCAGTGTCCGATTGAGCTGAAACTTTGCATTCAGGTTTGGTTTGGATGACAATACAATATTAAAACAGCCAACAAAATAGCTTGTCATAAAAACGAAGTTTTTACAAAAAACTTGTAACTATTGTTGACCGAATTGTAAATGCAACCCATCCGGGATCACTGGCCGTTTTCTCATTGGCCGACAAGACACAACACGACACACGTCACCGACATCAATTGTATCAAATTGTCGTGCCAATGAGACAGCGTACCGTACGATTTCATAGAAAAATGCGTCCAATGACGAATGTCATGTTTTCGTGCCGTGTTGTGATGACCAATGAGGAATCGGCCATTGCCAACACCAAATCGTTGCAATATAATACTTAATTGCATAATTCTTCCCGGTAAAACTATAATAGTAGTTTATGTGACTGTCGCATATGTCGGAATACTATTAAAAAACTCGCCAAGGCTCGTTTTTTAAACTCCCACTCGTGTTTTAATACCGAGTTATGTGCAGTCTCATACACTACTTTATCTACACTCATTACATTTATCATATATTTCAAAAATTAAGCAAAAAATATTAATTATAAAATGTGGATTGGCGCCAAACCCCACTGATAGGAGTCTATACGGTCTATACCTTCTAAATTCAAAATTCTAATTTTAAAAAGTTTCTTATTGTTGCCGGCTAAAGAAGGGCTTGAAAGAGTTGCAAGTCAGGGCCGGTAAATCCTACGGTTGCCATGGAGATTGTAAAATTAAGAAAAATAAGTGTTTTATAATGAGTGAAAGCTGTATCCGGTTGTATCATAATGACCATTATTAAACACTTTTATTTTTTGAAGTTGACTATGGCATAAAGTGTATCAATATACGTTCAGGCATGAGTTCATAATTCGAATATTATAACATGGGTGTAGATAAACTTATTTATACTAGGGGTAAAACTAACGGTCGATATAACGAACTCTGGAACGTCCTACGCCGTGAACTGTCAATGCACGGAAACGTCGGTGACAGCGTGCAAAACTCTTCCCTAACTCTTCTAATAAAAATATGTTGTTTAAAAAACTAAAACAACACACTTTTCATAAGCGTCTATTCAGTAACTGAAATTAAAAAGCGTGGTGCGCGTTGTCTATATTAAGTACTTGAAATGCATGCTTTGCAAAGGACGCACCACGCTTTTTAATTTCAGTTACTGAATAGACGCTTATTTTGTACTTTTTAGTCTGTTTCTATAAAAGTGTATTGTTTTAGTTTTTTAAACTACATATTTATTTTTTACTTTTTAGTTTAATAAATGGCAAGCCATGAATGGATGGTAATGGATTTCACAGTCCATTCATGTGTCTGCCCTGCCCACCCCGTAAACATTATAACTCAAAGGCGTGATTGTATGTATTTAGACTAAAAAAATTCAAGTGGAGTCTATTAGTTACTGGATGCGCAAGCCGAACCCCTACTTCCTTCCTGCTCCATCATCAGACCTTCACCACCAAGTGTAGCGAATGGTCACATCAGAATGAAACAAATGAGCCCAAACTCGAGGGATTTCCTAGTGGTCATTAAACAGTGCCACTGCCTTCCTCCCTGCTCCATCATCAGACCCTCACCACCAAGTGCATCGAATAGATCTCATCAGAACGAAACAAATGAGCCAGAACTCGAGGTGTTTCCTATTGGTCATTATGGATTGCCACTGGCTTCCTTCCTGCTCCATCATCAGACCCTCACCACCAAGTGAAGCGAATAGGTCTCCTCATCAGAACGAAACAAATGAGCCCAAACTCAAAAGGTTTTCTAGTGGTCTTTAAGGAGTGCCACTGGCTTCCTTCCTGCTCCATCATCAGACCCTCACCACGAAGTGTAGTAAATTGGCCTCATCAGAACGAAACAAATGAGCACAAACTCAAAAGGTTTCCTAGTGGTATTTAAGGAGTGCCACTGGCTTCCTTCCAGCTCCATCATCAGACCCTCACCAACAAGGGTAGAAAATAGGTCTCATCAAACCGAAACAAATGAGCCCAAATTCGAGGAGTTCCCTATTGGTAATTAAGGAGTGTCACTGGCTTTCTTCCTGCTCCATCATCAGACCCTCACCACCAAGTGTAGCAAATAGGTCTCATCAGAACTAAACAAATGAGCCAGAACTCGAAGTGTTTCGTATTGGTCATTAATGAGTGCCACTGGCTTCCCCCCTGCTCCATCATCAGACCCTCACCGTCAAGTTTAGTGTAGCGAATTGGTCTTCTTAGAATAAAACAAATGAGCCTAAACTCGAGGGGTTTCCAAGCAGCCGTTGAAGAGTTCTAATGCCCACCTCTTGGCTCCATCATCAGATCAACTCGATGGTAGCAAATTATTGTATTGTCATCGGATTCATATAGACTTGCAAAGTTTCAAATCCATACGACACTTAGAAGTAGGTTAAAATTGAACTCCAAGATTTTCTTACATTGTGACTTAGTTACAAGTGAAGCTAATAAAAGTGTGGTAAAAACGACGTATTTTAAAAGAAAACTATACAAGCTAGATCAAAATATAAAAAAAAAACATTGTGTAGCCCAATGTAGGTATACATAATATAGTTATTAACCAGTTTAAGATTTAAACCAAGATCAAAATACTCAAAATAAATGGAGAACTTAGACTACTTACATACTCTTATTTTCCTTATTATTTTAACAGGACACTCAAAAATACTCGGACGTAAGATCAACATATTTTTAACTTTGACAAAGCTTCAAAACTGTAACAGCCTAATGCCCGAATACTCGAACGCTACTTAAGGCGATACTCGGAAAAATTATGCTAAAGCGAGATAGCAATGAGAAAACGACGCGCGCGTGTGCGAGACCGATTTTGCCGATTACGCAAATAAAACACAAAATCACTTCGTATTCAAAAACTATAGCGATTTTTAAAAAATGCTTCTATAAGATCCTAAATATTATTGGTGTCCACTAATTAAACAAATTTTCAATAGTATATGTATCCCCATTTAAGAATTATCTTGATATTTCTTATTTTTAGAGGTATTTTCGAAAATAAAAAGTGTCGAGCCAAAATCATAAAATCGTGTTTCTGAAACTATACGATTCTAGATAAAGGTATGAAGAAATATATATCTTATTACCAGATTTATAACAACTCTAACCATCCTATAGTTTTATATCAAAGAGTCCATACTTTTTCCGAGTAGCGCCTTAACTTTGGGAGCGTCTCAAACATCATGCCATCTCTTTCATACGTTTGACATTAAAAGTGACAGGGCGATGTTTGAGACGCTCCCAAAGATAAGTAGCGTACGAGTATTCGGGCATTAAAGTGGAAAGACCGCAGTTATCGTAATAAGGAATTATAAAAATAGTTTGTAACTCAAGTAATTCTTCATAATCACTTGCGTATGTTTCACACACTAAACAGCCAAAGGCAATACCTGGCATTCACACTATATTAGTGCTCTGATCTAATCTGCGCATCACTTAAGCCGACCAGCCGTAAAAACCCTCGTAAAACTTACTCAAGGTTTGTTACTCTCTCATTGATATAACTACAACTTTATGCACTTCGTCTTTCTAGTAACGTGATCATTAAGTTATCTTAGCACATACATACTAAGAGAAAGAGCAAGCACTGGATATCGTTTTCAATATCTAAAATCCTAGCATCACACTGTTAATGGACATAATTGATCAATTAAGACGTGTTGACGATTCACAAGTGCTTATATACCTATTACGATTCTTTACGAATTCTTTAGACTTGTGTAATATTAATATACCTACGTCACATACATTGTAGCATGTGTATTTATCCTGGTCGGGGTATTTTATTATGTCGGTATAGTAAGTATGTACAAACTACAAGTATATAAACCATCGACGCATTAAAAAATATTTATTTTATTTATTTACATTGCTTCAAACCCAAATTAAAAAGCTTTTATAGCAGTTGTGTCTGTAATGGGAAATAATAATATAACGATAAAATATCACATACCAACGTTTTATACATAAACCATCACCCCATTATCTGCGCCTACGTGTTCGTGACGTCACAGTTGACGGGTATTGATAGAAATTGCGCAATTTTAGTTGCCCGTGTAAACGCAGCCTTAAAGATCAATGCAAGTCCAAGAAAGACACAAACTTTTCCATTTAGAAAACTTTGCCGAAAGTTTTCAACTTAGTAGGTACTTACAATAATAAAGCTTCCTATATTACACTATCTCACTTAAAACCATTCGAAACCCTTTGTCATTTGGCTTAAAACGTAATTTTAGAGACATCACATGTCATAACAGTGGGTAGTTGTATTACGAAATGTTTCATAAAAAATGCTATAAAAAGCCTCTCGGTCTTTTTACTTCCAGCTTTAAAAGTTACGCAATAAAGCACAAATTGGTGCTTCCTGCCCTAATATTGTGTTTTATTGGATAAATTTTTTTAAAAAGGGGCTACAATAAAAAGTAACTGAGCGGAAAATGCTACCTCACGAGCTCAATCTGGATGTAGTCATATTATTTGAGGGTTAATTACCTGTGATGTGATAATACAGCGCAACGTAAAGTTAATGAGCCGTAGCAACTGAAAACCTATATAATTATAAAGTATTGAAAAAATACTTACTGACTGTCTGTGCTTACAGCGATCTCTTTAGGAAAAATTTACCCTTCTCAAAACTAGTTCCGAAAACTTACTAACCATAATTCAAAGAGGTGAATGACAATTTTGTACATAAATTAATGTAACCAAAACTTGAAGGTTATGATCAAAAACATAAGTACGTTTCCCGTTGATTTACTATATAAAGAACTAAATCTCTGACATCTATAACTAGAACCGCTCAATAGTAAACAAAACCTTAAATTGGCAAAACTGGGTTGAAAACAAGAAGAAGAAAACATTTTGTCATTATTTGTTTTCGATCAGTATCGTAGATTGTGGAATTTCATAAACTAATATTACAGGCGCTCAAGTGCAAATACAAAAGATGTGGAAAATGGGAATAAATATTACATACTTACCAATTTCAATGTAGTTTTGAGTAAGTATTTCTCAATACCTAAGATGTTTTGTCGATATTGTCTTATAATTCCAATGAAGACTTCTCTATGAAAATAATAACAATATATTTCATAATTTAAAAAACTCTACTTTCACTGATAATTCCAACATTATAGCATTATAGCATTGTAAGATTTTATGTAAAACTTTTGGTGGAAATAAACTTTTCATTATTATTTATTATTAGCATGGTCTCATATTTCCAAAGATTCCAAGTATTTCCTAATTCATTAACTATATAATATGTTCTCATCAATAATCAATAATCTTTATTGACAAACACAGACTTTGAATAATACAGTGCATATCAAGCATAGATATTTATTTAAAATTCAATCATTGATTCAAGTGCAAAGTTCTATGTCGTTAATATTTTATCAAAACTTAACCGTGAAAGGTCCTTTGACTTCGCTTACTAAGAATACCATTCAGCCACTGACAAAATATTAGGTCAAGATCGCATAACATCACTTATCTTTGCGCCACAAAGGACGTCGCGCGGTGACGGGTTGACAAACTGTCTCCGCTATATGGAACGCAATGAAATCTAATAAGTAAACTATTTAGGCTGTATGGGATGATATGTATGACACTTTGACTATATACTCATTTTCTTGTGATATTAAATCAAAAAATTATACAGACGAAAAAGATATGTTAACCATATAAAATTGCAGTCGATCTTGATGTCTCGCCGTCATATAGATAAAATAAAAATATTCAAAAATTCATTTTTGGCACAGTGTGGTTCAAAATCACTCAGACTGATACGTAAATATCCTGCAATTTTAACTGTTAACCCGCTTGTGTTTGGTTAAATATAATATATCTGTCCGAAATAACTATGGGTTTAATATTTCACCAAGTATTGAGGAAAACAATCATAAGAATAGTACACATAAAGTTGTCTTATAAAATACAACCTTCCTATTAGTAAAATATACCATTCTGCTACCTTTATAAAGAACAAAAGCAGTATCTATTATATTTTATCTGGTTCAGTGCATTGGGCAGCATCTTTCATCTGCTCTAAATTAACCAGTGAACCTTAACAACTATTGACCCAGAGTCATTGAGACCCGCATATCTTACAATTCAATGTAGCCATTTGTGCATGTTGGTATATCTAACAACCAAACTCAGTGTATCACTGGAATGGAATTTGTAAACAGTGTTTATTGTTCTGTACAGGCAAATTATCTTAATCATGTTATATATGCGAAGTCGTAAGTTCAACTTCAAGAAAGAGATCTCTCGTCGAATCCAGCTCAGATGGGCAGCGTTCGGGAAGCTCTTGATATTTTTGCGTCCGAAATACCTTAATATCTCAAGACGAAAGTCTTTGACCAGTGTGTTGCCAGTAATGTCCTATGGAAGTGAGACGTGGTCTTTTACAATGGGTCTCATAAGAAGGCTCAAAGTCACCCAGCGAGCAATGGAGAGAGCGATGCTTGGTATTTACCTGCTCGATCGAATCAGAAATGATGAGATCCGCAGGAGAACTAAAACAACTGACATCGCTCGAAGGATTGCATCACTGAAGTGGCAGTGGGCGGGACACATAGCGCGGAGAACCGATGGCCGTTGGGGCGGAAAGGTTCTCGAATGGCGACTGCGTACCGGACGACGTTCCGTGGGCAGGCCCCCTACAAGGTGGACCGATCGTTGTGGAAATCCTTGGGGAGGCCTATGCTCAGCAGTGGGCGTCGTTCGGCTGACATGATGATGATGATCATAATATATGCGAAAGTAACGCTTTGTTCACACGGCATCCGTCGTTGACGATTCGAGAAAAAACATAAAAGTCAGTATAGGAAAGACATATTCGTAATTTTTTACGATTCGTGATCGTGTGAATACGTCCAATTAAAAAGTACTACCGCTGTTAAAAAAGATGATACGTCAAATAATTTCATGTGATCCAGCCTTAACTCTGTTTCTCTGTAACTTTTCAGGACTTAAACACTGAGCCACAGTTTTCATCGTCAAAAAAAGGCGTGAGATTGCCTTTCAATAATAATAATAGGGGAAAGGTGTCAAAATGATCCCCCTAAGGAAAATCGGTTACTGTATCCAAAATATTATAGTAAGAGCAAACATTGAAAGAGTTTTGGGTAAGTCATTTAACTGTTGTCATACTGGCATGCCATTATTGCAGTTTGATTTATATCTTTAGATTTATGAGATATTTTCCAAATCTCTACAAAAGGATCATTTTTGTACACCTGGGTGTACAAATATATTTTATGAGCTCAACGAGTTCTCTCTCATGCTTAGGTGTAAACACCGTTTGTTTACTGCCCAAAGTCTTAACTGCACCAACTGCGTTTTTGATTTTTGCACCATTACAGGTACAGAAAACTATCTTGTCGTACAGAAAACTCACTCCCAGTTTTGTCGGTAGGTTTTTCTTTGATATGTAAGTACGTGGCATGATCTGTAAAATTGCAAATAGATAGTAATACAAAAAAACATGACTAAATTAAATTGTTTTTCAAGTATGGTCAAATTATTCCTGGGATCGTTCTATACCCACTAAAGGGGATCGTTTTACCCCGAATTATGAATTTACAAAAGCTGTCGAAGTATGACCTCAAAAAATTATCTTGGTGAGATTAAAACGAATTTCAAATGTAACTGAATATCAATGAAAACTACCAGGAAATCTTGCATTTCTATATCCACAAACGAATTTCAACAGTTTAACTTTGATTGCAGGCGTATTTTAGATCGAAGACAGCTATTTTAAATTGTTTGCAATAAATCAACGCACTGTACTCACACCGCCATGACACATTATTGGGCTACTAAGTGGAGTACAGGGAAGACGTCAGCCAACAAATCGCATAGATGGCACTAGTATTTTCGTCGATACTGTAGGGAATCATTTTACTTCGTGGGATAATTTTGTACACCTTTACCCTATTAAGTATGTATGAGTAAAAATGTTTGTTTTGAGTTTTAAAAGAAAAATTAAATAAAGTAATATTATCGTTAAGATAAGATAAAGATAAAGATAAAAATATTCTTTATTCACTTAGACATAATAAATATGTACTTATGAATCGTCAATATTTTCCTATTTAAAGTTTTTTCAATAAAAATAAGACTTCAATATAACTATTGTAAAAAACGGGATATTTACCATGTTTAGATTTATTTATGAGTCCCCGATATTTCGGCGCAGTTGCACTCATAAATAAATCTAAACATGGTAAATATCCCGTTTTTTAATAGTTATAGTGAAATTGACCATGAAAGTTTAAAATCTTATAAGACTTTAATAGTTGTAAGTTACGCTTGGAAAATTAATTTATACTTAGATAATAATATATTCTATAAAATCTATAATTTGGTAGCAAGCAATAAAACGGTATAATATCTGTAATACTCGTATTATGTCATAGTAGGTACACAATCAGTATCCCAGGGTTTATCTAGAAGTCGAACTATGTTCAGTTAAATTGGTTTGATGTTTACATATTTGTAGAGTAAAGATACGGCATTACACATAATTGAAATTATAATTATGTACTGCTTGTAATTGTGGGTGTACCTACCCAGAACTCAGATTTTACAGGATGATCTTGAACGTAATAAGAACAATTTTAGTAATGCAACTGTGTGTAGTAAAACTATCGTTATTATTGTAATCGTAATAGTAGGTACTTATATTATACCATCCGACAAAAGCACTCAAAGTGCTGCTGTCAAAAATCTATTGAATTTTAGTTCCTCATACGACCGAAAGAGGCGCTGCTCTAGTTTTCGTATGAAATAATACGATTACGATTACGATATTTTGTCGTGCTAGGAATGCTGTTGGCCCGTTCTTACATTGCGATACTTCTTCTTCTTATCGTGTCGATAGCAAATCACAACCTAAACGGTGTCGGCAGCTGGTTGGACACGCAGGACACGATATCAGATGTTCCATGGTCTGAGGAACAGCACCACACCTACATGCTAAGTCCGCGTCGGCCAAGAATCCCCACCTGGACAGGTTGTCCTTACTTACGGCCGACCATCATTGCGATACTTACAGACCACAATTCGACGAGACAAGACGCCGAGGCATATCTCCCATAGGTACATTAGTATAGTGAGTCGCATAAAGGCAACCAGCGGGGCTAGCATGAGTAGCATGACGGCAACGAGATAGTTTGTCGCTCTCCTTTCAACCAATCAGCGTCACGCGCGCTATTCACGAGCGATCTGATTGGTCGAAAGTGCCAGCGACTCTTTCTCACTCGAGTCGCGCTAAGTTGTGCTAGCACTACTGAATCAGACCTATATCACTGCATACAAATGATAGGTTTTAGCGACGGGTATTTTTTGGATTTAATATCCTTTCGGGACCGTTGCATTGCAGGGCCTGTAGTAGAGCATCTAGCTCTACCGTGAAAATTGTGTTATTTCTATCAAAATATTGTAGTTATAAACTACGCGTGAGATTAAAGGACACAGCACATTACATCAACTCGGAAAGGGATCGACACCGTATCGCCTTCGCATCGCCGTCAACCAGGCGTCAACCTAACGCAAGCACGTAACCAAACCGGATCAGCGTCGGTACGTCGGCTCGGCTACGGCTAGGCGACGCCGCGCCTACGGCTAGGCGACGCCGCGCTTACGGCTCGCCGCACAGTGGTTCCATATAAAAAAAAAGAATGGGAGAAAAAATGAGAAAAAGAATTATAAAAAAAATAATTTGATGTTCATTTTCATTTTCAGACCACTGTGCGTAGAGCCGTAAGCTCGGGTACGGAGAGACGTGAGCGCGTGGACGACTAGCGGTAAGCGCGGGGACAGCAAGTTGAGCGACCCGCAAAGCGGTTCGTGAGCTGGTCCCGAGGCGAGGCGATTACGTTACGATTCCGATTAGTGTGCTTTGCAGTAGGGGGTTTCATACAAAGAATACTGAACCGCTCGAGTTGATACGTTTACGATCCCTTTCCGAGTTGATGTATGTGCTGTGACCTTAACTAAGACCAAATCACAACACTAGAAATTATTTAAAGAGGAGCTTCTGAACAAATGCGGACTTGTCCAAACAAACAGATTTTTTTATATCTCTAACAACCGTAACCTTGTCCATTTGAATTAATCAATATTTGTATGTGTAAATACATCTTTTATTATGGCAACTAATTTGAGAAAAGTCAACATGACTCATTAAACCAAAGATATTATAATATCTTTGCATTAAACAGAACCAGTGACGAACTCATCAATGTCACGGCAGAGGATGTGGAAGAGCACGTGGTTTCAGAGGAAGAAATGAGTTTACAAGTTTTACTCATATACACTGTGGCGTAAAAGTATCAAACTTTTATAACATTTCTGAAGAAGACCTCAACACGGTTTATTTCTAAAATCATCGCAAAATCATCCTTCCCTTCTTCGAAGACTTCCACTTGTAAATTAAATTAAGCAGCAGAAGAAGAAAGAAGTGGAGAAAATCTTGATTCAACATTTTGGAGATCAATGGTCACAAAATCCTGAACTTGAATGGTTCAAAACAGCTGTTAATAAAGGTAAAGAAAACAACGTTGATGATGATGATGTTGACGTCGATGTCGAGGAATGTGATTGTGATCAGTAAGATTTTGTCTAATTATCCCTTTTTTGTGATTAAAATTGATTATCATAAGTTATACTTTCATTTTAAACACGGACATGTTCATCAACTTTTCAAACAAAGCCAGAGTTGTCCAAGATATCGAACAAATTATAAAAAAAAATCTATTCAGTTTTTTGATAAACATGAAATAGATATGTTCGTATTTTAATGAAGCTTGCATGTACTAAAAATCAGATCTTTAGCGAGAATTTATTTGCTTGTTTCTTCCTGTTAAACATTGTTCATCGGACAAGTCCGCATTCGTTCGCCAGCTCCTAGGCAATTTATTTTAACTTTATTTATTTATATCTCGCTGTTGGACCACCTAAAGAAAAGCTAGTACTAGACTAATATTAAAGTGGCACGAGGTTAACACCCATCAAGTTAGCTTTTTTATTTTGTCTGTAGCGGACAGCCTCTAAACTACAAGACATGAAGTTACTTGGCGGCCATTCCACCATTAGCAAGCATAAAATAAACACTTCTTTCTTTCTGTAGCGCTTTTTGGCAAACTGACAATACAATGATATAAAGGAATAAATAGTTAAGTCATTCATGCTATTTGGTTTTACGACCTTAACCCATCATCTTTCACTGGAATTTTAGTATTGGCGTCATAGGAAACACGTGTAAACAAAATTACAGATAAGAGTTTGGCCAGATTAATACCTACTTATAAATGAGTTACATCAAAATGTCTTGTAGATACGTCGTGGTGTAACTATTTTTATGAAATAAAATCTCAGCAGTAAAGGTATCCATTTATTAACACTTAATTCGTACAATCACTGTTTAACGTCCTTTCGAGTCGACAACTCAAACACGACTGACTGTCCGGCGCGCGTTCGTCTAGGTTCCCACCATATCATCCGAAAACAGTGGCGCCGCGCCGGCGCTTTCTCAATTTAGAAATGAATAGTGTTGCCAGAATGACAATTACAATTCCTACTAAACTTATATTTTAATTAGTTTTAATCATTACTTTTTGAAATACGACATTCGGCCATCCGACAGAGTGCAACCTCCTGGTGCACTCAACCGATCCAAGCAGTCAATTTCTTAATTTTCACTCAAAAATTTTCAAGAATACAATTTCAATGAAATATAAATACAATACGACATTCGGCATTATAACCACAGTATCTGATTTTTAAGTAAAGATTTTTAACGAGACAAAGTAAATTATCTATTTGAGTTTAGATTTATTTCGAAAGAAGTAGATAAATAATTATTTTAAAACAATGCAAAAACTACTGACTCACTACCAGTTCACAAATGGGGAGGCCCTTCGAAGAAAGAACTGGCAAAAAAACTCGCGAAGGGTGGACTGACCGACCTCCGTCTTTTAATTTCTTTTTATTTACTTATACCTACACAAAAGGACTTGCCAGAATATGATTGAAGTTAATTTAATTATGACAATAAGTAGTTTCATTATTTTTATTTTATTTGACTCTTATATGACATGTATTATTAATTACATCAATACTTTTAATGTGATTCGCATTTTTTTGTAATTATTGTGATTTTTATGATTGTATTTTATTCGATTGATTCTATATTTGAATTTCACTGAACTTATATTTACACATTTCTTTTCAAGTTAAATACATATTTTATATAATTAGAATTCATTTTAAAAGATTTTGTAAGAATTGTTAATCTTATTGACTCTGTCTGGAATAAAGTGATTTTATTTTAGTTTAATTATTTATTAATAAAATGTGTTGATTTCTGTTTGTTGATCGATTAGAAATTGTAGTTGCACGCCTGCAGTGGGGCGGGGCCGATCTACTTCCAGGAGCACTCGGTTTACCCGTGGTGCCACTGACCAACGCTTACCACATTACAAGCTGCCCTGTGGGCTTATTCTTACTTGCTATTATTATTATTATTCTCAGAATTTAAACAAGTATAGTGGATATGGTACACTAAATGAAATAATAATTATTGTTATCCCTACTTATTCATTAATCATTTCAAATTTAATAATTCTATTTTATTATTTTTATCCTATAAATTAATATAATGACTTTTTATTTATTTGACCTGCAACTTTATTATTACATTTAATTTATGGTACAGGTGTTCACTCTCGGTTTCAACTGATAAATCAGTAATTTGCTTGTGTGCCATGCAAGCAATATGACGCTAAGCTGCGACCCTTGAGTAGTGCTAGGGCACACACCCATCTTTTTTTTGAACTTTTTGTGTCATACCTATTTTGTGTTTTCTCTCCTTGTTCTTTATACAGTATAACCTTATCTTTTTTGTGAATCTGTTTTGTAATTAATGAATATGTGTGTCTGTAGCAAAGAAATAAAGTGATTATTTATTTATGTGTCGATAAAAGAATACTTAGATTATTCTTATCTGGCGCTTTTCTTACATTTGAACTGTGCAACAAACGTAGTATTGAGCTAGCTAGCTTGGATAAAGTCGGATAATCATAAAAGTGAAAAATAACAAGCTTTAATCTGTAAGTTAACTATTATAGATAGTGACTAAATGTTATTAATCCTTATCAGTGATTATTTACTTTAATTTAACGAGCTTTTAATCGTCCAATCCTTGGATTTAATTAATTGCTACTTGACCATTCCTAAGTCTTTATTTATATGTACTATAATATTATAAAGAGGAAAGATTTGAACCTTCGTTTGTTTGTTTGTAGTTATATAAACTAAAAAAAAACCGTTGAACCGATTTTAAAAGCTCCTTCACCAGTAGGAAGCTACATGATTCAGCAAGGGCTATATTCCATTCCGACATTCCCACGGGAATGGCAGGCGAAACTGCGGCGAGTCACTAAACACCTAAACAGGTGAAACATAGATAGATCAAAATATATAATAATTTACATAACCAATCGAATAAAGGTTTACATTCATGAATAATTTAATACTAATCAAATTTCTCTCAATAACATTATTTTCATTTTTTTATAATTAAACAAATTGCTAGAATATAGATTTATGCAAGAGAAAGGGATTTCTTTTCTTTGAAAGTCCTAAGCATTTCGTGGTAAAACGTCAGATAAATAATGAGAACGTGATACAAATAATGTAAATTCATCATTTGGTAATACGAGTTTACCATTCAACATTTAATTTTACAGAATTGCTCCGATATATATGATGCCATAAGTTAAAATAGGATACACATTACCAAAATCACCGAAAATAGTTAGGTATAAGTAAAGCGTAACATTATTTGAGATCTTGTTTTTGATACTTTATATACCTATAGCGTCTATAGATACACCAAGTAAATACTTTCATTATTGCTATTATTTTTGAGTTTGATTCATATTTGTTTAAGTTCAACCAGTCTCATCTGAGGTAACGAAATTGAATTAATTTAATAATCGTGGAATGAATTACGCACGCACTTCAGACGTACAACTATATTGTTCCCAGTTTGTAAATTATCTTTAAATAATTTTAAAGAAACACGGCACTGCGCCAATTTCGAGTCCGTTGAGCAGTAGGTACGTGACTAACTACATCGTCAAAAGCTTCCAACATATCTTTCTTTTATTAATTGCGCTTAGTATACCACACCATAAGGACCATGAAAATTGCTAAGATAGTAAATAGGTATTTTTCTTTAAACTTCTATTGGTATTAAGTAAATTGTTATATTTTTAAAGGTCATAAAGATTATAAAATATTACTTTCTCAAAAATCAATCATTTGAATTTCTAGGTCTTATTAAATCAAATCAAATAGGTAATGATTTTTTTACCGCAAATTTATTTTATATGGGAATGCTTAAGTCTCAAAGCCCACATAATGAATCAATAGACTTCCCAGTTACATGCACCGGGATACCGACAACGCCACTGCTTCCTTGAGATTCAATTTTGTACAAAATTTGTATCAGTGTATTTGGAATAATAACAGTCTAGTACAGTTTATGATTTACCTTCCTTTAGTCCTGTTAACCACTATTCACCATATAGAACCCATATGTCATGGTTATGGCTTAGAAGCCGTAGAAGATGCAGCAACTGATAACCTAGAATCACTTTGACGATCCAAAGGGAAGGAGACGGCTCAGAACAACGAGGCATCGGTGACGGAGTAGGTGATCTGCTCCTCTATTCGGGTGCCGCCTTCTTCCTTCACTTGTCTACGTTTGATGACCTCGGAAACATAAGAACAAATAAATGATATTAGTGCATTGTGTTTTATTTATCCTTCTAGTCAATGTAGTTAATTAGTCAAAATACTTGAAAAAGTTAAACTTCTATAGCAAATTCACTGGATTATTCAACTCTACCATATCCAAGAGGAACATTATTCATAAACATTTATCTCTCAGACGATCAAAGGTCAAATTTGATGTCAACGCAAGAAAAGTGCATTCGTGACACCAAAGGTCAAGCAAACTAGGAAGGTACTTGAGAGGTCAGCTTTTAATCATTTTGCATCTGGTGCGGTCTGCGAGAGGAATGCGTATGAATCCAAGGTTAAGTATGGCGAGACATATAATGTTTAACCTTCTTTTATATTCTAAAATAAAGAGCGGCTAGCTTGTTCATAATTATTAATTATATGTCTCCTGCCATAATTATATGTCGTTTAATTACGTGTGAGCCACGCCACACACATAGCATAATTAACTAAAAATAGTTTAGTCAGGGCAGGACAAAGGTGATGTCCAAAAATGTATGAGGTCTGGGCCACGTCTCCGTATAGTATACCAAAAAATAGATAACGATACGATAAACAGATTCTAATAATTCAATTTCTTTAAAATCGCTTTGTTTTCTGGAAGGAACATTAAATAAAATGCAAAATCACATAACAATTCATCATGGCGGAAGAATGAAGGTGTCATTTGATGTTGTTTGTCTGGTCTGTCCTGCGCCGCCACTGTCAGCTGTCGGTCAGTTGAATAATGATGACAACAACACACAGCACAGAGCAGAGCAGAACAGAACTCAAGTCAATTACAGTGACACTGACAGTTTTTTACGAAGAGTTTTATTTCACGCCTTATTTCGAGTAAAAAATATTGCTTTGTTTTTATTAATAACCATTTAACCGTGCATTCTATAATATTATTTATATTTTTCTCAGAATCAGTAAATTTTTCTCCATCTCTGGGGATGGTGCACACAGACGTGGCCCATTTTGGGACATGTCCTTTAGTCATTTATCAAATTCATTCCTTTAATAAGTCAAGACTTGTACTATTTGAGAGTAATTCACTTATCTGCTATAACTTTATATAAAATTTTATTTATTTATTTTTTTTGGGTTCCGTACCCAAAGGGTAAAAACGGGACTCTGCTACTAAGACTTCGCTGTCCGTCTGTCTGTCTGCCCGTCTGTCTGTCTGTCTTGTATTTCGTACCATATATAATTACCAGAGTAAATTATATCATGGCAAACGGTAATGTTTCATATTCTATTTGGTTGAACTGGTTGCTTGATAATGGCATTTCGACGGAATACGTCATACTTAATCGGTAACCTATTGCTTATATTGAGCAAACGAAAAGATCTTCAGGTGACGATCGTTTTCCTACTCCGACCGCACATATTGATACTCAACAAGCGGTTACTACTGTTGGCACACATGGCTTAATCATTAGAGACTCGCATTAGTGGATCTGTAGCTGGATTTGGATTAGTGATCTATAGCTCCGATACGACAAATCAATGTTAAGTTATCCTAATCATAAACGGCTCACATGGCCGACATATTCTTAGTCTACATGGTTACTCAAGCTAAGACGCACATGGTCTGCTATGGAACTGCGTAAAGTCAATCGTATCCATTTGACAGCTTTTGATTACATCATAATAAATGTCATTCCATACAAATTGCAGCCGACTGAATACGATATGAACCGTCAAACAAATACGACTACCCCACGCAATTGCACACCTGATTATTAGCGACACACATGGCCGACTCGTAGCTCACATGGCTACTCAACTGAGCTATAGGCACACATGGCCCGATTTTAAGCGACACACATGGCCTGATTTCAAGCGACACACATGGCCTGATTTTAAGCGACACACATGGCCTGATTTTAAGCGACACACATGGCCTGATTTTATGCGACACACATGGCCTGATTTTAAGCGACACACATGGCCTGATTTTAAGCGACACACATGGCCTGATTTTAAGCGACACACATGGCCTGATTTTAAGCGACACACATGGCCTGATTTTAAGCGTCACACATGGCCTGATTTTAAGCGACACACATGGCCCAATTTTAAGCGACACACATGGCCTGATTATATCATTACTTTTGTTAAGCGACTGAATAATGAATCTCAAATTAGCTATTCATTCATGATTCTGTCTACTGTTTACGGTATGTAATATGTCCATTACTATCTAATAATTGAATAAGAATATATTAATCAACGGATCCTAATCGGGCTTTCTTTTTCTTGACAAACTATTTTATTAAAATTGCGTGGTCATAGAAACCAAGGAATCAAATATTGAACATTTGAACTCATTCCTTTTTTTATTTATTTTGAATTCTCGTATCTCGTTTAGTTGAACTGGTTCTTCTATTCTGGCGCGTAACATAGCTACCAAAGAGTAGCCTTGATCAAGCCTGTCACACGCCAAAACATCGTAAAATCTATAAATATTTTTTGTTTTTGTGTAGTCCATAGTCAATGTGCTAAGAAGGTATACCCTCATCGCGGAACAGCTATCAAAGAGTTGCCCCGATCAAACATGCTCAAACGACAAAGGTACCCTCCCCGTCAGCAACACAGACAAATAATCTTTTATATTTTGTAGAAAGGAATAAGTTCAACTAATTTTAAAAACAAGGAATCAAATATTTAACACTTAACCTCATTCCCTTTTTATTTTGCATTCTTGTATATCGTTTAGTCAAAGTGGTTGTTCATTTTTGGCGCGTAACATAGCTATCAAAGAGTAGCCCTGATCAAGCCTGTCACACGCCAAAACATCGTACAATTCATAAATAAATTCTTTTAGCTGTGTAGTCCATGTGCTAAGAAAGTATACCCTTATCGCAGATCATCTATCAAGGAGTAGCCCCGATTAAACATGCTCAAACGACAAAGGTACCCCTCCCGTCAGCAACACAAACAAACGAGATTTAATCTTTAATATTTTGTAGAAGGGAATAAGCTCAACTGATTTTACAAAACTTCTAGAAAATAACTGTACATACCTCGTAACTTAACTTCGTTGTGGGTCGCGGACGTCCCCGCTTCTGAGATTTTATGAAATAAAATCTCAGCAGTAAAGGTATCCATTTATTAACACTTAATTCGTACAATCACTGTTTAACGTCCTTTCGAGTCGACAACTCAAACACGACTGACTGTCCGGCGCGCGTTCGTCTAGGTTCCCACCATATCATCCGAAAACAGTGGCGCCGCGCCGGCGCTTTCTCAATTTAGAAATGAATAGTGTTGCCAGAATGACAATTACAATTCCTACTAAACTTATATTTTAATTAGTTTTAATCATTACTTTTTGAAATACGACAATTTTTATAAAAAAATAAAACCGCCTTCAAAAAAACCACATCAAAAAAGTAAGAAATAATTCTCCACCAAATAAATAACGTAAGTACTTTGAAGTCGGGCGGGTTTTAACGAAAACATCAAAAAATTGTACATGTTTCACGCCCGACTTCAAAGTACTTACGTTATTTATTTGGTGAGGAATTATTTCTTACTTTTTTGATGTGGTTTTTTTGAAGGCGGTTTTATTTTTAACGAGGCAATAGCTCCTAAGCGACTGGGCCAATTTTGATGCGTTTCTTTTAATTGAAAGCTAAATTAATAGAAGTGGTTCTTAAGCTACGTGTGATGAAAATCCATCCTGCCATTTATGGAGATGGTTAACTGCCTGCCGAAACGGTAAAAGATATAGAGGTGGTGCTTTGACTAAAATAATGTACACCCTAGGCAAATTTAGATGCAATAAAAAAAAACAAAATGGCGGCAAAAAATTACTATCTGTCTGTACTTATATTCGTAGTGCCTAAACGGATCAAGCGATTACAATGCGGTTTTTTTTTAATTTTGAGTGTAATTTAAAAAGGATGAAATTTAATAAAATTTTAAAAACCTTCGAGAAAAAAAAACAAAATGAAATTTCTTACTCGGTCGGGGGACCCCCAACGTATAATAATCCCTTTCAGTACTTACTTCTCTTTTTGTGGTCCCCCGACCGAGGGAGAAGTTTTATTATGTAGCTTTTTTTTGGGGGGTTTAAATTTTTTATTTTATTTTATAGTTATTTCACAAATAGTGAAAGGAATGCTTTTACGCAAACCCCGCTGCTTTCGGTGTGCGTAGGGTGGTTATGTGGGATTCGCCTAAAGTATGGTAGGAATACCCACTAAACCCCTCACTTTCCTCCCACAGGAGGCTACCCTGTCTTGCGGGATCCGGAGCAGACGCTCTCGCACTGACCAGAAGCCCTACTCTAAGGCCGTATACAGAAAGAAAGCTGGCAGCCTATCAGCGCTTATAGGCACCGGTCCGCGCAGGTAACCGGCGAGGCAGTCTCCGCAGTCTCTATGAACAAGCGAGTATCTGTCTAATACTGAGTATCTGCTTCAACCGGCTTGCTTTATGTAGCTGTTACCCAAATGGACCAGCGCTTATAAGCGCCGGTAGATCGGCATCGGCTTCCAGCTTTCTTTCTGTACACGGCTTTATTCAACGCAAATCGAAATTTCGTGCGCCACACCGCTTTCGCTTGATTCTGTTATGCCCGGAGAATGAGAAGGAGTGACTCGATATCAAGTTGACATAATAATAAAATAACACATACTTATCTTCACATCGAGTCCCTTAAATATAGAAAAATATTTTTTTTTTTTTTAAACCAAAACATTTGGTTACTTATTTTTTTTTTTTAACCTACGACATTTGTTGTTGCTTATTTTACCTTCAAATAAATAACAATTTCAGTTAATGAAGCACTAAGCAGGAAGGAAAGTCTCAAGATCAGAGGAAAGGATAATGTCGGCAGTCATAATTTTCCTTTCTCTTGCATGTTCAGTTCCTATCGTATGGTATATCACTACATAGTATAAAACAAAGTCGCTTTCTCTGTCCCTATGTCCCTTTGTATGCTTAAATCTTTGAAACTACGCAACGGATTTTGATGCGTTTTTTTTAATAGATAGAGTGATTCAAGAGAAAGGTTTATATATACTTTTTATCCCGATATTCCCACGGGAACGGGAACCACGCGGGTGAAACCGCGGGCGGCCGCTAGTTCTACATAAAATTAAGTCCGTCCTATATAAAAAGCACCAATCATCAATTAATTTATGTAAAAGAGATTTTAATAAACGGCTTATAAAAAATAAAGCAGTTCTGCTTCGGCAAGCGTTTAATCAGGCAATTTTCCTCAAACATACTAAAGCGCCGATTAATCGAGCTTAAACCGTTTTTTTCCTCCATCTTGTTAACTTTCTAGTTAAATGAACCCGACTCCATTCAATATTGAGACAGTGAACTTAAACACAAAAACGTGTCAGCCATCTTGAAATTCATAATAAAAGTCTTTTGCGGCTTCGTCTGATTCCAGATAAATGAGTGGTATTATTTATAACTAGGTACAAAGGTAGTTCCTAGTAACATTGTGTAGTAAATATTTCAAAAAGTGGATATTCAACTACTAAAGGCCCCATTAGGTGAGAGTTTTAACTTCGCCTACGCATAATAATGTTTTTTATTTTTATGTTTTTATGGTTGTGAACTCCCTTACTCTGGACTAAAAAGTACAAAAATTGGTAAGTATGTAGGATACTGCTGATCATATACAATGATCGAAGGTTGTATATGACCAGCAGTATCCTACGAGTAAGGGAGTTCCATTTTAACTTTAACCCCCCCTTTCTACCCAATCAGGCGGAATTTTATTAACTTTGTCTACGGAAATAATTTTAAATCTTACATACCAATGTTCAAACTTCTAAGTCCAGAAATAAGGAAGTTCCATATAAACTTTACCCCACCAGTTTACCCCTTTAGTGAGGGAGTTTCCCAAAATCCTTTCTTATTGGACTTTATAATCTACTTTTTTGCAAATTTTCATCTTCATTGGCCGAGTAGTTTTTGAGATTTCGTGATGAGTGGGGTCAGTGACGTAGATGACTTCCTACTAAACTTTTTCTTCTCGTTAAGAGACTATATTTGAAGATATTCAAATGTTTTCCTGTGCCGCGTGTCGTTAAAACTAAATGTTGTATTCAAGTAATATTTTTATATTTTTATTTAAATAATAGTCATAAGTATTATTTAAATAAAAATATAAAAACATTACTCAAGAGCTTATTTTACAGAAGCCCACCAAGGTCTTTGACAGCTGATATAAAAAGGCAATGTACAGGCTTCGAGTACAACGAAGTTTGCCAACTTTTATCGTTTGTGAGCGAAATAAAACAAAAACAAAATTAGACCGACGAAAGTTTCGATGGCTGGTGTCGTCAACATTAATGTTTTATTGCTTTTCGTTAAAGTTCATTTTTGCTTTATGCTTTGTTATGATTTTTCTGTCTGAAATATCTTAGAGCCGCGTTTTCACTAGGGGACATGTCGCGGAGATATATCGCCCAACATTCACGTAGATTATCGGGCTACTGTCGAGGGACACGGAAGTCGCGCTAGTCCCGCGATCCGTAGATGCTGCAAGTGATGTCTGGCGACGTCGCGCGCGACACGTCCACTGCCCCTATCGAAGACCCGTGTTCCAACTGGTTGGACGTAGCAGTTGGACCACGACCCCGAAAGGATTTCGTGTCGAACAACAGAGTTGCGGAACATTTACCTCTAGTAAAAAACGCGCCTTAGTTCTTATTGTTCAGAATAATAGTCTGCTATTATTTTCTGAATCGTTTCGAAATTTGCCAAAAACCAGCTTTAAATCTTGCGGACGAGTTAATGATGAGTGTCGTAGCATTGAAGTTGTTTATGACTTTAGACATAAGTAACAAAATACTATAAACTGTAAAACAAGTCTTCTGTAAGCCGGAGGTTACTTCCCCAGGCGAATGCTCCAGTTCAAAAAAGTCTGTATTTGCCGTACCTCTTGAAAATTAGGACACCGCCTCAGTAACGAGCGTAGAACTTGACGAAAAAGTTTAAAAGTCGCATTACAGCACATTTTAACACTAAAATCTTGGAAATTATAATAGTTTTTTTTATTTAAAATGTTTTTCGAAATATAAGCTACTAATGCCCGAATACTCGTACGCTACTTATCTTTGGGAGCGTCTCACCCATCGCCCTGTCACATCAAATATCAAACGTATGAAAGAGATGCCATGATGTTTGAGACGCTCCCAAAGATGATTTGCGTTCGAGAATTCGGGCGTTAAACAAAACAAGTTTTTATTTTGACATGAGTATTTTAAATCTTATAGGACATCAAACTTTCTAATTAGACAAGAAGAGGACGACTGTATTTGTGAAGTCACCAAGTCAGTGACTTCACAAAAACTTTCTAATTAGACAAGACGAGGACGACTGTATTTGTGAAGTCACCAAGTTAGGCTCTTTTACGCCGGAGCAACACTGTGCGATATTGCAGCATGCCACAAGGCCGCATGCTACAAAATTAAAAATGTCGCACATTGTGGCAAGAGTCGTGCGGCATGGTAAAACCTTACGTCATGTGGTAGACTGACGCAGTTTGTATGCACGATGGATTCCATGCGATATTTTTGACATAGGCTGCCGCATGCCGCAAATGTTGGATATTTAGCATACCACAAGATGACGTAAGTCACAATATATAGCATGCGGCAATGTCGCACAGTGTTGCTCCGGCGTAAAAAAGCCTTTATAGTCTCGCTGTAAAAGAAAGAGGCAGCTAGTGGTTATAGTCAAAATTAAACAGCATAAGATTAGATTGTTATAAAAAGAAAAAGATTCAAAATATTTTTTCACATTTGGAATTCATATGTGCTATTTTGTAACCGTCATCATTAAATATCTACATTTCAACCAACAGTGAAACACCCTATTACGTTACGGCGAAACGATTGGGTAATCGTTAAATAATGTGGGAAGGTACATAGCTATTCTAGTGGGTATATTTTCAAGTATCTCTTTAAATTATTTGTTTAGACTTCCTACCAGCCTGGCTGCGTTGCGATGCCTAAGCGTAAACATTATGGTTTAATTAAATACAGTTAAAAAGATTCTAAGAGCTTCTTCTTCTTCTTAGCGTGTCGATCGTTCGGCTTTAGATCTTGTTTGACCAAAGTTGTAAGAGCTTATCATACATATTTTTTTTACTATAGCTGGTCTAGAATAGGAAGCGGGTTTTTATAAAAAGAGCAGATAATATTTTAGTGATATTTAAATATTTTGTTACTTGACAACTTTTAAGTGTCTTAAATCTACCAATACATTATTTTTGTCACAGCGAAGTCAAACGTTATTGTATTTTTTCGCCTTATTTTCATCTCCCCTTGTAAACAAAAGCACAAATCACTTCAGAAAAGAAAGAAAATTAATGTGTTGTGATAAATTCCGTTTATTCCACTCCATTGTGTCAATGACCGCTTTTTACTTCTCTAATAAGTGTCGACTTCGAGCTCATTAGCAAGGGCAAAAAATAAGAACACTCATTTGTTTCACATTTGTAAAAACGGTTTCATCACTTGAATCTGATAATTCTAACGTTACAAGACAATTTTAGCAGTTTGGTCATCCATCCCGTGACGAACCATTGTAATAGTAGGTTAACTTAACGTGCAGGCGCGGATACAAGGGTGGGGGGGGGGGGGCATTGGGAGCGATTGCCCCCCCACCCCCCCCGACAGCTTTACCTACAAAAATGTTGCATTCATCATTTACCACGTGAATTAAGCTAAGAGTGCTCCTCCCCCCCCTCAACCAAATTCTATAGACCCGCGTCTGAACGAGTCTGATTTTACTGCAAATGCAAAGCCGCAATTAACATCCCCACTGCTGGGGCACAGGTCTTCCTTATGAATCGTTATACCATTATGGAGTATGGGCATTGAATCAACACGCACGCGGACCCGGACGCAGACGAGACGAAACGCTTAATGTGCCTTCCAAAGCACGGAGTAGCTCGAGATAGTCAATTTTGGCAACGCATACCGAGACCGACCATTGCGAAAGTTTCCGAGTGCGCTAACTTTTTTTTTATTAGAAACCTGGCAAGCATTTGACCGCCATCTTGTCTGGCTAACAGGATGCAGTCTAGGATGTTACATGCCTGCCCAGTAGACGCCTATTTACTCTCGACTTGAAGAGACTTGGGTTGTAATTATAAGAATCAGGGAACACAGAGACAGGCAGCTCATTCCACTCTTTAGCGGTTCGTATGAGTACTAGTATAGTATTATATTATCTGTGGTATGAGGAATGAATTTGCGAAGCGCTTGGGCTAACGGAACTACTGCGCCACGGGCCTCGTAGATTTATTATTTTGCTATACTTAATTTTGCTTACTTAATTAATTAAAATACTTATAAAGCCTATGTCACTCGGGCAGAATGTAGCTTCCTGTGACGCTATAGTTCACTAACGCGCTTCGACTGTTCAGTGGTGGTCAAAGAATTTTCTAAATCAGTCCAGTAGTTTCGGAACCTATTCGATGCAAACAAACAAACAATCAACTCTTTCCTCTTTATATATGTAGTACTAGTATGATATTTTATTTTAAACTAGCTTTCCGCCCGCGTCTTCGCCCGCGTGGACTTCACGACGTTATCCCGCGGGAATGTGAAATTTTTCCGGTATAAAAAGTAGCCTATGTTCCTCTCCAGGCTACAAAGTATCTGTGTCCCAAATTTCAGCCAAATCTGTTCAGCCGTTTTGGCGTGATTGAGTAACAAACATACAAACATCCAAACATCTAAACATCCAAACATCAAAACTTTCACATTTATAATATTATATTATATAGTAGGTAGTAGATAAATTATAAATAAACGCGAAAGTTTGTATGTATGGATGTTTGTTACACTTTCTCGCAAAAACCACTTGAAATTTGGCACACAGATAGTAGATAGCATGGAAATAAAACAAAAGATACTTTTTATCCCGTTATTGAACGTAAACCACGCGGGGGAAACCGCGGGCGGCCGCTAGTATTTCATAGTGTCGTATTTCAAAAAGTAATGATTAAAACTAATTAAAATATAAGTTTAGTAGGAATTGTAATTGTCATTCTGGCAACACTATTCATTTCTAAATTGAGAAAGCGCCGGCGCGGCGCCACTGTTTTCGGATGATATGGTGGGAACCTAGACGAACGCGCGCCGGACAGTCAGTCGTGTTTGAGTTGTCGACTCGAAAGGACGTTAAACAGTGATTGTACGAATTAAGTGTTAATAAATGGATACCTTTACTGCTGAGATTTTATTTCATAAAATCTCAGAAGCGGGGACGTCCGCGACCCACAACGAAGTTAAGTTACGAGGTATGTACAGTTATTTTCTAGAAGTTTTGTAAAATCAGTTGAGCTTATTCCCTTCTACAAAATATTAAAGATTAAATCTCGTTTGTTTGTGTTGCTGACGGGAGGGGTACCTTTGTCGTTTGAGCATGTTTAATCGGGGCTACTCCTTGATAGATGATCTGCGATAAGGGTATACTTTCTTAGCACATGGACTACACAGCTAAAAGAATTTATTTATGAATTGTACGATGTTTTGGCGTGTGACAGGCTTGATCAGGGCTACTCTTTGATAGCTATGTTACGCGCCAAAAATGAACAACCACTTTGACTAAACGATATACAAGAATGCAAAATAAAAAGGGAATGAGGTTAAGTGTTAAATATTTGATTCCTTGTTTTTAAAATGAGTTGAACTTATTCCTTTCTACAAAATATAAAAGATTATTTGTCTGTGTTGCTGACGGGGAGGGTACCTTTGTCGTTTGAGCATGTTTGATCGGGGCAACTCTTTGATAGCTGTTCCGCGATGAGGGTATACCTTCTTAGCACATTGACTATGGACTACACAAAAACAAAAAATATTTATAGATTTTACGATGTTTTGGCGTGTGACAGGCTTGATCAAGGCTACTCTTTGGTAGCTATGTTACGCGCCAGAATAGAAGAACCAGTTCAACTAAACGAGATACGAGAATTCAAAATAAATAAAAAAAGGAATGAGTTCAAATGTTCAATATTTGATTCCTTGGTTTCTATGACCACGCAATTTTAATAAAATAGTTTGTCAAGAAAAAGAAAGCCCGATTAGGATCCGTTGATTAATATATTCTTATTCAATTATTAGATAGTAATGGACATATTACATACCGTAAACAGTAGACAGAATCATGAATGAATAGCTAATTTGAGATTCATTATTCAGTCGCTTAACAAAAGTAATGATATAATCAGGCCATGTGTGTCGCTTAAAATCGGGCCATGTGTGTCGCTTAAAATCAGGCCATGTGTGTCGCTTAAAATCAGGCCATGTGTGTCGCTTAAAATCAGGCCATGTGTGTCGCTTAAAATCAGGCCATGTGTGTCGCTTAAAATCAGGCCATGTGTGTCGCTTAAAATCAGGCCATGTGTGTCGCATAAAATCAGGCCATGTGTGTCGCTTAAAATCAGGCCATGTGTGTCGCTTAAAATCAGGCCATGTGTGTCGCTTGAAATCAGGCCATGTGTGTCGCTTAAAATCGGGCCATGTGTGCCTATAGCTCAGTTGAGTAGCCATGTGAGCTACGAGTCGGCCATGTGTGTCGCTAATAATCAGGTGTGCAATTGCGTGGGGTAGTCGTATTTGTTTGACGGTTCATATCGTATTCAGTCGGCTGCAATTTGTATGGAATGACATTTATTATGATGTAATCAAAAGCTGTCAAATGGATACGATTGACTTTACGCAGTTCCATAGCAGACCATGTGCGTCTTAGCTTGAGTAACCATGTAGACTAAGAATATGTCGGCCATGTGAGCCGTTTATGATTAGGATAACTTAACATTGATTTGTCGTATCGGAGCTATAGATCACTAATCCAAATCCAGCTACAGATCCACTAATGCGAGTCTCTAATGATTAAGCCATGTGTGCCAACAGTAGTAACCGCTTGTTGAGTATCAATATGTGCGGTCGGAGTAGGAAAACGATCGTCACCTGAAGATCTTTTCGTTTGCTCAATATAAGCAATAGGTTACCGATTAAGTATGACGTATTCCGTCGAAATGCCATTATCAAGCAACCAGTTCAACCAAATAGAATATGAAACATTACCGTTTGCCATGATATAATTTACTCTGGTAATTATATATGGTACGAAATACAAGACAGACAGACAGACGGGCAGACAGACAGACGGACAGCGAAGTCTTAGTAGCAGAGTCCCGTTTTTACCCTTTGGGTACGGAACCCAAAAAAAATAAATAAATAAAATTTTATATAAAGTTATAGCAGATAAGTGAATTACTCTCAAATAGTACAAGTCTTGACTTATTAAAGGAATGAATTTGATAAATGACTAAAGGACATGTCCCAAAATGGGCCACGTCTGTGTGCACCATCCCCAGAGATGGAGAAAAATTTACTGATTCTGAGAAAAATATAAATAATATTATAGAATGCACGGTTAAATGGTTATTAATAAAAACAAAGCAATATTTTTTACTCGAAATAAGGCGTGAAATAAAACTCTTCGTAAAAAACTGTCAGTGTCACTGTAATTGACTTGAGTTCTGTTCTGCTCTGCTCTGTGCTGTGTGTTGTTGTCATGAAGTTTGACTTAATACTCTGAGGTAACTGGAGCTCTCACCCTGAATAAAAAAGTGTCGCCAGCAAATTTGACATTTATGTATGTAGTGGCTGTCAGCTGTCTCATATGACCATACGTATTTTTTTAAAGTGTAGGTGAGACGGAAGACAGCCACTGTGTTATTTGTGGTATTCAAAAAATTGTTCGTACTGCACTCTCCAGTTACCTCAGTATTAAGTCGAGCTTCATGGTTGTTGTCATCATTATTCAACTGACCGACAGCTGACAGTGGCGGCGCAGGACAGACCAGACAAACAACATCAAATGACACCTTCATTCTTCCGCCATGATGAATTGTTATGTGATTTTGCATTTTATTTAATGTTCCTTCCAGAAAACAAAGCGATTTTAAAGAAATTGAATTATTAGAATCTGTTTATCGTATCGTTATCTATTTTTTGGTATACTATACGGAGACGTGGCCCAGACCTCATACATTTTTGGACATCACCTTTGTCCTGCCCTGACTAAACTATTTTTAGTTAATTATGCTATGTGTGTGGCGTGGCTCACACGTAATTAAACGACATATAATTATGGCAGGAGACATATAATTAATAATTATGAACAAGCTAGCCGCTCTTTATTTTAGAATATAAAAGAAGGTTAAACATTATATGTCTCGCCATACTTAACCTTGGATTCATACGCATTCCTCTCGCAGACCGCACCAGATGCAAAATGATTAAAAGCTGACCTCTCAAGTACCTTCCTAGTTTGCTTGACCTTTGGTGTCACGAATGCACTTTTCTTGCGTTGACATCAAATTTGACCTTTGATCGTCTGAGAGATAAATGTTTATGAATAATGTTCCTCTTGGATATGGTAGAGTTGAATAATCCAGTGAATTTGCTATAGAAGTTTAACTTTTTCAAGTATTTTGACTAATTAACTACATTGACTAGAAGGATAAATAAAACACAATGCACTAATATCATTTATTTGTTCTTATGTTTCCGAGGTCATCAAACGTAGACAAGTGAAGGAAGAAGGCGGCACCCGAATAGAGGAGCAGATCACCTACTCCGTCACCGATGCCTCGTTGTTCTGAGCCGTCTCCTTCCCTTTGGATCGTCAAAGTGATTCTAGGTTATCAGTTGCTGCATCTTCTACGGAAACTAGTGGAAGGGCGGAGTGTGTATATAAATTACTATCGGCATTAAATATTAAGACATAATTGTGTAATTTCGTAACTCCCAAATATTGTCTCCGATTTAAACCTTGCTGATGTATTATGTGACTGTAGTGTTTCGAAGTCTAGATTTGCCATATTTAAAAATATATTAAAACTATTAGTTATTAAAACGATTTTGGATATTACATAAGAGTAGGTATCGAACAGAGAAAGGTCTTAGCTCGCGACTTAAGTATTTATATTCTGTATATATCAGAAATACAAAAAGCATTTTTTAATGTAATGTTTACTACCAATTGTCTACTACGACCAGCATCCTGCTTATGGAAACCACTAGAATAACACCGACATCATGAACCTGTTAACTTTGTTTTACAAATGGTTTCTTACATAATGATGTAAATAAAAAAATGCGTAAGTATAGAGCTTTCATAGAACTATATAAGGTATGAAAAGAGATTGAAGTGGCAATGTAAAGTTATACTAAGTAGGATACCAAGTAGGTACATGAAATCCTTACATAAAGGGGGGTGATATCTTTATAAAATAATATGTAGTAAAATTACAGATATATAGTTTCTTGTTATGAGAGTACTGTAGAACATTAAAATCTGCCATTCATGCAGAAAAAGGGAGCACTAGTAGCAGAGTTATACATCAGGCTATAAACCTACTAATATCAAGCGGAACAGAATCTGTTTAGACTTTGAAACTAATTTCCTTTGTATATGACCTTAAACCAACCACAATGTTTGTATTAATGACACTGCAATAATAGTCGAAAGCCATAACCATGACATATGGGTTCTATATGGTGAATAGTGGTTAACAGGACTAAAGGAAGGTAAATCATAAACTGTACTAGACTGTTATTATTCCAAATACACTGATACAAATTTTGTACAAAATTGAATCTCAAGGAAGCAGTGGCGTTGTCGGTATCCCGGTGCATGTAACTGGGAAGTCTATTGATTCATTATGTGGGCTTTGAGACTTAAGCATTCCCATATAAAATAAATTTGCGGTAAAAAAATCATTACCTATTTGATTTGATTTAATAAGACCTAGAAATTCAAATGATTGATTTTTGAGAAAGTAATATTTTATAATCTTTATGACCTTTAAAAATATAACAATTTACTTAATACCAATAGAAGTTTAAAGAAAAATACCTATTTACTATCTTAGCAATTTTCATGGTCCTTATGGTGTGGTATACTAAGCGCAATTAATAAAAGAAAGATATGTTGGAAGCTTTTGACGATGTAGTTAGTCACGTACCTACTGCTCAACCGACTCGAAATTGGCGCAGTGCCGTGTTTCTTTAAAATTATTTAAAGATAATTTACAAACTGGGAACAATATAGTTGTACGTCTGAAGTGCGTGCGTAATTCATTCCACGATTATTAAATTAATTCAATTTCGTTACCTCAGATGAGACTGGTTGAACTTAAACAAATATGAATCAAACTCAAAAATAATAGCAATAATGAAAGTATTTACTTGGTGTATCTATAGACGCTATAGGTATATAAAGTATCAAAAACAAGATCTCAAATAATGTTACGCTTTACTTATACCTAACTATTTTCGGTGATTTTGGTAATGTGTATCCTATTTTAACTTATGGCATCATATATATCGGAGCAATTCTGTAAAATTAAATGTTGAATGGTAAACTCGTATTACCAAATGATGAATTTACATTATTTGTATCACGTTCTCATTATTTATCTGACGTTTTACCACGAAATGCTTAGGACTTTCAAAGAAAAGAAATCCCTTTCTCTTGCATAAATCTATATTCTAGCAATTTGTTTAATTATAAAAAAATGAAAATAATGTTATTGAGAGAAATTTGATTAGTATTAAATTATTCATGAATGTAAACCTTTATTCGATTGGTTATGTAAATTATTATATATTTTGATCTATCTATGTTTCACCTGTTTAGGTGTTTAGTGACTCGCCGCAGTTTCGCCTGCCATTCCCGTGGGAATGTCGGAATGGAATATAGCCCTTGCTGAATCATGTAGCTTCCTACTGGTGAAGGAGCTTTTAAAATCGGTTCAACGGTTTTTTTTTAGTTTATATAACTACAAACAAACAAACGAAGGTTCAAATCTTTCCTCTTTATAATATTATAGTACATATAAATAAAGACTTAGGAATGGTCAAGTAGCAATTAATTAAATCCAAGGATTGGACGACTAAAAGCTCGTTAAATTAAAGTAAATAATCACTGATAAGGATTAATAACATTTAGTCACTATCTATAATAGTTAACTTACAGATTAAAGCTTGTTATTTTTCACTTTTATGATTATCCGACTTTATCCAAGCTAGCTAGCTCAATACTACGTTTGTTGCACAGTTCAAATGTAAGAAAAGCGCCAGATAAGAATAATCTAAGTATTCTTTTATCGACACATAAATAAATAATCACTTTATTTCTTTGCTACAGACACACATATTCATTAATTACAAAACAGATTCACAAAAAAGATAAGGTTATACTGTATAAAGAACAAGGAGAGAAAACACAAAATAGGTATGACACAAAAAGTTCAAAAAAAAGATGGGTGTGTGCCCTAGCACTACTCAAGGGTCGCAGCTTAGCGTCATATTGCTTGCATGGCACACAAGCAAATTACTGATTTATCAGTTGAAACCGAGAGTGAACGCCTGTACCATAAATTAAATGTAATAATAAAGTTGCAGGTCAAATAAATAAAAAGTCATTATATTAATTTATAGGATAAAAATAATAAAATAGAATTATTAAATTTGAAATGATTAATGAATAAGTAGGGATAACAATAATTATTATTTCATTTAGTGTACCATATCCACTATACTTGTTTAAATTCTGAGAATAATAATAATAATAGCAAGTAAGAATAAGCCCACAGGGCAGCTTGTAATGTGGTAAGCGTTGGTCAGTGGCACCACGGGTAAACCGAGTGCTCCTGGAAGTAGATCGGCCCCGCCCCACTGCAGGCGTGCAACTACAATTTCTAATCGATCAACAAACAGAAATCAACACATTTTATTAATAAATAATTAAACTAAAATAAAATCACTTTATTCCAGACAGAGTCAATAAGATTAACAATTCTTACAAAATCTTTTAAAATGAATTCTAATTATATAAAATATGTATTTAACTTGAAAAGAAATGTGTAAATATAAGTTCAGTGAAATTCAAATATAGAATCAATCGAATAAAATACAATCATAAAAATCACAATAATTACAAAAAAATGCGAATCACATTAAAAGTATTGATGTAATTAATAATACATGTCATATAAGAGTCAAATAAAATAAAAATAATGAAACTACTTATTGTCATAATTAAATTAACTTCAATCATATTCTGGCAAGTCCTTTTGTGTAGGTATAAGTAAATAAAAAGAAATTAAAAGACGGAGGTCGGTCAGTCCACCCTTCGCGAGTTTTCTTGCCAGTTCTTTCTTCGAAGGGCCTCCCCATTTGTGAACTGGTAGTGAGTCAGTAGTTTTTGCATTGTTTTAAAATAATTATTTATCTACTTCTTTCGAAATAAATCTAAACTCAAATAGATAATTTACTTTGTCTCGTTAAAAATCTTTACTTAAAAATCAGATACTGTGGTTATAATGCCGAATGTCGTATTGTATTTATATTTCATTGAAATTGTATTCTTGAAAATTTTTGAGTGAAAATTAAGAAATTGACTGCTTGGATCGGTTGAGTGCACCAGGAGGTTGCACTCTGTCGGATGGCCGAATGTCGTATTTCAAAAAGTAATGATTAAAACTAATTAAAATATAAGTTTAGTAGGAATTGTAATTGTCATTCTGGCAACACTATTCATTTCTAAATTGAGAAAGCGCCGGCGCGGCGCCACTGTTTTCGGATGATATGGTGGGAACCTAGACGAACGCGCGCCGGACAGTCAGTCGTGTTTGAGTTGTCGACTCGAAAGGACGTTAAACAGTGATTGTACGAATTAAGTGTTAATAAATGGATACCTTTACTGCTGAGATTTTATTTCATAAAAAAATAATTTTTATTTCACTCTTTTTAGTGCATCGTGCAGGCAATTTACGTGTTTTCTGGTAAATAGGTATGTGATCAAACTGAAAACCTCCTTTTTCAAAGTCGGTTAAAATACCTTGAGGTATCCCCTTTTTAACAAAACAAGAATCATCTAAATCGGTTTATAAACAAAGGAGTTATGCCTAAAGATACGTATTAAATTCACATAAAGTGGTAACGAAAACGACAGTATTTTCAAGATTTCCTGAAAACTACTGAACCGATTTCAAAATTTCAAAAAATGGGACCAACTTGGAAACCAACCTGATGTAATAACGTTTGAACCATTTCAATCGGTTTAGCCGTCTTCGAGTAATCGATGGACATAAACAAAAAAAAAAACAAGAAAAAAAAACATACATACAGACGAATAGAGAACCTCCTCCTTTTTGATTTAGAAGTCGGTTAAAAATCAGTTTAGTCTTCTAATTACTAATTCGCGAAATATGTAACTATATTGTCTACAAATGCTCAATTCTCGAAATGTACAATTCTATAAACGACCGATTCTACAAATGACCGATAGTAAGTAAGTAAGAGTAAAATCATAAGGAAACTCAACGGAAAAATCGTCTGGACTATTTTTATCGTTGACAGGAACAGGGATTGGCCGCCCGTTTGCGTCGGGCATTAGGGCTTGTTGCTTTGCTGTTTTTGTCGGGCTTATCTCTGATAGATCCAGATTTTTTGTAGAGAGTCATTAGACTAAAGGGATGACATAAATAGGCACTTAAGTTGCAAAAACGAATCTTAAGATGAGTTACTAGCAATAAAATATACATATATATGGCTTAGAAAAAAGTACAACACGAAAAATCTTAGCCAGCTGCTAATATATTATACAACTGAGAAGCGTCTGTTCAAAAGGTTATAAAGGTCCTTCAAAATTAAAACTCCAAACCTTCTTGTCCCAACTCTTGACTAATAAATCGGACCGTAAACTGTTTAAAAAAAAAATATTAATCTTAACCTAAGTGTTATTATTTTTACACCTCGCTCGCTTGCTGATAAGGCAATCAGTAATAAAGTGAGTCCCAGCAATTAAGATAGCAGTTAACTTTTGATAGTAGCAATAAAGTTAGTTGCTATGATGATAGTTAAATCGATCCTGTCAGTAGCGAAATAAGTTATTAATGTTATTAATAATACTGTATACCAAATATGTTTTTTTTACTTGTATTAAAACCGCTGAACATATTTGAATGAAATGTTGCATATAAATACAGATCTAGGTTTCTTTTTTTGTTTTACAATGTGTTCGCTCTTGATACCGACCTTGTTTGTAGAAGCAATAAACATAATATAATCTACGACAAAGCAAGCTCACCCGAAAAATGACAAAATAACAGCAAGAAGAACAATAGATAAGCAAGATGTAATCGGTATTTCTTGTGACCTTTCCAAGGCATTCGATTGTGTTGATCACCAAACGCTTTTAAGAAAGTTAAAACATTGGTGTCTCTGAAATGTCAGTAAGCCTCATGCATTCATATTTGCGTGAAAGAACTCAGAAGGTAGTTATTAATAAAACTGAGTCTATCGGAGCTCCCATTACTAATGGGCCTACCCCAAGGATCAATATTAGGCCTACCGTTGTTCTTAACATACATAAATGACATTTCTTACTACGCGCAAAAATGCGAGACAGTGCTATCTGACGATGATACATCTCTAGTTTTTAAAGAAAACATAGGTGATGATTGTTTTGACGAAGTAAGGTTATATTTAAAAACAAAAGGTCACTGACTGATATCAACGTACAGCTCAAGCTACTGGACAATTCCAGTAAAAATTTGCCACGCTGATCGATATTTGACGTAGGCATCCGCTAAGAAAGGATTTTTTTAAATTCAACCTCTAAGAAGATGAAACGAAGGTATGCGTTCCCCGAATCGCATGCGGGCGAAGCCGAGGGCAAAAACTAGTCAAGCAATAAAGCGACTTGCTCTATGCTTCTGAAATTATACAATCTAATCTTACTCTTATATTCTACTGAGTTATCGAACAACTTTCATAAACCTCTTATGTATGTATTCAATTTAAACATATTGTACCAACGTTGCTGAAACCACTTGTTGAATATCTTACCGAGGCTCACGTTGAGTTTACCGAAACTTGTTGAATAGTTCACGAAGTTAGCTTAAATATTGCACTAGAATCTAGGTGCTTTAAAGTCAGCTTTTGTGCAACCTCTAGTTATTAATTCAGGTTTTACCTCCTACATCAAATGTTTACAACTAAGAAACGTAGACCTTATAGCCAGCTGACGAAGCGAGCGATTTGAAGTTTCTATAGACAGATCTGTAGCATCTGTAGTAGCATCCCAGTAGTAGAAGTATCCCATTTTTAGGATTCCGTAGCCGAATGGCAAAAAAAGGAACCCTTATAGATTCGTCATATTGTATGTCACAGGCACTTTATTCCGAGATTATAAGGACTAAACAGCACAGTTGAAACTTGGTAAGTACCTAGATGTATTCTGTATGTCTGTCTGTTGTATCAATATATATATTATGCGGTGCATAACGATTTTAATACAATACTAAAAAAATATTGAGGGGGACTCCCTTCCCAATATGTTTTTTTTTTTTCAAATACATGAATAGTATATCAATGGCTGGTTTAATAAAGTAAAACAAGAACTTCAAATATTTAAACAGTAAGTATTTACTATAGAAAATACACTATATTAAAGAACAATATAGGTACTCTAGCAAGTAGCCCAAAAGTACTATAATACCCAAGACAATAATGGAAAGATTCACTGACTAGACTTAAAGTCCATTCATTATGTGCTCTAAGTCTAATTTATTAAGGTACAATTTTCGAGGTGTTGTTTTGGGAATCGTTAGTCTTTATTTCAGACGACATTCCTTTCAGGCATTGTAATTGAGTCTCCTTTTATTCGGTATTTGGAGGTAATCTAGAATGCTATCTGATACAACATTTATTTTTCGATTTCGGCCACTTGCTTATTTTGCTCTTATAAATAAATGGCAAAATGAACGGTTAATGATGCAATGTAGCGACGAAAAATTTTGCTATGTTGTAGTTACCTTGTGTAATTTAATTTCAGCAGTTTTTTTCTTTTTTTACTTGTTTTATGTTATGTTTAACTGTCAAAACACACAATTATGCTGAAAACATCATTTTTATGGTGTCAGCCTTAGATAAGATATAGTGGCCTCTGAAATTTGGACCACCAACCAAAAATTCAGAGTTTTTGTAAGATTTTCTTAAATATTTTAAGTGTATGACTTTTTTGTAAATCAATGTAATTTAGTGTCATCTATTTAAGGAAGACAGAGTAGTTTGCCTCGGACCTTTAGGAATACAAAGAAACTTTAGTGTCTAACACAAATCTAGATTCAAAGCGAAGTAATAAATATTTATTTTTACAACAAACTTCTTATTTTGTTTTGCTTACCAAGGCAAATATTATCATTCTGATTTACTTTCGTTAAGTAAACTTTTCTTTTACTTACTAAGTACAAAATAGACCATCAGCTTGATAGACTTTTTTTAGCAGCAAAAAAAAAGTTTTTTACACTTAAAGCTTTTTACTGAAAAACACGACCCATCGTACTTATCTAAAGCTCCACAATTTTCCAAATAAATGATTTTCAATCAACTTCTACGATGATCAATCGTCGCAGAGGGCTGTCATTTAAAATGGTTGCTCCTTTCTTGAGCTCAAACAATCGGAAACCGTTCGAATCGACGTGATCAATCAGGGGAATGATCGATTACGCTTTATAAAAATTACGGTACCTTGATTTCACTTCTATTTCAGGACTTCAAGAAGCGAATATTGTGTAAAAATATTACTGTTTTTATGAAATTCGAAGTAGGTCTTTATGTTCATTGTTCAATTATGTATCTATAATCAATTACATTACTTATGAACAGGGTACCTACCCCTTAAAATGTTTACGTTTTTTTTTATTCACTCATTCACAATGCTATTGCGCAAAGGATAGATATAGTGGTTTCCCACTTTTCATTGTTTCCTTTTATCATAACAATGGCTAAAGCTACTTAATTAAGGAACAATCCTCCTCAAAGCAATGTCTATAATAGTGTCATATATTTAAAAAAAGAACAATAAAATACCAAAGCAAAAATACAAAATTAGCAATCTCCAAAAACATTTTTATAACCTTTCTATCAAACAGTTTCCCTTAGATTTTCTCTCATAACTTCGCAAGAATGATCGGCAGACATTTTTTTTTCGTCGCCTCAAATGAACTTTCGGGCGCGTTATAGTCGTCTGCAAATATTTGTGGGCTGTAAACCTTGACACGCGCCATAAACCGGATTTGTAAGATGAAGCCTGTAAATACTGTAATCTAAGCCGAACTGGTTTGTTAAATCGGTGTCACTGACCTTTGTGATTGACATCAAAAGAAGTATTCTCTTAGTCCTCACCTAAAGCAAGAGTATTAATTTCAAGTTTACCAAAAACTGATATGAAATGAACTTTTGTAAATCAATTCCCTGACCCAATTAAGAAGCGGAAACTAAGAATGATATACAAATGGGTTTACTCTTCATAAGCATGTCAAACGTCTTCAAAAGTCGGACAAAAATATTGGAACAACGGATTAAAGCAACCGGAACATTCATAGATGGCAAACAAACACTGATGGCGTTAACCTAAGGCGATGTGCACACCACGGTAGTACTTATCTAGGTTTTCTTTTATTAAACTATCGTATTACTTAATAACCTTATTTATAACGTTACATAAATTAACAAATAAACAGCAGTCATTAGACATCAGAAATACCTGAATCCAAAATAATTTTAAATAAAATTAATAAAGTTCCTAATTTAGATTGCGTAGCGAGATGCGAGTTGGACGTGTAAGCCACTGGGTAGAGGTGTAATTTTGTGTGATAAGAGTATAAGATAAGATAGATAAAAAAAATCTTTATTTCAGAAAAAATGCTTTCCATAGAGTGGGTTAGTGTTTACAAAAAAAATACTTATAAGCTAGGGTCAGTGAATTGATAAGAGTTACTTAAAATGGAACAGTGAGATAAACTTTGTCATTATTAAGTAGGCTGTGCGTGCATGTACACAACTAATCGCAGGCCTCGAGCCGATATGGACGCTGTTCCAGTGTCTCAAGATAGGACAGCAATAGCGACTCCCTATCGCCGCCAGGAGGCTGTTGGAGCTGTCTCGGACGCGGCGCCACGCGAAGGCAATCCGCTTGCGTAAGACTACCGGGAAACTGTCTATGCGAGCCTCAGTGAACATCGCTGACGCGCTGCAGTACCGATGGGGCTCCATCAGCATCCGGAACCCGTTATTATATTGGATAAAGATCCTCCTTGTTTCAAAAAGCATGTAGGGGGGCCCTCAGTTTAATTAAGCCCCCTTTATATGTAATAGCCTATCTTAACTATTAAATTCTTAAGGAAAGTCCGAGCCGAGTGGGGTCATAAAAATAGCTGAAAATTATAATATTAATGTGTTGAGATGAAAAGAAAAGCGGTATTATTCACGTCTCTCGTACAAAAGTACATCGTCTATACGAGGCCTAACATTCAAAGTCACGCGATTGTAACGTACTGCACACATCGTTAGTTTAATGTGTACCCAAATATGAGTAACGGCCATTACATACAAAAGGAATGAAAACTAAGTTATATTTTCATATTCACACATCTACCCACATATTTTCACAGACCAGTTAAGACGCTGCTTTATTTGACTAAAAATCAAGTGAAGAAAAATTATTTCGATTCAAACAGAGAGATGAATGGATAAATATTTATGTTGTTTTGTACGAATCGTCCATTCTCCTTCATTTCTATAAAAAAATCTTGGACCTTGAATCAAGAAAGTAAACAACAATTATTTGTTTTTGACAATCAGTGTTACGGCTCGTCCACAACGACGTTTGACGTATCATCTTTTTAGGGTTCCGTAGCCGAATGGCAAAAAACGGAAACCTTAAAGATTCGTCATATGTGTCTGTCTGTCTGTCCGTCCGTATTCACAGCCACTTTATTCCGAAACTATTTGTACTACACAGTTGAAAATTGGTAGGTAGATGTATTCTGTAAACCGTAATAATAATTTAAGGGGGTTCCCAATACATAGAACTCAAACTGTTTTTTTTTTCATCAAACCTATTCGAGTGGGGTGTCTAGTATAAGGTCTTAAAAAATTATATTAATGCTTTTAAAACCATTTTTTCTCAAAATCAATGTTTAAAAGATAGACACTTTTAAAGTAGTAAAATGTGTGCATCCCCCCTCTATCTTTTAAAATAAGAAAATGAAAAATCTAGAAAAGAAATTGCTGTTGATCTGTATAAAAACTTACAACGATAATTGATTTGAACGAGATTATAGTTAGTAGTTTTTGAGATAAGTACTACACATTTTCAAAAACCGTTAATATAACTTTGTCATTCATACAAGCACTATCAAAAACGAAGTTTTTTTTTGCTGACGAAAAATGACGGTGGTATAGGCTAGGTATAGTCTATCGGGACGTCAAGTGGGTACGGAACCTTAATGGACGAGCCCACCTCGCACTTGGTCGATTTTTTTAAGGATGTAAGTAATGCTTTTTAAATGGCCGTGTTCACACGATCACGAGTCGTGAAAAATTACGAAAAGTACGTCTCCTTTACTTTTGACTTTTTTATTTGACGAAGCGTCAATGAGCCTTGTGCCCGTGAGCCGTCAATGTGATATTTTCAAATAATACCTATGAAACATATTTCTTTGTTTTTCATTAATATCATAAAAATACATAAGTAATTTAAGTAATAAAACCATTATTAAAACACTATTTAATAAAACTACTGATATTATATTTTGGCGTAGTCAATAACCACCTAACCCGATAAATGATGACGCGGCAAGCCCCTTAATTTCATTAGGGTATTACCTGATATCTTTATTAGGTGCATACTGTACTATCACAGGATTTGGCTAACCGTTGTTAGGTTTCACGGGCGTATTTGAATAAACGTTGACGGCTTACTAAAATAATATCGAAGCTAATGATATATCTAGTCGTATAGTGTAAAATGTTTCCTCCATAGTTTCGGAAAAAATAAAATAATATTAAATAAAGTACCTACTTTTAGATTGTAACTCAAATAGGTATAAGAGTATACAAAGCATGCCACAATTTCAAGGGCGTTTGTAGGTATCAAATAGTAGGAATAAGACGTGCGGTCACAGCATAAATAATCGTTACTAGTAATAATAGTTACTAGTAACAGAAACAAATAGCAACTCTAACTTAAAAAGTATTAGATATTCTTCGAAACTACTGAACTGATTTCAAAACTTCTTTCACCGTTAGAATGCTTCTTTATCCCTAACGCCCGAATTCTCTAACGCTAATCATCTTTGGGAGCGTCTCAAACATCATGGCATCTCTTTCATACGTTTGACATTTAAAGTGACAGGGCGATGTGTGAGACGCTCCCAAAGATAAGTAGCGTTCGAGTATTCGGGCATAAGTAACATATGCCCGAATATTCTGTTTGAATATACTACACACGTGTATCTAACCATACACACAGAGCCTCCGCAATTCCATACTAGCTAGGTTGTCAAGCGGAACGCTCTAAGATATTTATTCAGCTGCTGGCTCGTCTCTGGCAGTGCAAACTTCGTTGTTGTTATAAGAAAACGGAACGAGTGGTCCGTGCTAAAGTTCATTGGACTAAGGTTTTTCCAACACTAATTGGCAGTATCACAATTTACTCTTGGAACTTTTGCGATTGTCGTCGTGAAATGTTAAGAATTTCTAATCAGGATTAAACGAGACGCGGGAAATTGCTTATTTGCCGCTTTGCGTACACGGAGTTCTGCGCGGAATTTCAGGCGTGGTCGCTAAGGTGGATGCCCGTTTTTACATTAACGACTAGCATTGGTTACCAGTCTTTTTTAAGTATTGTAATTTAAGAACGAGCTACGAGATAAACTGGAAGGCCACTGCACCCTCTACCTTCTCAATTTGCTAAGTATTTCTATATTAAGAGAATCGTTACAACAAATACGTCGACTATACTCGTACCTACACGGCGAGTAGCCTTGCCAATGAAACTACGGACAATATCGCCCAAACGTCAGGGGCAATTGGCAAATGTCAAGGCAGTGGAGAAATGTGAGCAAACTTTGGGTACACTAATATGCCATGTTATTTACATGGCCACTCTAAACTTGAAACAAAACCATTTTTGGTCACAAAATTATAATTGTCTTGTACAGATTCCATGATTAGTACATATCTTATCTTTGATTGCTACAAGCAATTTTCTAAGGGCGGCTAACGCTAACTGCCAGTAAACTTGTAGTGATTACCGGGTCACCAAATGTTCCCCAACTTACGTGATGAATAGCAACTAACCCACCACTAGTACCCAGACGTCTAGACATTTAAAAGTGCAGATTCCAGGAAATAAAAAGACACACTAATGATCATGAGAAAATCCATACTTCTTGATAGAAGGTAACTTTGTCTGCCTGACTGTTCCATTCTTCCACTAAAAAACGGAGTCTATTTTTATTTATTTTGGCATTGAAATAGATTAGAAGAAGTCTTCTTCAGGTTATTATTTAATTAAAATATTATAACATCGTAAAAGCTAGGTAGTAGGTACTAAAAGTATTAAAATATAAGTAGGATAGTTACTGTTATTAAAAATTGGATAAGAGTAATTTTCATTACATGAGGTATTAACCTCAGACCAAATAAAAAAGTAAGACGGAACACCCCGAACTAAAAAGTGAAGCCACTTTTTTATGTACGTGTGCGTGCGCCGGCCGTGTGCGTGTGCGTGAGTCGCTTTTATAATGCTTTTAGTGTGTGAGTTATGGGTGTAGTTTCATTACATGTGTGTTGTGCGTGTAACTGTGTACGTACGCGGTTGGGTGTAGTTTTGTTGGCGTCACTTTTTAGTTCTGGACATTCCGTCTTACTTTTTTATTTGGTCTGAGGTATTAACATTGAAATGTCATCCAGCACTCGTTAATAATATAACTATTTCACAAAGTTTCACTACATTTCCGACAAATTAATGTCAATGTGGGTGTAGTCGGTTTATCATCCCTCGCAAATTCAAAAAGGTTAATAGGTAATTAAAAACAATTTTATAAAAAAAAATATATAGTAATTTATCTGTGACCTTCATTTAAAATCAAATGATGAGCAACTTAATTAAAACTTTTTATCTCTACATCTACAACACAGAACATAGAAAAACGAGAAAAATCTTACATGTTCTGTACCTAATAAAATCCTAATAATTTATTTATTTATTTATTAGCCACACAGAACAGATTTACAGCATTTACATAATTTATTTTAAGATCTATAGACAGAGAGACAAACTACCTCCAAAAGTATTTGCGGACAGCATGCATTAACTATAGAGTAATAATATTAAACATTTAAATTACAAATGACAATTCTTTGGCTGAATGAGTTAATTAAAATAAATTTCGCAAAATTTAAATCAAGTTAGTTACATAAAATAAAGTAATAATAATAAGATAAAATATCATAAGATAGTAATAATAGTATTCTATAGTAGGTATATAAGTTTTTCTTTCTCTAAAGGGCCCCACAGACAAAAATTTTGCCTGGGCCTGTCAGTTAGCCGCAACAGGCTACACACTCACAGTTCCTTTTCAGGTTTAGGACTGCCGGCTAATGCGCATGCATATTAGTCTATGTGACCGCTAGGTGGCGCAGGCGGACCAATGTCGACAGTTACTTATCGGCCGGCTGGGCCCCGATCGCGGTAATTCTATGACGCATTAGTCAAGTGTATAGTAGAGTTCACGGAACTTGACCACAACCATAGCCGAAAAAACCTGCGCAGTTGCAATATTTAGTTGTGGTCAAGTTCCGTGAACTCTACTATACGTGCAGTTGACGTGCAAAACCGTTTTTGATAACGCGTAGCTTTGACAGTGCGACGACCTTTTCTGTTCCGGTGATAATCTTTGGAACTAAAACAGTTTTCATACGACAGTCTATTTTGACAGCTAATTTCGTATTGCAAGTGGTTCCTCTGCCACGGATGTTATCGGATCAGACAGGATTGTGGGACTATAGGTTTGCGTGACGTGTGCGTCATTATGTCATTACGGCAATACGAAGTCAAACGTCAGGACGCAAACGTGATCAAGACGCGCTGCATAGAATTACGGCGATCGGCCCGCAGAAACTTTCGACTAAAACTAAAACTGTCGACTATCAAATCAACTGCTAGTGTGTGGCCTACAAGCCTGTTTTTGACTATTGCCGACTGGCAATCAGTCTAGTGTGTGGCCGATGGAGGTCTCGAACAGCAGACGCCCTATCCGATCTAGGACTGCAAGCAGGCTGATAGTCTGTGGGAGCTTATCAGTCCGCCGGCAGGCCGTCTGCAGTCCTCGATCGAACAGGCCGCCTGACATTCGGTTTTTTAAGTAAATTTGCGAGTATATGGCCGATTGTGATCGATTGACAGGCTGTTGCCTGCAGGCGGACTGATAGTCTGTGGACCCTTATGGACTTCTAACAGTGTACAAAATTTATATAATTTGGTTCAATGTTTCAGGAAATTAGGTTACTTTCTATCGCAAAGATAAAAAAAAATACCTAGCGATGTTTTGTTATAAATTGTTTTTAACCTTCCGTATACGACGTGAAGTTTAATATACCCCAGTCAAACAAAAGTCTCTGTATATTTCTCAAAGTCTGCGTAGCTGGAGTCGTGACATTGCCAAACTATTGAGTAACAGTGGTTTAGTAGTAGCATCAAAGGTGCAGCGGACAGACGACGACGCCTGCAAAATGCGGCCGGGTATCACAAACCCCGCGTAGTACAAGACGTCGTCGTCAGTATAGTGTGTTAAAATATGACTATTTCTATAAAGATATTCTAGAATAATTATTTTTTGTGATTTTTCATTTTATTTTTATTTCGTACCCTATTAGGCCCTCACATAAAAATAAATAAGATGTTATTAGTTAAGTTTTTTTGTAGAGTTAACCCAAAAAACATTGTCTCATTTTAGTTGGTAAAAAAGTACTATTTTTGTAACAATGCCTAAAGATAAAAAAAATATTTATTATTTGCAAAAAAAAATATTTTATTTTTATCTCCTAATAGTCCAGAAACAATATTACTACACATAAAATAAACTTTCCCCATAAAAATATAGAATTATGTTGGGGTATAGGAAACCCTTGTGGAGATCCTTGGAGGCGGGCCTATGCCCAGCAGTGGGCGTCGTTCGGCTGACATGATGATGATGATGATGATGATGATGATAGGAAACCCCAAATAGTGAAGGATGCAACTTTTATCCACGTCGTATACGGAAGGGTAAACACCCTATAACCCCCGTTCGTCCAAAGTCGTTGTTGTGATGTCGTTTTGCTGGATTCTTTATTTATTTATTTATTTATTTATTTGTATAGATTTACCAATGTTTGCATACATTATTACAACATTAAACTTAAGTCTATGGTTTTAAACTAAATGCATCAGACAATAACAGGTAAATACCGCATGCAATAAAGTTAAATAATAAATCATAAATAATAATAATTACATCATTAGACAATAAAAATAGAAACATGTTTGACAAACTAGGTAGGTACCTATTACTTATTAACCTAAAGAATAAAAAAAGGAAATATATATATAAACTGTGGTGGACTTACATGAGAAAAGTTAAACATAGATCTACTCTGAAAATCCCTCAATAACAGCTTTACAAACATAGTTGAGCGAGTTAAAGTGAACATCAAATGCGTTGCTATATTTATTTACAAGCTTGCAGAATCTTGGTACTGGTGAATTAGCACCAAAGACAGTCCTACGCAGTGGAGGGCATAGTGGTGTTATTTGATTACGTGGGTATTTGTTAGGGGCACGAAATTTAAACAATGAAAGCAATTGTGGACAGTCAATTTTATAATTAAATATTTTCCAGGAGAAACGGATGTCAGCCAAATCGCTACGACAAACCAAAGATTGCATTTTAAAATGATTCAGTCTATTGGCATATGAGGTTCTTCTAAACTTTTTTGAGATGCCGTTAGCGTAAGCTAAGTGCCATATAAATCTTTTCTGCACCCGTTCTAACCTTAGGTAGTGCGTAGCAAAGTGCGGCCTCCATACAACACTTGCATACTCTAGAATGCTACGAACTAAGCTGTTATACAATTGAATTTTGACTGTGTTACTACGAAAGACCTTAGCATTTCTAATAACAAATCCTAACATTTTATTTGCCCGCGTTATAATACTGTCCAAGTGAGGAATAAATGTTAATTTTCTGTCAAAGACAACGCCCAAATCTTTGATTTGCTGCAATTCTTGAATCACTATATCTCCGATACGGTAGTTCCAAGGAACTATTTTTATTTTGCGAGAGTACTTGACATGAAAGCATTTAGATGCATTGAGAGTCATTTGGTTCAAGGAGCACCAGCGCACGAGGCTATTAATGTCATTTTGTAGTTTAATGCAGTCATCTGTAGAGTCTATTATTTTGCATATCTTCAGGTCATCAGCATACGTAAAAGGTTCCGAAGCCTTCAAACAATCCGGCAGGTCATTTATGAATAAATTGAACAGTACGGGTCCCAGGTGAGAACCTTGCGGTACTCCTGATTTAATATTACGTAACACTGATCGAAAACCGTTGACTACCACAAAAAATGTCCTATTTAGCAGATAAGTTTCTAACCAGTTCAGGGAAATATTCGAGAACCCATAGACAGATAGCTTTTGCAACAATATTCCATGAGTGACACAATCAAAGGCCTTGCTGAAATCTGTGTAAATGACGTCCACTTGTTTATTGGAGTCGAGTCGATTCTTAAGGGCATATCGGCGATCAAACTAAGAATTTTCAATTTTTTTAAATTAAATTTCCTGAGAAAGTATCATTGCTAGGTCTTCCAAAATAATATATGTGATAGATCTTTTCTTTATGAAGGGAAGTTACGAAATTTTATTTAAATCAAATAAAAACAATGTACTAAAAAAATGATTTTCAAGACCCTTTTTTTCCGTCTTAAACTCAATTATCCCAATAACTATTTGAGTAATCAAGCTAATTTTTTTGTGTAAGTAGTTCTTAGTCATATCTAAGGAAGTTACTAAAATTTTTTTGTTCTATTTATAGTCAATAACTAGTATCCCAAAATGATTTTATATAAACGGTATACTTATTTAAATATTGATTAACTAAGTAGATTTCTTTTGTAAAAAAATATTATATGATTGGCTAGTATGAGTTATTTATATTTTTTCATATTAAATTATAAGTTTTATTAATTTGATTGGAATAAATCTGAAAATGTACCTACTGGTTAGAGCAGTATACATTATTTATTTTTTTCAGTGTAATTTGTAGCAAATGTTGTAGTTTTGCCTGCGACGATCATTTCGATAATGGATATATTATCGAAATGATCTAGAGATAGAAAATAAATATAAATCGCTGCTGCTGTGTTCTGCATTTTGAAGAATCGTTTGAAGTGACTATCTTTGTTAAAAAAAGCTTATTTTACTACATACGAATAATATCTAAGATCTACTTTTCCTACAAACCGACGTTTACAATAAATATTCATAATAATTCTACATATTGTATTCTACATAATATAATGAGGACATTATATTATGTAGAATTTACTAAGGATAGTAAAAGCGCACATAGGTGATATTTTAGATGTAAATAGAATGCGCGCTGCATGCCGCGTCTACACGTATTTCTCAGTCTACGAGAGTGCCGCGGCCGGAGTCTTACCGATCCCAGCACCCCCTCGCTTGTGTAAGCAACGGCCATCGACGATATTTTTTCTACCTATGCAATATCCTTAAAGTGTTGTCCGAACGTTATAGGTAATATTTCGTGTTCGATGTTCGGAAACACTCCTACGAACGTTCATGCGTATACGCCTTTAAAGATGGTGTTACCTTAGCTATTGCCACGATTGAAATAAATAGTATTATAACACAAGGTATCTCTAATTTTACACGAAAGAGATCGCGATCACTGACGTTAAATTAGCAATGTTTTGCAACCCTCTACATTTAGACTAGCCAGAAATAAATTGTTTTAACCGGCCCAAAACACGTTCATTTGCTTTTAATTCTTGCGCGAATACGCAGATTTGCCGACCTTTTCCTAATGTTCCGCACAATGCAAATTGTGAGAATTAACGTCGAGTCGAGAGGTTTATTTGGTGAATGTTTCATATAAAAGGCCGGCATTAAATTGTATGTTTGACTTTTTCTTTTTTCCTGAACTGTTCGTTTTACCTCTGTATTTTTGATGTCTAATTGTTTTTGAATGATTTAATATTTTGCATACACAGCGCTGTTCCTCTCAGACGCATTGACTTAGAAAAAAAATACTAGTCTGTTTAATTTGTCATTTTTTTCTGAGAACTTAGAGAAATAGTTATCTTTTCTATTACGAGTGTAAAGTTGATCTGCCAGATCTATTTGTTTCAGTAGCTAATAAGAAAGACTTTGAATTTTTTTTGAAATAATTAATAGGTAAGTAAGTAGAGAAAAATGTGAAGCAAACATTATTCAAAATAATATCAATTTTTTGTAGATATATAATAATAACAAGTTTTAATAATAATACATTGTAACAGTTTAATACTTAGAAATATAATGTTGTATGTATTTAAAATGCAATAAAGATGATAATTATCACAAAATTAAGGCGTTGGTTTACGCCTTCATAATTTAATTAAATCTTTATAACTATTATCTTTATTGCACTCAGTCTAGATACGTCCTTTGTGTCTCTTGAATCCTGTCCTCATCAATAATGCCTTAAGATATAAAAAAGATCGAGTATCACATCAAAGAATATTTGGACAGAAAAGTGGTACAAACACATAAAGACAGAGCTTATAAGTCTATCATAAGAGATTGTACAAAGCTTGCTGAAGTTAGGTCCAAAACAAACATTGAGTTAACGGTTTGCTAGATTTATCGACTGCTCTTGAATAAAATAAACTGACCACTGTATCTGTCTTGTTGAAACTTTCAACATCGTTTTCTCTTAGGATTGAAGTTTCGTGTTGGTTTTGTTTAATATTACTTATTCCAAAACAAATAAAAAATACATCTCAATTTAGTCTAAGTTGGTATAACAAAACATAGTCAAATAAGCCAGCCTAAAGCAAATCGTAACTAAAAGTAAAGTTTCGCGATCTTTAAGAGGAGTGTGTAACAAACGGTTTCCATACAAACGGCGATAACGTTTTTCACCCTCGGGATATGACATTTAAAGCCCCCAGTACACGATGGCCGATCATGGTCGGCGACCATGTTGGGCCATCGTGTAAAGGGCCGGTTTGCGTGTTGCCCCCAGTACACGTTGGCCGATCATGGTCGGCGACCATGACTGGCGAACATTTAGTGTCAGTGTTCACACGATCGCCGGTTTCATTCTGCGTTGGACTGGCCGTGAGGATGGATGTGTATGCAATGACGGCTTATGCAATTTACATTTACAGCGCTTTTAATTTATTACGAGAATGATTCTATATTAATAGAGTCTGGTACTTGTATACTATGTCTAGATAAATGTAATTATGCATTAAAGTATTAATAGACATATTTATCATAACACCCAGACACAGAAAAAACAAATACTTACATCATATCAATATTTCTTGGGCGGGGATTGAACCCAGTATAATAATAATAATGTATTAATAACGTTTTATTCATTTTATTTTTATTTACTTAATTTTAGATAACAAAACAGAATACTCCTATACATCTTGTGAATTTAAGTGTATTTTATTATCATTTGAATAAAAAATATATTTTATCAAAGATATACAACATCAAGGATATTTTTGACAATGTAATATGCTCCACAAAATGGCCTGATTGCGAAAAAAAACAATAAATCTAAAATATCCTACACGTCAGTCAACGCAGAAATATTCAGATTAACTGAATGATCGGCCAACGTGTGAACGCTCTTTGTGGCCTGCGACAAACTCCCTTTGAATCGTGCACGAAAAACCGACACGACATCATTCAGTTGATCTGAATATTTCTGCGTTGACTGACGTGTAGGATATTTTAGATTTATTGTTTTTTTTTCGTAATCAGGCCATTTTGTGGAGCAAATTACATTGTCAAAAATATCCTTGATGTTGTATATCTTTGATAAAATATATTTTTTATTCAATTGATAATAAAATACACTTAAATTCACAAGATGTATAGGAGTATTCTGTTTCGTTATCTAAAATTAAGTAAATAAAAATAAAATGAATCAAACGTTATGAATACATTATTATTATTATATTGGGTTTAATCCCCGCCCAAGAAGTATTGATATGATGTAAGTATTTGTTTTTTCTGTGTCTGGGTGTTATGATAAATATGTCTATTATTACTTTAATGCATAATTACATTTATCTAGACATATTATACAAGATCCAGACTCTATTAATATAGAATCATTCTCGTAATAAATTAAAAGCGCTGTCAATGTAAATTGCATAAGCCGTCATTGCATACACATCCATCCTCACGGCCAGTCCAACGCAGAATGAAACCGGCGATCGTGTGAACACTGTCACTAAATGATCGCCGGTCATGGTCGCCGACCATGGTCGGCCAACCTGTAAAGTAGAGTAGTAGAGAAGGACGTACTATCCCAACCATAAATAGAATTGGAATAAGGAGAGTGTAGTGATCACAGAACACGGAATTTTTTATTCTCTTGGTAATGATGAATGAATGTTTACACGTAGCAAACGGTCTCCATACAAACGGCGATAACGGATAACCGTTTGCTACGTGTCAAGCATTCATTCATCATTACACTCTCCTTATCCCAATAGGGTATTTTACTGTTGTTAAAATGTAGATATTTAATGATGACGTTAAAAAATATTGCAATTAAGAATACCAAATGTGAAAAAATAATTTGAATCTGTTTTATAATAAAAGAATTATAGTCTGTTTGATTTTGACTATAGCTGTCTCTTTCTAAAACGAAATCTTCTATGGCGTGACTATGACGCTACTTACCCACTGACGTCACTAAGATAGCGTCCTGTCCTTGTCTAATTATAAAGTTTGAAGTCACATAATCTTTGAAAATATTCAAGATAATTCAAAATGAAAACTTGTTTTGTGTAGCTAATATTTCGAAAAACATTTTAAAGAAATAAAAAAAAATCAGTAAAATATCGTATTCTATTTAGGGCCGGGCAGTATCGTCCTTCTACACTACTTCACTCTGGTACCCATCATCTCCTCATTCACTCTCTCTCATTCATATCATTACGCACACAATCTATCCATCTTTTAAGAGGTCTTCCTCTCCTTCTCTATCAATCCACATATTATTATGTCCATCACTTTTCTAGTCACATATATGTATCATCCCTTCTCATAATATGTCCATACCAAGCCAAACGGTTTTCTTTCAACCTTTCTTTCACTTGTGCCACTTTCAAACTTCCGAAGTGTCACTCATTCTCTTTTAAAATTCCCCGAGCACTTTTGTACTAATCATCATCATCATCATCATTTCAGCCGTACGACGCCCACTGCTGGGCATAGGCCTCCCCCAAGGATCTCCACAACGATCGGTCCTGCGCTGCCCGCATCCATGCAGCGGCTTCCCGCGACCTTGACCAGATCGTCGGTCCACCTTGTAGGGGCCTGCCCACGGAACGTCGGTACGCGCGGTCGCCATTCGAGAACCTTTCCGCTCCAACGGCCATCGGTTCTCCGCGCTATGTGTCCCGCCCACTGCCACTTCAACTGAGCAATCCTTCGAGCGATGTCGGTCGTTTTAGTTCTCCTGCGGATCTCATCATTTCTGATTCGATCGAGCAGGGAAATACCAAGCATCGCTCTCTCTATTGCTCGCTGGGTGACCTTGCATGAGCCTTCTTATGAGACCCATAGTAAAAGACCGCGTTTCGCTTCCATAAGTCATAACTGGCAACACACACTGGTCAAAGACCTTAGTCTTGAGACATTGAGGAATTTTGGACGCAAATATATGCCGGAGCTTCCCAAACGCTTTAACTTTAACTTTTCCCAAAAACTTTAACGAGTAGAATCTTTTGCATTTGGTATCTAAATTTTGATGACAATGTGTAGTTTATTTAACATGATGTTCAAAACCCCTCTTTTCGAAGGTTAAAAATAACTAAAACTAGATTCAAATTATTTTTACACATTTGGTATTCTTAGTCTACATAAAACAAAACATTGTTTCATTATATCAGCTTATTGTAACAATTCGTTAAATAATTAGATTCTCGCACGTATATTCATAGAAATTAAACAGATTATGGTATACAAATTCACAATTTAAAACACCCTAATAGAAAAACAAAAGACTACGTCACTAAAATATTTTTACTCTAACCGAAAGGCTTTTATTGACGCTGCATAAAAATACCGACAACCATCAACAACCCTCCTAAGAATGAGTAATCAAAATACATTAATGAAAAATTAAAATCTCATCCATCAAGTGAACCGTCTCAAAAACAATGTCACCCATTAAAAAGGCCTAAAGCATAACAATAAGGTGCCCAAGTCACGTAAACACGAAATCGTCTGAGGAAGTGGAACACAAGCAAGAGGGGGTAGCGAACGCGTTATAATAGTCAACTGCTTTTCATATATTTTTTCTACACACATGATAAAATATTCGAATAATGAACTCACACTATTGACACACTTTATACAATAGACAACTACAAAAAATTCAAAATATATATTATGACAAATGTACATGAGGTAGATAAAGTAGTAGGTACATGGGACTGCACATAACTCGGTATTAAACTCGGTGTTTTAACACTCGTTGGATGCTATTAAAAAAATTGCCAAGGCTCTTTTAAACTCACACTCGTGTTTTAAATACCCCTCATTATGTGACAGTCACATAAAATACTATGTGTGTAATGTGGTCACGCCTATTAAAAAGGCCAAAACATAACAGCACCTCCAATAATCGAGTAGTTTTATCTCTAACTGCTAGAACAGAATGCTAAAAACATGTTTGCTATGGCATCAAACTTAGATAAGACTAGCCTTAGCCCGCGGCTTCGCCTGCGTGAAGTACGCGACGCTATCCCGCGGCAGTATGATATTTTTGCGGGATAAAAAATTGCCTATGCCATTCTCGAAGTCCCAAACTCCACTTACAAGATCCGTTGGTACGTTTTGACGTGAATGACGGACTAAAAAACACACTTTGATATTTATAATTTATAGTATGGTTGGTGGTAGCTGGCCAGGCGGACTTAGGACAAGTCCTAACACCTTCTTCTTAGTCGGGTACTCTTGACAGAGTGGTCGTGGCTGTCGATGAATAGGGTTGCGGCTCTCCGTCGCCACTCACTCCCAGAGCGGTCGCACGACACGCGCGATGTCTCTCTATTCTGTACCCCTAGTGTTAGTTTCTATGTCAAGCAAACGCAAACTATCGCGATTCCGTATTTATGTCAATTTGTATGAAAACTGTATCAGCGCCTCTAGCGGCGAGTAGCGCGCTTATACAGTTTTCATACAAATTGACATAAATACGGAATCGCGATAGTTTGCGTTTGCTTGACATAAAAACTTACACTAGTGGCACAGGTCAACTTTCAGCTTTGCGAACACACTGTACCGCGGTCGACAGCGTAGTTTTCTTGGGGCTGATTTTTCAATGCCTGGGTAAATATTATTCGTATTTATTACCTCAAAATTGAAAAGCAATTTGTTATTCATATCTCTCTTGTTTTGAGACTGACATTATTTTATTTTAGTTGGTTACTAGTTCTGACTGATAACTATTACTTAACTGAGGATTAAGAAATCAGCCCTTAAGATGATGATCCAACGAGTCGGAGAGCGGAATCGTGTTCTCTTCCCCTCTATGTGGCCTTGTACTACGAGCCTCTCCATCCTTGTTTCTGGAGGCCCTAACACCAACCAAGCCAAATACAAAATAATATATTATACAATAGGAATCGAGCCTGAGACTTCTGGGTCTGATACTGTTTTTGTGTGTCACAAGACCACAGAGGGGGTTAAAAACAACGGTTGCTTCGTTGTAAAAGGGTGGCGAAGATTTACAGTCATGCTTCTAATTGATTTCTTGTGTTCTATGGTTGCGCCCATTAAAAAGGCCAAAAGCATAACAATAAGGCACCCGAGTCACGTAACGCCGAAATCGTCTGACGACTTACGATAGTAATGAGGCCCCATTTGCATCCGTCGTCTGGAGCCTAATGTGTTCGAGCCTTTATGTCCCATTATCCCTTTATGAGCTGTGTAGTGGGTGGTAGAAAACAAACAGGCAAATAACTCGCTTAGAACACCGTTTGATATTACTATTAAGGCTGTTGTTTTAATGGCAGGTTGAAACGACGAGTTTATCGCTCTTGTTACCCAAAAGAGGCCAACGTGACTTAATCTGTATGAAATTTGCTATAAAGGCAGGTATAGAAATAGAAAACGTTCACATTTTTACACTTACTCTAGAAATAGTTCCATTTGCAAATTATATTTTTCTTCACGATTGATATATCGTTTGACTCGTACAATATTTCTTTACATTTTGTCAAGCTACTGAGCTTGTAATAGAGTATAATCAAATTTTATATGAAAACGTGACTTTAATATTAAAATGTTTTAAAATTAACGGTGTTAAATAGATATTTGTTTCCAATATTATAAGTACCTACCTATCCATAAGTATTTTATGCGTACTATGATGGTTCTTATAATTATAAAATAACTAAAACAAATGTTTGTTTCAAGTAGGTACTATTAGTATCTTGAGATAAGTAAATTATTAAGATTATATGCTTCTCCGTCAATAATATGTTTAACTTTAGCTACAAGCATTCTTAACTCGGCGGCACTATCGCTAGGTATTTTTAGTCACAAAAACTCGCTACCGGGTAAAAAATACCACACAATATAAATGCGATTATGTACTTAAATAACGATGTTTTTTACTTTTTTATGATGACATAGTGTTAAATAGGATGTTTCTCATAAATGGAATGCCAAATTGTGGCTGTAACAGTGGTATATTATGGATAAGACCAAATCTTAAAAAAGTAACAAATATTTAAAAAACAACCTACTTAAGTACTTTCTTTTTAAAAACAATCAAAATTGAGACCAATTACCAAAATTAGACTTCTTACACTTACAAATTACCAACATAAATCAAACTTTTTTATATAACGTGAAAATTTTGAAAAATTAACATGAAATTCACGCAACGTAAATGGAACAAAAATGAAAAAAAATCTAATTACTTCTACAAAAGTCAATGAAAATATATGTTTTTCTTAGGAAGTATCTGTAATTTATTGATCGGAAGCTACCTAGACTCCTGAGTCGCTGCGGCGCTCAGGAAAAAAGTAATCGTCGAAAATATACCCTCTGTGGTATTTTTTACCCAGTAGCGAGTATTCGAGGGTTAAGCTTCTTCATAAATCTTCCAAAAAGCCTACACAACTACAACCCACAAAGCAGGCAGATACTTCTGTAACATTATCTTCACAAAAGTTCGCGACACTTTCAAGATGGCTTTTATCTCTTTCAGCATAGGCGTGAGTGAAAGAGATGGATTGCTATATAATGCGATGTCCACACTCAATACGATGTCCTAACGAAGGCGTGCCCTTCTATCTCCTACTTGACCTAAAAACGCGGTACTTATCAATTGTAGGTACTTTGTATTGAGGAGAAGAAAAATAGACACAATAAAAATATGGTCGCATGCTTTTTCAAGTTAGTATGAATGCATTATTTTATTATATTTTTTTTATAAAATTATTAAATATTACGCTAAGCCATAAAAACTATGTACAATATTTTGATTGATTATTATTGTTATGTAATAAGTATGTAACAATTTTCATCATCGTTTTAAATTACCATGTTTATCAGTCTTTTGAAAGTAAGTAAGTATAGTTAACTTGTTACATAATACTGTAAGCTAGGTGCTTATTTTTGTAACAGTTCAGCAATTGTGAATAAAGTGTACTAATATGTTTTTTTTTGTTACAGAATAATAATCAAGATCTCTAGAAATCAGTAAGTAAGCGCATCCAATCAAGTTATTATAAATCTATTAACAAGATTTAACAGATTGTGAGTAGTAGGTAGTAGTAGCAAAGTGCGTGGTCAGATAACACTGCCCGAGACTGGGGCTTTTTTGGCCTGGCTAGCTACCACCATCTCATCTAAGGCTGACGCCTTAACAATGATGTTTATAGCATTATTGTGTTTCGGCAGTTGTAGATAAGATAGCCAGTTCCTCATATGAGGATTCCGGGAGTAGTGCGCTTCCACCTTTAGCCTTATCACCACTTAACATCAGGTGTGATGAAGGCTAAGTGCTATCCCGTTATAGAAAAAAAAAATAGTTACAGTACATTACAAGTTCTAAGGTAAAGCTAAAAGATTTAGTTTTCGATTTCAATCACCCACGGTCAGACTTAGCTGGCACGAACTCTAGTAAAATTTCGTGCTTTTTATGGCTGGGCGAAGAATTAAGCCGTACTGCCAATTCTTGAATATTATTGCTAACTCTGTCGCCATAACACATTTTGTAGTATTGTAGTGTTCCCGTAGGTAAAATAAAATAGGCAGTTTGTCAGTGGTTGAAGATTCCAGGAAAATCGCGATTCACCTTGAGCCTTCTCATTCATAACATCAATTTTGATGAAGGCTAAACGGGTTCCCTAAGTAGTTAAGGAAAAACTACACAGCATAATGCGAATCAAGTCTCCAAACTAAATTAATTAGAGGATTGGCTCAGTCGGTTTATAAAGGGTTTTATATAAATACATTGGCATAGATATCTATTACACTCTCTCGTATTGCTAATTAGGGTGCCATGGGACGGAAATAAAGGCTATCCTTGGCGGAATTAAACGCGCGCCGATATCCGTTACCAAATGAGATTTTCGGTCAAACAGCAGCTGATTTGTGTCGAGTTTAGACAATAAGCGGCAAACTAGTTTTGTACGTAACCTGTTACAGTCTTATGCCCGAATACTCGTACGCTACTTTTCTTTGGGAGCGTCTCACACATCGCCCTATCACTTTAAATGACAAACGTATGAAAGAGATGCCATGATGTTTGAGACGCTCCCAAAGATGATTAGCGTTCGAGAATTCGGGCGTTAATGTACCTAAGTCAAATAATAAAATTAAATTTTGATGGATAAAAGTTTGTCGGAACCTTTGGCATAATACTGTTTGTAAAAAGGACTATGGAAAGTACGAAATACTTAGGTTATGTTAGAATTGTAACCAAAAGAGCATGAGCTGAGCAAGAGGAAGCGCTGAAGACTATAATAAAATAAGTAATAATAATTTTACTGTATTAATTTCATTTTTAACCACATCTGTGGTCTAGTGGTTTACACCACCGATTTTAGAGACAAAGGTCCCAGGATCGATTCCCATTGCGAGTACTTACTTTTGTATTCGGTTTGGTTGGTGGTAGAACTAATCAAAGTCTGACGCCTTAACAATGATGTTTTCAGCATTATTGTGTTCCGGCAGTTAGAGATAAGATAGCCAGTTCCTCAGTAATTGAGGATTCCGGGAGTAGTGCGCTTCCACCTTCAGCCTTACTACAACTCAACATCAGGTGTGATATGCTGCCCGTTGTGGATAAAAAAATTGATCTAATCATTCAAAATGCCATAGCATAATATAAAGGGTTTTTCATTAAGAGCGCTCGAACTTTGAAATGGAATAAAACAATGTTTAAGTGATAACCCCACATTTTTTATTTCATTTTAAAGAGCATTTGATGACATTATTTATGGAATATAATTTCAGCCAAATGGTCACCGCAATTCCGCTGAAGGTGGTGTATCCTGATGGACCAATTTTGGACGACATTTTCGCATAAATGGGGCTCAATCTCATGAATAACGCGAGTTGTGTTGGCCTTCAGGGCAGCAATTGTCTGTGGTTTGTCAACATAGACTCAGGATTTCACGTAGCCCCACAGAAAGTAATCGAGCGGAGTTAAATCACACGATCTCGGTGGCCAGTTGATGTCACCACCACGCGAGATAACGAAGCCCTCAAACTTTTCATCCTATAAATTTAATGTTTCCCGTGCAGTATGGCAAGTGGCGCCGTCCTTTTGCAACCACATGTTCCATGGTGAAATGTCACGAATAAATATATATTCCCGCCAAATTTGACAGCTATCGCTTTTCCAAGATAGCTGCTATCAACTTTCAAAGTTCGAGCGTCCCTATTGAAAAACCATTTATATAGATTTACGTAATCGCTAGGTTTCAACGCTAGATTTATCGGTTCTTCGTTACCACAACACTCATTTCACATTAAAAGTAATGAGGAATACACTCGATTTTATACCCTATTATATTGTCTATACGATCGGAAACAGGAAGATTAGAAAACCTAATGAGGCCATTACGCACGCAGTAATTTTCACCCCATATCCTTTTGTAAATAAATCATTGATATGCCATTCGCTATAGCTTTGTCGTTCTATTTGCATAACGACAACGAACCAGACAGCGGTTGGCGAATCACTTTGTATGTTCTGAAAATAACTAACAGACAGTTATGAGACGGTCATGATAGTTAATGTCACATGAAATAAATGCGTTGTACACTTCGATCAACTTCACGAACTAAAACAAAACTCAAGTACGGCATCGACTGACTTTGTTTTAAAGGGGGAAAAAGGTAACGGATGTTGCAATCTCATGCCTTAAAATTTAAGCCTTAAATTAAAAGACAGGAAGCGATAATAAAATAAGAACTAGAAAATTATTCGCACCGGCTGTTTTTGACACTCCAACTGGGTTACCTAGTGGTATTGTTTTCAATCAACATTGTACAATAATTATAATTTTCACATTGATTTTATAGGGAATTTAACGTTATCAAGATTAACTTAATCGACTGGCTTTCTCCTAAGCTAATTAAGGTCTAATTTCTCAAGTTTCTGTAAATTCCAAATTAACTTACCTTACAATAGAAATCATGTTAAATAATTTTATTAAATTATTATGATGTAATAGATGCTATCGATAGACTTCGAAATAATGTATTATGTATAGTGCAACAAACATATCTGACCCGGCGATATTTTTTGGAACTAAAGGATTTTTCGTACAAGACTATTGGTCAATAATAGAAAGTGATGCACTATTGGCACATGGTCATTTCGACCGCTAATTTTGTATTGCAAGTGGCTGCTCTGTCACGGCAGTCACCGGAACACAGACTTCTGTCGCACTACAGGGTGTTTGTTAAAAGAGGGTGAAAGTACCCATCAATACAAACAACTTATACTATGGGACCAAGTACCACATTGCGAAAAAAAAACAGCTGTTCCACACATTTTGGCCCATTCGGCATTGCGCTTTTCTATGAAACAGCCGAATTCAGGGACCGTACTCTGAAACGCAAATCCGAAACTTCGGTTAGCCCCGCCCCTATCACTCGATTCCGTCATGACTCGAGAGTGAGCGGGACGGGGCTAACCCAAGTTTCGGATTTGCGTTTCAGAGTAGGCCCTCTGTTTCGTGATATCGCACTTGGCCCCTTAGTAAAAGTGGTTTGTATTGATGGGTACTTTCACCCCCTGAAGTATGTCCCATCTTTAAACAAACACCCTATATAAAAAGCTTTAATATTGACTACAAAAATGGGTTTGAATTTTAAATTCGTACATACGAGTATACGTTGATAGAAAAACGTTTTTGAAAAAAAAAAATGTAACCGCCTTCAAAACGGATCTTCAAACAAAAATTAACAAACACTAAAAAACGAAAAAAATAATAAGATTTTTTTATTCAAAGGACGATGATACGTGACTTTTTCTAGTTTATCTTGGTACTTACTGAACTGTTTGAAGTCGGTGCCGTCTTATACGTATTAAGGTAATTACGTCCTACACCTCACGCTTGGGACCAGGTTTTTTTAATATGTTTGTTGTTTCACTCAGTATATTTCGTTCTTATTCTTTTTGGCTTGGCACCGACTTCAAACAGTTCAGTAAATACCAAGATAAACTAGAAAAAGTCACGTATCATCGTCCTTTGAATAAAAAAATCTTATTATTTTTTTCGTTTTTTAGTGTTTGTTAATTTTTGTTTGAAGATCCGTTTTGAAGGCGGTTACATTTTTTTTTTCAAAAACGTTTTATTTTTCGATTTTTAGTGAAGTAGCTTAAGAAACTACATGGTGATTATGATAAATTGTTGTAAATATCCTATCCGTTACGGAATTCAGTTTTCCATCTTTAGCTACTTAGATAACTTGAAGGAATACAACTGAAGGTCCATTCGTGCATATGGTATTTATAAAACATCATAATATAACTCCTAACTGTTGAGGAGTTTCACCTCTCATCAGCAGCTCACCCTAATAACCTGAAAGAATATAACTATTGGCCCATACGTACGATTAATACTTAAAGAAATATTCTCCAGCTCCTAACCGTTAAGGAGTTGTAGCTTCCATCACCAGCTCATCACTATGAGATGATGACTACCAGATGCAAATACTTGACTAACTTCAAAAATAAATGGAACGCATAAGGCTTGCCTATATTTGAGAATTTCTCTCAATTTTCCTGGAATTTGATCCCCTGGTCCTGACTTGGTGAAAGTAAGATCAGGTCAGAAGTACCAACTTTCGAAAAAAAAAATATTTTGAAAATGATCCTCAATTTGATGAAACTATGAAATCGTCCATATACCCAAATAAAGTCTGAATACACATTATTCAGGATAGCTCCTGAACTTCTTGCCAGTTCTTGATAAAATTTGAATGGGACCACACGAGAAGCGTCACCTTTTAAATAAAAAAAGAATCATCCAAATCGGTTAATTAACTAAAAAGTTCTGAGGTAACACACATAAAAAATAAAAAAAAATAAAAAAAAATATACAATCGAATTGATAACCTCCTCCTTTTTTGAAGTCGGTTAAAAATAGATCATATTTGAGTACGTAAAAAGATTTAAATAGCCTCGATTTTTCGTCGACGCTACCTAGCGACTTTTTCCTTTTCCCAGCTAACAAGCCGAGATCCATTACGATGTAAATATTCCCCACGCAAATCCTGTCACATATATCACGTTTAGAGATATCAACCTCGAGCGTTTTCATGATTCGCCACTTGACGACTTATAGCTGAGTAGGGTTGCCACTCGCTATCTATCTGTTACATAATAACCTCCCGCTCGCGGCTTCGCCCGCGTGGCGATGACCAGATGACGATATCCCGCGGGAACGTGATATTTTTCGGGATGTGAAAGGAAATTTTTTGCTGACGTGAAAGGCGGACAGTCAAATGAACACACTTTCACATTTATAATATGAGTATATAACTAACACACAGTTACTATATATCCTACTAGCCTTGCGCCTGAATTAAGTACTCGACACCGGATTTGTTAATAAAAATAATTTATTTAAACAAACGTACAGGGTAACGACTAACTAATAATACAATTAATGAATCTTACGCACTAGTATTTATATAATATTAAATGCTTATTCTATTTTATTATATCTTACGATGTAGCGAGTTAAGGAGGGCAGCTATTAGTGCTGACGAATGATAAAGGTATAGGGTTAGCAACCTTAACTCCTCCCTCCCCTAAAGAGGAATTTTCTACGGGCAACTCAGTGGCCTTTTGAAAATTTCTATATCTATAGAACAAATATAACATTAAACATATTAAGATAACTATTAAAAGGTAACTACTTATTGTCCATACACTTATGTGATTTGTTATGATTACACTTGCACTGTCATACGGTAGGTCCAAATATTTGAGTTTGTTCGTGACTTCGCTGACGTCTCTCAGGTCCACGTGCTTCAGATCGATGGGCTTCCAACTCTTTCCTTGATGTTCAGTCAGTTCTGGTAACTGTATTGCTGGCAGCTCCACTGTGATCGCTGAGGCATTGGTGAGGGGTGTGATGAGGGTTTCGCCGACTTGTACTTCGCAATACTTATTTCTGGCAAGTATGTAGGTCCCTTGGAGTGAGTGTCTTCTCAGTTCTTCTTGACATCTCTCCGTAACAATGGTGTTTTCTTCCAAGTAGAGAATCCACTGGTTCTCCGTGATGGGCTGGACTCTTCGTTTTTCTATTGCGACCTCGTGTTGTTCGCATGCGTTGTAGTTACTTTTCAGTAACATGAGCTGCTCGATGCAAGTTTCTCCCTTGTGTTGTGCGATGTCGTTGTTTCGACAGAGATACCGTCCATTCTCTATTTCCTGACAAGGGCGTACTACGGGCATGTATTTCATTCTTTTCACCATAAGGAAGGGATATTGGGGAAATATTATGGTAGTTTTATTTGTGGAAAGGTTATGACTTGGAGTAGGCATTACTTTGTAATAAATATATGTGTTATTTTCTATTAACGGTATTTCTAAAATAAAAACTAACTTATGTTGGTCCATATAAGTCTTCATTTCTATTCCGTTTTCAATAAAAACTAAAGTATCGTAATTAACTTTATACAAAAGATTTGCATGTTTTTCTACTTCTAATAATATGTTATATAACTCGGTAGTATTAATAATAAACTTATGTAAAGTATGCAGTTTACTAAAGGCGATTGCAGTTTCAATTTCATAAATCATTTGATAAAGAGTTTGAAAATTATTTAGAATTTGATGCATGCTATTCATCAATCTTATTGAATTGAGGATAATAGTTTGGTTGCCAATTATGGAACCTAATCTATTGTTATTAAAGTTAATATGTTTTACGTTCAGGTTAATGTCACCTGTTATATTTACTAACTTTTCTATGGCTACATTCATTAATGACATTTTCTTTTCTACACAAAGTTCCTTATTTTGGAGGTTGCCTATTTCTTTGTTGTATCTTAAGGCATCTTCCTGGTCTAAATTTCCTGATATTATTTTAATTAAAGAACCTAAAGGATTGATCAGACCACGTTTAACTCTGTATGTGGGTAAAATCTGACTCAACCTATTTTGGGTTAAACTAATAAAAGATTCGATTTGTATCATTAGGCTAAATAATTCTCTTCTGGTTTCAATATCTCTTGATACTATTGTTTTAAGTTTAAAATACTCGTCCCTATTATTATTAACTTGTCTTTCTAATAATTCTAAATCTAAAGTCTTAATTACGCTCCAGTGATCAATCTTCATCACTGCTGTTCCAATCCGAATCGGTGCTATTCCGGGATTCGGATCTAGCCTCTGAATGTTTAGCCCTTGTATCCGATTGGCTAGAACTAGCACCAGCACGAACAACCTGTGAAGGGCGTTTAATATTTTTAATTGCTACCTTAGTTTTTCTATTCTTTAATTCTACGGGTAATATATTCCTACTACATAGCGTAGCGTACATACGCTACTCAGTAGCGTAGCTGCCGCGGAGGTGGTCAGTCGATCGTACGCACTATTGCTGTTTCGCGCGACCGCATACCGCGACAATATATATTAGCATACAGTTTAACAGTGTTTTAAAACTACAACTTAAAATGAATCGCTGTGGCAAATGCAACGATGAAGTCACCGATGGAGTGCTTTGCAGCCAGTGTCATACCCAGCTGCATTTTTCATGTTCCGGTCTTTTGGAATCTACCTATCGAAAAATGACCTCCGAAAAAAGAGATAACTGGCGTTGTATTACATGCCGCACGCAGAATATGCCTACGTCTGCTGACATTTTAAGAGAATTACAATCTTTTCGTAAGGACTTTGACATTATGAAATCCGACCTGAATACCGTTAAATCGAATGTTCAAGATCTAGTGTCTCAGTGGAGCGATGTTAATCTACGTCTCGAAACAATCGAAGTGCGTCTGGTTAATGTAGAACAAGTTAGCTCTCGGATAAATTCGTTGCAACAAGATCTGAGTGTCGCCAATAACACCGTGAAGGAACTACGTAACGAAAATTTCCAGCTCCGTAACGAAAACAATATTCGTGACCAGTACGCTAGAAAAAATAACATCGAAATATCTGGCGTGCCATTTCATAAAGGAGAAAATTTAGATCAGATTTTGAGTAACATCTATATGAAAGTCGGATTGGACCTAGATTGGGCCCATATCAATTACGTGCATCGGGTACGCCGGTTTGAACAAAAAAATACGCTACCTACCCGACCGCCAGCTATAATAGTTTGTTTTACGAGACAACGTAGCAAGGATGAGTTGTTAGCCGCGGTGCGAACGCGCCGTGGTATTAACACAGCTGATATCGGCTTATCGGGAGCTGCATTAAACATATACGTAAGCGACCACCTGACACCGTCTAACAAGATGTTACTTAGGCGTGCACGGGATTTAAAGCAAGAACACAATTTTAAATACTTGTGGGTTCGTGATTGCAAAATCTTTTTGAGAAAGTCAGATACTTCAAAAATCACCCATATTTCTAGTGAGAAGGATTTGGCCAATATAAAATGACTGTGTTTTGCTCTCGTTCTATGTGGAAAAGTGAACTATTTGCTAGCGTTGTTGTTTAATATTTTAATTGTTTTTGAGGTTATTTCTTTTAAACACATACTTTCTGAAGTAATATTAATATTAAAGAACTGTTGTTACCGTAATTATTGCGATTTATTTTGTAAGACAAAACAAATATCTAAAATCTTCTATTTTAGTATTTTATGTGAATATCATTTAACACTATCAATTTTGTCACTATTACTAATAAAAAATATTTTCTTATGTAGTTTTCGTAGTCGTGACTCAGTTTATAAAGCGAAGCTAAGGTCATTAAATTATTATTTTATTATTTTATGCAAATATAATATAACAAAAATAATCTTATCAAATCATTTCTTAATTCATTCGCTCAATTAATAACAGCATATTATCAAAATGTGAGGGGATTACGAACTAAGTCTCACTCTTTTCTAAACAAAATTCTTTTAAATGACTATGATATCTATTGTATAAGTGAAACCTGGCTTAATGATAGTTTTTATAGTCCAGAGTATTTCGACGATAGGTACCTGGTTTTTCGTAGTGACCGGAATGCTTCAGTGGTAAGTGCAAATAGGGGTGGAGGTGTAGCCATTGCCGTACGTCAAGGTTTAAATCCCATTCCCCGTTTTGAATGGAGTGCACACCCATCTCTGGATTATCTTTGGGTAAGTATCCCACTTTCTTGGACCACTGAGACGCACACCAACATGTCTAACCCTAAATTTTTACATATTTGTTGTGTGTATATACCGCATAGCAGTCGTCATGAAACCGAACTGAGTTTAGTTTATGAGTCGATTAGTAATTTAATACAGCAATATCCAAATGATAGTTTTCTCATTACTGGCGATTTTAATGTGTCTTATGCAGAGTGGTACCATGATGAAATCTCAAATTCAATGGTAATAAAATCAAATAATAACTCTCTTGTACAAATGACCGCTGATTTTATGAGTTTTTCGAATCTTAAACAATTTAATTCTTCATTTAATGTCAATAATAGAATTCTAGATTTAATATTTTGTAATATGAACTGTAGCGTTTTAACTTGTAGTGACCCTATAACGTCAGAAGATGCACATCATAAATCTTTAGTAATTAGTTTGAACTCGGAAATCTTTTATCCTTTAGCACAAAATATAAAATATACTAAACTTTTTCATAAAGCCGATTATGATGCTATTCGAGCTGAAATGTCAGTTATTGACTGGCATTCCACATTGTCTACTTCTAATGACATAGATTCTATTGTGACCATTTTTTATAATATTATTAATGATATAATAAAAAAACATATCCCTATTCGGAAAGTAATTAGCACCGCTCGTTATCCGTCGTGGTACACTATTCCTCTCATAAAACTCTCTAAAGAAAAAAACAAGTATCATTCTAGATGGAAACGATATAAAAATCCTCTAGATTATCAAGTATTTTCTACACTTCGTAAGAGAGAATCTAACCTTCAGAAGATTGTGTACCAAAATTTTATGCAACTAAGTGAAGATAATATCAAAAAATGTCCAAAGTTGTTTTGGCGATTCGTTAAATCAAAGTTACCAACTAGTCATATTCCACAAACTGTGACCTTAAATGAGCGCGTTTCTAATAGCGGCGCAGACACGTGCAATTTATTTAATGACTATTTTAACTCGGTTTTTGTTCGGAGTGTACCACGTTCAGTTACTTATGATCCTAACTGCCCCGCAGTCAACTCCCCAGTCAGTCTGCAGACAATCACAATAACTTTGGAGGCTATCTTCAATGAGTTAAAATGCATAGACACGAATAAAGGAGCTGGCTATGATGGCATACACCCTATTTTTATTCGAAACTGTGCCAAACAATTATCAGTACCTTTATGTATTTTATATTGCAAATCTTTGGAACTAGGTACTTTTCCTTCGGCATGGAAACTTGCTCTCATCACCCCTATTCCTAAAAATGAAAATAGAAGTGACGTGTCTCAATATAGACCAATATCTAAAACTAATCTATTCGGCAAAATTTTTGAAAAAATTGTTACTGGTAAACTAGCTGGTGTATTGAGAAACCATATATCTGTAAGTCAACATGGTTTCTGTAAAGGGCGCTCGGTTGAAACAAATATGCTTACTTTTACAAAATTTCTTGTAGATACTTTAGACAAAAATAAACAAGTAGACGCCGTGTATTCCGATTTTTCAAAAGCATTCGACAAAATTAATCACGATCTCCTTATCGAAAAGCTTTGGAATATCGGGATACATGGCGATCTGCTCCGATGGTTGGATTCGTACGTCAGGAACCGCTCTCAGGCAGTTTCTATAAAGGGCCATATATCAAAATTCCTTGAAATACCCTCGGGAATTCCTCAGGGCTCACACGCTGGACCCTTATTATTTAATATATACATTAATGATATCGAAAAGGTAATTTTAAACTCGAACTTCCTCTTATATGCTGATGATGCAAAGTTTTTTAAAGTTGTTACGGGTATTGATGATTGCTTACAGTTACAATCTGATTTAGAGCGCTTGACAGAATACTGCTCGTCGAATCAATTGTTTCTAAATTTGGATAAATGCAGTGTTATTTCGTACACTCGAAAAACCAACCCTATTAACTTCGATTATAAAATTAGTAATTCATCACTAGTTCGAGTATCATCAATTCGTGACCTGGGAATAATAATGGACTCCAGTTTATCTTTTAATTTACACATTGATTATATTGTGAAAAAAGCATTTCGTCAATTAGGATTTATTCTTAGAGTATCAAAACCGTTTAAACAATCTTTAACCCTTAAACTTCTATATTTCAGCTTTGTTCGATCTCATCTTGATTTTGCATGTATTATCTGGAGCCCTTATTATTCTTGTCATATTGCTCGCATAGAACGAATCCAAAAAAAGTTCATTAAATCTTTGGATTTTCGTGAGAATCATGAGAATATGTCCTATCTAGATTCACTTAACCGTCACTCTATGACTACTCTTGAAGACCGGCGAATAATATTTGATCAAATATTTCTATTCAAAATTATAAATAATCTGGTCGACTCCCCTCACATTTTAGAAACAATAACCTTTAGAGTACCCAGACCTAGCTCTCGCTCCCAAAAACTGTTTGTTGTTCCTTTGTATAAGACAGTATATACCAACAATAATTTCTTTCGACGTAGTGTTGAAACATATAATAATAATTTTAATGATATAGATTTGTTTTGTAATAGCCTAGCTGGCTACAGAAATTTACTATCTAAAAAATAGTTAGCACTATCTATAGTATATTGCTATTATCATTTGCCTTCTTTATTAATAGGTTTATTGTAGTACCTATTTAATCTTTTAAAATGTGTCTGCTAAAAATACATGAACTGTGTGTAATTATAAATTTTATGGGACTGTAGGTCTATAAGATTTTTGTCATAATGTTTAGATTAATATTAATGTAAAAGACTGTTTGTTTCCTGAATAAAGTAAAATAAAATAAAATAAATACATTCGCCTATCACTTTCGCTTCGTCAAATCTTGGTAAATCTTTTGCTTTCCTAGTTCTAGTATTTTTCATAAATATCTTATCGCCTACTTTTATTTCTGGTGGTTGTTCACCACCTTTCTTATCCCTTACTTCTATTTTTTCTGATTCGAGTTTTATTTTTATGTGCTCATATAAAATTTTCAAGCGTTTCCTATGGTCCTGAATTAACTTTTGCAAAATGTTTCTATCTTTATCTATATCAAATAAATTGCCAGATTCTGTATGGCCAAATGCCACTTCAAATGGAGTGAAGTTAGTAGCGCTGTGAATCGTGTTATTGTATGCCATTATGGCGTACGTCATCACAGAGCAAGCGTCTAACTCACTTTTGTCGTATTTTGCAATACGATAAATTTCATTTAATGTTGAATGGAATCTTTCAACTACTGCCATCGAATTAGGATTATTTGGCGTGCCAATATGTAACTCTATTTTATACAAATTTAACAGCTCTTTAAATAGTTCATTGTTAAACTCGGCCCCTGAGTCAGTGTTTATTTTGTTAGGGACACCGTACATACTAAAATACTTAATTAATGCTCTGACAACTTCTGGTGTGCTTCTATTAGGAATAAAAATTGCTTGAGCTATTTTACTGAAGGCATCTACTGCTGTTAAATATTGTTTGCCTTCTATATATAATAAATCAATGAAAATTTCTTGGAAAGGCGCGTCCTGCGTCTGTGTTAACTGAATATGTGGCTTAATAGGTTTTCTTTCGTATTTAGCCTTTTTACACTGTTCACACCCATTAATAATGCCTGTAATAGTTTCTTTCATATTATTCCACCAATAATTTCTCTTAAGTTTCGCAAATGTTTCGTTTATACCTCGGTGGCATGTTTTGCCCTCGTGGTATTTGCGTATAAGTTCTATTTGGTCTGTTTCAGAATCTGTCAAATTTATAACGCGGTTCTTGCATTCTACTAAATTTAAGGAGCCTTTCTTATATAATTGTGTAACTACTCTAGAGAAAAGAGGCCTAAATAATGGGTCCTCAAAATAAATATAATACTTATGTTTAAAATCTACGTATTCTTTTAGGAATTCTTTGATCACCTGCTCTTTATTTAAGGGCATGTGGACCTCCAAAATTCTCTGTTTTTGGTTGGAAATATCTTTGACTGTGACTTTATCCGAAAACCATTTAAATACTAATATTTGTTTGGGCTTAGTATCAATAGCTTCGTCCAGTATCGGGATCCCTTCGTGTTCCCTGTTAGATACTGAATGAGCTGTAGCCCCGTCTGAATCTGAATCTGATATTTCTATCGTATCTATTTTGAGAAAATCCTCTAACTCCTTGACTACTTCGTTTAATTTTTCCTCGTCTACGTCTGGATTTGCTAACATGGAATCTAAGTCATCATCTATTGCGTTTAACCTTATCCTAGATAACGCGTCGGCGTTTGTGTTCTGAGGTCCTTTTTTATATTTAATTTCAAAGTCATATTCTTCTAATCGTAACCGCCATCGCGTTAATTTACTGTTAGGTTCTTTCAAAGAGTATAACCAAGCCAAAGGCCTATGATCTGTATAAATGACGAATTTATTACCATATAAGTATGGTCTAAAGTGTTTTACAGCCCAGACAACTGCTAAAAGTTCCTTCTCAATGGTACTGTATCTAGATTCTGTTTCACTTAAAGTTCTACTGGCGTAAGCGATAGGCTTATCTGATCCTATTTGACCCTGTGATAGAACTGCTCCTATTGCAAAGTTTGAAGCATCGGTTGTGAGGACAAAAGGTTTAGTGAAATCTGGAAACTGTAATAATGGTGCGTTTGTTAAAAGTTTTTTACACGTTTCGAAGCTTTGTTTATACTCATCATCTAATACGATTTTACGACCTTTCTTTAAGCATGCAGTTAGTGGTCTTGTTATCTTTGCGAAATCCCTAATAAATTTTCTATAATATCCTACAAGTCCCAGGAAACTTTTAATTTGAGTAACTGTTTCCGGTAAAGGATAGTTTAAAACTGACTCTATTTTATCGTTATTTGGTTTTAGCCCATCACTTGTAATAGTATGACCTAAGTATAAAACCTCTTTTCTTAAAAAATGTGACTTATCTAACTGTACTTTGAGATTAGTTTGTCTAAATCTATCGAACACGGCTCTTAGTTTTTGTGTGTGTTCGTTAAGACTCTTTGAGAAAATGATTACGTCATCAAGGTACACTAAACAGTGTATACCTTGAAGCCCTCTTAGCACACTGTCCATTGCTCTTTGAAAAGTAGCAGGCGCTGTCTTTAAACCAAATGGCATTCGATTAAATTCGTAATGACCAAAGGGTGTGCTAAAGGCTGTTTTCGATCTATCTGCTTCTTTAACTTCAATTTGGTGGTACCCGCTAGCAAGATCTAGTGTTGTAAAATATATACTCTTACCTAGCATGTCAAATAAATCATTAATATTAGGGAGAGGGTACTTATCATCTACTGTAATATCATTTAAACGTCTATAATCTATCACCATTCTCCATTTTTGTTTGCCTGATGAGTCTAATTTTTTTGGCACTAAATGCACTGGTGCACTCCAGGGAGAGTGAGATTCCTGGATCACATTATCCCTAAGCATTTTCTCAACTTGGTTTTTTATTTCCATAGTTTGAGATGGAGGGAGTCTGTGTGCTCTGATAAAGACAGGGTCTTCGTTAGTAGTCCGAATTTCGTGCTTTACTTGATTTGTAAATGACAAAGGTATGTCCTCACAATAAAAAATATCTCTATATTCATGGCAAAGTTTACTTATAACCCCCTTTTCCTCTTCGTTCATATGATCTAACTTTAATTTACATAAATTACTTGTAAGTAATTTTTCTATATTGCTATTATCTCTAGTGTAATTAACTTCACATGGATTTTCGTGATTATAAGGTTCTACCTTAAAAGGTGACGTCACTATTATAGAAATATGTTCTGATGTACAATTCTGTATAACTGTAGTCGCGAAGCCCTTACTACAACTAACTAACGCTGTCGCCATTCTGACTCCATCAGCGAATTCTACATAGTCTAAAATACCATCTCCATCTAATAAGTTCACGGGAAGGCTAACGCGTAACTCACTACGTGGTGGTATCTCATAAGTATGTCTCATTGGTGGTGAATAAATAATAGGGATACTTGCGTTTTTTGTACGTAATATTTGTGACTTCATGTCAATACTAGCGCCAAGTTCCTTTAATAAATCGCTACCTATTAGGCCGTCATACCTACTATCTACGCTATAAACATAAAACTTGTGTTTTTCGTTGCTACGAAATACACTGGGCAAAGTTATAGTTATGACTTCGCTATGTTTACTAGCTGCGTGAGTGCTAACTACTTCAAACGGTTCGTAACTCTTAAATTGACTAAAAAATTCTTTTGCTTTTTCTGGACTAATAAATGATCGCGTACTACCGGTATCTAACATAAATATAGACCTAAGTTCCGGTATTCGAATATGCGGTAAATTTAAAAGTTTGTTATAATTTAATTTTATTCTTTCTCTATTCGAGAGGCCATTGTGTAAAAATTTCCCACAGTTTCGTATTCGCCAGACGGTTCTGCGAATGAATCATTATTGTTTACATGTTCATTAAAACTTTGTTCACCGTGATTTGTATAATTAATACGCCTAGAGCTGGCCGTACGCATTGTTACGTCAGTGTTGCTACCTGACCCAACATATGGCGAGTTCATATTGCGCGGAGCATTGTCCCCGAAATGCTGACTTTGCGGAGACGCCGCTTGCCTGAAAGGTTGTTGCCACTGATTATTGCGTAACGTATTCGCGGATCTAAATGTATTCCGTGACTGCATCGAACTATTTGGTGAATTAAAGTTGGAATTATGGCTTGTACTTGGTACCTCGTTATTATAATTAGGCTGCGAATTATAATTATGGTGTGGGAAATTGTTACTATAATGTGACCTATTGTTATTGTGTACGGGCATTTGGTTACGATTTTGACGCCAATTATCAGACCGAGGGGGCCTAAAATCCCTATGCTTATTCTTGTTGTCGTAAACCGATTGGAAATTTTCTTCTTCCAATACGGTTTTAAGCGCATCTTCCAAAGTTAAACAGTTTTTTAACCTAGCTAATCTAACTAAAAATGGCGGCAAATTATAAAGAAATACGTTTAAGGACGTGTGATTGTAAATGTCCTGTTTGGCCCTACGCAAATTATTATCCATAATGGTTTCGTTAACCTTTGCTATCAATAAACTTCTAATATTCTGGACTCTATGGCAAAAATCTAAATAATTTTCTCCTCTTAGCATTTTCATGCCCTCCAATTCTAGTAGAAGACATTCTTCAGTTCGAGGATCCCCAAAATGTTGGTTTAACAACGCCTTCATTTCTTCCCAAGTGTTAATATTATCTCGTTCCCCAACTAAGTTCGCGGCTGGACCGGCTAATCTACTGGTGACTACGTGGAATAGATATTCGTTTTGAATGTCCCCCCCTCTAAACATATCTAAAATATATTGGCATTTCTTTATGAAAAGCGGGAGTTGTCTAGCGTCCCCTTGGAATGTGGGAATGATGTTGACCATTTCGGTAGGAACCCGGTTGATATTTTCCATTTTAATAAAATGAAAAACACACAAATATACTTACACGAAAAAATATTAACGGAAGAGAAAAAAAAATACCTATAAACCCGCAAAAATTGCACACAAGTTGACCAAAATGAGTCAATTTAAAAATGGTTTCAAATAAGTTATTTAATTAAATACAAATTGAATTATATTTTTTTTGTAAAATTCGTTAACTTTAAAGTAAGCTAAAGCGGAAAATTTATCCTAATGTTATAAAGGCGTTTTCTAATCCCGAATAACACATATATTTTAAATAAAGTAAATAGATAGAGGAGAGATAAAGGAAGGTGAAAAGTTTTACTCACAGACCCGCAGCTGCTCCCATCATATGGAATATTAGACTAATCGTTCACTGTTTTTGACCCGGCGGCGATGATCTTAATAAATTTATTTGTTCGGTGATCCCAGTTAAACCGTAGAAACGGACGTTAAGCGGATAATATCAGAAACCCAACGGCTGGGATCCTACCGGCTGCGCCAATTAAGTACTCGACACCGGATTTGTTAATAAAAATAATTTATTTAAACAAACGTACAGGGTAACGACTAAATAATAATACAATAAATGAATCTTACGCACTAGTATTTATATAATATTAAATGCTTATTCTATTTTATTATATCTTACGATGTAGCGAGTTAAGGAGGGCAGCTATTAGTGCTGACGAATGATAAAGGTATAGGGTTAGCAACCTTAACTCCTGCGCCTTCCCTCGTGTGGACTACACGACGTTATCCCGCGGGAATGTGATGATTTTTCCGGGATAAAAGTAGCCTATGTCACTCTCCATCTCCCAAACTCCGTTGCTCCATTTTAACGTGAAAGACGGGCAAACAAACAAACACACTTTTCATTTTAGAGTATTAGATGGATGGTAGGACATTAAGAACTTTGTTTGATGGGTACTAGATAACCGATTAACTTACTAACCCCCGAATTCTCGTACGCAAATCATCTTTGGGAGCGTCTCAAACATCATGGCATCTCTTTCATACGTTTGACGTTTAAAGTGACAGGGCGATGTGTGAGACGCTCCCAAAGATAAGTAACGTACGAGTATTCGGGCATTAGCTATCTTTTTATTGTTAACTAGCCTTCCGCCCGCGGCTTTGCTCGCGTGGACTACACGACGTTATCCCGCGGGAATGTGTTGTTTTTTCGGGATAAAAAGTAGCCTTTATCATTCTCCCTCTCTAAAATATCTCTAATACAAAAAATCACGTCGATCCGTTGCTCCGTGTTGACGTGAAAGAAATACACTTTCACATTTAGATATTCTAAATGTGTAAGTGTATGGATTAGTATGGATTATTATTAATTAGGACATTAAGAACTTGTTTAATGGGTACTAGATAACCAAAAGTATATCACTTTTAAAATATATTTTTTTAAGTTACTAAAAAAGACATCCCTAGCAGAGACATTTCCAGACATTTCTATTACTTTTACGCGACTGTTTAGTTTGAAATGAGGAGTCGTGCGACAGGTGAATAAGACGACATTTTTTTATTAAAAATTCAATTATGATTTAAACTTCAGCATTCACAATTCACTTCTAAACAAATTGGTCTGAGTTGTTGGAGATGAATTGCTTTGTACCTACCAAATTCAACAATTTATTTAATTTGCCATTAAAAATGTTAATTAAAACTTATCTTTTAAAACTGAGAGAAGCTGTGCTAAGTTTCAAACGTTCTTTTTGTATACTATAAACCGTGAAATTTTATTGGTTGATTTCCTGAAAGTTACTTGAAGTGCTCATCAATATAGACAACTTTTACTATATTTTACTTTTACTTTTACAACTCTGACCGTGAAAAAAAAATCAGCTGCTTGTCCATTCATTTTAATCGAGTTGATTTGAAAATTAGTATGGAATAGCTTATTCTTTTCTCGATTTCAGAGTTGCTCCCGTAGTAAAATTTGTTTGTATTGATGATTACTTCAAGTAATTTTCGGGAAATCAACCACTAAAATATCAAGGTGTGTATGAACAAATTTTATGATTTATTAATTTCGATCCACAATACTACTAGACGACACGCCTAACGAACTAAAACACATCGCAAATAAGGCACCGAATGGTTTTTTAAACGGAGAAAAAGGCTACAAATGTTACGATCGTACGTAAAAAATTGATATGAAATAAGAACGCACCTTTGAATTGCGCCCTTATTCGCTCGGCCATTTTTTACTCTCCAACCGGTTATCTCGTGGTATTATTGTTGATAGAAGTTCAGTTACAAAATAATAGCAAACAAAATACTTCATCCATATTATGTTCGAAATAGATGAAACCACATAACACAGAAAGATTTTTTTCTCTCGCGTTCTGTGGATGAATCAAACAGCATTAATCATTCCATTGTTTAGTCGAATACTATTTTAAAACAGAGTTTATTTGAAGATCTATACTTTTATGAAAATTTACCTAAATCAATTATATGTGGCAGCTTCACTATTTTGATAATGGAAACACTAACCAATTCGTAAGTGAGCTACTTTTCGCAATTTCTGCAATAATTCAATATTGAAATAAAACCACTTTACACGGATTCAATCACGCGTATATTGAACACGTATTTGTTACTTTTTAGTTGTGTTATAAAGATTTTCTAAAGAATTTCAATGAACTTTTTTTAAAGAATTTCAATGAACAGTTCGCGCAGAAATCTATGATGTTCTAGTTCAATATTTAGGAAAATTAAATAATTTCTTAATTTATCCAAGCATAATAATATACTCGGAACATCCGAAACGCATATGGTGCAGGGGTTAGTGTGCTCGGCCTGCTATCTTTATGATAAATCAACAATCGCAATTGTTAATCACGGGATAACGCAATACTAATAATACTAATAATCCCCGGCCAATTTCGGCTAAGGTGACCATTACTCATTGAGGCTGGCATTCCCCAAAATAGGGTATTTTAAATTATGGATTACTCGCAAATCACAAGTACTTATTTATCTAGTGCTTCTGGCCTTTTTTTTCGATTGGTGATATTTTACTGTGTCAAATAAAATCCCAAACATCCGTCTAATCGTAATCCAAATATGCTATTACTTGCAGTATACTCGGTTTTAGTTAATGAAAATATACGAAAATAATTGTCTTTGAATAGCCGAGAGATTCCGGCCGTCATAAGTTTAAAAAATTTATTTTTTTAGCTTTCCATAAATAAATAGGTATATACTATTCTATCATTTTACGAACTGTCTGATCATTTATGTTGCATCACCTATAAAAATAAGAGACTCAATTGTCATAGCTAAGTGAACAATTGACGGTTTAATTGAACGCAAATTGGTGAGACAATAATTCCCAAAGGATGGTTTGCACTGTTTTAAATTATCAGTGCCTTAAAAAAAATTGAGTATCAAATCCAATCATCATCATCATCATGTCAGCCGAACGACGCCCACTGCTGGGCATAGGCAAATCCAATAGTTAGACTGAAATAAATATCACTATGTTATTGCAATAAGTGTTAATTATTATTATGTTCGGCTTTACTACAATATTCAATCTTACGAAAATACAACCGTATTATTTCTATACCAAGATACTCCCACTAAACAAAGCTTACAGCACTCTACTAGCGGAGCCTAAATTAATAGACATTGTAATAACCCGTATACACTAGACGAGATGAAACGATCAAACATGATCCAAACATTTCATCAGGAATACCTGGAAACGAGCCAAGCGGCCCATCGCACTATCCCTCAAAATAGGTAGCATCCGTACTAATATTATAAATGTGAAAGTGATTTTGTCCATAGGAACTCTCTGTTGAATAACAATTTATTATTATTATTATTCCCTTTATTACATTTTAAATACTTACAAAATTATATCTTAAACATTAAATTTTTACAATGTATAATTTTTACAAAAAGGCAGTTCCCCAACGGTAGCAAGATCAGGGTCCCGGCTACCGATGGTTAAGGATCCAGAGACAGGAACCTTCTCACTATACGGGCCGTGTCCAGAAGTACTGCCTTCTGCATCTGACTCCCGATCCATCCACCTAACGCAAGCCTATTATTATTATTATAATCTATTATTCAGGCAGGCAGTTGAGACAACTGATAGATGCCTGTATCCAATTTCCAATCCAATTTACGGATATAAATAAAATTTTAACTTAACTTAAAATGAAACTTTTTTTTTTTTTAATTTATAAATACGTAAAGTATTAATTTTTTTTATGGAGATGATTTTTGACTGTTTTTTGGATATCCCAGCATTTCGGACTTTTCGATACCATATATTTCAGCGACCCTAGACAAGTGGCTTTTTACCCGACTACGGCAAAGCAAAAAAAGGAGGGTTATGAGTTTGACCGGTATGTATGTATGTATGTATGTTTGTATGTATGTTCATCTGTTCCCGCATAACTTCTAAACTGCTGATCATATATTCACAATTGAGGTATCGTTGGAAGCGTCTTGATTGTCTGCTGGTTATAGGCTATAGCACGTCTCATGAAATTGAATATGGCGCCCTCTAGAAGACATAAAGTTGTGAACAAAAAAACTTTTTTTTGAGAAGAATATCGTGTGTGGTATCAAATGAAAGCTCTTGGTGAGCTCGTTTCAAAAATATATATTTTATTAGTTGTTGCTTGCGGCTTTGCTTGCATAAATCGAATTTTGACTTTATCACGAAATTCATCATCATCATATCGCCGAACGACGCCCACTGCTGGGCATAGGCCTCCCCCAAGGAACTCCACAACAATCGATCCTGCGCTGCCCGCATCCAGCGGCTTCTTGCGACTTTGACCAGATCGTCGGTCCACCTTGTAGGGGACCTGCCCACGGAACTGGTACGCGATCGCTATTCGAGAACCTTTCCGCCCCAACAACCGTTGGGGCGGAAAGGTTCTCTGCGCTATCTGTTCCGCCCACTGCCACTTCAACGGTACAATCCTTCGAGCGATGTCGGTTGTTTTAGTTCTCCTGTGAATCTCATCGTTTCTGATTCGATCGAGCAGGGAAATACCGACTTTCCGCCCGCTCTCAGAAGCTCTGTTGTGCCCGCCTGCCGCCTTGTTGTTTTTAAGCTGCTTGAGAGCCATTGTTTTAAATTTGAGCCGGTATTGGTCGGAGCGTGGATTTTATCAGCCGCGATCTTTCAAGCTTAACATTGATATTCAATGTGCCTCTGACCATATCAGTGATCGCTTACTGTCTTAACAGCGGTAATCACTCTGACATCATAGAGGATGTGCTTCTTGGTCGACAGATTAAAATCGATCTCGTTTTAGACATTACCGTCCGGGCTGATCCAGGTCCATTTATCGGTTACGGGCTTCCTGAAGAAGGAGTTCATCATAAAGAGGTTCTCCGTCTCCATGAAGTCTGCCAACATCTAGCCGCTATCGTTCCGTTGCCCAAATCCAAATTGCCCCACTCTCAACTCATCACTGCAACGTTGCCCCAACTTAGCATTGAAATCTACCACCACAACCAGGTAGTGGGTTTTATAGCTATGCATGGGTTTCGAAACCTCCTCATACATAGACTCCACTTCGTCATCGTCATGTGTCGAGGTCGGAGCGTATACTTGTATGACATTTAGCGAATACCGTTTCGATATTCTGAGTATCGGGTACGCTACCCGGCTCGACACGCTTCCGATGGTGATCACGTTGTTGACTAGGGACTTGTGGAATGTGGACAACACCTAGGGATTGTTGTTCGCCCTCTCGTTGGTAAAGTAAGTTCCCGGATTGCAGGATAATCGAGTTCTCTTCGGACTTCAGATAATCCAATAATGTCCCAGTGTAACTTATCTACTAACAACCTCTTCCAACTCTATGAGCTTCGAGTCAGTCCGCAATATGCTCGTGTTGTAGGTTGCCAGGTCAAGTCATCTGTGGACTGGGGGCTGATTTTTTTGGTGTAAAACCATTTGGGGGGGGGGGGAAAGGGGGGTTGCCATAATTGCCACGCTTGGCCTGCCAAGTATTGGCGATCGCAGTATGTCCTGCTGTTACATGGAGACGCTGCTGCCTCTCTCTTGATGGCAGTTTTCCCTCTGTCGCCTCTTACGACACCCCCTCGAGAAGAGAGGGGGTAGTGCTATTATTTTTATGTGCCGGCACTACACAGCGCAAAATTATGACCCCAAAATAATATAAATAAAAATTAAGTTCAAAAACTAAAACCCGACTACTGAAAAATGACGCTTTAAAAAGTATGAAACAAGAAAATATTCTCATCTGAAATTGCCGTGGTCGTAGGTACTATAACAAAACAATATTTTCATTCTAGGGAAAAGTGGCATACGACCACGGCAATTTCAGATGAGAATATTTTCTTGTTAGTGTCGAATTCGCCAGTAGAATAGAATTGACATTAGCGACTGAAATGTCACGTGACCGCTAATATCAATCCCATACATTTTCTTTCTATTCTACTGGCGAATTCGATAATAGAAAGCCACTTATCTATAGGGGGGCTGGGGCCGTTGTCACGGAATCACTAGCTTCTTAATAAGTCTACGTTCTAAAAATTTGTATATCTTTGTTAGTTGGGTAATTCTCATCTCAGAAATTCATATCGACTGTCACCTCTGTGTGGAAAACACGTTCATAACATTAGGTGATAAAATTATAATGCCATGAGAGTGTTTTACTGCATGCTGCAGTAAAGATTTACAATACATATTTTTCAGTATTCCAAAATGCCTAAAACAGCATAACAAATTAGTGAAATTGTCTACGCAGGTGAAAATGAGAATTATCCAGTTACCATTTCGCGCCTATACCACTAAACCAATTTTGATAAAGACAAAGAGACAGATTAGACGTGGCGTCAGAGAAGAAAATAGGCTAAGTACTATATATCGCGTTAAAAGGCGATATTATTTCAAATATGGAAGGCTTTTCTAACAAAGATCTAGAATTAAGTTTGTTTTTAAATTGTAATAATGTTGATGTGTTATGTGTTACTGAGCATTGGTTTAAACCACATGAATTAATGTTAAACTTAGATAATTATAGAGTTGTAAGCTCGTTTAGTAGGCAATCTGCTATCAGGGGAGGGTCTCTTATAATGTTACATGATAATTTCCAATACAAAGAGCGCAAAGATGTTGTATCCCTCTCTATTGAACGAGTCATTGAACTATCCTGTGTGGAACTTGACCAACTAATTATAATATGTCTTTATAGACCTCCCAATAGTAATTATTCTGAGTTTGAGTCCACTATGGAGGAAGTGTTAAGAATAACTTGTAAAACCAATAAAAAAGTTGTCATATGTGGGGATTTCAATGTAGATATTTTAGACCGTAAATTGGCCACACTCTCAAGTAGATTTTTAAACTTGTTTAAATCATTTAATTTAATACACACTTTTAATGAGCCTACTCGAATCACACCCACATCTGGCAGTTGCTTGGACAATATTTTTACAGACTGTTCGGTTATAGAAAAAAAGGTAATTGATGTCATAAAATCTGACCATAGTGGACAAATAGCCTCTATAGAGCACCATCATGTCTGTCCTAAACGTAAAATAATATGTAGGCCAATTACGAAAAAGGGCATTGATAAATTTAGAAATCATGTAATTGATAAAATTGAAACTTTACCAGCTTCTATTATGGAACTTAATAATCTCTATAATGATTTATTTAGTGTGGTGCAAAGCGAATTTAGTAAAACATTCAAACAAAAGGTGATCAACTGTAATACTAATAGAAAGAAGTTTAGTGATTGGGCCACGCCTGGGATTTATACAAGTAGAAGGAAATTATATGAACTTTATGCATTAAAGCGAACTTCATGTGACCCTAGTTTTATTGAATATGTCAAGAAATATTCTAAAACTTTTAGAAAAGTATGTGCGGCTGCCAAGTCCACATACATCGCTAATAAAATAAAAGTAGCTGATAATAAGATCAAGGCTACATGGAATATTATTAACCAAGAAACTGGTAAAACAAAAAATCATATAAATTCCTTCACTCTTAAAGCAAATAATAAAACATTTACATCTGACGATGAGGTTGCCCGTGTTTTTGAAGACTTCTTCTCTCGGGTACCCTTAGAAACTACGAGAAATTTAAATTCCTGTCCTAATATTGCGGCTGCCCTCTTGGTGTCAAGCGTTGATAAGTGTAACAAAGTATTTAATTTTCAACATATAAATGGCGATGATATTCTTAAAGCATTTAAAACAATAAATATTAAAAAATCGGAAGATTTATGGGGTATATCAACTAATGTTATTAAATCAATAATTGATCCAATAGCTCCATATTTAGCTTTTATTTTTAATAAGTGTATTGACGAAGGAGTCTTCCCCGATTTAATGAAATATAGTAAGTTAATTCCGCTTTTTAAATCTGGAGACAAGAGTGACCCCACTAACTTTAGGCCGATATCAATTTTACCAGCACTTAGTAAAATTTTTGAAAAGATAATATACGCTCAATTAGTAGATTATTTGGTATTAAATCAAATCTTTCATAAGAATCAGTTCGGATTCTCTAAAGGTAAAAATACCACAGATGCTGGAATTGCACTTCTTAAACATATCTTTGACGCTTGGGAGGGTAGGCAGGACGTAATTGGTGTATTCTGTGACCTTTCCAAAGCTTTCGATTGCGTTGATCACCAAACTCTTTTAATGAAGTTAGAACATTATGGTGTCTCGAAAAAATCAGTTAACCTTTTGCGTTCATATTTGAGTAATAGAAATCAAAAAGTGATTGTTAATAATACTGCGTCCTCTGGAGCCCCCATTATAATGGGCGTGCCCCAAGGCTCAATATTGGGTCCTTTACTATTTTTAATCTACATTAACGATCTACCTTACTACGTGCATAATTTATGTGAGACAGTACTATTTGCAGATGATACTTCTCTAATTTTTAAAATTGAGCGAGGGAATAATTGCTCTCACGAAGTAAATAGTGCTCTCTCAAAGGTCGCACATTGGTTTAACATTAATAACTTGTCTTTAAACCCTAAAAAAACAAATTGTGTCAAATTCTCACTACCAAATGTAAGGAAGGTTGATTTAAGTATTAGTTTGAATGCAGATGCAGTCGAATTAGTTGACAGCACGAAATTTCTTGGTATTACCTTAGATTCACGACTACAATGGGATCCACATATTGAGGCCTTGTCGAGTAGACTCAGTTCAGCTGCTTTTGCAGTAAAAAAGATAAGGCTATTAACTGATATTGAAACGGCAAGACTTGTTTACTTTAGTTACTTTCATAGTGTAATGTCCTATGGCGTGTTGTTGTGGGGCTCAGCAGCCAATATTGGAAATATTTTTGTACTTCAAAAAAGAGCGGTACGCGCCATTTACAGCCTCCGCCGCCGCGATTCATTAAAGGTTTTGTTTAAAGAAATTAATATACTAACCTTAGCAGGGCAATACATCTACGAGAATATATTATATGTTAGGAAACATCTTGACTCATTCACTAAGAATAGTGATATTCATAATTTTAACACAATAAATAAAAATAAGCTTGCCGTTCCAAGATTTAGACTTGAAAAAAGTAGAGGCTCTTTTTTGGGAAAAGGCATAGCATTCTTTAATAAAGTTCCACAAGAAGTAATCGAGCTGCCTTTGAATAAATTTAAAAAACATGTTAAAAAGACGCTCTTAAGCAAAGGCTATTACAAAGTAGAAGATTATTTAAATGATCATAACGCATGGTTGTAATAATTATAGTAAGTAACACTAACAATGTATAAAAGGAAAATATTCCTATACTTAAGTATGTGAAAACTTTCCTTCAGCATTAGCTTTTTGTATAAATTTTATTATTGTACCATTTTGTCTAGCAACGACATAATTATTTTGTAAATGCGTTGCTTCTGTTAAAGCTGATGAGTTTTTTTCGCCTGTTTTTCTTGTCAGTTAAAAGATGTCCATAACAGGTGGTAGGTAAAAAAATGTTGGACGATTCATAAGCATTAATTTTATTTAATCTATATGAATAAAAATTTATTGACTTTGACTTTGACTTTGATATTATTAGAAGAGAAATAAACAAATTCCGCATGAGAGAAGACGGGGGCAGATCGCTAGTAATATTATATTGTTGTGATCGAATCGTTCAGCTAGATTTAGCGGTGTCGGTGATTGATCTATTTCCAGTTTCCATACCTTTGTGTGAAAACACGTGTTTTGTACTTAAGGTGTATCGATGAGCTCAGTGGCGCCGCCAATGGAAATAAATCAATTGCATTTCAATAAAGCCTTGGATTAAAAGTTTCGGTTATTTCGCGCAGGTGAAAGAGTGGAATGCATTTTATAAATATATTTTTGAGAACTCAAACTTACGCAATAAGTCGTGAATCTCAATAGTGCCAAAAGTGGCCACATTTGGCAATATCGAGATCCATAACTTGGTGCTCATATTTGAGGCCATGAAAAAACAATTAAAAATTGCATTTTGCTCTTCTATTTCCGCGAAATAACCGAAACTTTTAACCCAACTCTTTAATAAAATGCAATTGATTTATTTCCATTGGCGGCGCCACTGTGCTCATCGATACACCTTAAGCTCTGGAGCTTAAGGACTTTACGTGTAGGTGCTTACTTTATTTTCAAAAACTTGTCTAGTTTTGTTAAAATGAGGAACTTAAATTGACTCTTCAATAACATTATAAGTCTTTTTATGTTAGTGATTGACTAAAATTGGTTTGAATTTGTCAAAAATATCTAATACGCCCAAATTCATTTTGCTTAGTAATTCATACTTATATTATAAAATGCGAAAGTGTGTTTGTTTATCCGTATTTCACGTCAAAAGGGAGCAACGGATCGACGTGATTTTTGGTATGGAGATAGTTTGGGAGCTGGAAAGTGACACAGGCTACTTTATATACCGGGAAAACATCACGTTCCCGCGGGATAACGTCGTGTAGTCCACACGGGCGAACCCGCGGGCGGAAGGCTAGTCACAAATTAATATCATTGAATGTGTTTCAAATGAATGTCCACAACGTAAATCATTCCATTACTTGGAGGCAATGAACTTTTACGATTTTACTGTTGTTTCGTAATAAAGTCTCCATTTACTACTTATTCACTTCTCTGGATCTACAAAGATATAATGAAAGGTAGATAAGTACCAACAATTATGATTCATACACCTCCAAATTCAGCTGTACTGTACAAAATAATGGAACTATTTTACCTCAAATCTCTCTAATAAATAGCGGTATTATCTCTAAAACAGTGCCGTTAGGCGACACTTCACATCGGTAATAATTACCCAAATACATTAAACCATTATATAAAGGACACTCCATGATGACGTTAACTATAGCTATAAATTCTACCCGCATTATTCTACAATAAATTCGAAGTTGTACTAAGGTACGCCCCCATTTCTATTGAACGGTATAATAGGGTTCTTAGAATATCTTTTCAAGCAAAACTTCAAGTATAACTCATTAAAATCTAAATCTTATCTACCTATCGAAAAAGAGGTGCGGTTAAACTTTTTAATGCTAACTCTACCTGAAATGTGACGTAAAGTAAGGTATCAATACACACGCGTAATCTTATCTAAGGGCGTTTGTGCACTACACTGAATTTCACCGATCCGGCGGTCCGTTTTTTTACGGACCGGCGTGGCATGAAAAACACGGATGATTGGCTTGTGCACTTGTCCGGTTTTTTACTGGCCGGGGCAGCGCAGTGATCTCTTTGAGACTACACTCTACGGACGCGTCTTAAACGAGAGGAATAATGAGTTCCTTGGAACGTCGGCAATTACTTGCTTAATAAAGCTTAAATAGCTTTATGTACGAAGACGTAGAAGACAGAAAGAATTTTGGGTTCATCCTCTTATCAGTGAAAGGTACCTGACAGGGTCATTTTACCGAAATCACAATAAATTGAGGCAGGATGAAAAATTATTTTTTAACTACTATCGAATGTCTACAGCTAGCTATATAACAAAAAAGTTTCATCAAAATCCGCTTAGTAGTTTTTGCGTGAAACACGGACAACAGATAGACAGACAGACAAACAAAAATTTCAAAAACCATATTTTTGGTGCTAGATATATTACGTGTTATTGGTGAGAAATAATAATAATAATAATAAATAAATAAATAACTTCTTACATTCACACCAATTATCTCATGGAAAACTTGATAACGGATAAATATATACTTAAATACTTTTTGTTTGTAAATACATACATATGATACATAGTTAACACCCAGACCAAGACAAATAGACATGTTCATGCACACAAATATTTGTCTTGTTCGGGAATCGAACCCGAGACCACTGGCGCAGAAAGTGGGTAGCCTACTCCTACGCCAAATCGGTCGTCAATCGAGAAAGGCGCTTGAATTTATTTTGGCGTGCGTTCATTTATTTGCGATAACTCCTAAGATATTAATTTAAATCATATGGTGTAAAAGAGTTAAATAATGTGCATGAAATGCTTAAAGCAACTAACGTATTTAGATTGATAAGGGTTAATACTGTATCCGTTTAAATAGCTTTCCAAATTACCGCATTGTTCATAACCATTTTTTAAGAGATAATATGGCTATAATATGCTATCCTTAAGATAGACATATGCTATCGCGGACTTTTTTGTAGATCTACAGAAGAGGAATATCCCAACATGCATTATTTTTTTAAACCTCGAAAGGATTAGGCAGCGTTTTTGCTCCCGGGCGGCTTGGCGTTTGCCGGCACTTTCGACAATTATCGTTATATTTCTACCAATTTACACAAAACTTTCATAAATTATATATTAAAACTTTCCTGAAGAACTACGCTACCTATTAGTGAAAACCGCATGAAAATCTATTTCGTAGTTTTAAAGATTTAAGCATATATAGGGACAGACAGACGGGAAGCGACTTTGTTTTATCCCATCGGTTCCCAACCTTTTCGCAAATCGCGATATCTGCCAGCCATTAAAAATGGCGACGCAAAATTGTCCACTCAGCACTTGCAAAAACAATTTGAACTATTATATATTTATATATTATTATACATTATTTTTTATTGGTATCTTTATAAAATAATCAATCAAAATATCTTATTTGCGGAGTAAATTATTGTTTTTTAATTTATTTATTTATATTTTATAAAAAATATTTTATGTCACAAAATTTTAATTATCCATGTTTAACAATGTATTTCACTATTACCTGCTAATTAATAGACTAATTTATTAGAAAATAATAAAATTAAATGGTTTTATTCAAATAAAACTATAAAAAATACAAAAACGGCAACAAATCACGCGTGACCTTGAATGACCTTGAACTTAAAAACGTCTATAGTTAAATCCAAGTGACGCATAAAAGTGTAAGGATGGTCTGTGGTGTTAGAGTATTACATTATTTGTCATAAGAGTCCAAAAAACACGGTAAAATAGACTCTATATCCAATAACTTAGCTAATAAAATCGCTTGAAGGTCATAGTACCCGCAACGGGATGTTGGCAAACCGATGATGTAATTTGATCCCGTGACAGGTAAGCTGGCACGCTAAAGGTTATACTATGTAGTGATTTATGAATAAAATAGAACCATCCGTTTTTTTCCGGACGGTAAAATTCAGTGTAGTGCACAAGCGCACATATGTTTTTCATTGCCGTCATCTCGGAACGGAAAAAAACGGTCCGGAATGGGGAAAAGTAAAATGACGGACGGTAAAATTCAGTGTTGTGCACAAGCGTCCATATGTTTTTCATAGCTGCCATATCGGTCCGGAAAAAACCGGACCGCCGGATCGGTAAACTTCAGTGTAGTGCACAAACGCCCTAAGGGCATTTGTGCACTATACTGAATTTTACCGATCCGGAAAAAACGGATGCTTGTATTTTAATAATTGAATATTTATAATAGTAAGAATTTATTTATTTCGTATAGTTTCAATGTTTCGAACCCTAAACTACACGAAATAAATAAATTCTATTATTTATAATAATTAATTATTAAAATACAAGCATCCGTTTTTTTCCGGATCGGTAAAATTCAGTGTAGTGCACAAACGCCCTAAGAGTAGCACCAACAAAAGAATAAATTACAGATCCATTTAAGACTTAGAGCAGGATTTTCGAAATTACTTAGGTATCGCAATTAACCTATTTTTGATTCAAAAGTAAACAATCAAATATTCATTATTTTGAGTAGATAAAAATATAGTTGTGTTGAAGTTTGATAAACGATCTTGATTATTTTGTGGCTAAAAACACGACATTCGTATCTTCACTCGACTATAAAAAATTTCAAAGACAAAGAAAATTTTCATAATTTTTTAATTTTTTGGATTTTACACTTAGATAATTAATCTGTAATTCACGAATAATAATATAGAAAAATAGGTAATGACATATATAGATGATTATTCTGAGGCTACTATTTCAAAAAGTGAACTTATGTTAAAAATAACAACAAACCATTGAAAAAATAAAAAATTGAAATTATTTTTATTACTTTTTCACATAAAAAAAGACAAAGACAAAAATTTTGAAAGATCCTGCCCTTAATAGTTTCCTAGAAATTCGCGCGTTCTAAAATCAGTCTATAAATTGGAAACTTAGTTCTGATCCATAGCACCTCTATCTCAAAGTGCCAGCTGTATTTTTACCACACTATTAGCACTTGTAACTAAGTCACAATGTAAGAAAATCTTGGAATTCAATTTTAACCTACTTCTAATTGTCGTATTGATTTGAAACTTTGCAAGTCTATATGAATCCGATGACAATACAATAATTTGCTACCATCGAGCTGATCTGATGATGGAGTCAAGAGGTGGGCAATAGAACTCTTTAATGGCTGCTAGGAAAACCCTCGAGTTTAGAGCCATATGTTTTGTTCTGATGAGACCTATTTGCTACACTTGATGGTGAGGGTCTGATGATGGAGCAGGGGGTAAGCCAGTGGCACTTCTTAATGACCACTAGGAAAGCCCTCGAGTTTGGGCTCCGTTGTTTCATTCTGATGAGACTTTTTAGCTGCACTTGGTGGTGAGGGTCTGATGATCGAGCAGGGAGGAAGCCAGTGGCACTCCCTAATGACCAATAAGAAACACCTCTAGTTCTGGCTCATTTGTTTCGTTCTGATGAGACCTATTCGCTACACTTGGTGGTGAGGGTCTGATGATGGAGCAAGAAGGAAGCCAGTGACACTCCTTAATTACCAAAAGGAAACCCCTCGAGTTTGGGCTCGTTGGTTTCGTTTTGATAAGACCTATTCGTTACACTTGGTGGTGAGGGTCTGATGATGGAGCAAGAAGGAAGCCAGTGAAACTCTTTAATGACCTCAAATGATAGGTAGTCAAATAGGTAACAAAATTGACAATTTGGAACTATCACTAAGGGAAATGTACACTAACTTGTGTGAGTTTTCTCACAAGCAACTAAATAATCAAAAAATGGCTGCCTATGATATGATTGATCTTTGTAATTTTAATTCAGACCGGTTTGAATCGCTAGGTAAAAAACGCAGCTGCAATTGTACCAAAGTGAGCAACAATTTATGTAAAACTGATACATTAGGTCGGGCTGCTCAGGAGGTTTATATACCAACAAACTCTGACACCTCTAACAATCCCGATAGTATATTACTGAATAATGAAAATAACCCACCTACAAGAATAAGTAACGCTAAAACAATTATGTTCTGCGATGAGATTGGGAAGGGCTTGGGCCAATTAATCCAGAAACATTCTAAGGAAAGTGTTACTAATTATTGTATGCCTGGATCAAGCATAAATGAGATTATGAAAGTAATTGTAAAAAAATCTTATAGTGAAAACACAAACTTGATTGTTTTAATCGGGAATAGAGATAGTATAAACAAAAACCATTTAATATCATACTGTAACTCATTATGCTCTCTAAATGTTAGAAAAGTTGTTATGTTTACATTTCCCTATAGTCAAGGGTTTTCACAATTAGAGAATAAATTAAGATATAATCTTAATTTAACATTAAGCACAATAGCATCTCATAATAGTCAGATACAAATAATTGACATAAATACCCTGTTATGTAATCTTAACTTGACGAAAGATAAATACTATCTGCATAATTATCATAAGCGACAAATAGCATTATCGCTATCTTTTTATTTTAATCAACTAGCCAACAATCTGGCTACTCTAACTTCTGCTTCTTTTGAGCAGCTAAAATGTGACATTTCTAATTCAACTTTGGAATCTGTTCCAAATAATTCGATTCTTTTGAATCCAAATACTGACATGGTTAATTTAAATTACCATTAGAGACAACGGAGGCATACTCTAGCCCAGTATTGACAAGAGGAAGGCCTAAATGTTTAAAAATAGTACACCAGAATATCCAAGGCTTTTCTGCTGGCAAAGACCTAGAAATAAGTTTATTTTTAAATTGTGAAAATATTGATGTGTTATGTGTTACTGAACATTGGTTAAAAGAATATGAATTATTGTTAAATTTGGATAATTATAGTGTTGTAAGTTCATTCAATAGAAAAACTGCAGTAAGGGGGGGTTCTTTAATAATTTTACCTAATAACACACAATATAAAGAGCGAAAAGATATAGTATCCCTCTCTGTTGAACGAATTTGTGAGATATCATGCGTGGAACTTGAACAAATGATTATAATCTGTGTATATAGCCCCCCTGGAGCAAATTACACAGTCTTTGAGTCCACTATGGAGGATGTTTTGAAAATATGCTGTCGTAAGAATAAAAAAATTGTAGTTTGTGGAGATTTTAATATAGACATCTTAGATATTAAATTAGCACAACTCTCCAGTAAATTCCTTAATCTTTTTAAATCATTTAATTTGCTTCACACTTTTAATGAACCAACGCGAATTACGCCAACATCGGCTACTTGCTTAGATAACATCTTTTCCAACTGTAACTTAATTGAGAATTCGGTAATTAATATTATTAAATCCGACCACAGTGGACAACTAGCTTCTTTTGAGCACTATAATGTTACTCCTAAACGCGAAGTAATTTGCAGGCCAATACCGAAACGTGGTATTACTAAATTTAGAAATAATGTACAAGATAAAATTCAATGTTTGCCAGCTTCTGCTGACGCTAATAACTCTTATCAATCATTATTTGATATTGTTGAAAAAGAATTTAGTAACAATTTTAAACAAAAAGTTATAAAGTGTAATGATCGTAAGAAGTTCAGTGACTGGGCCACACCTGGTATTTATAATAGCAGAAGAAAGTTATTTGAACTCTATGCCCAAAAAACGACTTCCTGTGATCCTAGCTTCATTGAATATGTCAAGAAATATTCAAAAACATTTAGGAAAGTATGTGCTCTGGCAAAATCTAGGTATATTTCAAATAAAATTAAATCATCTGAAAATAAAATAAAAGCTACCTGGAGTATTATAAACCAAGAAACTGGCAAAATAAAAAGCAAAATTAATTCATTTAACTTAAAAATTAGTGATCAGACTTTTGAATCAGATATTGAGGTGGCTAGTGCTTTTGAAGGTTACTTTGCTCGAATTCCGTTAGAAACTACTAGCAGACTTAACTCTTGCCCCAACACCGCTGTCTCTCTTATGGAATCTAGTGTGAACAAGTGCCAGGAAACATTTAGTTTTAGCTATGTCACTACCGAAGATATTATTAAAGCATTCAAAGCAATAAATATTAAGAAAACAGAAGATCTCTGGGGCATATCTACAAGTATCATCAAATCAATAATTGATGTGATAGCTCCATCATTAGCAATAATTTTTAACCAATGTATAAGTGAAGGGGTCTTTCCTAATTTAATGAAAAATAGTAAAATAATTCCTCTGTTTAAAGCTGGTGACAAAAGTGACCCAGCAAATTTTAGACCTATATCCATACTACCAGCAATAAGTAAAATATTTGAGAAATTAATTTATGCTCAACTTTTAGAATATTTTAAATTAAATAGTATACTGCATGAGAAACAGTTTGGTTTTTCAAAAGGTAAAAGTACAACTGATGCTGGGGTTGCATTTCTAAAACATGTACTTGATGCCTGGGAGGACAAGCAGGATGTAATCGCTATTTTTTGTGACCTTTCCAAGGCATTCGATTGTGTTGATCACCAAACACTATTAAGGAAGTTAAAACATTATGGTGTTTCTGAAATGTCAGTAAGCCTTATGCATTCATATCTGTATGAAAGAACTCAGAAGGTAGTTATTAATAAAACTGAGTCTACCGGAGCTCCCATTACTATGGGCGTACCCCAAGGATCAATATTGGGCCCGCTGTTGTTTTTAATATACATAAATGACCTTCCTTACTACGCGAAGAATTTATGTGAGACAGTGCTATTTGCAGATGATACATCTCTAGTCTTTAAAGTAGATAGAGGTGATGACTGTTCTGACGAAGTAAATAGTGCTCTTTCAAAAGTGTCACATTGGTTTAATAGTAATAATTTATCATTAAACTCAAAGAAAACTAAGTGTTTAAAATTTTCGTTACCTAATGTAAGACAAGTTGATTTTCATATAAGACTAGACGGCGATATGGTCGAATTCATTAACAATACAAAGTTTCTAGGTATTATATTAGACTCGCGACTACAATGGGATCCTCATATCGAAGCCTTGGCGAGTAGACTCAGTTCGGCCGCATTCGCAGTAAAGAAAATAAGGCTCTTAACCGATATTGAAACGGCTAGAATAGTCTATTTTAGTTATTTTCATAGTGTTATGTCCTACGGCCTTTTGTTGTGGGGCTCAGCCGCTAACATCCAAAGTATATTCGTGCTCCAAAAAAGGGCTATTCGCGCCATGTACAACCTCCGATCGAGAGATTCTTTAAGAGATCTATTTAAAGAAATAAACATTTTAACTGTTGCAGGACAATACATCTATGAAAATATTATTTATGTGAAAAAATATTATAATACATTTGTAAAGCAGAGCGATATTCATCGCTTTAACACAAGAAATAAAGATAAACTTGTCGTTCCCAAGTTTAGGCTAGAAAAATCCAGAGCCTCATTTCTGGGGAAAAGCATATCCTTTTTTAATAAAGTTCCACAGCATATTATTGAACTACCATTGCATAAATTTAAATGTTACATTAAAGAGTCGCTGATGAGCAAAGGATACTATAAAGTAGACGATTATTTGAATGACCGCAATGCATGGTCATGATGTAACACATAACATAATCACTGTTTAAATTGATGTATTTTTATACTAAGCAATTGTTGTATTAGTAACGATATGTTTTTTTTTGTAAATGTCGTTACCAAACTAAGAAACGCTGGCAAGTTTCTTGCGCCCATTCTTCTTGTCAGTTAAAAAAGTCTTGAATGGGTGGTAGGAAAATATTGACGATTCATAAGTACATATTTATTATGTCTAAGTGAATAAAGAATATTTTTATCTTTATCTTATCTTATCTTATCAAGAAAACCCCTCGAGTTTGGGCTCATCTTGGTGGTGAGGGTCTGATGATAGAGCAGGGAGGAAGTAAGGGTTCGGCTCGCGCATCTGGTAACTAATAGACTACTTGAATTTGTAAATTAAAATCTAATTACATACAGTCACGCCTTTGAGTTTATAATGTTTACGGGGTGGGCAGACACATGAATGGACTGTGAAATCGATTACCATCCATCCATAGCTTGCCATTTATTAAACTAAAAAGTAAAAAATAAATATGTAGTTTAAAAAACTAAAAAATCACACTTTTATAGGTACAGACTAAAAAGTACAAAATAACCGTCTTTTCAGTAACTGAAATTAAAAAGCGTGGTGCACCCTTTGCATGCGTTCAAGTACTTACTTAATATTGACAACGCGCACCACGCTTTTTAATTTCAGTTACTGAAAAGACGGTTATTTTGTACTTTTTAGTCTGTACCTATAAAAGTGTGATTTTTTAGTTTTTTAAACTACATATTTTAAGTGTACCTAATGTAAATGCAGTGTGACATTTTTTATTTATTATATGGCAGAACTGACTGTTTATGACATGACAGTTTGATTTTTACGGCTTTAAGGGGCTATCTTTTAGTATTTGGCATTACTTTCGACATCACATCTCCGTCCACTTGGAAAAAGGTTATGAAAATACTTACATAGACAGATATCCAATCACCGAAGTGATGTTGTGAGTACAAGTTAGTAATGGAACACTAAAATGGATTGACACGAAAGTTTCCGTACATTGCGGCACTAATATAAAATCAAGCCAGGTTTTTCAAAGGAAAGGTGGCTAGAATTATTTTCCTCTAGCCACTCTATATATATCTAAATTTATCATGATGTGAATATGGCTATACTTCTTTTCCCTTTGGCCACCCTATATATGAATATTTGTCATAATAATGAATTTTATTAAAATTATTTATCAATGTTATGCAGAGTCTGTACAAACTAAAGCTGCTAAAAACTGGACATATCCAGGCGAAATCCAAAAGTAGTCCAAATGGTATCCTGAGCGTAGTAAAAGATAGACCTGACTGTTCCATTCAGAGGCATTAGACTGTAATACTATTGCTTTCTTGCTCGCCACAAAGAAATGTTTATGTTAACTATTGTTGTTTGACTAACATAGTTTAAGTAACTTACTAATAAGCATCTTTCGATCTATAACTAAACTTGTAATGTCAGCTTTTCCGCCGCCGCCGCTTTACCGCCTCTGTTGTCCAGTGGTTTACACCACCATTTTCAGACCCAGAGGTCACGGGTTTGATTCCCAATGGGGGTATATATTGTATTCGATTTGGTTCGTGTGAGGACTTGGTCTTTGTCCGCCTAGATAGCTACCACCATCTTATCTAAGTCTGACGTCATAAGAATGATGTGTTTAGCATTATTAGCATTGTGTTCCGACAGTAAGAGATATAAGATAACCAGTTGCTCAGTGATCGAGGACTCTGGAAAAAGTGCGCTTCCACCTTCAGCCTTTTAAGCACTTAATATCAGGTGTGATGAAGGCTATAATGGCCGGTTTCTGAATAGTTATAGGATAAGTTGCGGACAGAAGCTCGAAGTTTAACAAATATCTATTGTCTAATACTAAATCCTACAGACAATGTTGACGCACCTGGCACAACATAATAGAACCCGACTTAACTATTACATTAGTAAAGCGTTCATTATTGCATTAGCAGTAGCGGCTCCTGCTTATTGCGAGATAACTAGATTTCAATTTATATGCCCAGGTAACGATCAGGGTGCCTACCATCAACTTTTATTGCGGATTTGTTTAGGACCTAAACTGATCTGCTTCGCTTATTCGTACCACGACAGCTTAATATCAATGACAGCGATTCAGTGATCATTCAATGACATTTCACAGCCGCTAAGCTGTCATGAACTCTTATTTGACTTATAGCTCGGCCAAGCTAACATGACACCTGCAGGTTATACCCGTCCCTCTCACTCTCCGGACATGACAGAATCGAGTGAAAGAGACGGGTAGTAAGGACACAAATCGTTCAGTCATTCACATTCAGCAATTCATTTTAGGAACCTATTCTGGATCGCACTAGTTTTGCTTGAATCGCTGTCTTAAAGTTGATGGTAGGCACCCAGGTATTTCTTAAGTGGACTGAAGGTATAGAGTGGTAATAGATATGAATGGACAGGATCTAATAAAGCAATATAGCGCAATGATTGGTAAAGTTACTGGCATTATTTTATATCAACAACAGGGTAAAATGTAATCGCTATCCCGCCTGCCAAGCTTGGCAATTTTACTATAGCAAAACTCGTATTTTTTTAACTTCAAACCTATTTAGTATATTTTTACTGTTGCGGAATCTCCAAGAATAATATGAAAGATAGTTATGACGACAAAGAACTTAAAAGTTAATTACACACAGGCGAAGTCGCAAGCAACTGTTTGTTAAATATAAATGATGAATATATTATATGATACGTTATTATTGAAGAAATATTGATGAAGTAAATAGATATGTGCTTCTGAAATGATTATTAAAGCAAAACAGTATCGGATTTCAACTTAATGAATTGGCAAGGCATATTTGGCTGATGAGTATTGAAGCACATTAATGGAAATTGAGCTGATGATAAAATTAATATTCAGACAATCCTTACTTATATTATAAATGCGTCTCTGTCTGTCTGTGTGTTACACAATCACGCCTAAACTACGAAACCGATTTGAATGAATTTTGGTACAGAGATAGTCTAGAGCCTGAGAAAGGACATAGGCTACTTTTTATTCCTGAAAAATATTACCTTCCCGCGGGATAACGTCATGTAGTACACGCGGGCGAAGCCGCGGGCGGAAGGCTAGTAGAATATAAAATTGTATTTATTGGTGCAAAATTTAAAAATAAAACATTTGAAATCATTTTTACTTTTTTGCATTCACAATGCAATTTTTATTATTGAAAATATTAAAAATGAAGACCCGCGGCCTTTCACTGAACAGTGAAAGGCCGTGGGTTCGAGTCCCATCGGATCTAGTTGTGAGATGATTTTTTTACTTCATTTTCAATGTTTACAAAAACATTTGAAATAAATAAATTTAAATTTAAATAATTGTTTAAGTTAAAGAGAGATAATGTCATCAGTTTCGTTGAAAAAAAACAGCCCATGTTTCGGTTCATGTCATGTTCATGTCCATGTGGCGCACCATCACCAGCATCATCATCAGCCATTATAAGTCCTCACTGCTGGAGCCTTCCTTATGGATGGATAAGGAGATTGGGACATGACCCACCACGCAGGCCTAATGTGGATTGGTGGGTATTAAAGACCGCAAACGCATCAGCCTGGACCAATGGCTTAACGTGCCTTTCGAAACACGGAGGAGCTCGAAATGAAAAAAAAATTGGTTATCCATCCCGTGACCGACCAATACGAAAGTTGCTTAACTTCAACGATCGCATATTCAGCGCTACGACATACGAGTGTATATGAAGGGCTCCTTAGCATGATGTGGCCCAGGCCCTTACGGTTACTAGTTTCACGTTCTTAAGAGCATTTGTGAGACTAAATTATCATTTTCATTAACCACAGACGGCAACCCTGCTAAAAGGTCATCCAAGTGACCCCTTAACTAGCGAGCCTAGATATTGACACGGGTCACTTACGGCGCATTGAATATTGATGAGACCTAATACAGGAGCTTGCATTACATCCATTATTCTTGCGCTAGGAACAATACATGCCTACGGGTACGCACATAGTAGCACCACAGTCTACCTACATACAGTGGCACAAACTTTTCTGTTTCGGTGACAGCGGCGCTATGTACTTTTTTCTTTTTTTTGTAGCAATTTAACCGGCCCTGACTTCTAAGACCTTCAGCCGCCAGCAGCGCTATGGTTGGACATCAACTTGACAGCAAGTGACATTTAAAAAAACACGTTAGTTTCACATTTTGGCCACCGGAATAGAAAATATTGTGGCACTGTAGCTACATTAGCACACAAGAAAGAGGTTAAAAACCAATAGTGCGTTGTAATATTATACAGGTTGTTAGTTTGGTCAGTTGCAAGCCCGAAACCACAGCTTGTACTCATAAAATTGAACAACTTTCCCCAAGAACATAGGTCTAACTAAAAACTAACACCCTGTAGTATTCTTTGCTAATGACCTATTTTATTTGGTTTAACCTTCGATCATATAAAGGTTTAACGAAGCAAATGAGGACAGTGGTGTGTTTTTTATGTTTATACATTTGACAACTGTAGTCGTAGCACGAAAAACTGCCATTTTAGTAACCGTTATCGTGATCGTATTATATGAAATTATTTGTATTTAAACGTAGTATTTTGTATGAAAACCCGAGCACCGCCTTTTTCGGTCGTATAAGGAACTGAAATTCAATGCTTATTTGACAGCAGCACTTTGTTGGCTTTTAAAGGATGGTACTATTCGATTACCAAAACGATAGCTTTTCATGCTAGGGCTAACTGTACCCCTACATTCTGACATTAAGCCCCGATCAATGAATGATTTGTCCATAGGAAAACCCCAATATCATGATGTGTACGTGCAGATTACTGTTTTTTTTTAATTTTGAGTAATCGAATATTCGTGTTGTTTTTTTATTACGGGGTAGTAATTAGCCTTGATCATACCTGATGTTAAGTGGTAATAAGGGTGAAGTAAACCAAAAAGAAGCGAAGCGCTCTCCTCTCGGAATCCTCTACCACTGTGGAACTGCCTATCTTATCTCTATCTGCCGGAACAAAATAATGCTGAAAACATCATTGTTATGGCGTCAGTCTTAGATAAGATTGTAACTTATCAAAATTTACTTTTCTTACATATCTAACCTCTATCTTGTGTTCTATGGACACGGGTTTATAACGTAAATATTGATATCAAGTGTCCGCATAATACACAATGTAGGTGTAGGCTCGTGATCTCATAGCCGCAGTCTTATCCCTCAGGAATCGAGCAACGCTTTGAGTAACGCAGGGGTTAGACTTAAGTCACGTCTTGTAAATGTTTGGATTAAGATACAGTGTTGATACATTATGTGCCATGCTTGTGATGAAGATTGAATTTTAGATTATCATTAGATCAAAATAATAAGTTAGTTAATATTAGCTCATTGTATTTTTCCTATACCCCATACTACACCCATACACCTCCTCTTTAACAAATGGCAATTTAATGAAATTATTAGAGCAGCGCAACTGCTTCAGTCGCTTATGTAACTCAATACTTAGGTACCTATACGAAAAAACTAGTTAAAGTATGGTAACTATACCACAGAATAAAAAAAATACTATACCCCAACGTGCTCTGGTTTTTCTGATTTGAAAACCAGATCAGCGCCTGTTTCGGTCGTATTAGGAACTCAATTTCAATAGATATTTAACAGAAGCATTTTAACTGCCTTTGACAGCTAATATAGTTTACTATTACGTTTTTTTCCTGCTTGGGGTATCTATAGTACTTTTGACACTCGCTGTAAGCCTAACTAATGAATGCTAAACTAACAAGCATTTAAAACATCACAACACAAAAACACTAACAAGCATCACATACACAGAACACGGAAAGATTTTTTTCTCTTGTTCTGTGATCACATATTTTAATCCGTATAGTAGCAGACATGGGAGAACCAAACCGCAACATTAATACCGTTTGCAGTGGAATTAGCGTTGCAATACAAACGTAATTGAATCAGTCCGCGGTCAACCTTATGGTTATTGTATCGGCAGAAGTTAATAGTAGGTATTTAGAGAGTTAATGGAATGACTAATTTATAAAATTTATTAGCAACTATTTTTTAGACGAGCTCGTGGCGCAATGGTTAGCGTTAGCGCGCTTTGCCTACAACCGTTGAGGTTAAGCAACTATCGCAATGGTCGATCACGCGATGGGTTACCAAAAATTTGTATAGGTATCGAGGTCCCGGCTGCGTTTGCACTGGTTAATACCGTCCAATCCTACCCGTGGTGGGTCATGATCATGACCCATACCCTTATCCGTCCAAAGGAAAGACTGTGCTCCAGCAGTGGAGAAACTAAATAGCTGATGCTGGTGATAAATGGGTCACCAACAATTACTATACGTATCGAGGTCCCGGCTGCGTTTGCACTGGTTAGTACCGTCCAATATTCCCTTATCCGTCCAAAGGAAAGACTGTGCTCCAGCAGTGGAGAAACTAAATAGCTGATGCTGGTGATAAATGGGTCACCAACAATTATTATAGGTATCGAGGTCCCGGCTGCGTTTGCACTGGCTATACCGTCCGATCCGACCCGGGGTGGGTCATGAATATGACCCTTTCTCTTTATCCGTCCAAAGGAAAGACTGTGCTCCAACAGTGGAGAAACTAAATGGCTGATGCTGACGATAAATGGGTCACCAAAAATTATTATAGGTATCGAGGTCCCGGCTGCGTTTGCACTGGTTAATACCGTCCGATCCGACCCGGGGTGGGTCATGGTTATGATTATGACCCATTCTCGTTATCCGTCCAAAGGAAAGACTATGCTCCAGCAGTGGAGAAACTAAATGGCTGATGCTGACGATAAATGGGTCACCAAAAATTATTATAGGTATCGAACTCCCAGCTGCATTTGCACTTTTTAATACCGTCCAATCCGACTTGTGGTGGATCATGATCATGACCCATTCTCTTTATCCGTCCCAAAGGAAAGACTGTGCTCCAACAGTGGAGAAACTAAATGGCTGATGCTGACGATAAAATATTTAAAAATCTTTCCGTGTTCTGTGATTTTCTACGATAACTTTTGGGTGTATATTATGTAAACTAGTAGTCCGAGCGTTCAGTTTGTACTACGGACAATTGTGGTTAAAAAAACGTTCACAAAGTTAAATCCATTTTGATGCCATTTCTGAAGTTCAGTTAATGATTTTAAAAAGCTATTCTATTCATAGATAACTCACAATAGGTAGTTATTTTACATTTACAAATTACACTCAAACTTAATGCAATTACTTCCACAACATCACATACAAGGAAATTAATCGGCTAAAGGCGTTGAAGAAAAAACTAGACGAAGACAAATTGCCTGTTAGACGGACACACGCGCCGGACACGGCTAATCTGTCCTGACTGACTGACAACGTGAGGACTTCGCACTTCAATGTTGTCCTGCTAGTAGCTAATATACTGGTCTGGTAAAAAATGTGATGCAATATTACGTTAGATAAATCAGTCAAGGCTTGTCAGGTATTGTCGTTTTCTATTACACTGTCTCATGTCGTAGCCCATATTCCGTTTTATTGCACTGTCGTAGTCAATACGCCTTATATGTTAGGTATTGTAATTTTTATATCATTGTCGTAGCCAATATATCATGTTAGGTATTGTAATTTGTATTGCACTGTCATCGTAGCCAATACACCATGTAAGGTTTTGTATTTTTATTGCACTGTCGTAGCCAGTATGCCATGCCATGTAAGGTTGTAACGCGAAATTTATGCGTTGTATCTTTTTATGGCGATATCTTCGTGTATATTCTTTTGTTGGCAGGAGCCTAGGTTTATATTATTATAGGTTTCCTACTTTAATTCGTAGCCAATATGTAATTTTATGTAGGTATTGCAATTTTTGATGCACTGTCGTAGCCAATAAGTCGTGCTATCTATTTGTAATTTGTATTTGCACTATCGTAACTAATATGTCATGTTAGGTAGGTGGGAACGGTAGGGAGGTGAGTCAGTGTCGAATTAGCAGAACTTTGCTTTTGTATAACTTTGGAAATAAATGAGCAACAATCTTGAAATTTTGGGGTCCTGGTGTGTGGTTATAGTTTACTAATGACGATAATTTCAGCGTTCTAAACCTATCCAAAGATCCTCATATAGAGACTTAAAAATACTCTGAAATTGTTCCAGAAAAGGATGGTAAGGTAGTGTTTACTTCGCGCTCTACTTGGTGGGGGCACTGCTGACCCCAGATGGGACTGTTGTAGCCAATATGGATTTCAAGCTACGCACTTTAGCTACGTACGTTGATCATCAACGCAACACGCTACGAAAGCAGCACCATGCATATCAACGCAAGCGAGCAATTTAAGGCGGGCACTCCCCAAAATAGGGTATTTTAAATTATAGATTACTCGCAAATCACAAGTACTTAAAATTTGGAAAAAATATATGTTATTTTACAGTTATTTATCTAGTGCTTCCGGTCGTTTTTTTTTTGATTGGTGATATTTTACTGTGTCAAATTAAATCCCAAAAACCCGTCTAATCGTAATCCAAATATCGTATTACTTGCAGTATACTTGGTTTTAGTTAATGAAAATATACAAAAATAATTGTCTTTGATTAGCCGAGGGATTCCGGCCGTCATAAGTGTAAATTTTTTATTATTTAATTTTTAATTGAATTTTAAGTGATTTTCTATTCGCGGGGCGCTCGCGAGTTCATAGTTCACTGCCGACTGCCGCTGCGTCCGCGTGAAGTGTATCGCGCGCGGCCGAGCAAGCGTTAGCGTGCCTACTTCGGTCGGGATTCATCGCCTTAAACATAATATATTCGTATCAATAATGTAAAAAAAACGTAGTAGGTATTAAGTCATATGACACTATTGATTGACTTTTGTGGCACAGATAGTTTTGTTTAGAAACCTTTTAATGAGACAAAGTTCTATGTTGGTTAAATATAATTGTTCGTGACTGTATATGTGTAATCCACAACTTCTAAATCCTAGTGGCAAGCTGTGGTAACTTAGATTGATATTTAATCAAGGGTTCATTTAAAACTCCTGCATTTATCACAAATAGAATTTGTTAGTAAGAGCATTCACTATAAAAATATTTAAAGCGCTCTCTGTAATGTACTTACTCTGTAATATACTTAGCAAAACACCAAGGACTTGCGTTGATGCCCTGAGATCTGATTCCTGTGTTTCGTGTTATTACTCGAACGTATGCTAATTATCTTAGTATTTAGTAAAATTCAACACGGTAATTACACGCTAGAACTCTCGGCATGTTATATTACACAATTTATTAGGTTGAAGACTGAATAGTTGGTAATCTGTTTATATCTATCTACATATTATACCTACCTATATACTTTACCGGCATCCTGATCATCTAGCAAATTGTATAGACACGGTTGTTATTCCTTTAACTTACTTATATAATTTAAAACACTTGCAGTCAAGTAACCCTACTGAGGCAACCAAAACCACCCAAAACCAATTTGGCTTAAGCGTATCCGAGTAATAGTACCGTATTAAGTATAGCTACTGTGCACTTTCGCTTGTAATGAACGGTAGTCGATTGATACTGATCGGTTAGGTAGGTGCAAATTATTTTAGACCTAATTGTCGCGTTTAAAGATTAATAATTTATTGTACTTAACTGTTTCGGAAGTGAGCTTTCTGTACCTTTATATTATCTGTGCTCAGGCGGAACGTGACAATGAGTCATGCTCTTTCAAGCGTGCAGCCGGGCGTTAGTTCGTCGATTTATTAGACGTTATCACGCCAAAAACTCAGGGAGGTCTTAATCGACGATTTAATTCACAGAATTTATTGAAAGAAAGACTTTGAATGTATCGCTTTGCTACATTCTATGAAAGCTTTTCCTTCCCAGCGCATTTATCAATTCCGCATGCCATACGTTTATCACTATCACTACATAGTATAAAACAAAGTCGCTTTCTCTGTCCCTATGTCCCTTTGTATGCTTAAATCTTTGAAACTACGCAACGGATTTTTATGCGTTTTTTGTAATAGATATAGTGATTCAAGAGGAAGGTTTATATGTACTTTTTATCCCGATATTCCCACGGGAACGGGAACCACGCGGGTGAAACCGCGGGCGGCCGCTAGTGATCTATACTCTATAAAATACATACAATACTACAATACAAATAAATAAAATTGGAGTGTCTGTTTGTAATATTAAAATAATCTCTGAAACGGCTGGACCGATTTTGACGGGACTTTCACTGGCAGGTAGCTGATGTTATAAGGAGTAACTTAGGAGTAAACTTACTTTTTATACCGATATTCCCACGGGAACGAGAACCACGCGGGTGAAACCGCGGGCGGCCGCTAGTTTAATATAAAAAGCGCCGCCTTTGTGAAGCCAATTTTCTTTCATAGAAACAAATGAAAATAAGGGCAAGAACTTTTTCAGGTAATATATTATTATAGGCTTTGTATCTTAATTCTGAATGTCTAGAGTAATGCGAAGGGACAAAATTAGAAAAATATGTAGTTTAAAAAACTATAAAAACACACTTTTATAGGAACAGACTAAAAGTACAAAATAACCGTCTATTGAGTAATTGAAATTAAAAAGCGTGGTGCGCGTTGTCAATATTAAGTACTTGAATCTTCGATCAACAATAACAAAGACTTGAATGCATGCTTTGCAAAGGGCGCACCACGCTTTTTAATTTCAATTACTGAATAGACGGTTATTTTGTACTTTTAGTCTGTTCCTATAAAAGTGTGTTTTTATAGTTTTTTAAACTACATATTTATTTTTTACTGTTTTGTTTAACAAATGGCAAGCTAATGGATGAGGATGGTAATCGATTTCACAGTCCATTCATGTGTCTGCCCAACCCGTAAACATTATAACTCAAAGGCGTGATTGTATGTATTTAGTTTTAGAAATTCAAGTGGAGTCTATTAGTTACCAGATGCGCGAGCCGAACCCTTACTTCCTCCCTGCTCCATCATCGACCCTCACCACCAAGTGTAGCGAATAGGTCTCATCAGAACGAAACAAATGAGCCCATCTCAAGGGGTTTCCTAGTGGTCATTAAGGAGTGCCACTGACCTCCTCCTTGCTCCATCATCAGACCCACACCACCAAGTGTAGCGAATAGGTCTCATCAGAACGAAACAAATGAGCCCAAACTCGAGGGGTTTCATAGTGGTTATTAAGGAGTGCCACTGGCTTCCTCCCAGCTCCATCATCCGACCCTCACCACCAAGTGAAGCGAATAGGTCTCACCAGAACGAAACAAATGAGCTCATCTCGAGGGGTTTCCTAGTGGTCATTAAGGAGTGCCACTGACCTCCTCCTTGCTCCATCATCAGACCCACACCACCAAGTGTAGCGAATAGGTCACACCAGAACGAAACAAATGAGCCAGAACTCGAAGGGTTTCCTATTGGCCATTAAGGAGTGCCACTTGCTTCCTCCCAGCTTCATCATCAGACCGTCGCCACCAAGTATAGCGAATAGGTCTCGTCTGAACGAAACAAATGAGCCCAAACTCGAGGAGTTTTCTTGACGTCATTAAGGAGTTTCACTGCGTCCTCCCAGCTCCATAATCAGACCCTCACCACCAAGTGTAACGAATAGGTCTTATCAAAACGAAACAAATGAGCACAAACTCGAGGTGTTTCCTATTGGTCATTAAGAAGTGTCACTGGCTTCTTTCCTGCTCCATCATCAGACCCTCACCACCAAGTGTAGCGAATAGGTCTCATCAGAACGAAACAAATGAGCCAGAACCCGAGGTGATTCCTATTGGTCATTAAGGAGTGCCACTGGCTTCCTCCCTGCTCCATCATCAGACACTCACCGTTAAGTGTAGCGAATAGGTCTCATCAGAACAAAACAAATGAGCCTAAACTCGAGGGGTTTCCTAGCAGCCATTGAAGAGTTCTATTGCCCACCTCTTGACTTCATCATCAGATCAGCTCGATGGTAGCAAATTATTGTATTGTCATCGGATTCATATAGACTTGCAAAGTTTGAAATCAATACGACAATTAGAAGTAGGTTAAAATTGAATTCCAAGATTTTCTTACATTGTGACTTAGTTACAAGTGAAGCTAATAAAAGTGTGGTAATAAGTAAATGAGACGAAGTTTGAACCAATGAGAGAAAAGTTGGAAGGAAACCGTTTGGTTTAGTATGGACATCTTATGAGAAGGGGTGATAGGACTAGAAAGGTGATGGACATGAATGTGAATGGATGGAGAGGGATTTGTGTAGGTACGTAATGACATGAATGAGAAAGCAGTAAATGAGAAGTGGACGTGTAACAGAGTGGAGTGTAGCGGAGTGGAACCCAAAATAGAATTGGGATAAGTAATGGATGATGATGATGATGATGATGATCTTAATCCATCGAAAACTATCTTTACTACTACGATTTTCAATTGTATGAACATGTCTTGGTTCTTGTAAGTTTGTAAAATAGAATTTAGCGATGATTATACTATCCCACACATTCCCTTTTCTGTGCCAATATTGATAAATGATTTGAAATTTATTTTACTGCTGGTAAAACAAATTAAACTAATGTCAAAAACTTAGAGTTTCTCCTTACTTCTACTTTTACTGACTAGGCATTTAACAATTATATAAGAAAAAAACTTACTATCACATTTTTCCTATACTTACAGAATTGCATTGTGAATGCATAAAAATAATTTAAAATCTTAATTTAAAATCTTAAAAAGAAAAAACTTGTTTCGAGGCATTCTTCAGAATAGTCTATTTAATATCCGCACCGTGTAAGTTCGTAAAATGGTATTAAGGGATGATCACACTGGCTCACATATCCGCATCTCTGTGCCAATCTCACAAAATGATTTAAGTTTACGACCTTAGCTGCACAAGAATGTATTACCTACAGTAATCTGTTTATTCAAGGTTTTTTTGGAGGGTGTGTTAATTTGACGGGAGACTTTGTCGTATAAAGTTTATGACATGAAATTTTATGTTCTTGCAGCTCAGTGTGTCAAATTAACTGGAACAGTACCTATCTGAATATTGAATAAGTTATTATTTTGCCTACTTGTCAACAAAATAACTTATTCGAATTCCGAAAAAACACGATGCCTTTTTTTTTGCAGACAGGATAGTAAGCTAGTTCGGTGAGCTAGTACTTAACAGATAAAAATGTTGTTTACACGACGCTAGAGTGACTATATAGCTAACTTACTAGTTTTCTATCCTGCAGAAACTAGCCTGGAGAATTTCTGGCAAAAGTTTCATAAGAATACTTATTTGTCTAATAAAAATACTGAAATGCACAAAAACCGACATAATTATTGGTGTGCGCTTTGTATTTTTTTGTAATTCTATCTATAGTGACTATTAGCTTCACGACAATAGTCGCGGGAATATGATATTTTTTCAGGATAAGTCGCCTTTGTCACTCTCCAGCTCACAAACTATCCCCATACCAAATATTACGTTGATCCGTTGCTCCGATTTGACGGAAAAGACGGACAAACACACAAACAAACACACTTTCAGATTTATAATAATTATTACGATAACGATATGATTGACATGGGTAGTTGACCTTAAAATTTGTTTGTAAAGAGTTAATTTTAACTTTAATAAGATTCTAACATAAGCACAATATTTCTGCTTGCATCAAATAAAACCTGTTTTACGGATTATTCACTCGCATTTTTTATTTAACATGAAAAACTCTCGTTCTTGTTATCCTTATCGTGATCACCGCCTTCGGTCGTTGGTAGCGTTTTGAGGGATAGTGGTAGTTCACTATTACGTAATACATACACCTGTTGTGGGTCTACTGTTGTTTCTCATAATTGTATACAATTACTGCATTTTAACCTCCAAATTGTACATAGTTTAGGGCAACAAAGAATTATTCTATTCTATTCTTTACCATAACGAACAGGCTTATGTATCGGCAGCTAATGTGGAATCGCCTTTACATTGCAGGTTCCCCATAAAAGCATTATTGTGTTATTTGTGGACCGTTTCAGGCGTGGCCGGGTTGGTTTCCAGTTTTATTCTGTTGATCGGGACCAGCCATTGTCTAGAAAAGTAGTTACGGCTACATTGTGTGGACTACACGCCACATAACTTGCGTGTCAATTTCTGGAACTAAATTATGACATGGGAATACGGCTTATTTTTGGCGATCAGGGTGCATACCATCAATTCAAAAATAGCGTGATGCAGAATAGGTTCCTAAAATGAATTGCTTTCTTTTCGTTTCCTTCTAAAAACTGAGGGCTTACTCTGAAACGCAAAACCCGAAACTTCGTTATACCCGTCCCTCTCACTCTCCAGTCATTACAGAATCGAGTGAAAGGCGCGGGGCTGACCGAAGTTTCGGATTTGCGTTTCAGAGTACGGCTCCTGGATCGCAAATGAATTGCTTAATGTGAATGACCGAACGATTTATTTCTTCTACCCGTCTCTAAATAAGAGTTGATGACAGCTCAGCGACTGTGAAATGTCATTGATATTATGCTGTCGTGGTACGAATAAGCGAAGCAGTTCAGTTTAGGTCCTAAACAAAACCGCAATAAGAATTGATGGTAGGCACCCAGTTCCCTCTGACACACGTCAAGTTATGTGGCGCGGACTCTATACGCAGAAAAGACAAAGTAATGACGATTGTCTTTTGTTTTATCTTACTAACTGGCCCGGAGCCGATGACCTAAGACGATATTTACGTTTTGATGTATGTTTCTCAATCACGTCGAAACGCCTGAATGGATCTGAATAAAATTTGGCGCAGAGATAGATTGTGGTCTAGAATGGCAGATAAGTTACTATTTACCTCGAGAAAATATCTCATTCCCACAGAAAAACATCATGTAGTTCACTCGGGTGGAAAGCTAGTATCCTATAAAATCGTCGTGGACATTCTTGAGTATTTACATGGAATATGAATTCAGTTAGAAAGTTGACTTTTACTTACCATATGTTACGGAACTACTGTTCAATAAGTGCCGAAAAATCGGATAAAACTAAAAAATCTATAAAAACACGTCAAACTAAATATCAAAATGAGTTTTTTTTTAATAAAACCCTTCGATCAACAATAACACCTAGGTCTAGATACATACATAGTTGGAGTGACAAACACGGCCGTATCGTAACATGTTTAAAGGTGCCATAGAAAGTATTGATTTAGTTCGTGAGCCTTCATCTAGTACTAATTGCTGATCGAAGATAAAACCGCGTGAAATACCTAATCCGAAAAAAGTGTTTTATTACAATGAAGAGTTCACGCAGAAATCTAAAATGTGCTATACCATATGTTACATAAACTATTCGTTATAATGAGGAAAATATTTGTTGAGCCATAAGTCAAAGTGACTAGCACAATAGACTTGTTAACGATGCTGGGGCATACAATGTGTCTGAGTTGGGATCAAAAGATTTCTTCCACCGAGCATAACTCGTGTTAACTACGTCCGCGGGAGCAGTCAAGTGAAGCTAGACCCCTGGCTGCTTGGAAGGTGGTGGAGGATCAGTGGCAAGTTGTATTGGTGGCGTCTCCAGCTCATCAGACACGGAAAGGCACTCAAGCACGATGCATTGTCGCGATTTTGTATCGAGAGTGCACTCGGGTTGAAGTATGAATATGATATAATTTCATATTGAAATATTTTATTAAATTTTTTGGTTGAAATGGCTAAGTCGTTAAATTTTCCCTCTTACCTCCCTAACATAAAAAAACTATTGATGGTAATTATTGGAAATTTTTGAAAATTAAGTACACCTATTAGAATAAATCGACCCGGATCTAGTTGTGAGTCGGGTCGCTTTTTTTAATAAGTACTTCATTTTCATTAATAAAAATTCCATTATGAATGCAAAAAAGTATAAATAATTTGAAATAAGTAGCAATTGTATCCTCTTTATCGATTTTAAAATATATGGAAAGGTATTTCTTTCTATTGTGGGGGTTACACAAAATAAACAGGTACAGAAGTAACACTGTGACAGAAGTCAATCTCATGTATGTAGGTACTTCACTTTTCATAACAACGCGTGTCTCAAGCGGATACCACTCACGCTCGTACAAGATTCAACTGAGACAGGCCGAGATATCGTGTCCGGGAGCGGTGTCTATGTGTGCGTTGCTCGAGCGCACTTTATATGTAGATTTGTCTTCTGTACCTGTTTATTTTGTGGTAGTTATCTGTACATTGATAAAATAAACGCTGACTAAACAGCGCGTAAGAGGTATTGGATAAATTCGACGCTTCTCCTAACGACTCCGTAGCTCATGGTTAGAGCATTCGCCCAGACAGTGAAAGGTCGTGGGTTAGAGCCCATCGGATCTACAAGGTTTCCTGCCGTAGGATTTGCAAACTGACGGCGGCGCTTCATTGATGTTCATAAGTGTTGTTAGTTAGAATGGAAATTGATTTTGATTTTTTGTAGGTATCAAATTACTTAATATCTTTGCATATCAAGTCGTTGCAGGTCGCTAGTGCATAAATAAAACAGTAGGTACATAATCTACTTAAGTTAAATATACCCAGCAATATTAATTCACAAAGTCAGCAGCTAAGAGCATGTTTGGTCCCCTTTGACTGACTGCCCATAGTCATGCATTTTAATCAGATTTTCATTAAAGCAGCATATTTTGAACTCGCACATACAAATTTCATCGCTCCCGCGTCGGTAAGAGAAATTGTGTTTTATTATTAACAGATTTCTGAAAGGATTATTCCATTTTGCAGGAGTTTTTGTGTACCTCTGTTGTTTGTTATCGAAATATAATAGGTCTTTACCTATGAAATTGCCGTTTTGTATGGAGATTTCTGTAATTATTTTTTTTCCATACTAACGTTTTTGTTATTATTTAACGACTAATATTATGTAAATTTACAAAATTTTACACACGTATTTATGGACATTTTAACTACTAAATGACACATTCGTTAAGAGAAAAAAAATTTTTTTCACTAAGTTACAACTAATAAAGTACGAAATTCTGGAAACAAAAATAGTCGTAACTTTCGGAATAAGTTTTTTCTATGTAAATAATCAAATATCGTGGTTATTAAATTATCAAAAGTTGCTCGATACGGTCTTAATGTAACGCAATATTAAAGAAATTATATATTTCTAATATTATAAAAGTTGTTAAGTTATATGTACAAAAGAAAAAAACGGCAATTTCATATGTAAAGACCTATTATTTAACTAGTAACAAATAAAATCCATCCGTGATTTCGACCAACAATTACTTATTTACGTTTTTCAGCACAGTGGAGAATGAATGCATATTTCTTGGTGACTTACTTCATGGAAACATTGCATGTCATTAATTTGCGAAATGCGTTAGTTTAAGTGTGTGGTCTAAGCAGTTACAAGCGCTTGTGAAAGTTACTAATCTTGCAGAAGCTTCGCTATCGGTTCGGAATATCTTATATTTGGGTGACATTGTAACGAAAAGAATCTCGTCCAGGGTGCTTACCATCAACTCTTATTACGGTTTTGTTTAGGAACCTAAACTGATCTGCTTCGCTTATTCGTACCACGACAGCTTAATATCAATGACAGCGATTCAGTGATCGATCAATGACATTTCACAGCCGCTAAGCTGTCAGAAACTCTTATTTGACTTATAACCCGGTCGATTTAACATGTCACCTGCAGGTTATACCCGTCCCTCTCACTCTCCGGGCATGACAGAATCGAGTGAAAGAGACGGGTAGAAGAAAAAGGACACAAATCGTTCGGTCATTAACATTTAGCAATTCATTTGCGATCCAGTTTTTAGAAGGTCAGAGTACGAAAGAAAGCGATTCATTTTAGGAACCTATTCTGAATCGCGCTATTTTTGAATCGCTGTCATAAAGTTGATGGTAGGCACCCTGGCCAGTGTTTCTATTCGTGTCTTACACATACAGTCATCTAATTCATCCCTTATATCCTCCTATTACTATAAAAAATATATAAATTTTAATTTAAATTACTTCATGTTCGGTAATTTACCCATAACAAGAGTTGCTTAGGGACAAAACACTATAAAAATAAATGTTCAAAGCTTCGTGAGTCTTCTTAAACTAATATTGTTGTTGACACGACACGGCCGTCGTTTGTCCGGTAAATATTAATGTTAATTTGTAGACAAAAGATACAAAGTGAATAAGATAGTAGACTCTCGGGTCTTGTCGGGCGTCCGTCAAGGTGAATTATGGACGCCGTCAAACTCGGTTCTGGAGCTGTATATCTTAAAGAGAGGCTTGATTTCAGCATATGAAGCTGAACATGTATATGCTCAGTACCACTAGCACGTAATCGTATAGGAAATATTATTAGCTGTCGATGTGCTTCTGTCAAATATGTATTAAATTTTAGTTCTCCCCTATGCCCCACTAAGTGTTCATATAAAATAATACTTTAACGATAATTTAATTTTCATGCTAAGCTTATTCTCTAAAAGCTCACGTTATTTACTAAACTAATTTGACAGCCCTTACTAATTATGATAGATAAAGCTAATTGGGGCTTAATTTAAGCGTACGGAGCTAGAAGTGGCTATTATAATTATTATTTTTTAAGAACTGATTCCATTTAGAAACAGTTTTTGACAAATCTCACTTAATTTCGTAGCGACTTCAAGAAAGGTAGAGGTACCCACTTCGATCAACAATAACACCTGGTACCTACTATAATCTTCCTCTTTATTTAAATGAAAAAAAAAGGTTTACTGAGACTTAACCAAATTTTAATGAGAGCGTAGGCAATAACGGTGAATAAGGGCGAAAGGGCCTACTCCGAAACGCCAAACCCGAAACTTCGTAATACCCCTCTGTCTCAATCTCCAGGGTGCTTACCATCAACTCTTATTACGGTTTTGTTTAGGAACCTAAACTGATCTGCTTCGCTTATTCGTACCACGACAGCTTAATATCAATGACAGCGATTCAGTGATCGATCAATGACATTTCACAGCCGCTAAGCTGTCAGAAACTCTTATTTGACTTATAACCCGGTCGATTTAACATGTCACCTGCAGGTTATACCCGTACCTCTCACTCTCCGGGCATGACAGAATCGAGTGAAAGAGACGGGTAGAAGAAAAAGGACACAAATCGTTCGGTCATTAACATTTAGCAATTCATTTGCGATCCAGTTTTTAGAAGGTCAGAGTACGAAAGAAAGCGATTCATTTTAGGAACCTACTCTGAATCGCGCTATTTTTGAATCGCTGTCATAAAGTTGATGGTAGGCACCCAGTCATGATTATGACAGAATCGAGTGAAAGGGGCTATCCGAAATATCGGATTTGTACATAATATGCATAGGTACTTACCTATATTTTTAAGTGCAATATAATATAAGCCCGTTAAAACATATTTTGTCTTAACAACTTCCGGTTCAGTTTCAGTATCGCCGCGCCATATCGGGTCCGTCAACACGGGCTTTGAAGGTTGTAAATATTACAAAAAGTATGATTTTTACCATGTTTTGATTTGTTGTCGAGTCCCCGATATTAGTTGCATACACCATGATCACGGAGTAACTCGTCAGTTACCCGCATCACTTTTCGTAATGTGTTTCAGTGCTAATGACCATGAAAGTTTAAAAGGCCTTAAAGGTTCTTCACGTCAGATATTTAAGCGAGTTTACGTTAAGTTTTAGCTAAAATGTATTTACAAAGAACACGTATACAAAATTTGTAAAGACAATCAATTAATTAATTAAACAAAGGCTACGTACTTACGTACTGCCAGATTGTACCAAAAACTTTTGCAAAATCTCGTTAAAATAAAAGCTTTTTAAACAGAAAATACTCTTGAGTGCGAGGGGAAAGGAAAAACTTAATTGTGTTCTTTGTTTTATGGATTTTATGTGTTTTGACTTGATACACTGTAAACACCTCATGATTAAAAATATTATCAATCTTCTATACTTCTATCTATCTATACTTCTATACTAATATTATAAAGAGGAAAGATTTGTATTTTTGTATGTAACGAATAAACTCAAAAAGTACTGGACCGATTTAGAAAATTCTTTCACCGTTAGAAAGCTTCAGTCTTCCCGAGTGACATAGGCTATATTTTATCCCGATATTCCTACGGGAACGGGTACCACGCGGGTGAAACCGCGGGCGGCTGCTATCTTTAATAAATATGTATAATGAATAATTATTATTTCAATGAATAATATTTTAGTTTGCATCTTCATGAGACCAATTTATTACGTGATAGTGGATATACAGTGGACTCAAGGATCTGAAAAGCTATTTAATTAGGCTATAGGCTGATACTGATGTAACCATCCAGTGCAAAGTGTAAGAGAATGAAGCAGACCCATTTTAGGTTAAATTGTAAAATGCGGAGAGAAAGACAAGAAAATTAAAATGCGAGTGGAAATAAAGATTTTCCGTCGAAACTATTCAGAGTCATAAAACAGAATGCTGAAATAGGGGAAGTGCAACTGAGGTTAAGTTTTATAGAGACCACGTGCCGCAGCAGCTAAAGTTATTCCGAAATTCATACGGCAGAAATACGATTTATACGATATTGTACTTTATATCTCCAAAATCCTATTTCGAACTCACATTTCAATACGAGTTCACGTTTCTGCGACTTCTCTTAGAGAATACCAAAATACCAATGCATAATGTCATTTCAAATTACTATTATACTTTGTCTAGTTGTTACGTGCCATCTGGGGTGTAAGGTTGAATAAGAAACAAGTGTGGTGGCTTCCTTCAAGTTAAGGAACCAAGTAGTTTTGTCAATTTGTTGTCGCAGCTTAGCTTGGTACGACAGAGCTAAAATAACATTTTATGCCAATGCATATGTCATTTCATATTACCTATACACTATTATACTTTGTCTAGTTGCCACTTGCCATCTGGAGCGTACAGTTGAATAAAAAACCAGTTTTGGTATAGGGATTGTTCTAAGTTCTCCTGGCTAGCTACCATCATCTTATCTAAGTCTGACGCCATAACAACGATGTTTTCAGCAATGTTGTGTTCCTGCAGTTAGAGATAAGATAGCTAGCTCCTCAGCAGTTGAGGATTCCAGGAGTAGAACGCTTCCACCTTCTGCCTTATCATGATGTAACATCAGACATGATGAAGGCTAAGTGCTACCCTTTTTTTAAAAAAAGTTTAAGATTAAAGTTAAAAAATCAAGTAAGTTTGACACTGTGCTGGCAGCTTTTTTCGTACTTTGACAAAGTTAAATAACATTGCAAACGTTTATGGTCATTATCAGTAAAATAATTACGAAAATCGGCACTCGACTACAAATCTAAACATGGTGAAAGCCCCACTTTTCGTAACCATATTAAAGTTAACATAACTTAACGCCACTCTATTTCTTTAGTCTTTTGCTAAGATACCTTCATCATCTTCCGTCACAAGAACCCTAGTCCAAAAATACTCTCTGAAATATAATCGCACCGGGCGCGACCTTAAGATCTAATTTATCAGGACGACCGTAGTGTTCCATTTAAAAGCCGCTATAATACATCAAAGCATATATAAAAGGGTGCAAATTGCCGGAAAGGGCTTATTATTTAATTAACAAGGGTGGGTAACGTGATTCGTTAACTTAATGTTTGTTAAGTACATTCCTACGGAGTTGTAAAGAGATTCATGCGGGCTAATAATGCTTTTTGAATTGTTGAGACGTTCGTGTAATTAGGGTCAGAAATGTACGTAATTAAGTGTAGAAGAGTTGGGATTTCTAAATAAAGTTACAAGTAAATATAGGCACAGCGATAATAACCACTTTATAATTAAAGCTCGAAATCAAAATTCAAACTTGTTGACATTGACACTGACCTTTAAAGTCTTGACGCTTTCAAACAAAATATTAGCAAAATTTACACTAATATTATAAAGAGGTATTTGTTTGTATGATTAGGTAACAGATGAGATGACAGATTGAATCTGATTTCGAAAATTCTTTCACTATAGATGGAAGTTCCAAAATGTTTGAGTAGGAGGCATATGCTTTATCCCGATATTCCCACGGGAAACAGGTAAAATCGCGGGGAGTAGCACCTTGTATTCACAAAGATAGGCCTCTTAAAATTCAATGATTTATAAATTTAATGATAACAAACGCCCGAATAGGTATTCAAACGCTTTAATGGGCGGTGTTTGAGACGCTCCTTTAAGTTGAGTAGCGGTCGAGAATTCGGGGATAAGTAGTAAATCAATTACCAATTAATCAAACATTTTCAACGAATCAACCAAACTAAGTAATTAGGTTGGTGTTACCTAGAAATTCATCAATTTTCAGAAGCTCTTTGGTATCTAACTGCTATTTTACGATACTTACCATGACTGGTTGTTCCCAAACATTGAACGCTAAAAGGGCCACCGCGCCGCCCCGCCCGCCGCCACTCCTTTGTAGTAAGTAAATACTGCTGTTTATTATGATTATCCTATGTAAAGTAACTCAAGTCAAGGAGTTATAAAATAATAATTTAGTTTTTTTTAATACTGAATAAATAGGTAAATAAATAAATAACTTCTTACAATCACACCAATTATCTAAGCCCATGTGAATTTAAGAAACTGTATCATGTAAAACTTGATAACGGATAAATATATACTTACTTAAATACTTTTTGTTTGTAAATACATACTTAATATACACAGTAAAACTGAATACTTACTTAATATCATTAATTTACAATTGAGCACATATAATTAAAAGTTCCTGCTTTCATAATTTAGGTATTTCAAGGCCAAATTATTAGTTATTTGAAATGAATCCACCAAAGTAATTAAATCAGTTAATGTTACCTAGTATCTAATGTAGGTATTAATTTTCAGAAGCTCTTTAGTAACAGCTTTAAATAGTCTGTTGTTCTTAAACATTGAACGCTACGCTCAGTTATTAAAGGGCCGACCGACATACCTGTCTACTTTATAAACACTGATCTATAATGTATAAAAATCTCGCAAGAGCATTGTTATTTTGTCGAACGTACCACTCTGAATTGATAAACATAGTCAATCTATTTTTGGTCTTTGTTTTTTATATTTCAGGTGTGTTTCAGCATATTAAAGAAATAACTTTAAAAAATATTAAACCGTAATATTAGCTTATTGACCGCATAGTGGAATTGCGATGAACTTTCGCACAGTACAAACCTGACCGAGTTTTTGTGTTCTATAAATACCTACCTACGTACATTTTCACTAGGCAAATCAAATCTTTCCGCACAATGAGCCGCGTGCGTTTGGCGCGTGTCAAGTCGAGGGCGCTCTTGCGGTGACGACCGATGGACAGTTTTCAAGCGATCTCGCAATTATACACATTAACCGATTTGGATACAATTTAATTATTGAATCGAATTTTAAGCAGCACTTGACTGAATATTGTGCTTTTTATCGTAGGAAAAAATAACTTTTTATTGTCTTTTCAGTTATTGAAAAGTCTTAAATAATTTCAAAACCATGATAATAGCTTATTAAATAAATAATAAATAAATAAAAAATGATTTATTTCTCACCACAAGCCAAAAGTAGTAATAAGTTTATATTAAATTTACATTACTATACAAAATATAGTACCGCTAAGTACTAACTACTATTTCTACTAAATAAGATTAGTTTTGGCTGTGGATCGCTGGTGCCTGTGTGGGTAATAGTACCCGTCATACAGGTCACCAGGACTCCAGGTCTATTGAACGCATGATGAGTTGAATTGCCATTCACTGCCGCTCAGTATAAACCTGACCGAGTTTTTGTGTTCTATAAATACGTTTATTTCCACTAGACAAATCAAATCTTTCCGCACAATGAGCCGCGTGCGTTAGGCGCGTGTCAAGTTGAGAGCGCTCTTGCGGTGACGACCTATGGACAGCTTTCGAGCGATTTCGCAATGACACACACATTATTAGTTAGTATTGAATAATAAACCAATTGGGGTCACAAGTTCAATATTAAATCAAGTTTTGAGGAAGTATGGAGATCATTAATAAAAGTACCTAGCTAGTTTTCATAAAAATCATTGGCATTAATCTTTTTAGTTCTCGATATATTTAAGCCAATTCGATGTTGTATTTTTCTATGGAACAGTAGGTATATTTTTTACGCGATTTCGTAGCAAGCTCCATAGTAAATTTTATTCGTATTGATGGACATACTTATCCTCTAAAATGTTTGTACCCACTAATTAAAAATTTGGCCCCTTCTCCTTATCCATACATAAGAAAGGATAAGGATATCCATACATAAGATAGAAAATATCCTATACCCCCGTAGTGGGGACTGATAATGGCTGATGATGATGATGAATTAAAAATTTGTGGTGTATAATAACACCCAGACACCGAACAAACACAAAGTTCGATTCCCTCAACAAATGTGAATTGATTGCTCTAATTTTAGATTCTCATATGAACCTGCCTGATGAGCTTATCAATTATGATTGGAGGGCCCAAGGTGGGGAAGCCCCATCTTCTATTCATGAGCCTTGCCTCCGACACACTTTCCATCTTACCGGCCTTTTTCTTTGATAGATACGATAAAATCACGATAAAAAGGTTTTGATGTAGTATACACTTGATTTGAGGCGATTATATTTTTATCTCTTCTATTAAACTGTGCACTTTTTTTGTTCTAGGTGTTTAGCCTACCACGTCAACTAAAGACTAATACAAGTGCTAAATAATCTTTTTTTTTTTTATAACAAGACGAAAACATACACATCTGCGTTTGTAGCCCGTCGACGTGCGTGCTCGACTCGAACAACGCAAAACCACATGAATATTTACTTTGTGGCAAAACCCCGTGAAAACGTGCTGTGAAAAACGCACCATATCGACGCGTGCATTAGGCTCTTAGAATTAAGTCTAGTTAATTACAAATAACGTAATAAAAGGATTTGTGCCAGTAGAGCTCTTTGTAACACAATCTTGCAGATATTCAACTAGCTTCCGCCCGCGACTTCGTCCGCGTGTACATTCGAGAAAATACTTAGGGGACTAATAACCAGGATAAAAGTATTCTATGTTTTAATTTCATAAAAATCCGATCAGCCGTTTTTACGTGATTAGGCGGGTCCTCCCTCACCAAGTGAGCAGCCTCATGCGAGGCAGAACGTTTGCCACATGCGGCGGGACTCGCACGAAGCTGCTCACTTGGTGAGAGAGGACCCGCCTATCACGTAAAAACGGCTGATCGGATTTTTATGAAATTAAAACATAGAATACTTTTTATCCTGGTTATTGGTCCCCTAAGTATTTTCTCGAATGTCCACGCGGACGAAGTCGCGGGCGGAAGCGAGTCCTACTAATATTATAAATGTGAAAGTTTAGATGTTTGGATGTTTGGATGTATGGATGTTTGGATGTTTGGATGTTTGTTACTCAATCACGCCAAAACGGCTGAACGGATTTGGCTGAAATTTGGAACACAGATACTTTGTAGCCTGGAGAGGAACATAGGCTACTTTTAATCCCGGAAAAATGTCACATTCCCGCGGGATAACGTCATGTAGTCCACGCGGGCGAAGCCGCGAGTGGAAAGCTAGTAAATAATAAGTGTCTGTTTCACAATCAAAAAGTTAGTTCTGAGTAGCTTAGGTACCAAGAACTTTTAGGGTACTTAAGATGATTTAGGATTCTATACCCTATTTGTTTGATTTTCGGAAAACTACGAAATTGGTTGTCTATTTGTTTTAAGAAGTAAGCCTACAAAGCTGAAATGACTATTTTACCCCTGATTTTTCATTCAAAACTTCACCCCTATTTCAACTTTTTAAGGGTTGAATCATGTTTAGCGTGTTAAACATCAAAATAAATGCCATTTTTGCAATCGTCATCCCATGAAACCTCAATAACGACATCCATATCGAGTTTTAGGTTTATTTATCCCATTTAACCTCTAAGGGGTTGATTTTAGAAAAAATACGAAATATGTGTTTGCTTATTTGTTTTACTTTCCGACCATAAGCCTAAATAATAAATTAAATGAAGGACTTTCCAGATACAACATTTCATCCCCCTTTTCAACCCCTTCGGGGGTGGAATTGTCTTAAACGCTGACACAGGTAAATATTAATTTTCAATTGCCAGCCTATATACAATGTTTGAAGATAAACTGACGGACTTTCATACAAACATTCATCCTCTATTTCACCCCCTTAGGGGTGGAATTTCCAAAAATCCTTTCTTAGTGGATGCCTGCACTGTACAACGTATCTATGTGCAAAATTTGAAGTCTCTAGGTTCAGCGGTTTGGGCTGTGCGTTGATATCTCAGTCAGTCAATCAGTCAGTCAGTCAGTCAGGACTTTGAATTTTATATACAGGGTAATTTTTTTATCAGTGCACAAATTTTTAGTATCGACTCAGAATCGATAAGTGAACAACTTTCTCCTAGAAACGTGGGTCGAAATACGACAAAAATTTTTGGACTTCCCATACTAATTCGATCACGTGATCAGTCCGATTTGTATGAAAGGTCAAAAAAAAATTGTCGTATTTCGACCTATGTTTCTAGGAGAAAGTTGTTCACTTACCGATTCTGAGTCGATCCTAAAAATTTGTGCACTGATAAAAAAATTATCCTGTATGTATAGATTATGGATTTTTAAGATCTTAGTACTTATGCGGACTGCCTTTTTTGTAGCGCCGTCGACGCTCGCTTTTTTACGGCGCTACAAAAAAGCGCGGTGTGCATAGGCAATAAAACCCTAGAGTTGCCTAGAACCCTCAAGAGCTCAACTTTCACAAATCCTTAACATAAAATTGATTTTAATTCATACGTTTAAAGATGATTTACTTATAAGAAGATAAGTTGAGATTAGAACAAACAAAGACATGCTTTTAAGTTAGACATTATATAATATTGTTAGAGTTAGATAAGTACTAGCTATTGAAACAAAACAAACATTTTAACCCACTGGGTCATTACAAATTTAATTGAGATCAGCTCAGTTTATTTTTAAAATAGCTAACTATAATGTTTTGCAAGAATATTAGGTGTGCTTCTATAGTTTATTTTAAAAACGTAAAATTGCATATGATTCCTACCTTTTTTCCTTCCTCTACATTATAATGATAGTTACATACGTTTCTTGAGATACACAAAAAGCTCTGTAATATACTCTATACATTGAGATCACATTTGAATTCATAAAAATTACATTACTAAGTACTTCTTTTATAGGTAGGGCAGAGGTACCCTTTGTAGCCATAATTTTTTGACTTTTAAGCACTAAGTACTAAATGGTCTTAGGTATTTAAGACACAAATTATATCTTAAATTATAGATAATGTATCTACCTTTAAAGGTACATTTTTCAAATTTATAAAAGTAAAATAGTTTTTTTTTTATATTACACACAATGTGTGAGAGGTGCCAAATGTACCGGTTTTGGCCAGTTACTGATAGTTAAACTTTTGTAAGTATAACGAAAAATCAAAACCAAATCTAAGTAAAATCAATATATTCTAATGCGCTAGGAACCAGTCAATTGCAAAACAACAATTTAATTGTAAAAAACAAAGGTTTATGAAGTATTTCATCCAAAACAAATTTCTTAAAATTTTCAAACAAAACATTTTATCAAACAGAAAATGGAATTTATTGAAAAAAAATCGTATGACATAATTAATTCTAACGGTTGTTATTATTACCTTAAAATACCTTATTTTAATTTCCTTTATCAAAAATGGCTAAAAGTTGTTTAGAAAACTTTTAGAGCAAAAAGTAGCCAAAACCGGTACAGAGGCCCAAACCGGGGCTTCTGCCCTATATAGAATGTGTGTAAATTTACTCAGTTCTAAACTGGACCCATGTAACTGCTAGCTACACTATTACAACCAAAACCTAATTTTATTGTAAGTGCAAAAGGTATTTCAATACAAATCAAAAAGATTAGGGTTTACTTGTAATAATCCCCCAATTTTCTAAACGAAATAGGGTTGCCGCAATATTTTTATTCACCCGCTCGCTTTTGATTAGAAGGTATGATAATGTTATTTTATAGGATTCCCAGGGAAATGAGGTAGGGGTATATTTATTTAAATTATCTAATACTTTATGAGAGCAACAAAGCCTTCAAAGAAAGTCCCTAACAACTTCCCTTTAGCTATATTCACTTGTTTCGACTGGGGATTGAACGAGAGAAATATAAAATATAAGGTATCTGGGGGCACGGCAGTGCCACCGCCAAGACGAGCGAAGCAGAGCGAAGCGAAGTCAAATTATGTGACTTGGCCGTTTCGTTACTACAAGAACAGAACTATTTGTTGTACTTATAACAGAAAAGTAATGAACAGGAAATAAATGTTTTTAATTAACGCCCATGTGTCGGTAGCGAAACGGCCACGCTACATATTTTGACTAAGGTGGTAAGGTTTGTAAAGTTGTAGAGTAAGATGCTTCGCTCTGCATTAGATTTGATCACTTTTTGACATTGCGAGCCATATCGTCTCGTCTTGGCAACATTTTACATGAAAATGTTTTTCATCATCATCACGTCAGCTGAACGCCGCCCACTGCTGGGCATAGGCCTTTCCCAAGGATCTTCACAACGATCGGTCCTGCGCTGCCCACATCCAGCGGTTTCCCGCGACATTGACTAGATCGTCGGTTCACCTTGTAGGGGGCCTGCCCACGGAACGTCGTCCGGTACGCCGTCGCCATTCAAGAACCTTTCCGCCCCAACGGCCATGGGTGTTTGACCAAATGTTTTTGGTGAGATAAAAAGTAACATTACATATTCAGTACAAAAACTGTTTTTAAACATTTTATTTAGACTTGTATTTGTTGTATTACTAGAAGAATGATATCCTTGTGGTAAACTCGAAACGTCATCTGGGAAAATAATTAAAATCGTTTGCCAAATATCATATATTTCTTATTTTATTGCTTTGAGTACCTATTCAAAACTTTTATTGAATGAAATTCTAATTCAAGTAAGACGGTTCATCCTATCGAGTTATTTTTAGCATAATTACCTTTGGTTTTAACCTTGTGAAGTTATCTTTTGATATTTGCATGAAACTTTTTGACTTCAGGCCTGTCGGTATCATATTCGTTATTAGAGCCAAAAAAAAACTTTATATTTTTTTCTAAACACAGCATACATTAATTCCTTTTTGTTTCCGTGTTACTCGATATTTCGGAATAAATCACAACGCCGGAATTAATCGTCGGAAGTAATTAAGATTTCCTATCGATACCGTTCGTTTAGCTTACGGGCGAGCGCGTAATAGCGTGTACGGTCCTCCTAATAAACAACACTGCCTAATTTATTATATAAATGTTGTTATTTGAATCTGTTATCTTTAAATAATAATATAGGTACTTACCTACTTACAAAATTATATTACAACATTATTTTCCCAACAGCAGAATAATTACATTGTCGTAATCACGTTAAAATTCCTTGAAGTTGAAAGGGAAATAAATTTAAAGTTCTCATCGTTCTGTTATCATAATCTGTTCGTTTTAACGCTCTCGTCTGCTAAGCGGGAGCGATGCGATTACAATGGCCGAGCGTCAGCCGTGCGGCCATAAACAACTAAGAACTCCACACATAACTGCGAATTCACATCGCATCGCAAGAATCTGCGATGCGCCACGCTAATAGAAACCTTAATGTCTGTCAAATACTTGACACGCATCGCAGATTCTTGCGATGCGATGTAAATTCGCAGAGTTGTGTGTGGGAGCCATGAGCGACCACGACGCGAAAACTCCGCGTTAGCGTCTGCCGCGTGACTGACGCTCCCGCTTCGCATACGCTTTGTCGCATCTGTTTAGGCACAGGTTTATAATACCTACTCATTAACAATTTTATTGCACCATTGGTAAAAGCTACCGCTGCAGTGTAAAACCGCTAGTCAAAATAAAATCAGTAGCTTTTATAACTTGTAGGTACAAAATCGATGTATTAAAATACTTGCTAGCAAACAGATTTTTCTGTAAACTAAGTAACTGTAAGTAGGTATTAAGGCGTGGCGAACCGCTCTGTCGGCAGAACTCTTTGATGTTCGCAAGTGCGTGTAATCAGCCAATGTTACTGAATAAATAGATTTAGAATTTATTGGGTCTGAAAACACATTTACTATAAAGAAAGGCTAACAATGTGAAATAACATTACTGGGTATTGAGAAGAAAAAGGTTTATGGGGACGAATTGATTGACGCTATATTTTTTAAGAGTGCAACAAATAACAAATCTTTTAGTGACATACATAGGCTTTTAGTATAGTATGCATAAGTATGTAAATAAACAAAGCGTATTTTGTAAATTTTTAGGGTTCCGTACCTCAAAAGGAAAAAACGAAACCCTATAGGATCACATTGTTATCCGTCTGTCTGTCTGTCTGTCTGTCTGTATGTCTGTCTGTCTGTCTGTACGTCCGTCTGTCTGTCAAGACCCTTTATCTCGGGAACGCGTGGAGGTATCGAGTTGAAACTAAAACCATACTTAGCTCTACGGTCCCTTGAAGCAGTGAAAAATCAAACTTGTAAGTTAACGTAAAAAAAGATATGGCCGTTTATGCCGCAAAAAACGCATATTTCGAAACTCTCAAGGGAATCAAAATTCATAGGGTACTTCCCGTTGACCTAAAACTTTAAAATTTGGCAAGTAATATCGTCTTATACTACAAGAAAAATCTGAAAACTATACATTTGTAATTAAATCATAAAAAATATAGGTACTTAGTACGCCACGTCACCCCGGGCTTCACAAAGGTGGCACTTTTAAATACGTTACACGTATGGCATACGGAATTGCGATTTGATAAATGTACTGGGAAGGAAAAGTTTTTCATAGAATAAAGGGAAAGAGCTTAGAGAAATTCTTTAAATAAACTCCTAGCTATTGAAAACTGTATGATACAATGAGATTATTTTATTTTACGTTTTGTAATAGAAGTGGGTTTCAATCGACATTTTATAACACGACACCTTATATTTTATTCACAACGGGGTGGCATTTAGCCTCCCTCACACCTTATGATAAGAGAAGATAAGGTTGAAGATGGAAGCGTACTACTCCCTTAATCCTCAACTTAATCCTCAAGCACTGAGGAACTGGCCATCTTATCTTAACTGCCAAAACGCAACAATGCTGAAAACATCGTTGTTAAGGCTTCAGACTTAGATAAGACGGTGGAAGCTAAGCTAGCCAAGCGGACTAAGAACGAGTCCTACCACAAAAAAAAGAATACAATATATACCCCTATTGGAAATCGAACCGGGGACCTCTGGGTCTCATACTAGTGGTGTGTCCCCCTACCGCCTAAACACCGTCGGCTTGAAGCCGATTACGACGCATCGTGCCATCCTTGTCATGATAGTGACTAACCAAAAGTGTTACACTACGTCGTAATCGTAATCAAGCTGACGGTTCTTAGGCGGAAGTTAGGCGGTAGCCCCCGTGTTCCCCCAGACCACAGACATGGTTTATACCACCCATAAACCATCAGTATCTATGAATAGTTCAGTCTCTCTCGTTTGACGTGGTCTTTTCGAGTGATGTGGTTCTTTATCGCTGCAATAAGGATCATTGTGAAACTCGTAAAAAAACTATATGTACCAGTGTTCGTAGAAAAGCAATGTAATAATATTGTTTTGCATACGAAACTCATTGCATAACAGCTGTGGTCAATCAGGAGATGAGGTCGGTGTCAGCTCAGAAAGGTAGGCACTTAAATGATATTATTTTTTCCTTTTCAGTTGACAGATACTTTTTGAAGTTGGAAAACTTTTTAAATTACTTTGTTTTCCGTTGAAAAAAAAGTCAGTCGGTGCCATATTTGAGTTGAGTTTTGTTTTAGTTCGCGAGGTGTTATCTTATCTACCTATAATCTAGTAGTATTTTTGATTGAAGTACTTATTTGCACAGAATAGATAATATAATACTATACTAGGTTATTGGGCACAAATTTCAGTTACGCATCGGTTATCGGTTTCCTGCACGTACCGTCTTCATAAGGAAAATATGAAATCTCGCAAATAACATGTCGAGCGGAATATAACCTGATTTCCATATTCTTATTGAATGATGGAATTCGCTATAATCATTTCACGCCCTTAGCTATTTCGTAGACAGTTTTACCAAACTATAACAGTTTTGGGAAAATGCAAACTGTATCTGTTTGACGTTAGAAATATTTATACTTCCGTATCTTATTACCTATCATTTTATTTCAGGACTGCCCAAAAAGAAGTGTTTTGTGTTTAGGGTTCATGTATATGTGTGTATGCATGTGAGTTTCTTTATTCCACCATAACTTTTGAATGCATTACTTAACGGATTTTAATTTATGATCATCAGAAACGTTATGTCACCACGTATTTTTCTTAGATATTATATGGCGAACGTGTGGCGCCATAAAAAAATTGTAGCAATATCAAATGAAAGGCCTCGACGAGTACCTACATTTCAAAAATATTTAATTTGTAAAAATACATAATCACCAAAAGGCATAACATAAAAATTATTTAAAAAAAATGAACACAATACTCAAACTTTTTTTAACCGAACTAAAAAAAGGAAAACTAACTACTTAACTAATAACTTACTAACTAGTAAACTTTTTAGTACGATTTTTAGAGCTTTTTCTGGGTATGTGTGTGGTGGTTTAAGAAAATAATACGGTTTTTTCAGGTGTTTAAAATTTGTTAATGAGAACAAACCATCTTTATAATAATAAGATATTAACAAAAATAAATCTTTACATTTTTAGTCAAAGTAATACAATTATTGATTTTTGGGGCAAATAATTATTATGGTTACTCACTAAACTGTAAACCACAAAATTTTTATTACTTTGTTCAAACATTTTAGGGGATGATAGTGTCCATCAATACGAACAACTTTTACTACGGGGTCAGCCACAAAGAGCCAAAAAAACAGCTGTTTCATAAAAAAGTACAATACCGACTCGACTAAAATGTATGGAACGTCTGATTTTTTCCACATTTTCGTGGCTGGCCTCGCCCCCATAGTAAAAGTTGTTCATATCGATAGACACTATCATCTCCTAACATCTTTATACTTATTAAAATTTAGTGAATAGAATGAAAAAGAGAAAGTTTATTTGGGTACCAATAAATAATTCAACACTTAACATAAATATGTAAGTATAAACAACAAAATACTTTTTTTATTTTTTTAATAACAAAATTGAACAACAATTTTGGTACAAATCTGATATATTGCCCACTGATATCATGATATTCTGCAAATACCTTTGCTGAAAGTAAGGCACTGACACTGAATTATAACATAACTATTACTTACGCTTTCCGAAGTAGTGTTGTACTATAAACAAGATAAGTGATACTTGGAAAACAACCGAACCTAGAAATATACGTAAAGTGAAATAAGAAAAGCGCTAAAAATGCCTAGCAGTAAAATGCACAGTAAGTACTAAAGCTCTCTTTTGAATAGTAAAAGGAAGCTTAGTAAGCTCATAATAAAACAGAGAGGTCAGAAATAACATCTAAAGGTATGTTCACATAACCGGCGAGTTATGACTAATCCTGTTTACCGCCAACATTAACCTACATGCTGTTAACTCCCTTTTAAGTCTTAAGGCTGGTTTCACAGCTCTGCGGGCTCCCGCTCCGGGGAATAAACAAATAGGGCGTTTGTGCACTACACTGAGTTTAGTTTAGTCGGGCCGCACGGACTGACCCGCATCGCTGTGAAACGATGTTCTAGCTAGCGCCTCCCGTGTGTCTTCGCCCGGTCCGGGCCGGGCGACCGGAGCGGGCGGACCCCGCACGCCCGCAGAGCTGTGAAACCAGCCTTACTAACGTAGGTATGTGTGTAGGCAACTTACGGTTCGTTCACATGTTCAAAGAGGATCCCCTTTGACTGTTCGTCAAAAAACGTCATGTCCTGAATACATATTTACTAACGTCAAATATTCAAATATTTTTGAAAATACAAAAACAAGAGCTCTGCATCTTCGATCAACAATAACACCTAGATCCTCTGCGAATATTATTTCATTGTTATAATAAAATTGTTGATATAGATTAGCAATATTATACCTATAAATAATTGACTTACATCCCTGATTGATTACTATTGACATGTTGCAGACACTATCGCTGTAATATACTTAATCGTACTAATCAGTTGATTCAATACTGATTCAACGGCTACCTATTCAGTACGTGAACCTTATTTTTTTAATATGTATAATGAATGACCAAAAATTTCATTTTTATTGGTGATCAATAAACTTACTTTTTACCTTACACTGTTGAAAAATAAACGGTTGAAGATAAAGTAAGGTAAGTAATAGTGTACAATCGAACTAGTTAAGTGAATGGCGACCCACCATAAGTTTATTTTCTAACAGATATATTCAATAAGGTCGAACCTCAAACTTGTTAACATTGACACTGAACTTTATAGTTTTGACGTTTTCAAACAAATTATTAGCAAAATGTGTCACGACACGATTCACTGGGCTCGACCGTACATGCTTCAACTTTAAACACCAATTTTCCCATACTCACAGAATTTAGCAATAATAAAATAATACAAACAGAACTGAAGTATCTACCGCACACCGCTATTCCTGTTATTCTTTATAAGAAATGAAGGCTTATGTTCAAATGTAGTCCCATTTTGCTGCTTATATAGCCAAAACGCTTGCGGTTATACGATAAAAGGCCTTAGCATTATCCTTAACGGGCCATTATGGAATAGCGAAATGATTTTCATTATACCATACAGTAGGAGATACAGGCAATAGTCAAACAAATATTAAGAAATGGACAGTAAAAAAATTGTGGTTGAAGGGTTGTCAGTAACGCTGACTTTCCTTTTTACCTTTATAGTAAATATTGTAAACTAGCTTTCCGCCTGCGGCTTCCCCGCATGCACTACCGACGCTATCCCGGGGGAATGTGACATTTTTACGGGATAAAAAGTAGCCTATATTCCTCTCCAGGCTACAAAGAATCTAGATTAGATTAGATTCTTTATTCATTAACAATTTCCATTGTGTTTGAATGCTTACAAATTTATAAAATAAAAAATGTAAGTATATAAATTAATTACAATTTTTAAATCAAATAATAATTAACAATAATAAATAAATAATAATAATTTACAATACTTAATTACAAATAGACAAAACGTTAATCCATAGTTTTATTTTCATGCAATAATTCCATTAAATATCCATATTAAGTATATCATTTAAATAACAAAAACAAAATCAATTAGAGAAACCACTATCACAATAATTTGCGTCAAATATTGCTACCATAATCATAATTCTTCTATCGAGTACAGTCAGCATCAAAAGTAGCTTAGCATACGAAATTTTCAAATTATTGTTACGGTTGAAATTACCAGAGTTGTCTGACATAGCTTTTGAGTCAAAAGTACATGACCGTCACTAGCTTCTAAATGAACTAAAAATTAAATTAAAAAAAAAAGATAATTTCAGAAAAGTTATAATTATTTGATCGTGTGTCATTTCATAAATATCTGACATGTTACTGTTTCATAAGTAAGTAAGTAACTGAAATACATTTGTGAAAACTCTTTGGAATGTATCTAAATAAATGATTGTTCTAAAATTATTATATCAATTTGATTTTCTTGCGGTGACATAGTTAACATTCACGCATAAGTTCCAAAATATATATCTTTATGAGGAGGGCTACCATCAAAATAGAACTTCGAAAAAGCTATCTTCAAAAGATATCGTATCGCCGTCTTTGTTCATACGTATTTGAGCGTCAGAGATGGCGACATGATCGTCAGATCGAGCCGTATTTTCGACGTTTGATTTTCGTGATAGCCCCTCTAAAATCATGGATTTCTGTCTAGCCACACATGATAACAAGCAAGGCGTCAAATACGTTCATTCTCTTGTGAGTTTTGCACTTTCCGTTAATTTTGGAATTATATTATTTACGATTCTTTTGGAAAATGTAATATACTTTTGCATTATTGCCATAACCATCTAATATGAACAAAAAAAATGTCATATAATTCTGAAATGTTAAATGATGAGTATGCTTAGACACTTACACGTTACTATTACTTTTGCCACCTTGTTTTTGTTCAGTTACTTTTGATGCTGACTGTACAAGCATTTATTTTTAAACTGTGAGCTATAAATCTGACTCTTCAACTCAAGGGGAAGTCTGTTATACAGTTTAGTGCACTGGGGGCCAATTCTGCTAACGTTAAGTCATAATCGTGTCTCAATCGTGTATCAATTGTAGTTCAATTGTAGTGCTTTTTTACACACTAGTTACAAGAAATGTGTACTTTTTCACCATACTACTGCTGGTCACACCACACACTACCTTTACATCACATCATATTGTCATAATTCTTGTAACTAGTGTGTAAAAAAGCACTACAATTGAACTACAATTGAAACACGATTGAGACACGATTATGACTTAACGTTAGCAGGCTTGGCCCCCCTGGAAGTACGAGCAATGTTGGGCTATATTGAGTCTGGGTGACATTTTACCGTGAAAATCCTTCCTTCTAGTGCTTTCTCTTTCTTGTCTTTCTTCATCTGTTTCATAAACATGTAAGTATGTTTTTGGCAAAAAAGCATAGAAGAATCAGAATGTATGTATAGTCTATGTCCCAAACAGTTAAATCTGTTCAGCCGTTTTGGCGTGATTGAGTAACAAACATCCAAACATCTAAACATCCAAACATCTAAACTTTCACATTTATAATATTAGTAGGAAGTAGGATCTGCCGCTTTTAACCGCCTCTGTGGTTTAGTGGTACACACCACTGGTATCATACGCAGAGGTCCCGGGTTCAATTAAATTTTTTTTTTGTGGGCTCGTTGATCTACCTACTCTTAATAATATTTTTTCGTTTTCGATGCAACGATGTCTAGGGCTAAAGCGAAATAGTTGCCTAATTATTCTCATTTCAGTAGTAATAACTACTTAAATATAATTATATAAATATATTATATTAAGATTATCTCATCTTAAAAACTAATAAAATTAGTCATGCTTTCAACATTTCTGGCTAAGGATTGAGCTATTTTTAATCTAAGTATAAATATTTTATTAGCTCATTTCCATAGTAAAAAGAGCCAAGTTAAACTAATTAAATTACTAATTGCTTTACACAAAGCTTTCAGTAAATGCAAATTTGTTTTTAAGCCGGTGAACAGGAAACAAATAACAGTATTATAACCATTTTAGTTTTTGTTGGGCGGCATTTTACAAAGTTATTAGTTCAGTTTAAATAGTAAACATTTAGACCTTGCACTAATTGTACGGCCGTGGTCGAATGCGATACAAACCCGACATTTAATGAAAAATAAACATAGTATTTAAGATCCCTAGAAGGGTCTATTAACTACATAATCTGTGTACAGACGTGGTCTGAAAATGTTTCCCACCCTACGGATTTTAAAACGCGGTGCACAGAGCCAGCTGGCGAGCTAGCTCTCTCTCTCTCTCTCTCTCTCTTTCTCTCTCTGTCTGTCTCTCGCAGTATGAATAGAGTGAGAGTGAAACGGACGGGTATATCAAAGTTTTGGCTTTGCGTTTCAGAGTAGATCATCAGTATCGCCGATCGCGGATAGCCGATCCGAGATGGATCGTTTGGAATGTGGATCCGATTCAGATATCCGATAGGAACGTAAATTTTTGTTTTACTTTTATCTGTACACTGTCAGTAGTGATAAACACTACGTATGTATTTCTAATAAAATCACGGAATTATTGGTAGAAAATATGTTTATAATCTTACTATTAAGGCGATACTCGGAAAAAATGTGCTGAAGCGAGATAGCAATGAGAAAACGACGCGCGCGGGAGCGAGACCGATTTTGCAGATTAGGCAAAAAAAACACAAAATCACTTCCTATTAAAAAACTACAGCGATTTATAAAAAAATGCTTCTATACGATCCTCAAGATTATTGGTGTCTACTAATTAAACCAATTTCCAATAGTGTAAGTAACCCCATTTAAGAATAATCTTCACTTTTCGTATTTTTTAGAGGTCTTTTCGAAAATAAAAAGTGTCGAGGCAAAATCATAAAATCGTGTTTTTGAAACTATACGATTCTAGATAAAGGTATGAAGAAATGTATATCTTATAACCAGATTTTTAACAACTGTAACCGTCCTATAGTTTTAAATCAAAAAGTCCATATTTTTCCGAGTAGCGCCTTAACCTTATTTAACGGTGCCGCGCGCCGCCCGCCGTAATGTCGGTCGGTAGCTTCGACGTTGAGACGTTGACGAATGGGATCAAAATAATACATTGTTCATAAACATCGAAAATCCATCAATACTTAAACATTAATAAATCGCTGTCTTGAAATGTATTCAAGTTGTTTTAAGTATAGTATATTAGTAAATAAGAAATAGTACCTATAAATCCCGACGGTGTGGTATATTCAAATTTCTTGTACATCATCATCAGCTATTTTAGTGTGCCCACTGCTGGGACACAGGCCTTCCTTGTGGAAAGATAAGAACAGAATCAAAACACACTTTAAAAAAATACAAAAAAATTATGTTATTCACGTTTGCGCGTGATAGATTTCGGGCGGATGTGATATTCTAACACGCGCGTATTTGTGGGCTAAACGGGACCGTAACCATGGGGGTAAATCCGCGAGGTCATATAGTGAAACTCGGAAAGTGTATTTTTACATGCACATTCAAACATCAAAGGGTCAAATGATCCGTATAAAAATTCCCACCATTTGGGTACGCGGGTCAGACGTCGGGACCATTCGACCCTATTGGCTTTGGCCTACGAGCGTTATCTTCACGGTCAGGTTGTCACAGCCGCAAGCGGGTTAATTTTACCACTACTAGGTTGAATGAGACTGCTAATGCTTGCTTTTGTAATTTGTAGAGGGTAAAGATTAAATTAGAAGTGTTTTTCGTATTTTCGTAGGAAACTAGACAAATAAGACACTATACATTTCACACAAAAACAGTATAAGTATTAGGTCCTCACATACATTTCTAAGCGATAATCCTTAATGATGGTAGGTAGAACTTAAAACAACACAACAAAATAGTATTATTTTAATTGCACATAAAAATCTCAAAAAACAAAATTGGTCCACAAAAGTTGTAATAATAGGGTAGGTGGCTTCAGCCCTATTAGATTTAGGGAGCAAGCGAGCGTTATCTTTACGGTCTGGTTGCACAGCCCAATGCGGGCTAATTGCAATAACTGGTTTGAATGACACTTACTAATGCTGGCTTTTATCTGTAGTTGTAGAATAAAGACTACATCGTAATATATTTACCCCCTAATAAACGTGGTGTAAAGTAAATCTGTTGTTGTCTCTGTCATCATTTTAGACAACATCTCGATGATCAGACACAGTTTCTATGACAAGAACATATTTGTTTTTTTTTGTCGAAGTTAATAAACTCATACCTTTATCTAGTTGAAAGCATGAATCGACAAATGATCCGTATAAAAATGCCTACCATTCGGATACGCATCTCGTGGGTCAAACGTCCTGTACAGCGCAGCGGGTTCATTCAGCCCTATTGGCGTTATCTTCACGGTCAGGTTGTCACAGCCGAAAGCGAATTAATTGCAATATTCCCCTGTCCTGTCTAAATGAGACCTGCTAATGCTGGCTTTGTTATCTGTATTTTGAATTTTGAACCGTAAAACTCAGGCGATTTTCATATTTTTAGTTTTCAAATTCCAAAATAAAGTGAATGATTTTTGAGATTCATTCGTACGATTGGCTTCTGTAATGTATAGGTAGACCTTCCTAAAAGCTACCACTATTCGATTTTTCTTATCGTTTTCGTTCGTAATTAAACAGTTTTGTTCGGCATCAAAAATTGGAAAAAAATAATTCATAGTACATTTATTAAGGTAGACGCGCGTTAGGAGATATCTTACAGCAGCGTATAGTTCCAAAATGTTTACTCGACTAGGCTTCTTTCTCCAGAACAATTTTATTTTCTGGTTCGTACAACTTTTGTCCCCCTCTGGAAGCTGGGTATTCAGATTGTGCTATTGTAACGAATCTTCGGAGTAACGAGTTGAAGTATGACAGGTCCTTTATCTACACAGCTCTCTAGAAAATAAGATATTTTAATAGAGGGCGCTTTGTGCCGAGGAGAGTGGTAGCTTGGCACTTGAGTAAGGTAAGGTATGGGTTCGGACTAAGACACGTTGATTGATCCTACAATCGTCTGGGTCCCATTATCTATATTGGTTGACATGAATGGTTTAACAAAGTGATTTCACAGGACATTTAAGATAAAGAAATTGGATAAGTACTAAGATGTAGGTATGTCAACGCCTCTACTGAAGTAATAAAGCCAAAAAGGTTTTTTAGTTTAGCGCTATTCTCGCAGACAATTTTGTAAGCAATATTTTTTCCCATTCTTGGTCATAGAGACTGTCCTCGACTCAAACTACGTAGAACGTACTAATACACGTTTTTGTGGCAGTTCTGCAGTAAGTAGGTACATACTGATCACACTCTGCAAAATATAACGCTCTGATACAAAAGCTACATATATGCCGATAGTAATTATGCCGTAAATATAAATGGACAGTCACGATTGATGTTCGAGATTGTTAATGTTTCAAATTAATTAGGTTTTTCTTTTGCAGGTCAATCAACCCTGTGATCACGGTGCTTGACGACTTGTAAGTATCTATTTTTTAAGCTTTGATAAGTTATTAGTGAAGAAAATAGAAGAAAAAGAAGAATCGCTATCCTGATCGTATTATTTTATTAATTTAAATAAATTTTAATAACAAAAATTTCATAGTTATTCGACAGCTTTTGATGGATGGATTACCATAACGACGACAGGGTCCCGATCGCGGTAATTCTATGACGCATTAGTCAAGTGTACGTGCAGTTGAAGTGTAGTTGACGTGCAAAACCGTTTTTGATAACGCGCGGCTTTGACAGTGCGACAACGTTTTCTGTTCCGGTGATAATCTTTGGAACTAAAACAGTTTTCATACGACAGTCTATTTTGACAGCTAATTTCGTATTGCAAGTGGTTCCTCTGTCACGGATGTCACCGGATCAGACAGGATTGTAGGACTATAGGTTTGCGTGACGTGTGCGTCGTTATGTTATTACGGCAATACGAAGTCGAACGTTAAGACTAAAACGCGATGAAGACGTGCTGCATAGAATTACGGCGATTGGCGCGCCAGTTCTCGTGCTTGGGCTACTGTGTACTGTGGTTTATTTCCTAGTTGAAAACAAGAAAATCCGATTTGTTATTTTCGCTTCCCGGGTGCAATGAAGTGCATTGAGAGTTCAGTGCAATACGCGACCGACCACTGTGCAACAGTTGATATTATTTGTACAACTTGTTGATATCTTCAATTTTTCTTACATTTGCTATAGACCAGCAAAGTAACATTTTTGTAACAGCATTCTCCCGGACTGTGAAAGGTCGTGGGTTCGAGTCCCATCGGAGCTAGTTGTTAGACTGGTAGATTTTTTCTAAAAAGTACTTATTTTTCAATGACATCTTTCTTTTTGAACTTTTGTTACGTCGTCGCTGTTATATTATTATCTTGACTACCAGAAAACAAATAATATTTACCAAATTTACTGCCATACTTTCTGGATTCTATAACTAGATTTCAACCCGGCAACATGTTTTTCCGTAATTATTATTATTATAAGCAGCTGTATCGTCCCATTGTAGGGCAAAAGCCTCTTCACCTTTTCTCCATTTATTACGGGTCTTCTTCTTCTTCTTCTTCTTCAATCTGTACGGGCGTTTTCCGCAACTCGACGTCTTATTGCGCCTATTTTGCGTGTGGAGGGTGTGCAGCCGGATTACTCCAGCCAACCCAGCTCTGCCAGGAAAGCACCCAGCGCCCTCACGTCGGAGACCGCTTCGTGGACGCTTCCCGGCGAGCCGAGGTACCTCGCCCGGTAGGGGGCCACTCCGTCACATTTTTTTTTTTTTTTTTTTTTTTTCTTTTTTTTTTTTTCCTCCTGTGGCAACACTACCGTTAACAGCTGTTAATAATTGCTCCCAAACATTTTATGATTTTTATATTGTTTAATTGTAGTAATACGGCCAGAATCCATTAAATCACGTTCATAAAAGTATATTGTATATTGTGTAGTGTTATAAGTGCAAAATACAAACAACTTTTGAGTGAAATTGTGTTTAAAATCACCCGGTTAAAAGCCGGTAAGTTCGATGACAACTAGTATTTAAATTAACTGTGAATCATTGTTCTCCCTTTTGCAATAATTAATTCACTCCGTATTTACGGAATTTATCTTAAAATATAATATTCTATAGAATCAGTTTTATGTAAATTGCATTTTAACGTCCAAGTTACATAATCTCACTATTGTTTGACAACTACCTGGACTTAATTAATTAGAAAAACTAATCTTGACTTTTCATTACTTTTTACCAAAATGATGACCCGCAAGGCTTTATCACGTCAGGAGGAATCACAACTCCAATTGACCTTGCAAGAATTAAAAGTTTCCAAGGAGTTGATCAACCAAATGAATAGGGAAAGGGAGGAAAATGAACAGGAATTATTAGATGTGCTTAATAGAAATAGTGCATTGAAAAAAGACATGGCTGAGTTACACACTCAGACAGTAGAACTTGCTCGAGAACGGGATAGACTTCAGTTGTTAATAGACGGGTTCGACCAATGCCAGAATGAGTATGAGCAGGCCCTCAGGCTCATTTCTCGTTTGGAGCAGGAGTTATGTGAGGCAAATAATTGTATATTTGAATTAGAATCCAGTAAAGCACATATATCTGCTGTTCAGAACCAAAGTTTGTTTGATGAATTGGTTGGCAGCGCACCTGACATGGTTTCTGCATCCTTTAGTAATAATCAAACTGTAATAGACCTAACAAATGATGAGTCAATTGGATGTAAGTGTCCTAAAACTAACCTGAAACTGAGTAATAAAAAGTTAAAAAAGTATATCAAAATAAATAGATATATCTTTAAAACAAAAAAACTAATTAATAAAAATAAAACTTCTTTTAAATATGCAAAAAATGCTAAAGATAGGTTGCAATTAATTGAACAACTAGATGTTTGTAGTTCTATAATTGAAGAAAACAGAATTGTATATGAAAATAATTTAAAAACAATGACTAATAAAATAAAAAATTTGCATGACTCGCTAAATAAAATAACTCAAAATTATGAGTTATCTAAAAATGAGATAGGGGAATACATACTGGCACTTAAACACCTTTCATGCACCTCAAGTGGAGCCCAAGAAAATAATAGATGTCGTTCATCACTCTCCGGGGCATCAGGCCGGATCGTCCCGGAGACTTTACCTGATCAATCAGTATGTGAGCCCTTACTCTCTAGCCTTTGTAATAACTCAGATAGCACAAATGAAAATAATTCCTGTACTAAAAAAAGTTGTAGTAAATTAGTTGTGTTCTGTGATGAGCTTGGAAAGAATCTTGGCCAATTGTTGCAAAAAAATACAAGGGAAAGCATTATTAACTATTGCAAGCCGGGCTCGACTATAGATGAAATCATGAAAAGTATTGTAAAACATAAGTTTAATGAAGATACAAACTTGATCATTCTAATTGGAAATAGGGGTAATGTAAGCAAAAATCAACTGATGACATACTGTAATACACTGTGTTCTTTAAAGGTTAAAAAAATTGTTATGTTTACATTTCCCTATAGTAAAAGTTTGCCACAGGTGGAAAATAACTTTAGATATAATTTAAATTTATCTTTAAATACTATGGCATATCATAGTAGCCAAATGTTGCATATTATTGACATTAATAAATTGTTAAAAAATATTATTCTGACAAAAGATAAATACTATCTGCCAACTTATTGTAAGAGACAGTTAGCACTATCGCTATCTTTTTATTTTGAACATTTAGCCAGTAATCTGGCTAGTAAAACTCCTGCTTTTATTGAGCAGTCAATTGACATTTATAAATTACCCTTGGAATTTGTTCCAAGTCATAATAATAATTTGTTTAATCAAAATGACATAAATCTGAATACTGACTTGGTTAATTTAAATTACCATTAAAGACAACAGAGGCGCCCTCTAGCCCAGTGTTGACAAGAGAAAAGCCAAACAGTTTAACAATTGTCCATCAAAATATGGAAGGCTTTTCTAACAAAGATCTAGAATTAAGTTTGTTTTTAAATTGTAATAATGTTGATGTGTTATGTGTTACTGAGCATTGGTTTAAACCACATGAATTAATGTTAAACTTAGATAATTATAGAGTTGTAAGCTCGTTTAGTAGGCAATCTGCTATCAGGGGAGGGTCTCTTATAATGTTACATGATAATTTCCAATACAAAGAGCGCAAAGATGTTGTATCCCTCTCTATTGAACGAGTCATTGAACTATCCTGTGTGGAACTTGACCAACTAATTATAATATGTCTTTATAGACCGCCCAATAGTAATTATTCTGAGTTTGAGTCCACTATGGAGGAAGTGTTAAGAATAACTTGTAAAACCAATAAAAAAGTTGTCATATGTGGGGATTTCAATGTAGATATTTTAGACCGTAAATTGGCCACACTCTCAAGTAGATTTTTAAACTTGTTTAAATCATTTAATTTAATACACACTTTTAATGAGCCTACTCGAATCACACCCACATCTGGCAGTTGCTTGGACAATATTTTTACAGACTGTTCGGTTATAGAAAAAAAGGTAATTGATGTCATAAAATCTGACCATAGTGGACAAATAGCCTCTATAGAGCACCATCATGTCTGTCCAAAACGTAAAATAATATGTAGGCCAATTACGAAAAAGGGCATTGATAAATTTAGAAATCATGTAATTGATAAAATTGAAACTTTACCAGCTTCTATTATGGAACCTAATAATCTCTATAATGATTTATTTAGTGTGGTGCAAAGCGAATTTAGTAAAACATTCAAACAAAAGGTGATCAACTGTAATACTAATAGAAAGAAGTTTAGTGATTGGGCCACGCCTGGGATTTATACAAGTAGAAGGAAATTATATGAACTTTATGCATTAAAGCGAACTTCATGTGACCCTAGTTTTATTGAATATGTCAAGAAATATTCTAAAACTTTTAGAAAAGTATGTGCGGCTGCCAAGTCCACATACATCGCTAATAAAATAAAAGTAGCTGATAATAAGATCAAGGCTACATGGAATATTATTAACCAAGAAACTGGTAAAACAAAAAATCATATAAATTCCTTCACTCTTAAAGCAAATAATAAAACATTTACATCTGACGATGAGGTTGCCCGTGTTTTTGAAGACTTCTTCTCTCGGGTACCCTTAGAAACTACGAGAAATTTAAATTCCTGTCCTAATATTGCGGCTGCCCTCTTGGTGTCAAGCGTTGATAAGTGTAACAAAGTATTTAATTTTCAACATATAAATGGCGATGATATTCTTAAAGCATTTAAAACAATAAATATTAAAAAATCGGAAGATTTATGGGGTATATCAACTAATGTTATTAAATCAATAATTGGTCCAATAGCTCCTTATTTAGCTTTTATTTTTAATAAGTGTATTGACGAAGGAGTCTTCCCCGATTTAATGAAATATAGTAAGTTAATTCCGCTTTTTAAATCTGGAGACAAGAGTGACCCCACTAACTTTAGGCCGATATCAATTTTACCAGCACTTAGTAAAATTTTTGAAAAGATAATATACGCTCAATTAGTAGATTATTTGGTATTAAATCAAATCTTTCATAAGAATCAGTTCGGATTCTCTAAAGGTAAAAATACCACAGATGCTGGAATTGCACTTCTTAAACATATCCTTGACGCTTGGGAGGGTAGGCAGGACGTAATTGGTGTATTCTGTGACCTTTCCAAAGCTTTCGATTGCGTTGATCACCAAACTCTTTTAATGAAGTTAGAACATTATGGTGTCTCGAAAAAATCAGTTAACCTTTTGCGTTCATATTTGAGTAATAGAAATCAAAAAGTGATTGTTAATAATACTGCGTCCTCTGGAGCCCCCATTATAATGGGCGTGCCCCAAGGCTCAATATTGGGTCCTTTACTATTTTTAATCTACATTAACGATCTACCTTACTACGTGCATAATTTATGTGAGACAGTACTATTTGCAGATGATACTTCTCTAATTTTTAAAATTGACCGAGGGAATAATTGCTCTGACGAAGTAAATAGTGCTCTCTCAAAGGTCGCACATTGGTTTAACATTAATAACTTGTCTTTAAACCCAAAAAAAACAAATTGTGTCAAATTCTCACTACCAAATGTAAGGAAGGTTGATTTAAGTATTAGTTTGAATGCAGATGCAGTCGAATTAGTTGACAGCACGAAATTTCTTGGTATTACCTTAGATTCACGACTACAATGGGATCCACATATTGAGGCCTTGTCGAGTAGACTCAGTTCAGCTGCTTTTGCAGTAAAAAAGATAAGGCTATTAACTGATATTGAAACGGCAAGACTTGTTTACTTTAGTTATTTTCATAGTGTAATGTCCTATGGCGTGTTGTTGTGGGGCTCAGCAGCCAATATTGGAAATATTTTTGTACTTCAAAAAAGAGCGGTACGCGCCATTTACAGCCTCCGCCGCCGCGATTCATTAAAGGTTTTGTTTAAAGAAATTAATATACTAACCTTAGCAGGGCAATACATCTACGAGAATATATTATATGTTAGGAAACATCTTGACTCATTCACTAAGAATAGTGATATTCATAATTTTAACACAAGAAATAAAAATAAGCTTGCCGTTCCAAGATTTAGACTTGAAAAAAGTAGAGGCTCTTTTTTGGGAAAAGGCATAGCATTCTTTAATAAAGTTCCACAAGAAGTAATCGAGCTGCCTTTGAATAAATTTAAAAAACATGTTAAAAAGACGCTCTTAAGCAAAGGCTATTACAAAGTAGAAGATTATTTAAATGATCATAACGCATGGTTGTCATAATTATAGTAAGTAACACTAACAATGTATAAAAGGAAAATATTCATATACTTAAGTATGTGAAAACTTTCCTTCAGCATTAGCTTTTTGTATAAATTTTATTATTGTACCATTTTGTCTAGCAACGACATAATTATTTTGTAAATGCGTTGCTTCTGTTAAAGCTGATGAGTTTTTTTCGCCTGTTTTTCTTGTCAGTTAAAAGATGTCCATAACAGGTGGTAGGTTAAAAAAATGTTGGACGATTCATAAGCATTAATTTTATTTAATCTATATGAATAAAAATTTATTGACTTGACTTTGACTTTGACATTCTACCAGGACGTGAGCAGCTGTTTCTTCGGCCCTCATGCAACCCCTGCATAGGGGGCTGTCGGTGATACCTAAGTTGAAAAGGTGTCTGTTGAAATTTCCATGTCCTGTTATAGCACCCGTCACCAGGCGTAACTGTGAATCTACTTAGCTTAATGAGAGCTCTGGACAAACGGGCGTCCAGGCGCGGTAGTGCCATTTTCGCCTGCCTGCATGTTTCCAGTGAGCTCCATTCATGTTGGTGCGTAAGGGTAGTGTGTTCACGGATCTTACCAGCAAACCAGCTCGCCGGAATGGGTGCGACCGGTTCAGGGCCAATCATCACCCTATCCGATCCCCTCCTCGCCAGCTCATCGGCCAGGTCGTTTCCACGTGATCCACTGTGGCCTTTGATCCATTGGATAGTAATATTATTGAGTGTACCCATGTTTAGTCTGTGATGGCACTCCTGTATGAGACTTGATGAGCTACGACTACCATTTAGAGCCTTAAGTGCTGATTTACTGTCGGAAAGTATGAGAATGTCGTAGCCGGTTACTTCCCTTGTTGCAACTGCTTGTGCTGCCAACAGAATGCCCATACACTCTGCCTGAAAGACTGTGTTGTACGAACTTAGTGGCAGTGCAATTTGTATGTTTAGGTCTTCTGAGAATACACCTGTTCCTGCTCCTACAGAGGTCTTGGAGCCATCAGTGAATATCAGAAGCGCTTTGTGTTGTGCCTGAGAGCTTTCTGCGTCCTCCAGTTGTATTTTATATTTCTTGTCGAAGATGAAGGATGGTTTGACCTTATCACAGATCGCCTCCACAAGGGGTGTGTCTAACCATTCCTCCAGTAGACCTTTTATATGTCTTACCTTATTGAACCTGAGAGTGCCTAGGTGTTTAAGTCTAAGTACTGCTTTCGCAGCCTCTTGCTGCACGTGTAGATGCAGTGGGGTAAGGTTCAGCATTACCTCGAGCGCTGCAGTTGGAGCAGTGTTCATACAGCCAGTGAGAGCACAGCAGGCCGACGTTGGAGACTCTGCAGTTTCTTTGCCCCAACAGTCTGAGCAGCTTTAGGCCACCAGACTACCGAGTCGTAACTGATGAGTGGTTTGATGACCGCATTGTACAGCCAGAGAAATATTTTTGGAGCAAGACCCCAGCGTTTACCAACCATCTTGCGGCACTGCCAGAGGATGACTACACTAGCTGTCTTTGCCTTGTGTTCAATGTGATTGCTCCAGGTTAACTTACTATCTAATAAAATACCTAAGTATTTTACCTCATTTGATAGTTGTAGAGAGGTGTCAAACAGCTTAGGTAGGCGGTGATTACCTACTTGGCGTTTGTTGGTGAACATTACCAGTTCTGTTTTTGTTGGGTTGACGGCTAGGTCATGTTTCCTACACCAGCTTTCCACTTTCTTCAGAGCAGCCTGCATGGTGTCACAAGTTATACTCGCTTGCGGTCCCATTGTTAAAATGGTGATGTCGTCAGCGTAACCTATGGTGTAAAAGTGACTTGAGTTAAGGAGTGAGATTAGGTCGTCTACTACCAGATTCCAGAGCAGTGGAGAGAGAACGCCTCCCTGGGGGCAGCCTCTCGCCACAAGCGCCCTGTGGCACCCATCGTCAGATACCTGTACCACTCTGTAGCGAAGCATGTTGACAATCCAGTCTATCAGCACCTTGTTTATACCTCTCTTTTTCAGCGCATCCTCAATGCTGCCGAAGGTAGTCTTGTCAAAGGCCCCTTCAATGTCAAGGAAAGCACCAAGGCATATCAATTTGTTTTGAAACGCCTCCTCTATCTTACCGACTAATTGATGGAGCGCCGATTCTGTAGATTTGCCAGCACTGTAGGCATGCTGATGTTTGTGTAACGGATGTGCCATTTGTATTACGTCTCGTATGAACCATTCACATACCCTTTCCATGGTCTTCAGCATGAAGGAGGAAAGGCTAATGGGTCGGAAGGCTTTCGGGTTCGTGTAGTCGGACTTACCAGGTTTAGGTATGAACACTACCCTGACTTCCCTCCAAGAGTGTGGGATATAGCCATGCGCAAGGCAGGCCTGAAGAAGATGGGTAATGACCACAACAAGTTGTTGATCGCCCCATTGTAGAAGAGCTGGGAAGATGTTGTCCGTCCCTGTTGACTTAAAAGGCGAGAAGCTATTTATTGCGGCTCTTACCTTTTCTTGTGTTATCACCTTTTTGGCCAGGGACCAGTGGTCATCTGTCGGGTGTGTTGTTGCGTCCTGCCACTCGATGTCCTGCAGAGGTTGGCAGTTTGGAAAGTGGGTTTGGAGGAGAAGTGCATTCGTTTCCCTCTGATCCAAAGTCATAGAGCCATCAGGTTTTCGCAGGTTGCCCCGTAGGCCAGGTCCCTGGTTGGACATTACCTTTCTTACCCGATTTGCTTGTTTTGTGGAGTTTATCTCATTGGTGAAGCGTCTCCATGAGGCAGATCTCCAGTATCTTATCTTCTTCTTGTATTCAGCCTTGGTAGCTTTGTATCGGTCCCAGTCATAGTCCTCGGATGTATTCATAGCCCTGTTAAACCGCCTTCTGACGGTTCCCTTAGCCTATCGAGCTGGGGGCCCCACCACTTGTGGTCATCACTGTGGTTTGAAGAAGGGGTCTTTAACGGGCATGCTATTCGTAGCATTGAGTTAAAATGTTTGTAATACCAACTACCTTTGACTCCAGCTCAGCAGTTGACTCAACATCAGTCCAGTCGTGGTTGGTGTTTAGTTTCTCAGTAATGAGCTGACTGTAGACTAGTCTGTTTGTTTTCCTTGGATTTCTCCAGGGAGCGGGAACTTTAATGGGTACCTGTATGTCATAGCGGATCCATCTGTGATCGGAGCACGACGCCTCATCAGAGACATGCCATCCCGTTACCTCTGAGGCCGCTAGTGGTGTAGCAAGGGTTAGATCAATTATCGTCCTGGCCCTTCTGGTGACGAAGGTAGGTTTATTACCTCTGTTCATTATGTCTAAGTTAGTGGTTAGGAGAAACTCAATTAATTGGTTACCTCTGTCATTGTGTTTTTCCATACCCCACAGAGAGTGGTGGGCATTGGAATCTGTTGAGATAATCAGCTCCATGTTGTGTTCCCGGCAGAAACGGACGAGGGAGGATACTTCCTCTGACGGTATCCGCTCTTTTTTTTTTTTATTTATTGAACTTCAAATTTTACACAATAAAACTTAAATTAAACACACAATCGCCAAACTGCATGGCAGTTTGTTGGCGAAGAAAAACACTCTAATATTCAATATTATTGTGTTTACCTACACTAGTAGGTCTACCTTGTATATCATTGTAGTAGCAACAAATGCATCACAATATTAATAACATTTATATGACCTGACATAATATTATATTAATACAATAAAAACAAATTAATTAAAGACCTGTTTAACATTCTGAGTCTAATTTCTCTAATAGGTAATTTTTTAACTTTATTTTAATAGCAGTCTTACACAATTTATCCTCGTCTCTTAATAAACTTATTTCGTTACATATGTCCGGAACCACATACCATGAACATCTTTTACCGTAATAGTTGTTTATAGATATATATATATAGAAATATGTATTTATTCTGTCTGACCCTTCTAGTATTATACTTATTTTTTACTTTAACTTTATATTTGTCGACATAATAGTGCTCTAACGCAATTACATATTTAATTTTATGTTCCAAAGGGAGTATTTTACATACAGAAAATAGTTTATTATATTTCGTCGTTTCATTCTTTGATATAATATTTACAGAGTAGTAGTCCCTTTAACCTACAGGCAACTTCGCACGTCTTTAGAGATTTAAAAAAAAAAAAAGTTCACTAATCTGTCATTTACTGTTCTGTGGTCAGTTTGACGCCATTTTTCTCATTCCTTTTTCGTGCGAGGCAACGAGCGCACGCGTCTATTTTAAATGCCGAAACGCAGCGCACAGGAAAATGATGAACGAGTCCAACGTTTATATTCTTCAGAGAATGAAGATAATGCAAAAGGTACGTTTATAGTGCTTTATCAATTCCTATTCAAATATTTGTGCATACAAGTTATTAACAAGCTTCACAATAGTTAACTAAATTTATCAGATATTAAGATACAATTAATACTTTTTTGTTTCTTGTTGTTCACTGGTGAACATGAACAAGTGATTTCACTAGATGAGTTTAGTTAGGTACATAAAATCAAACTAAATCGAGATTGACTGCGAGTCAATCGCGATGTCGTAATTAGCTGCGAGCTAATTATGGGTCATATTTATGACATTAAGTAGAATCTACCCGCGTTCTAGGATAGACGCATGTTATCTACACTTTATTAAGTTACATAAAATCAAACCAAATCAAGATTGACTGCGACTCAATCGCGATATCGTAAATAGCTGCGAGCTAATTATGGGTCATATATTATGACATGAAGTAGAATCTACCCGCGTTCTAGGATAGACGCATGTTATCTACACTTTATTTAGTTACATAAAATCAAACTTAATCGAGATTGACTGCGAGTCAATTGCGATATCGTAATTAGCTGCGAGCTAATTATGGGTCATATATCATGACATGAAGTAGAATCTACCCGCGTTCTAAGATAGACGCATGTTATCTACACTTTATTTAGTTACATAAAATCAAACTAAATCGAGATTGACTGCGAGTCAATCGCGATATATCGTTATTAGCTGCGAGCTAATTATAGGTCATATATTATGACAGGAAGTAGAATCTACCTGCGTCCTAGGATAGACGCACGTTATCTTCAGATTATTTAGGTAGTTAGTCAAAATCAAACTAAATCGATATTGACTGCGGGTCAATCGCGATATCGTAATTAGCTGCGGGCTAATTATGGGACATATATTATGACATGAAGTAGAATCTACCTGCGTTCTAGGATAGGCGCACGTTATCTACAGTTCATTAAGTTACATAAAATCAAACTAAGTTGCAATTGACTGTGGGTCAACCGCGATATCGTAATTAGCTGCGGGCTAATTATGGGTCACATATTATGACATAAAGTAGAATCTACCTGCATTCTAGGATAGATGCACGTTATCTATAGTTTATTGTCTGCGGGACAATATAAATTATTAAGCCATAATAACTTATTAAATTATTCTTTGAATTTTATTTTTTACATTCTACCCTCATGTTGTTTTTTTTTTGGCAAAAAAGAGTATGTTTGTTTTGGATACAATAAATATCATACAAAACGATGCGGGACTTTATCGAACAATCTTTGGAAATATCCATCCAACAAACCTTGGATGCCGCAGTATCGCAAACGGCTCACTCAAGAAATTACATCGATAACTTTCGATCCACAATAATATTGTCAGCGTTGAGGGCGTCTACGTCCGATACGCCTGATTTTGGAGATGCCATTCAGCTTAGCTAATTTATGGACACCTTTATGAAAAATAGGTCTACCAAAAGATCAGAAAGAGAACTTGACAAAGGTACTTGATACCAAATAATTGTTGAATGTTGCACGCACCTAAATTAAACGCAGCGATTGCTGCCGCAGTTTCTGACGTCGTCGTCGTGAGGGGACGCTACAAAATGTTTCTTGGTTTTCAACAACAACTTGATATGGGTACCTCGGCAATAGGTAAATAGAGCAATGGACACACTGCTCTCCTCAGACGATAAGAGACAATCTCTTTAGTATCTAAGCGACGACTGTCGCATTTTGGTATTGATTTACACCATTTCCTAACGAAAGATAGGATTAAACTGACTCTTTATGACTCTTTATTGGGTAATACATCATCCGAAAATATAAAAGCCAGTAAGGCAATCGAACGACAAAGTTCACAGATTTAGAAAACATTCACAATTCAGAAACCTTCTGCAGTCCAGTCCACAGTCATTCGTCCTGCCCATCAGGGAAACCGGTCAGGACCTCCTCAGTACCCGTGAAACAGGGGGGCGGCGGGGAGGTCAAACCACAGGACAGGACAGAGGCTAGCGCCGCCACCGCGACGAACCTACCCTCAGCCTGCTTCGTCTCATGCGAAGAACTGCAATCAATCCAGGCCCCGTGCACGGCCACAATAACAAGGGTACACGCTGGCAGAATTCAATACTTTTATGATTGTTGGCTTCATATAACATACAACAAAACTGTACTATCATGGATCCAAAACGGACATTATATACCCTTTTGTACGGAAGTGACAGTCGGTCGTGCTTTAATCTAAATTTACCCCCGAAGAAAGTCACGAGATGGTCCAAGCTATAAATAAATTAATTGAATTAGAGCAATTTCACAATGTTCCCCGGTAATTGACCAGTTCATATCAAGCACTTTCCTTGCACCCAAGTCTAATGGTGGTAAACGCTTTGTCTTAAATCTTAAAACATTAAATAAATTTATTGAGAAGAAAAACTATTTTAGAATGGAAGATTATAGAACATCTCCTTAACTTATACCACAAGGTAGTTTTGTAGCACCGATTGACCTCAAAGAGGCGTATTTATGACTTCCAATATGTAAGGAAGACGGAATAATATTTAAGATTTCATTTTCAAGCTCCAAATTCAAACTTAGCTATCGACGAATTTACTGACTTGCCTTACGGCCTATCCGTAGCATCAGCATCCAGGGTTTTTACCAAAATTATGAGAGAGGTTATATGTCCTATCTTAGAAGCCAAGGTCATAAATCAGTAAATTTATTTCGACGATGCAATAAATAAATTCTTTATTTATCAGACAACACTGTGGCCCATAGAAGGTTAGTAAAAAGAAACTTAACATAAGGCATCGGGGACACTTCCGTAAGACTACGTACGCGGTACGACTCTTTAATTGTTACAATGTTTAGGTTTTGTTGTAAACCGCGAAAAAAGTGTGTTAACGCCTTCTCAAGTCTGTACTTTCCAAGGCTTTTTATAATTATGATACGCAACATTTCTCGCTGTAAAACGCAGAAACATTGCACAAATGATCAGAAATTATTTAAAATTACCGAAACGTACAATAAGAATCTTTGCTAATTTTATTGGTGTTCTAATTTCGGTCTGTCTAGCAGCTAAATACGGATTTAACTTTAAGAACGCCAGAAGTTTTTGGCATTGCAGCGCCATAACGGTAAATGCAAAGCAAAAATTTAATTTTAAGAAGACCAAAACTGGTGGCGCAATAACTTTTTTACAACATTCTGTCCTATGAAAGCTTTTACAAAAGAAGACGATATTGTGCAATATTACTGCGCATGGATAGTACTGCAGTAGTATGCTACATTAACCGTCAAGGTAGATGGAATAAAATTTCCACGCTTAAAGAAGTTGACACGATGTAGGTAGATTTATCGCCATTTGGCTACACGCGTCATAAGTAAACACAAAAAATAACGGCTCAGATATCGAGTCAAGTAAAAGCAACCCCGATACTGAATGGGAGCTATCTGACGAAGCTTACGTTGATATTAAATCACCGTCCCGTGCCGTACCGTTTCACTGTTCTTAAACCATTAAATAGTAACATCGGCTCACATGAGTGTATTTAACGAGTTCTAAAAGGCGCTTACAAACTTAAACCAAGTCGCCCTAAATATACCTCTACTTGGGACCCACAACTTGTTCTCAACCACATACCTAATTGATACCCAAATTTAGTACTGAGCCTAGACAAGAACACTTTGTACAATGCACAGGGTACAAACTTTCACGCTTATAAAACTAGAAAATGTATTCATTTCTCAAGACGGTGTTAAGATAGCCATAACCGACATTATTAAAACTTCGGTCCCGGGCCGCGAACAACCCATGCTGTACTTGTCATTCTTTCACGAGAAAATAAATATATGCCCTGCTTCAGTCCTCGTCGATCATATATATTTTTCAAAAAATATGATGACTTTGAACGCAGACAAACTGTTGTTAAAATACAAAAAACTCCACAAGCGCACCAGCTCGCAGTCTATAAGCCGCTGGGTTAAATAAGCTGTTGGGAGCTTGGGAGAGAGTGGCGATAGCACACGATACGCCTCCATCTCGACCGTGCTTGCTCACGACTCAGTGTTTGTAGACGAGATAAGAAAAACAGCTGGTTGGACAAGTACCTACATCTACACAGCCTTTGCTCGGTTCTATAACCGGCCTATTGAAAGCGAAGATGTCTTCGCGAGAACCGTAACGTTCCCTACTAATGATTAGTTACTTTTTTTTTGTTGCTGATTTATGATTAGGTATTTAATTTGTACGGAGAAAACTTATTATTATTTAAGGGTTGATTGTTTACATTCTGCTTATGAACAAATACATAATATGTTTAATTGAGATGGTTATTTATTCTTATAAAAACAACCCATCAACACTTCTTCTAGAACAAAACTTAAATCTCTAAACATCTACTCTGTAAATATTATATCAAAGAATGAAACGACGAAATATAATAGATGATCAAACGAACTACTGTGAAGTTCGATCGCTATTATATGAGTCGTTTCATTCGAAGATATAGCAACCCGCCCAGCCCAGTAAACCTCAGCTGCAGGCGGAGGTTTACAAACCCACTAGTTAAGCTTTGTTCTAGAACACCGCTATTACTCTGAACTTGCTCTAAACGAAATGAGAAAAATGGCGTCAAACTGACCACAGAACAGTAAATGACAGATTAGTGAACTTTTTTTTTTTTTAAATCTCTAAAGACGTGCGAAGTTGCCTGTAGGTTAAAGGGACTACTACTCTGTAAATATTATATCTTCGAATGAAACGACTCATATAATAGCGATCGAACTTCACAGTAGTTCGTTTGATCATCTATTATAATTATGTTTACATTTTTGCTTGACTTTTTTTGTAACTAAGTGCTTAACCAATCTGGTTTGTATTTCTTTGATATCCTTAAGGTAAGAAGCAAAGGTACGACCATATGTACTCAACCCGTAATTTATAAGACTATCTGCCAATGCATAATAAACCATTTTCATAGTTTTCTTGTCTACTACATACTTTAGTTGGTAGAATTTACATAATAAAGATCTTAAACGAGCACATACGTCATTGACTTGCGATTTCCAATTGAAATGTTTATCTATATTAATTCCTAAATACTTATAGTTTTCTACTAATTCAATCTTAGTGCAATTACAATACAGTTTCTGTGAATGCAGACATTCATAACAATGACCTGTTATGGTCATTTCTGAGAAATTAACACGCTTAGCAACTGCATTATAGGGTGAATAAATATGCATATATTTCGTTTTATTAACGATTCTTCTTCAGGCATGTAGGCTGAGGCCATGACCAGTTCGTGGTTGTCATCACCTTGTTTGAGATTTATTTTTATTGCACAAGTATCCCTGGAACAGAAGTTAAGCAGGGGTTGCGCATCTATGTCTTTTGATATGTAAATGCAGGATCTTACATTACCTGTTGTAGCATATACGAGCTTACCTCCTAGGTTGGAGAGACCTCGAACCGTGCCGCCCCTGATCCACGGCTCTTGTATCAGGGCAACGGCTGTGTTATGTACCTCCAGCCAGCGACGAAGTTGAGCCGTTGCGGTGATGCTGTGCTGGAGGTTGGCTTGAAGGATCAGGGCCTCAGAGGGGGACGCCATCTCCAATGACGACATCCTCCAGGCCCATCTCCTCGAGTTCCCGCAGTAGGTCAATACCAGCAGGCGAGGATTCAGCGCAGGCTGGACCCGTGCTGGCCTCGTCCACGATCGACGCTGCCGCTGACTCGGTGTCTGTACCCTCTAAATTTGGGAGGTTAGGTGTGACACCACTAGTGCCCTGTGTAGGTTCGTGGGTGTGTATAGCCGGTGTAGGGGGGTGTCCGTGTCAGAGGACATAGGGGGACTGTTGGAAGGTGGTGACTCAACGAACTTCCCCTTGTCGTTTCTGAATTTAATGTAGACGTTGCCCGATATAAAATGCAGGCGACGTCCTCTGGCCCTGATAGCCGGAACTATGTCCTCTGGCACGGACACTACCATAAAGGTAGTTTGGCTGGTCTCCTGCTGGTAGAATCCGTTGACAAGCCAGCGGTGCGGTTGCACCTCCGGGTTCATCCAGCTCAGAGCCCCTCCAATAGATCGCTGGTCGCGGTTGTAGATTTTGGGCAGGGTAATACCACAAAGAACCCTCCTCGGGATATCCTCAGCTCTCAGAACGGCGAGTTTTCCCAGGTCCGGAATGTCGACCTCCCCTGCCCATTTGTGTACCCACTCTGTGGTGGTGTGGTTAGCAGCCGCAATCCACAGGCTGCCATCGTTGTATGTGGGTCTACCGCTGAAGGCGATAGCCCCCGCCGGATAGACACGGCGGTCACATTCGCGCCAAATGGCGTCATCGAGAGCGGCCTCGACTTGCTCCGCCATCTCCCTGGATAAGTAACCCGAGGAGGATGTCAAAGCAAGCCGGGACCCCGATGGTTTGGCTGCGGCTGCGGCGTATGAGCCAGCCGGTCTGCCGCCAGCCGATGCAGGCTTCAGCTTCTTGGCCTCGCCCCGAGGAGAAATTGTCTCATCAAGGCGAGCCCTTTTGGCTTTCGGCCTGGGTCGGCCAGTCGCAGATGCGGCCGGGTGTGTTGCAAGGCCTTTCCCCCCCGCACCAGAGATCCCTGGGGTTTCCCCCGGTTTCTTGGTGTCAGACCCCGTGTTACTTGTTGAGGAGGAGGAAGCAGCGGCCTGGGCAGCCTTATCGCGTTCCTTGGCGCGCTGATCCCTCCCCTTGCGTGTTCGGGCCTTCGCCCCAACCGTTTCGGATTTCGGTTTTTCTGTCAGGGGCAGAACCGTACTGTTCCCCTTTGCCGGGGTTTTCCGGTTCTTTCCCTTCCTCCAGACAACCGTTGTCCAATTTCGGTCAAGGTTCTGGTCCTCCTGTATTTGTTCAGGAGTGCGTGTGTCAATAAGGGAATCGGTTTGCACCGTCTTCCCCAGTGTGATGTTATTTCCCTCGGGTTTCCCTTCGGGTGTAATCCCTCCCCTAGAGGGGTCAGACTTAACTTCACCCTCTGGGTCCGGAGTATTAATTGTTTTTTGCCCATTGCTGGGCGCGGCGGAATTGGTTATTAAGTTATCCATTTGTTATTAAAAGTAAAGATTCATCCAGCTAGCTTCCCACCCTCCATGGAGCCCGCACATTTGGGAGTGTCCCGTCCAAAAAGTGGACAAGGTCCACTAGGATTACTAGCCGGATATAGGAGGGGAGGGTTGGTCTCAGACGCGAGATCAGAGGTTCATAACAGATGGCTGGTTGACCGAAACCACACGGCACCACCAGTTGGTCCTTCTGCACTCACCTCTTCACCATGGTCCTAACCGCCGCTCGATTATAATCTCTCTGTGCCAAATTTTATCTGGATCTGTTCAGCCGTTTCGCTGTGATTGAGTAACCAGCATCTAAACATCCATCCATAAGGAAGGAAAGTGCCCCAGCAGTGGGGACATTATATGGCTATTGATGGTGATGAAACATCCAAACAGAACATGGAAAGTAAAATAGTATATTTCATTACGAGTGCGGAAAGCCTGTCATTGCAAAGAGTTCCGACAAATGTCTTCCCGAGCCGAGGCGCAGCCGAAGGTGAGGGTTGACAGTCGGAACAAGTTGCTATGACGGTTCCGCACGTGTACTGAACAACTATTTTTAATACAGTTGCGAAAAAATGGAGCAATATATTAAAATAATAAAACACAATAAACTCAACTAACTAGGTACTTAATCGTAAAAGAATATAAGCAGAGACTTTTTTTTGTTTTCTTCACCCATTCTGGGTTGGCAAAGGAAACTATGATCATACAGCCAAGTCTTCAGTAGATTTTTTTATTAATATGAAATGAAAATGAAATCAAATGAGATGAAATGAAATGAAACCTAACCAAACCTAACAAAAGCAATCCGAATCCTACAGGAGCGCCTTTTCTTATTTCTCACTTTTAGTACCTACATAGTTTTCCATTATAGGCACATTATTGCACTAATTCCAACATACTAAGTACCACAATAAAAACCAGGAAAAACTAATTTAGAAAATTAAGAAATAAGGTCCGTCATTTTCTTTTCACTTACCCGCGCAAACTCCTATAAGCAGATGGCAGTGCACGTCATACAGCCAACTTTTTTATATTTATAAATTTAATTTGGCAGATACTAATATTAATTTAATGTTTAAATTTTAATTAAAATTACGTTTGAATCTGTTAACAATTTAAAATTAGTAGCTTTTTTTAGAATTAATATTTGCATGAATCATAAATGATTTTTTTTAGTAAAAACCTCGTGGTTGGTTTTTTCTTTTTAATAGACATTATTTTGACAGTTGGGAAAAAAAACGCACGAGTTCGGGCAAGGTAAAGAAAAAGCTCGAGTGTGTAATAGCCCACATCCCGAACGCTATACGTCCCTGCAATACGCCACTTTTTGAGCAACTGTATTAAAATAGTATATTTCATTACAAGTGCGGAAAGCCTGTCATTGCAAAGAGTTCCGACAAATGTCTACCCGAGCCGAGGCGCAGCCGAAGGTGAGGGTTGACAGTCGGAACAAGTTGCAATGACGGTTCCGCACGTGTACTGAACAACTATTTTTAATACAGTTGCGAAAAAATGAAGCAATTTAATAAAATAATAAAACACAATAAACTCAACTAACTAGGTACTTAATCGTAAAAGAATATAAGCAGAGACTTTTTTTTTTGTTTTCTTCACCCATTCTAGCGTGGCAAAGGAAACTATGATCATACAGCCAAGGCTTCAGTAGAATTTTTTTATTTATATGAAATGAAAATAAAATTAAATGAGATGAAATGAAATGAAACCTAACAAAAGCAATCCGAATTCTACAGGAGCGCCTTTCCTTAATTTCTCTCTTTTACCACATCGTTTTCCATTAAAGCCACATTATTGCACTAATTCCACCATACTAAGTACCTACCACAATAAAAACCAGAAAAAACTAATTCAGAAAATTAAGAAATAAGGTCCCTCATTTTCTTTTTACTTAAGTACTTGCGCAAATACCTATATGCAGATACTATGGTAAATAGTGCACGTCATACCATATTTAGTAATCTGTGGTCATACAGCCAATTTTATATTTTTTTTATATTCATAAATTTAATTTGGCCGATACTAATATAAATTTAATGTATAATTAAAATTACTTTTAAATCTGATATTGAAACAAATTAGTAGCTTCTTTTTAGAAATATTTGCATGAATCATTAAAAACTCCTATGACTTTTTTTTTTAAAAACTTCGTGGTTTGTATTTTCTTTTTAATAGACAATATTTTGACAGTTGGGAAAGAAAACGCACGAATTCGGGAAAGGTAAAGAAAAAGTTCGAGTGTGTAATAGCCCACATCCCGAACGCTATACGTCCCTGCAATACGCCACTTTTTGAGCAACTGTATTAAAAAAATCTTTTCGTGATCTGTGACTAGAAAGTACAAAACAGTGTTAATTGTATGTTGATGTAAATACAGCGTTGTCAGTCTCAAGGGAAATGTCACTAGTTGCCACTAAAGCCGGGATTAGAGAAGACGCTATAACTAATGGCTTATTACCAGCCTCGCTATAATAAGTTTTTATCTTGAGAATCTTGATTAAAAGACTGCAACACTTATTTTATAATTTACCCACATTGACGTAGTCTGTCACTACAGGACACTCTCAAGGAAAATGTCACAACCCACTATAAGAACCATGATTAGTGAGGCCGCTAATATTACTTGGTTTATTTATTTATTTATTATTACTGTACCACATGAAATTGTAATCTGCCGTAAGAATGTTTCGAAGGAAATTTAACAACTGGCCTACCCCAAGCGGTGAGTTGTTAAATTTCCTTGTAAATAAGTTAAGTTATAGTGTTGAATAAGTTGGTGAGGCCGCAAATAATTGCTTAATACGGGATTCACTGTATGAAACTCATGACGCTTACGATTTATGCTATTATCTTATTCTTTTTTGTATCAACGGTAAATCCTCGTATTGTTTTAAATTCAATTTTGCCGACAGGGCGTGACATCAACTCTTTTTAACCGACTTCTAAATCAAAAAGGAGGAGGTTCTCTATTCGTCTGTATGTATGTTTTTTTTTTTTTTTTTTTTTTATGTATGTCCACCGATTACTCGAAGACGGCTGAACCGATTGAAATGGTTCAAACGTTATTACATCAGGTTGGTTTCCAAGTTGGTCCCATTTTTTGAAATTTTGAAATCGGTTCAGTAGTTTTCAGGAAATCTTGAAAATACTGTCGTTTTCGTTACAACTTTATGTGAATTCAATACGTATCTTTAGGCATAACTCCTTTGTTTATAAACCGATTTAGATGATTCTTGTTTTGTTAAAAAGGGGACACCTCAAGGTATTTTAACCGATTTCAAAAAAGGAGGTTTTCAGTTTGATCACATACCTATTTACCAGAAAACACGTAAATTGCCTGCACGATGCACTAAAAAGAGTGAAATAAAAATTATTTTTATAAAAAAATAAAACCGCCTTCAAAAAAAACCACATCAAAAAAGTAAGAAATAATTCCTCACCAAATAAATAACGTAAGTACTTTGAAGTCGGGCGGGTTTTAACAAAAACAACAAAAAATTGTACATGTTTCCTCATGGTGAGGAATTATTTCTTACTTTTTTGATGTGGTTTTTTTTGAAGGCGGTTTTATTTTTTTATAAAATTAATTATAAAGGTCTTGTTGGGTGCAAGCCATGTGAAGGCTTGGGCAGTAGATCATTTGTTCCATGGTTTGGGTCGCCCACCTCACATGCGCACGCATCGTTGCTAGCTTTTATTTTGAAAGCTAAAACAAAACACCACCATACGAGGACTTTTATCATCATCAGCCGTACAAGCTGTTTTGTAATAATATGGAACATACTGTAGCCTCATTTTATTACACAGTTCTAACTGTAACCTACATTGATGTAATCCACCCCTGTGGCTCTCTCAAGGGAAATGTCACAACTCACCATTAGGGCCGGGATTAGAGGCCGCTAATAATTGCTTATTAGCGGCCTCTTTCTATAATAAGCTTTTAACTCGTGGGAATGCAATTTGCGAACAGCCTTTGAGATTTATATTGTACAAGATTTTTAAAACGTCATATTTCTTTTACAACCTAAGCCGATGTATGTGTGTTTGATTTGTTGTGTATAATAATAAAGTTTTCGAGGTGGTAGTTTCTGTTAGATGTTTAATTTGGTGTTTATTGTTTTTCCCAATTTTCTTGCATTTATAAAGTCTGTGTCGATTTAAAAAAAATGGGAGCAGAGTTGGTTAACATCAATGGGAAATCAATAAACCTTTCGACTTCTACGCGGACGAAGTCGCGGGCAAAAGCTAGTAGCAGTATAAATGGAATCATGACCGTTTAAATGAAAGTCAAAGGCGTTTGTAAGTATATTGTAAGAATATATTTAAATAACACTTTAATGTAAACCTGAGTACAATAACAAAAGACGATCTACTAGTACAGTATAGCGACCTCCAGCGACATTTTATTTCCAAACATACGTTTCACCAATCTCTATAATGGAATCCATTACTATTATCATAGCCGTGATTATATTCTATACATGTTGTGACAGCCGAAGGGAGCGATCGTATCGTTACATTCTCGTACACTTGTGTCAATACGCTGGATCTTCCACTGCTCATTTAGCCGTTGTGCAAATATTGATACAGATATTGCGAAACTTCTCCGTTGGTAGAACATGCATTTGAATTAAGATGAGTATAGACAAGAGCATTTCAATTTAATGTAATGTTCTCGCAAATCCTACTGCGTTCAAGGTAATGCTCACGGCACAGTGATGCCAAATTAGGGGAATTCCCCCCAAATCCGGGCGTTTTAAGAGCTGTGGGGGAAATTTTGGGGGAAAATATTTTCGATTTCTTTTATATTGCGTACCCATGTTCTTTGATTAAAATGTCTTACCTATGCTCGATGAAATGTTACAACAAACGCGCGTTGTTTTTTTTTTAAACAGTAGGTACCACTACCATGAAAAACTTGGTCCATCCTTCAAAAGCTGTCAACGTGCTGCTGTCAATTGTATATTGAATTTCAATTCCCTAAACGACCGAAAGAGGCGCTCCTCTGGTTTTCATACAAAATAATACAAGCTCGATAACGGTTACCATAACGACAGTCTTCCCTGCTAAGGCTACAGGTTGTAGCAAAACATCGAGCATCATAATAACGAAACATGGTTCGAGGTAATTTAAAAACAGCGAAAGCTCGATATTCTGTTACAAGTAAATGCTGTAACCCAGCGTTTCCAATGTAGTGTTAAAACTGTTTTGGTGGGTCACGATGGAGAACCATTAAAATTACCGGGCCAGGGCATAACAAAGTGGGAGACCCTGCTCTAATCTATACACACCTTAAGAGGATGCTGTGTTTATTACAGCCAGACTCATAGCAATTTAACTGGAATCATGGCCGATTTTAAACATTATGTGCAGACCAATTAAACGCTGCCCACATTACACAGCATCAAAGGAAACGTAAATATAAAGTATATTCATATAAGAAGTATATAATTAATATAGGAAACATATATAATCAATATGTGTGATAGTTTATGTTGAACAATTGAGTTAAACAATTGATACGTTTATTGGGTTTAGTAGTTAGTCATTAGTAGTCATAGTACCTAGTTAGTAAGGTAAATTATTGTTATAGGAAAAATGAAAATTGCTTTGTGAATGCATTAATAGTAGATTGTTTAGCAAGGGCTGTATGGCACCCATAACAGTCGAGTGTTTTGGCGCACGAACGAAGTGAGGGCGCCGCGCGCCGATAGTTCGAGATCGTCATGGGTCCATTCGCCCGAAGTAAACACTCTACTTTTCATTTTGAATATGAGGAAAGTAAAAATAAACAGAAATAATCTAAAAAATATTTTTCCTATGGCCGCGGAATTTTCGAAAGACTTTTTTGTTTTTTTGTTTTTGTTCATTTTCTCTGTTTTAGGGAAGGCAAGGGAAACTAAGTCCATACAGTCTTGTTTGGTGTTTGACCCGTACTCTATGCAATTCCATGAAATTAATAGCCTGATTTTTTATGTTACAAATAACTTATTTGGTTTAATCTGTTTCTAAAAACGCATTTTTTTAAAAAACAATGTTTTAGATTTAAAGTAATAATTCTATGATATTAATTATTTTATATAATAGCAAAACATGGCTGTATAGGCTTCTGTGCCTTTGCCTGCATACCTATGGATAATAAACGTCCAAAGAGAAACTTAAAGACTCTACACACGTTCCTATCCGACCTCCGATTCGGTCTGCTCCTTGACCAAATCGGAACGTGTGTAGCGTAGATTTGGTCTGGGAGCAGACCAAATCGGCTGTCGGATCGGAACGTGTGTAGATGCATTACAGATTTTGACATGACTCCTCCTATTCCTTTTTTAAATTTAATAACGGCCCTAGGGCCGCCACATACCACTTTCAACCCGCATTTTAGGCAAAATATGAATTACTTTCAGAATATGAGAGATGAAAAATAATTTAAAATCTCAATAAAGTATTATTAATAAATTTTGCTTCCAATTCTTGAAAGACTTATAATAACATTTAACCACCTCTGTGGTCTAGTGGTTCACTCACACCACCGATTTCAGACTCAGAGGGCCCAGGTTCGGTTTCTAGTGCGAGTACATATTGTATTCGGTTTGATTGGTGGTAGGACTTGTTCTAAGTCCGCCTGGCTAGTTATCACCATCTTATCTAAGTCTGACGCCGTAACAATGATGTTTTCATGTCTCATATTCTGAAAGTAACTCCTAACTTGCCTAAAATGCGGGTTGAAAGTGGTATGTGGCGGCCCTAGGGCCGTTATGAAATTTAAAAAAGGAATAGGAGGGGTCATGTCAAAATCTGTAATAGCATCTACACACGTTCCGATCCGACAGCCGATTTGGTCTGCTCTTAGACCAAATCTACGCTACACACGTTCCGATTTGGTCTGGGAGCAGACCGAATCGGATCGGAGGTCGGATAGGAACGTGTGTAGAGTCTTATCTCTTTGGACATTTATTTACCAAAAGTATACAGGCAAAGGTACAGAAGCCTATACAGCCATGTTTTGCTATTATATAAAATAATTAATATCGTAGAATTATTATTTATATCTAAAACATTGTTTTTTTAAAGAATGCGTTTTTAGAAACAGATTAAACCAAATAAGTTATTTGTAACATAAAAAATCAGGCTATTAATTTTATGGAATTGCATAGAGTACGGGTCAAACACCAAACAAGACTGTATGGACTTAAGTTTCCCTTGCCTTCCTAAAAACAGAGAAAATGAACAAAAAAGTTATAGTCTTTCGAAATTTCCGCGGCCATAGGCAAAATATTTTTTAGATTATTTCTGTTTATTTTTACTTTCCTCATATTCAAAATGAAAAGTAGAGTGTATACTTCGGGCGTATAAATTTTTGATTAAAAGAGTAACAAAGGGCCGACATAACTAAAAAATATTTAATTTAACTTTGCCATTTCGTTTTAATTGACAAAAGTTGAATAGTTTTCGTACTACTTAACTTTTTTAATTAAAACACTGCTATTTTAAGACACAATTTCAATGTTTCAGCAGAAACAAACAAAATTAGACCTTACGTTTTTCAACTTTGCGTCTTTACTCCATAGCTAGTAAACGATACTGCATTATTTTATTACAATACTACTGTAGAATTTTCAACAGCACTTGTAAATAGAGCTCTGAATAGCCCCAAAGTTTAAAATTGTCTTTGCAAAGAAATATTAAATTAGTTTTATTGCAGATTGGAAATAAGAGAATCGAGATAATTTCGATGCCAATTGTTTTTCATTTATTTTAAATGCATTTTTATTTTTTAGTCTGAATGTTGCTAATTCCAATTCTAATATACTCTTTTACGCTTTTAATCTTTGCAATCACGATGATATTTTTATAAGAGAAATAATACTAGAAAAAAAGTAATTAGCATAGCCCTCATGTATCCCAGGGGGAATACTTCAGCAAATTTAATCATTACGTACAATCCTTTTTAAAACATGAATGATATGTTCGATTTTCAATCCAAAAATTATCTACTTCGAACCAAAGACAAACTAAAATATAAGAGGATAACGTACTGCTAGAATGTAGTACTAACCCATATCATTATATAGGTAGAGGTTTATTTGTAAAAATTAAACACCAACTAGGTATATCTCAGGAGTAGATAAAAAAATGGCGTTTCATACCAAACTCGATTGAAGGAAAATTTGTGACAGAAAAAAATACAAACCCGAGTAGCTTTTAGGCGAGATTCGAACCCAGGCGCCCCTGAGAATCCGGCCCAATACTAACCTGCTACTTACAGGGCTGGATTTTAGTTTCTATCACAAATTTCCTTTAATCAAGAATTGCATTGTGAATGCATAAAAATAATTTTATTTAAAATCTTAAAATTCGTTTTGCTGTTCTAGACACAGAAAAGTTCTAGAACAAACGTTGTTGTTTATGATATTATAATTATTTATTATATTATAAACTCATCCTGCGAGGTTGTTGGTGTTTTAGAAATAACCCTGTATAAATAAATAAATAATAAAATAAATAAATAACTTGTCACAATCACACCAATTATCTAGCTCATAAGTAGTTATCATTAAGAAACTGTGTTATGGAAACTAGACAACGGATAAATATATTATGCTTTATATACTTTTTTTTGTAAATACATACATAATAATATAGAATACACAAAATGATACGAAAAATTCATGAAAATCAGTATTAGACAATTTTGATGCAGCTTATGCCACAGAATAACTGCATAAAAATTGTCGAATACTGATTTTCATGAGTTATTATTCCAATTAGCATAGGTAAAGAACTTTTTGCTTTGCACGAATGAGCTGTCATAGGACCTATGCTACATTGAAAGTATAAAACAATAGTACAAGTCTTATGCTAAACTAGACTTAAAATAGAAAGAAATTAGACTGTTCAGAAACAACATTTTGCTTTGCACGAAAATGAGCTTTCATAAGAACCCTTGAACAAAGTTTAAGAAACAAACAATCACATTTTAGCGAGGCGAGGGAAGAAAAATCTATGGATTATCTAAGCAAATTCAATGCAGACAAAGTCACAGGCGACTGTGAGTCATATTCTTGTTAGTCATATAAATCCCTCTTTAGGGTAATTGCCAGACAGCTTTCAGTGGATACAAGTTAAATTAAACTTACACTGCCAACCCCTATTTTACAATTCAGTTTAATGTCATCCCTACAAGTTTTATTCGTGAGATTTGTAAAGATAGTTAGAAAGTTGGATTCACTGTATTATTTTCGTGTGCGAAACCAAATGGTGAACATTATACAAAATCTTCGTCTGCATTATCTAACCACCTAAATGGTCTAGATGTATTTTACCACCGATATCAGACCCAGAGAGCCCGGGTTCAAATCCCTGTTATCAACATATGATTGTGTTCGGTTCTCCTTGGTTCGCCTGGCTAGCTACCACCATCTTATCTAAGTCTGACGCCATAACAACGATGTTTTCATCCTTGTTGTATTCTGGCAGTTGAATATAAGAAAGTCAGTTCCTCAGTAGTTGAGAATTCCGGGAGTAGTGCGCTTCCACCTACAGCCTTAACATCAGGTGTGATGAAGGCTAAATGCTACCCCATTGTAGATTACTTTTTTTTATTATGATTAAAGTGCCTAAGAAATGTATGCACGGGCTTCCAAGGCACCGCTATCTCCGAGCGAGGTTGTGTAAATGGTGAAAACTAACTTATCGATATGTTTTCGTGTCCGGATTATATGTGGTATATTACCCGTCGTTGTTTCCGATTTCCATAACACAGGAAGACAAACTACAAATAAGGATAGTATTTATAGGAACCGAACCCAAATCGCTTGCACACCAACTACTAAATCAAAAAGGGCAGCTATTCTGGTGAAACGTGGAATAAGGTATAGGTCCGTTTTTTCAACCTATGCTTATCCTCCGAATACCCACTTGGAATAAGATATGAGATACGTGCATCAGTTTAGATTTTTAGGGATACCTTGAGTTGAGAGTTCCATTATAAAACTAATAAAAAGATAGTACTGTACTTTAATAGCTTTAGGGTGCTTACTAATAAATCATGGCTTGTCATGATCGTCACGTTTGGTGGGTTTGGTAATTGCCGACTCTACTTACTCTCGATAATCAAAATGAAGTAGCAAGAAAACTGCACGAGTTGAAATTTGTACCTATGAAATAAAATTGGTTGTCATTTCGAACACCTACTAAATTCAATACGGTATTTTACTGATTTTTTTTTATTTCTTTAAAATGTTTTTCGAAATATTAGCTACACAAAACAAGTTTTCATTTTGAATTATCTTGAATATTTTCAAAGATATAGGACTTCAAACTTTATAATTAGACAAGGACAGGACGCTATCTTAGTGACGTCAGTGGGTTAGTAGCGTCATAGTCACGCCATAGAGGATTTCGTTTTAGAAAGAGACAGCTATATTCAAAATCAAACAGACTATAATTCTTTTATTATAAAACAGATTCAAATTATTTTTTCATATTTGGTATTCTTAATTGCAATATTTTTTGAAGTCCTTATTAAATATCTACATTTCAACAACAGTAAAACACCCTAATCTGGATATAAATAATGGGAGTTTTATTTGTCAAAAATTCGAGTTCGACTACGAACTGAGTAGGTATTAGCTTTTTTCAACTATGAATAAAATAGCGCGATGCAGAACAGGTTCCTAAAATGAATTGCTTTCTTTCGTACTCTGACCTTCTAAAAACTGGATCGCAAATGAATTGCTAATTGTGAATGACCGAACGATTTGTGTCCTTATTTCTTCTACCCGTCTCTTTCACTCAATTCTGTCATGCCCGGAGAGTGAAAAGGACGGGTATAACCTGCAGGTGCCATGTTAGGTTGGCCGAGTTATAAGTCAAATAAGAGTTGATGACAGCTCAGCGGCTGTGAAATGTCATTATTGATCACTGAATCGCTGTCATTGATATTAAGCTGTCGTGGTACGAATAAGCGAAGCCGATCAGTTTAGGTCCTAAACAAAACCGCAATAAGAGTTGATGGTAGGCACCCTGATCTTTGTAATTCTATAGTTTCAGACTTGCCCATATAGACCGATTTAAATGGGCCACCCTGTATAATACAATCTAAATCCAACATGGGTCAAGAAAAAGTGGTATTTTGTTGCAGACATCTGTTGTACCTACACATGGTTAACGTTATCTTTAATCTATAAAGACAAACAATTTGCTATATTGAATTTCGTTGCTGCAACCTCCGTGAAATAATTTGCAATGGCATAGGCCTCACATTGCCACAGAAACATATAGTAAAAAAAAAACCTCATTCAATCGATCAATTTATATGAAAGTGCTCAAACGCAGTCGTTTGAAACGAATTACTTTTTATTCGTAACAATAGCACTCGTTAAGGTTTCCAGAAATGTTCAGCATTTTTAACGTTGTATTTTTTATACAGTCCACTGCAGTATCTTATCGGAGAGGCACTTGTTTTTCGTGAATGATTGCCGCAGGGTGCAACAATGTTGACCTACTTTGTTTTGTTTTGTAGGTAATGTAGGCCGTAAATGTATGCGGAAACAAAATTTTGTTCGTAGGTATATTTATTTATTTTATTTTATATTTCGCAACAGGCACAATAACAGACAACAGACAGAACATAAAATACAAAGAACAATCATTTATGATAACGTCGAGCGTGTCTGCGCCCAATTACAGTTGTGCACAACACTTTTAGTTTTGCAAACTAATAATTAATTTGACAACTTGAAGGTAGTAACAAAAGAAAAAAAAATACTTTAAAGTCATATCAAACAAACATAATTTTTACTGTTGCAATATCGCTCTTTTATTCGATATGGTTCGGTTTGAATTAAAATATGGACTGCAAAATACCTGGATGTTAAAAAAACATAGTTTCTTATTAATTAGATATACCACTCTTTCTTTTACTAACTTTTAAAATATTGAAAATAAAGTAGGTATTAGAAAGAGTCGATGATGGGACACGAACCCACAACCTTTCACTGTCCGGGCGAATGCTCTAACCCTTATGCTCAATACTCTAGTTGTGGGACGGGTTGATTTTTTGTAATACGTCATTTTAATAATAAAAATTGCATTGTGAATGCAAAAAGTAAAATTAAAATAATTTGAAATTACTTTGAAATTTTTAATAAAACGATTTTAAAATGATTAAACCCATTAGAAAAAAAAAACGTTATACAAACATGCTCACTTCATGCGCATTTAAATTAAACTGTCAGTATATTATTTCTTTAATATTTTTTGTGTAAAATGTTTAAGGTAAATGTTTGATTTTCGTAAGTTCATTTGAAAGTTGAATTTTGAATAAACTAAAAAATTATGAACTGAACCGATTTTGAAAATTCTTTCACCAGTTGAAAGCAAAATTATTCCTGAGTAACATAGGCTATATTATATCCTGATACACCCACGGGAACGGGTACCATGCGGGTAAAACGCAGAAAGCCACAGTTACTCATAAAGTTTAAAACATAAGTACGAGAGAGGGCCTTACCAAAACCCGTTTATAAATGTATTCCAACGCAAAGTGGTTAAGTAAGTGGGCTTCTCAAATAATTTGCTATAAAGCTATCAAACTAAGTTCATAGTTAATGGAATTTCAACATCGCCATCGCCAGAGGAGAGGTCTCGTGCGTTTACTAAAACTGCGCCTTTGTAGATGTATCCCAAGATAATTCAATTTAAACTTTAAAACTATCGGGGTGAGTCTGTAAATTGATTTTCGTTTCATGAATAGTGAATAGAAGAAAAAATTTGATTCTTACTTCGCAAGCATTTTTCAAAAAAAAAAAATTGTTTAATAAAAAACCGTTTCTCAATGCTAACACTTTATTTTTACAAACTTTTTACCCGACTACGGCAAAGCAAAAAAAAAAGGAGGGTTATGAGTTTGACCGGTATGTATGTATGTATGTATGTATGTTCATCTGTTCCCGCATAACTTCTAAACTGCTGCTCATATATTCACAATTGAGGTATCGTTGGAAGCGTCTCGATTGTCTGCTGGTTATAGGCTATGTTACGTCACATGAAATTAAATATGGCGCCCTCTAGACGACATAAAGTTGTGAACTAAAAAACTTTTTTTAAAATAGAATATCGTGTTTGGTATCAAATGAAAGCTCTTGGTGAGCTCGTTTCAAAAATATATATTTTATTGGTTGTTGCTTGCGGCTTTGCTTGCATAAATCGAATTTTGACATCTTTACAGGGACAGCGAACTAAGACTATTTCCCCTTATAATGTAAGTTTATGACATTCCATAGTTCACCCCAGCATTGTTTGACGAAAATAGGTAGGTAGAATTACATTATTAGGTAATAATTTAGTTCATCATATCAGCCGAACGACGCCCACTGCTGGGCATAGGCCTCCCCCAAGGAACTCCACAACAATGCATCCAGCGGCTTCCCGCGACTTTGACCAGATCGTCGGTCCACCCTGTAGGGGGCCTGCCCACGGAAAGTCGTCCGGTACGCGATCGCCATTCGAGAACCTTACCGCACCAACGGCCATCGGTTCTCCGCGCTATGAGTCCCGCCTACTGCCACTTCACCGATGCAATCCTTCGAGCGATGTCGGTTGTTTTATTTCTCCTGCGGATCTCATCGTTTCTGATTCGATCGAGCAGGAAATACCAAGCATCGCTCTCTCCATTGCTCGCTGGGTTATTTTATATATTTATTAGTTTCGTGTTATCAACGACTGAAAGGTAAGTAGGTAGGTACCTATATGTTTTCTTTTTGGGTGCTGTTGGAAGGTTGCAATTGTGTTGGTTTGGTATTTTATATGTAGTAAAATAGTCATCAAGGTTTACAAGTAATTTGATATGATAAGTAAGTACCGACGAATAGTTTAAATGCGCCATAGAAACTTTGTGTGCCTACGCGGAGAGCTAAAAAATTAATTCTGAATATTGTAGAACCGTGTTTTTACCGTCTAGACATTATTATTAAGTAGGTATATTAAGTTACATTTTGCTGACGAAAAATGATAGTGGAATTTTGGCTAGGTATAGGCAATCGGTACGATAAGTGGGTACGGAACCCTTTATGGGCGAGTGCAACTCGCACTTGGCCGATTTTTTACTTTACCGTTCGGACTGATCCAGGTCCATTTGCGGCTTGCGGGCTTCCTGAAGAAGGAGTTCACCATAAAGAGGTTCTTCCTCTTCATGAAGTCTGCCAGCATCTGGCCTCTCTCGGTTCGTTGCCCAAATCCAAATTGCCCCACTCTCAACTCATCACCGCAACGTTGCCCCAACTTAGCATTGAAATCTCATCACAACCGTGTAGTGTGTTTTATAGCTATGCATGGGTTTCGAAATCTCCTCATGCATAGCCTCCACTTCGTCATCGTCATTTGTTTAGGTCGGAGCGCATACTTGTATGCCATTTAGCGAATACCGTTTCGATATTCTGAGTATCAGGTACGCCTCCCTGCGCAACACGCTTCCGATGGTGTGATCACATTGTAGACTAGGGACACAAGTCCCGTCCAGAAGGACGATGAACCCGACACCACCTAGGGACTGTTGTTCGCCCTCCCGGTTAAGTTACCGGATTGCAGGATATTCGAGTCCTTCCCCTCTCTTCAGACTTCAGATAATCCAATGATGTCCCAGTGTAACTTACTAACCGCCTCTTCCAGCTCTATGAGCTTCGAGTCAGTCCGCAATATGCGCGTGTTGTAGGTTGCCGGGTCAACTTACCCGTGGATTCTCAGCAGCCCCTGCCCCGTCGTTACCATAGCCGCTACCGGGAATAGCGGGGTCGCCGTGGAGTGGGGGCAGTTTTTTTGGTGTAAAGCCATTTTCAGGGGAGGGGTTGCCACTATCGCCACGCTTGGCCTGTCAAGTGTTGACGATCGCAGTATGGCTTGCTGTAACATGGAGACGCTGCTGCCCATCTCCTGATGCAGTTTTCCCTCTTCCGACTCTTAAGACACCCACGACAAGAGAGAGGGTAGTGCTATACTTTTTATGTGCCGGCACTACACAGCGCAAATTTATGACCCCAAAATAATATAAATAAAAATTAAGTTCAAAAACTAAAACCCGACTACTGAAAAATCACGCTCTAAAAAGTATGAAACAAGAAAATATTCTCATCTGAAATTGCCGTGGCCGTATGCCCCTTACTATAACAAAACAATATTTTCAATCTAGGGAAAAGTGGCATACGACCACGGCAATTTCAGATGAGAATATTTTCTTGTTTCATACTTTTTAGAGCGTGATTTTTCAGTAGTCGGGTTTTAGTTTTTGAACTTAATTTTTATTTGATATCGTAACAAGTGAATTTCTTTCAATGTTTAGTTATTTATCAATTTAAATGTACGTTTCATATTGTTACCTTTGAACTTTACATAACTTTAATGTATAAACAATAGTTTCAATGAAAATTAAAATAGTACATATTGTCTTTGTTTTAAAATTAACCACCAAATAACATTAAAATTCCACGCCCACTGTACGCCTAAATTCATCACAACGTACACAAGCGTGTCCAGCAATCTTTCCAGTTCAGGAATTAAAGTGGGTATTTTTCATAACCGACCCTTTGTAGGGCTCAAAGAGCCCTTCATCAAAATAGAATGAACCTCGAACCTTTCCTTAGATCAACACAGAACAGCTGTGAGCATGAAATAATATGATATTATGATATTTTGACGACCTCCCGAGTCCTCCTCCCGTGGCCGAGTGGTGTGCGCACCGATTTTCAAGATGCCGCTATCTCTAGAGGTCCCGAGTTCGATTCCCGGTCGGGTAAATATTGAAATAGAACTTTCAATATTTACTCGGGATGTGGTATAATAAAACCCGTTGTTGTTTCCAATTTCCATAATACTAGTGCTTAACCTACTATAGTTTGGTAATGGAACAATGTATTGTGATGGTGTCCAATATTTTACAAGCTTTTTATTAACTTGCCATGTTAGTTAGTTAGTTTGTTATTTAGTGGGGGACAAATCTTGCAAGCTTAATTTGACTCACTTCCCAATCTTCGATGGAGCTGAAACTTTGTATACAGGTTGCCTACCATCAACTCTTATTGCAGTTTTGTTTAGGACCTAAACTGATCTGCTTCGCTTATTCGTACCACGACAGCTTAATATCAATGACAGCGATTCAGTGATCATTCAATGACATTTCACAGCCGCTGAGCTGTCATCAACTCTTATTTGACTTATAACTCGGCCAAGCTAGAAGCTAGAAGAAACTATAGGTAGAGTAACGAAATAAGTTAGGTATAGATTTTTTATCCACAACGGGGTAGCACTTAGCCTTCATCACACCTGATGTTAAGTGGTGATAAGGCTGAAGGTGGAAGCGCACTACTCCCGGAATCCTCAATCATTGAGGAACTGGCTATTTTATCTCTAACTGCCGGAACACAATAATGCTGAAAAGATCATTGTTATGTCTTCTTCTTTAGATGGTGGTAGCTAGCCAGGCGGACTAAGATCAATTCCTACCACCAATAAAACCGAATACAATAAATATGTACCCCACTGGGAATCGAAAGTTGCTTGACCTCAACAATATACCATATTTTAGCGACCTCATAATCTATAAGTACTAATATTATAAAGCTGAAGAGTTTGCATGTTTAAACGCGCTAATCTCAGAAACTACTGGACTTAATAGATTTTTTCCTTATCTTATCCTTAGTCTATCGAGGAAGGCTCTTAAGATCACAGCACATTTCATCACATTCAAGGTATAATGATTTGACGACCGATTTGGCGCAGGGGTAGGCTACCCTACCCACCTTCTGCGCCAGTGGTCTCGGGTTCGATTCCCGAACAAGACAAATATTTGTGTGCATGAACATGTCTATTTGTCTTGGTCTGGGTGTTTACTATGTATATTAAGTATGTATTTACAAACAAAAAGTATTTAAGTATATATTTATCCGTTATCAAGTTTTCCATGATACAGTTTCTTAATGAAATTAAAATGGGCTTAGATAATTGGTGTGAATGTAAGAAGTTATATATTTATTTATTTATTTACATGAACTCGGAAAGGGATCGTCACCGTATCACCTTTCGCCTCGCCGTCAACCAGGCGTCAACCTAAGGGAAGCACGTAACCAAACCGGATCAGCGTCGGTCCGTCGGCTCGGCTACGGCTAGGCGACACCGCGCTTACGGCTCGCCGCACAGTGGCTCCATATAAAAAAATGTGATGTGGTTAGTTCATTTTCATTTTCAGACCACTGTGCGTAGAGCTGTAAGCTCGGGTACGGAGAGACGTGAGCGCGTGGACGACTAGCGGTAAGCGCGAGGATAGCAAGTTGAGCGACCCGCAAAGCGGTCCGTGAGCCCAGAGGCGAGGCGATTACGTTACGATTCCGATTAGTGTGCTTTGCAATAGGGGGTTTTATACAAAGAATACTGAACCGCTCGACTTGATACGTTTACGATCCGTTTACGAGTTGATATGTCTGCTGTGACCTTTAACATCACGCGACGACCAACAGAAGCAGAGCATTAATGAAAAATGTTGCAAAAACGGGGATAAATATTTCTTTTTAGTAGGTTCTTCCTTTCCCTCAAATTAACGCAGGTGAAACTGCGAGGCACCGCTAGTATATTATATGACTGGTAAAAAATATAGCTTGTACCCAGTGTGTAAGTTTGTCAATGTCTATTCTAGATCTTATTACTTTACAATAAAGTAGACAATCTATCTGTCAAAATTTCTCTCAAATGCGATAGTATGCGAATTTACCAACTTACACTCATCCCTCTGAGAGAGAAATCGACTCCAATTTTGCGCGTCCTGAAATCTGTCTTCAAGGCCTAAAGCCTTCATACAATTTAAAAAGTTATTTCAGCACCTTATACCCTTCCTTCTTATCAGCCAGCCCCACCCAAATTATTCAACAAAGGAATTTGAATATTAAAAAGTCACCTTACCCGGCCGAAATCCTGCTGAAGATTAAATTTTAATCTGAAGTCTGTCTTACTTACCTTACTTATGAATTTAAGGTGCAAATGCTTATTCGTAACGTTTCTAACAGAATTGTAAAGGCTGGTTAATCGAGCCTTAAATATAAAGTAGATAATGAATGGATTAAAGGATCCAAAGATCCCCAATTAAGGTACGTACTACACCGTTATCGAAGTTTCCGGTCCATTACAATCGAATGACATCAGTATTATAAAAACAGGATCTTCATTTCATTTAATTGCATCTCCCTCTTGTGATTTCCTTCTATAACTTTTATTTTATTGCAAGTACGACATTGACGGCCTCCATGGCCGAGTGGTGTACCTACGTACGCACCGGTTTTCAAAGTGCATGCCGCTACTTATCTGTGGAGGTCCCGGGTTCTATTCCCAGTCGGGTAAATATTAAAAACGAACTTTTCAATATTTCCTCGGATCTTGGTATACACCCACCATACACAATGTATGCGATAGTGTCCAATATTTATTGATTTATTTATTAGACGGTAATTTTACTCCAAGCTTAGAAGATTTATTAGAACTAATCAATTAATATTGGACACCGTCACTTACATTGTTCCATACTCAAACTAAGGATGAAGCAACGACGCGCCGCGCCGGGTATTGCGTAAACACCCAGACAAGAGAAAATATTAAAAAGTTCGTTTTTACCAGACCGGAAATCAAATCCGGCACCTCAGAAATAGCGGCAAAGCGGCACCTCAAAAACGGGTGCGTACACCTCTCGACTAATGTAATAGAGGTCGTAGATAGAGAAAAAAATAGCCCTTGGCCAATGGCGATGTTTTTGCCTTTTCTTCTCGTTACAAGGCCTCCCGCCGTAGGATTTGCAAACCGATAGCGTAGCTTCATTGACGTTCACAAGTGCTGTATCAGCCTAAAATGAATAAATGATTTTGAATTTTGAATTTAGATGCATCAGACATCATAACTGTTTGTTGAGAAATCAGACTTGGTTTCCATCTAATGGCCGCTCTCAAAACAGGCCCAGTTGGTGTCTGATTCCAAAACCCACACGAATAATTTGCCTTGTCATCAGCTAATGCGCACAACATTAATCTGAATTTAGACTGATAAATTGAACGGCGAACCGAGACTGGCAAATGTTTGCAATATACTATGTTACACCTTTATCGGTCCCATTTCACTAATTAAATTTACTATTTAGTATATTTTTAGCTAATTGTTTTTTTTTAGAATCAAATTGTATGTTTTAGACTCGCGTTGGCTTATGACTTTGTATGGGTGGACGTGAAGGGATAATAAATAGTTGTTTTTTTTGTGAATTATACTTATGTAAGTAGGTACATTTTATAATGTTAATACCGACGATATTTCCTAATTTTACAAAGCTAAGTGATTATCTTGAAAAAAGGGAAATCTATTTTCTGTCCAATCCAAAGCAAAAAAAAATTGTAAACAACCCCCGAGGAAAAAAAAAACTCTCGGTTGCGGGACACATAGGTAGTTCCCTTTTAGCACTTCTCTTTTTGTGTTTCCCGATTGAGAGAGAAATTTCTTTTATTAACTTTTTAAAGTTTTTTTGTGTCGGGGCTTGTTTAATTTGTATTTTTTTCATCCTTTTTAAATTACATACAAATGTTTATAAGTAAATACCCATTGTGCGTGTCTATTCCTACTGCAGCTAACTTAAAGAGCTGATGACCTTGAAGCTTCTGAACAGATCTTCACAAATTATAGCTAAGAACTATCTCGATCACGTCAGCTTTCGAACAAAAGAAACCGCATCAAAATCGGTTTATTCGTTTAGGAGCTACGATGCTACAGACAGACAGATACACAGACAGATGTGTATCTCTAGAAACGGCAAACTTATAACACCCCTCTTTTTGAAGTCCCAAAGGCGGTTCTCACACTGCACCGCACACCGCTCCGGTTCGTGGTAGTGCGCTTCTTAACTATGGCTGTAGAATCTTGGTGTGCATACAAAACCCGCAGTGTATAACAAACTCACGCCGTATCTCCGTCCACCGGAGCAAAAAAACCGCAGCAGTGGGATGGACGCCAAAGTTTCACAAACAAAAACATTATAAGAACCTCTAGCCCCCAGCCGGCTAACAGAGAGTATGTTTGTAAACAAAGTGCCTTTCTCCTGAAAAATATTTACTAATAGGTATTCACCAAAAAAATATCCGTACATTATACTTATTATAATTCATAAATATGTGCATGTTATTTAATACTTTACTTACATGCGGTTACATCAGAGAATTAACATATTCGTGGCATTATTAAAATGTTATAGTATATAGCTATACTGAGTTTTGTTTACCAATTTCGATTCATAAATTTTACGGTAAGTAGGTTTATGGTCGCTTCTGAAAATCAGCGTCACGGCTCAGGCAGTGACACATGCTGAGAAGTAACCATTTCAACAAAATACCTGTAATTACAGTGTAAACATTTGTCTTTGTAAACTGTATTTTTTGTGTTTTGTTAAATAAACTTTTTCTATTCTATTCTATTCTAAACCATAGTGGTTCTTTATGCAGTATTTTTTTATATTAAATATGGGTTCTCTCCCGCCGTAATCATATGACGCATTATTCGGGTGTAGGTACATGCAGTTGACGTTTACGCGACGACGACGTGCAAACTAAACGCAAGCAAACGTCATCACCATAAATTAAAACTACGCGTGATCGCGTACACTGTGCGTCTACTTCACCTAGACGTGAAGCAAATCGTATGCAATTGACATTAGGAAACGTTAAAAAATTAGCGCGATACCTACCGTTCTTGTGCAATACAAAAGACGCGTAACTCACGTTCATGCGGCGTTTAGGTTTGCGTGACGTGTACGTCGTTATGTCATTTTGAAACATGTCATGTTATGTCAAATCCAACGTTATGACGCTTTTTCGATAAAGAAAGAGGTAAGTAATGTATTTTTTTTTTAATTTTTATACAATAGTTTGCCCTTTAATATCCGTCAACTTATGCCCGAATACTCGTACGCTACTTATCTTTGGGAGCGTCTCAAACATCGCCCTGTCACTTTAAATGTCAAACGTATGAAAGAGATGCCATGATGTTTGAGACGCTCCCAAAGATGATTTGCGTTCGAGAATTCGGGCGTTAGGTACTCTAATTTACTGTTTCTTGTTGATGCTTACGTAACACAGATAACTACATACAGGTGATCTGTGTTACGTAAGCAGTGCTTAGGAACTTTAATCCGTACTTGAACACAAATAGTTTTTTGTCGCTGCTGAAAAATTGCCAAAATTGACTTGCGCGTCATTGTAATATAAACGACGATATAGGCTAGGAAAAATCCACGCGGAAAGAATACAGTTACTGCAATCCTTTGAGGTTTGCAAAGCTCGACAAAGTAAATAAAAATACTCATACAGCATATTTGTTTTTAACTGCACCCTTATTCACAGTTAACAAAAAAACTTAAAGTAGTATCAACAAGTTGCTTTGAGTGAAACAACACAACAATGGAGCAATCGTACAAAGGCCTGCATTGTGTGCGAATGAACGATATGTGGCTTGTTTTCCACGCGTTGGAAAAAGATATTATTTGACCTTTAGCCTGGCCGCACACGGGCCACCGACCAACCGCTACCACTAAACGCCGCCACCGACCTATTTCCTGTAGCTTTCATACATAAATGTATGAACTCGCCGCACACGGTTGACGCCCTCCGCCCGCCGCTAGTCATCACTTGTTTCTTCAGACTCTTTTACACCGGAGCAACACCGTGCGACATTGCCGCATACTACATATTGTGGCGTACGTCATCTTGTAGTATGCTACATATCCATCATTTGCGGCACAAATATCGCATGGAGTCCATCGTATTTGAATACAAGCTGCGACAGTCTACCACGTGACGCAAGATGTTGCCTTGCCGCACGACTCTTGCCACAATGTGCGACATTTTTAATTTTGTGGCTTGCGGCCATTGTATATAGTATGCCGCAATAGCACACAGTGTTGCTCCGGAGTAAAAGAGCCTGTTTTCTTGCTTCAAGTATCGGCGTTTGTGGCTGTCGCGTGTGGCTCGTGTGCGGCGAACTTTAATAGTCTAGAAATGTCGGTATTTAAAAAACAAAACTTAGAACTGTAAGAGCCAATGCGCACTTGTGATTTTTAATCGGGCGATTGTTTGATCGTTCTCGGATTCAGTATAGAGTTAAATGGCAGTGCGCGCACTGGCGATTAAAAATCGACCGATCAAACTATCGGCCGATAGTTGTTCGATCAAACTATCGCACAGCACAACTATTGGCCGGTCGGATAATGTGCATGAAGGACTATGTCAGCGCGCACACTGCATTCAAATAAACTATCGCCCAACTATCGGCCGACAGTTTGATCACGATCGTCTTACGATTCCGACTAAACTATCGGTCGACTAAAAATCACAAGTGCGCGTTGGCTCTTAGTCCCTCAGTGGTTGATGATTCCGGGAGTAGTACGCTTCCACCTTTAGCCATATCTTCACTTAACTTCAAGTTTAATGAGAGCTAAGTGATACCTCGTTGGGGTTTTAAAAAAAGATCCAGGAGGAGACTGTTAAAGATTGGGTGATCAGAGATGTATTATGGCTTTGGAAGGCACGTTGTCATTGGTTATGGATGCACATTATCATCAATAGGGTAGACGATTAAGAGTAACGACAAAAAAAATATTATTTGATAGGAATACCTAATAAAATTTGCTTCGGTAAAGGATCCATCATTGACGATTCTTGATAAAACACGAAACTGTGCAATGCGTGTGAATGTTATACATTTAAAAAGCAATACCGTCGTCAAAAATAATAACGTATTGTGACAAGATAATTCACGTGATTGAGCACTAACCGCATTCTTAAGTTTTATGTGTTTCACCAAATAGTTTGATATAAATTCGTACCATGGAAATTCTCATCGACCCATATAGCTTATTTTGCGAGCCTTATTTTTCTCACGGAAAACTCAATTTCGTAAGTTTCTGTAATTAGAATACCTAATGGATGTCTTATTGTTACTCATACATGATAAGGCTTGCTAGAACTTCAAGTCCTTTGTCAAAGTTTCGCACTTATGATAATTCAATAGTGTTGCAGACACTAACAAAGTCAGTAGTCACTGAATATCATCAATCAACATCTATCATACCTCCGAAGAAGTGAGCAAAGTGAACATTCGAAAGAAGGAAAATAACCTTTACTCAAGTAAACTTATTGCTAAGTATTTTTAATCAGTCTTGTTTTTCCCTACCACATTGAATATTATAAATAAAATATTTATTTATTTATTATTGTAAGGTAATAACTTGCTTTTGCTCGCGGCTTCGCCCGCGTGTGATTCGGGGAACGCATACCTTCGTTTCATCCTTTTATAGGTTTAATATTACAAAAATCTTTCTTATTGTACGCCTTCGTCATAATAGCTATCTGCGTGCCAAATTTCTGAATCCATCCAGTTGTTTGAGCTGTGTGATGATAGATAAGTTATAAACATAACGACCCCCCCCGCGAATAATCCGGTAACCGAAAAAGTCAAAATGTTCAGGAAAAATAAAAGAAGCATTTTTGTTAATAACTCCACTAAAAACTAAGTATCAGAGACTTTTTATATCACATATGGAAGCTATTTTTTTCAGCTATCTTGTTATTTCAGCCAAATTTAATTAGTACCAAGGTATTCGTTACAAATTAACTAAATGTATTTTACTATACTAGTATAGGTTAAGCTCTGATCAGTAGTGTCTCTTACGATATTATTCGTGTAAATTTCTAGTGCCGTCTGCAACAGTAATATCGTGTTGCGATATTATTCGTGTAAATTTATATTTTCGACTACAAACAGTAATATCGTGTTGCGATATTATTCTTGCAAATAGTTTTGTTTATTGTACATTTGTAGAAGCCAATTACTATCATATTCGCCTGTCATGAAATAAATAATATTCTAGTAAATGAAACAACTTTGGTAAGTTCATGAATTAATGATTGTTATGATTAACATTAAAAAAATACACTTTGGCTTAAAGATAGAACATAATGAATGAGATTATATTTAAGTTGAAAATTATTTTTTATTCCTATTCCTTCGTTAGGATTACTGATTGCTCAATTATGTTTACAACTAAACAAGAAGTAAGACAGAGCTGCATCTTGTTCCTTGCACTGTTTAACATAATATGGTGAGCAAATCATACGGAGGACCATTGAAGATTGGGAGAAGGGTTTCCCTGTAGGCGGAAAGAGACTTTCAAATTTTCGATATGCTGACGACACCGTACTATCTATGGATGATAGGGGTGAGCTATTCCATGGACTCGAGGTGGAGAGTGGCAACGTTGGTCTCACAGTGAACAGAAAAATAACTAAAGTGATGATAGAGGATCGAGTTGGAACGTTATCAAATGTCACCTGCAACATTCCTGGCGTAGGCATCGTCGACCACTACATTTATCTGGGCTCCCAAATCTGCAACGACTGCAGCTGTGTACCGGAGATAAAAAGGCGTACGGGATGGCAAAGGATGCTATGACCCGTTTAATATTATATGGAGTTGAAACATGGACAATTCTGGCCCGCGAAAGGTAAAGGATGTGGTGCTGAAGGCGAATGCTAAGAATACCTTGGATAGCGTAACGCACTAATGCATCAACCCTTACCTAACCCAGCTCCAAATTAAAACTCACCTATCGACCACATTCCAGCAATGCATTCTTTCAAATTTCGGTCATACAGTACGCAAAGGTAACAACAGCCTAAAACAACTAATTGTAGTCGGGAGCATCGAAGGCAAGAGATCGCGCGGTCGCTCACCTACAAGATAAAAGACCGATCAAGTAAAAGACTCGTCATCCTCCATACACACGGTCGTAAGAGAGGTGCTGGACCGGAACCGGTGAACCCTGATGCTGACCACGATCCTTAGACATGAGGGACTGACCCCAGAAAGAGAGATTCTTTACTTGTGTAATGCGAATCGACTTTGGGAAATAGACTAATAGAGTTTCTTATCCTGTCTTCTGTATGTAGCTTCATCTAATGTGGTCTATTCTGATGTTTTCCTCGTTTATCAATCAAACTATCATTTCTTTTAATTTTTTCTAAGGGTGTGTAATCATTTGTTTAAGGATAGAAAGCGTGTTTAAGAAAAACACTTTGCATACCTGGGTTTCTTCATTGTTGAGGGGAAAACAATATTTTGATGTTTGAGATCGGTTTTCTTTACCTATTAACTGTTACTTTTTTAATATTACTGTATGTCACATGACGTAAAATGTATTACCATTGAAGTTCACGATTGACAAGTTTATAAAAATCACTATGTAGAGGTAATCTGTCTTCTGCGATGAACTTTAACCAGCAACTTTTGTAACAGGCACAATTAGGTAAATTATATTAATAGACCAATTAGATTTGATTGAATCAATTCGGTGTTGGTTTTCGCACGAACTATCTTCTGAGGATGCCACGGGTTGGGGCGAAACACGTGTAGAGTGGTCTAATCGGTGAAGGTGCAAGGTGTATTGCTGTCTTGCTAAATGTAGGTATTGTGTACTGGTATTTTCGTGGTGTGCATGTGCATTTTATTGCGGGCGGGCGGTGCATCTTGCATGTTGTGTTTTTGTGGAAGTAAGCTAGGTACATATATTTCGTTTTTCACAATGGTTTGGAACTTCCGCAAAGTGACGCCTGATTCAATCAAATATATTACTTATTACATAATTACGGTAATAAATTGTTTACCTGAATAATATCGTAAAAGTGTTTACTGTCAAATGCTTTTGGTATTTTTTTTTCGTAAAGATCTAAAACAATATTATTCGTTTAAAATACTTTTTAAGGCATTTTAATGGAACAGACACGCAATTTTTCATATCTTTGTAAATATCAATAGAAAAATTCTGAAAAAAAATCACATGATTCATTTTAGTTTCTAGATACCTAAAAACACATAACATGAAAAACCCCGTAATAGCTCATTACCGGATTATTCGCGGGGGGGGTCGATAAGTAAATATACCTATAGATAAGTTTTAATATACATACAGATTAATAAATATTGTAAAGCATTACATACGTTGCTTCAATTCCAAACTAAGTAATAGGTACCTGTATTATGGCAATTTGAACTATTGACGGGTTACACCCTTTGCCGAGAAAATATTGAATTTATTGTTTCTAAGATTTACCCGACCTTGAAAATCAATGCGTAGGTACATCAGTCGGCCAGTTGCAAAAACGAACGCAGTCAAAATGATGTTTGTTAAGATCGATTAACGCTTAAAATTTCTGATGACTCAGTGCAAGGAACTTCTAAAGACTTTAACTCGAAACTTTTGCCCTAATCGACCGACGATGTCAGCGAAATTCCAATTACGTTTGCCAATTTTCCCGCTTCTTCGTGATCCAAACAAAAGGACACAGAATATGCCACAGCATTTACGCTGCGGTCCGAAAATTGCCTTCCGAATCGAAGCCGGACTTAAATCCCCAGATCAAGAGAGTTACTTCTAAATGGAAAAGCTCGGAAATATGAAAAAGCCCATTCGGCAATTAAAAAGAGAATAACATTTTGTTTTCTTTGTAATGGTAAGATTTATTGCTTGTTTTTTTGGTCTATTATAATCTTACTAGGTACTAGCTGACCCGGCAAACGTTGTTTTGTCAAGCTCTTTTTAAATTGGTACATATTACGTGATTGACATAAATTGACATAACTTCTTTATTTGTTAACCGATTTAAATGAAATAAACACAAAATGTTAAGTAAAGGCCATCACAACATATTTCTGAATCCAAATCGGTTTAGCCGTTTCTGAGATTAGCGTGCACAAACAAACAGACATACAGACAAACAGACAAAGTAAAAAAATATTGTTTTGGGTTCTCTTGCGTATACAGGGCGTCCCAAAACTATGCCACATGGAGGGAAAGTACACTAAATACTGAAGATATCAAATTTTACTCCCCCGTAACATTCATCACTTATTTTATAATAATTTGCAGTGTGTTGGGGACACAGTACTTCACAGTAAAGAAAAGAGTTTGTTTGGTTGAACGCGCCAATCTCAAGAACTACTGGACCGATTTAGAAAATTCTTTGACCATTAGAAAGCTATACTCTTCCCGAGTAACATAGGCTATATTTTATCCCGGTATTCCCACGGGTACAGGTATCACGCGGGTAAAACCGCAAGGATCCGCTAGTTCTTATATAAATGTTCTAAACTAAATTATTTATTAAGGTTAGGCCAAGAAAGCTATAATTTTTGGTAGGTAAGGACTTTAAATATTTTTTTTTATGTGTACATGAATGTGGTAGTTTGTTTTAACTATTTATATTCTCTACTATACAGGGTGTACAAAAGAATGGGGTAGCTGCTTTAGAGGGCTAGTATATCCCATATACCATTCCTAAAGTGTCCCAGTCTTTTGTACACCCTATATAGTAGAGTATATAACAATTCCGACATTTACCACGTTTATATTAACATTTAAAGTTTTATTTAAAGCCAATTATAGAATGTTGATGAATTCTCCTGATTTAAAATGCATTTATACCAATCAGTATAATTATTTTAATCAAATCATGCTTCCAGAGCTATTATTTAACTAGTAAATAACTTTAGTACTAGTAATATTGCTAAAAAAACAATAATAATAGTAAAATACTGTCTGTTCGGAAAAGATCGACGTTTCTGAACGCAACTCTAATGTCATGTCAAATTGACATTAGCTGTCACTTGAAGTTGACAGTGACACTTGATTGAAATTCTTGTAAGAAAATGTCGGAATAATTTTGCTGAATTTGTTAAAAATCGCTCGCGTTGAATGTGCCTGGCATATCGAGTTTTGAATACATCTTAAATTATCCTGCCGATCCCGTGTTGTACGACCACGATTTTGATGCCATCCTGATTAGTGGCCGGTCGCGATGCTTTGAAGGATAATCATCCATCACACGTGTTGTTGCAGGGGCAATATATATCTTGACAAAAGGCTCCTCCGTGTGTTATTGTGTATCTATTGTTGAAACGCCCAGTGTCTTGTGAACGCTGTTATTTGTGTTGTGAGTGAGGTCACTAATTGGTAAGGTCTGCAGAAGAAGACGAAGAAAGGACCCCAGGAGCGCGCGCGCTCCCTTACACCACCTCTGTCTCCGCTGCCCAGGACCACAGACAGTATGTAAAATCCTCCTTACTTCACAATATAGATTAAGCGCTGTGTATCGCAGTCCTATTGTTCAGTTACATCCCGGCTGAAACCAAGATTTGTCCGGAGTCTATAGTAATACCAGCTTCCACTGCGCTAGCCATTCCGCGGTCTAGGCAGGGGTGTACTGAACATTTTTTGGTAGCCAAGAGCGTAGCTTGAAGGCCTGAGAGGCCCACGCCAAAACTTTGTATTAATCAGTGCCGCGTTGATGACCCAGTCTGGTCCGGACTAGATTAATTTGTACTTGTAAATGGTAATTAACTTGCATTTGAAAAGTAAAGGGCATTCCTTTGTTATTGGTTCCATGTCTTGTAATTAATTGTCATGTATTGAGGTTCCAAAATGTAAACAGATGCCTTTCTTTGTTCATAATAATTATTATTTAGTTTTGTCAGCAAATTTGAGTTGTGAATATTGACAAGTTTGTTGCTAAATAATAGCTAATAAAAGGTTAGCTAATAAGTTTGCACTCAATACTTAGTGAAACTTAAATGATTTAAGACATTGTTTACACATTGAAACTCATTGAAACTTGTGCCTTGAAATAATTGAAATTGACTTGTTGTTGTGTTGATATCCAAGTGAATTTCAATGGTCAGTGATTTGTTTGAACTGAATAACCTTTGACTTATAAAGTCAAAGTTAGTTTGTGTCTAAGTTATAACCTCTTGAGAGTTAGAGTTATAATTATATACTTGAGTTTTGTTGTTTTCTGATAACCTCCAAATATTTAAGAGTTTGTGTCATTATAAATACTTTGTTGTTGTAATATTGGAATTTTGTGGTTATCAATAACCTCAAAATATTGGAGATTTGTGTTATAGTGAATATTTTGAATTTGTTGTTTTTGTTGATAAACTTGTGACGTTACAATGACGGCCTCCTCTGCTAAAGCCAAAATACGTTCTGAGTTACGGTGGTTAGCGTCTGCAGTCGCATTGTTGGAGCGACCTGATAGGACGGAGGCCTTGTTGAACAGATACGTAGATCTGCCCGTACGTTTGGCTGTTGTTGATGAACAGTATGCCTTATTTTTGGAAAGGACTGTTGAGGCCGATGTGGAAATGCGACAAGAAGTCGATTTGGATGTGGACCAGTGTTATGATTTTGCGGACAGAATTACTCAGGTGGCCCGGCCTTTGCAAGTGGCAAGAGAGAATGAACCGAGCCCGTCCCCGGCCACATCTAAAAGTATGCCCCCTCTCTTTGCTAGATTGGCCCCCTTAGACTTAAGGCGTTTTGCTGGTCGTCTAGAGGACTGGGAGGGCTTTATGAATATTTTTGATAGTCTGGTACATGCCCGGGATGATTTGACCCAGGGCCAAAAGTTGGCTTATTTGTTATCCGTCTTGGAGGGGGAGGCCCTTGAATCGGTGCAACATTTGGCCCCCTCGGATGAAAACTACCCTATTGCTAGGGATTTGATTGCCCGTCGGTACCAGAACGTACGACGTCTGGCGGACAACCATGTTGCCGCCATTTTGAATTTACCCCGCGTTGCCAGCGTGATGCACTTGAGAGTGGCTTTGTTAAATCCGCTGTTGGTGGCATACAACGCATTAAAAAACTTAAAACTCCCAGTGGAGCAGTGGTCGTTTTTGTTACTGCACATTGTCCTGGGAAAGTTGCCGGACTCTGTTAAGGTCCGTTTTGAGCAGCAGTATGGTGGGGATAGTGCGACTTATCTGCCACCCTTCTCGGACCTCTTGACGTTCCTGGAAGGAGAAAGTAGACTGGCAGATAATTCCTCTCTGGCCGGTCCTATGGGACCCGAACGACCTGTGCCACAGAGTAGATCCCCCACCGGACCCCCCCGTAGGGGGCGTATGGCCCCTCGCGCGCCCGGCCGCTATGCCGCCGTCCAGGAGACCGCCCGCTGCTTGTACTGTCGGGAACCGGGTCACAGCACGACCCGTTGTGATAAGTTCCTCGACCAGCGCGTCCAAGGCCGTCGAGCGATCGCGCGACAACGGACATGGTGCTACTCGTGCTTGGGCCTGCACATGCAGCGCGAATGTACCCAAGCGCACCCATGCCGCTTTTGTAAGGGCAACCACCATCCCCTCCTCTGCATGAACAGCCCAGAGGGCGGCGGAGCGCCGCAGCGCGTCGCTGCAGGATCACCTCGTATGGGTGGGGGGCTCGGACCCCCCGCGGTGTTTGAATCCCGCAGCAGTTCTAGTGGCCACCAGAGTGGCCCCAGACGCTCTCCGCCACGTTTGGAGCCTCAAACGGGCGGGGGTCCCAGGGACCCCCCAATGGGAAACCGATCCCCAAGGATGGGGATGAGTTATGCGAGCGTTGCCGGAGGTCGTAGAGGCCCCCCGCGACGTTTTGAGCCTCGCACGGGCGGGGGTCCCAGGGACCCCCCAATGGGAAACCGATCCCCAAGGATGGGGATGAATTATGCGGGCGTTGCCGGAGGTCGTAGAGGCCCCCCGCGACGTTTTGAGCCTCGCACGGGCGGGGGTCCCACGGACCCCCCCATGGGAAATCGGTCCCCAACTAGGGGGTTCGATGTTGCGAGCGATGCGGGAGGTCGTAGAAGCCCCCCGCAACGTGTTGAGCCTCGCACGGGCGGGGGTCCCCGGGACCCCCCCTCTGAAAATCGGTCACCGTGCCCCCGCGACTATGGGGCGACGTACACGGTGGATGATAGGCACCGATTCTCGCCGCCGCTCGCCGAATACCCGCGTTTGGAGCGGCGCCCGCCCCGTCTTCAAGGGGCCGGGAGATATAACCCGCCTGATGCCGGGCGAATTGGACGTAGGCAGTATGTGGGAGATTGGGACCCACTGGATCGCTATGAGCGACCCCCTTACCATGGGGGGACGTCTGGGGACCCCACATACTAGCAATCAACGTGTTTACGGTCGATTGTAGCCACCCCTCCAGAGACCGTTTTGTTGCCCACGGCCTCTGTGCTTGTCAGGGGATTGAATGGCGACCTTGTGGAAGTTCGCGCCTTGTTGGATTCCGGTGCTCAGGGGTGTGTTGTGTCATCTTGGTTAGTTAGGCGGTTGGGCCTCAAGGTGCACCCCCACACGGAAGGCGTGAGAGGTGTTGGCGATGTGAAAGTCCCCGGGTTGTTAGGGCATGTTGACTTCACATTTACATCACGTAATAAGTCCACGCCAGGCATTAAGACCTCGGCGATTGTGTTGGACACAGTTGTTGGCCGTCAACCTTCAGTTGACTTGGGACCGAGTATGTTGTCTTTGGTGTCTGATTCCCCACTCGCCGATCCAAATTTCTTCCGCCCAGGCCCGATTGATGCTCTCCTTGGAGCCGATGTCCTGGGGCGAGTTTTGTTGATGGGGAAGCGAGTTTTGCAGCCAGATGGCTTGGTAGCTCTGCAGACGACACTCGGTACAGTTGTGATGGGCCCTGCTCGCCGCGTTTTGGATTCCCTTGATGAGGATCGCGGTCTTGTTTTTAATGTGTCTCTCTCCGAAGTGGTGCAGAAGTTTTGGGAGGTTGAGGAACCTCCACCAGCCCCGCGGGTTGACCCAGTAGCGGATGAATGCGAGTTGTATTACCAGAATAACACTGGTCGCCTCCGCTCTGGTCGTTTGATCACCCGTCTCCCCTTTCGTGCCGGCCGACCTCCTCTGGGCGAATCCCGACCGCTAGCGGAACGTAGGCTAGTGGCGATGGAGCGTCGCATGAGCAAGGATCCGGTCTTCCGCCAGAAGTATGTTGAATTCATGCGGGAGTATGAGGAGTTAGGGCACATGTCCGTGAGCGATTTGGATTGGCGCTCCGTTGAGCACTTCTTTTTGCCGCACCACGCCGTTTTGAAATCCGGAAAGATTCGGGTGGTCTTTGACGGTTCGGCTCCCACCTCCACTGGAGCGTCCTTGAACCAGTGTCTGCATGTAGGTCCCAAGCTGCACACGGAGATCTCAGACATTTTGACCAACTTCCGGCGGCACCAAATTGTATTTATGACTGACATCCGGATGATGTTCAGACAAACGGTCATCCATCCAGAGGATAGGAGGTACCAATTGATTTTGTGGAGAGAGAGTCCTAGGGACCCCTTGTTGATTTATGAATTGAATACGAATACGTACGGTTTGGCTTCGAGCCCGTTTGTTGCGATTCGTTCTTTGTTGGAGTTGGCCGAGAAGGAGCGCTTGAGATACCCTCGCGCCTCCGCCATTTTGGCCAGTGACGTCTATGTGGATGACATTTGCACGGGCGCCTCATCTGTCTCAGAGGCGATTGTCCTGAGAGACGAACTCACCGCCCTTTTGAAGTCGGGAGGTTACGAGTTGAGGAAATGGATATCCAACTCGCCTGATGTACTGGTAGGTTTGCCCGAAGAGCACCAGCAGGACCCCCACCTATTCGAAAATGTTGATAATCCCCATGTGGTGACCGTCCTTGGCGTACAGTACAAACCGGTCTCTGACACGTTCACTTATTCTGTGGATTTGCGACCACCGAAGGTCTGGACCAAGCGTTTAGTATTGTCTACTGTCGCACGTACCTTTGACCCCAATGGGTGGATTTGCCCCGTGCTGTTTATGGCCAAGTGTTTCTTGCAACGGTTATGGGCTTCGGGTGTGTCGTGGGATGAACCCCTCTCGGACGAGTTACTCCGAGATTGGTCGAGCTTCGTTTCATCCCTCCCCGAGATTAATGAAGTGCATTTGCCGAGGCTATTCCTCCCTTCTGAAAATTGTAAAGTTACTCTTCACGGCTTTTCCGATGCCTCCGAACGTGGATTTGCTGCGGCCGTGTACCTCCGCACCGTTACTGTTGACGGAGTTGTTGCTGTGCATCTGGTGATAGCGAAAAGCAAAGTCGCTCCCCTTCGGACTCGTCATACGATCCCGAGGTTGGAATTGTGTGGAGCTGCCCTCCTAATGCGTTTGTTGAACCACGTATGGCTCACATTAGGTCGATCTATTGCGATACAAGAGGTTTATGCTTGGACGGACAGTCAGGTCGTCCTTTGTTGGTTGAAGGCTCCGGCGCACACCTTGGACGTGTTTGTGGCCAATCGAGTGTCGCAGATTTGTAATTCCGACATCGAGTTGATTTGGAGACACGTGCCGGGAACCATGAATCCCGCGGATTGTGCGTCTCGGGGTTGTGTAGCCCCAACCCTAATTAACCACCCCCTCTGGTGGGGCCCACAGTGGTTGATGCGGCCTGAGTCGGAGTGGCCGCCCTCTCCAGCGTTGTCGAACGTAGCCGTTCCTGATATGCGGGCATGCGTCCTGGAGACTAACCCCGCCGGGGAAAAGGATTTGTTGTTGGATCGGTACAGCTCCTTACAGAAGCTGCTTGGTGTTACCGCTTGGATCAGACGTTTTGTGTACAATTGCAGAAACCCACGCGCGAGGCGTGATTCGTCGGTTCTCACTCCGGACGAGCGTAGGGACGCGCTCTTGTTTTGGGTCCGGAGAGTACAAGCTGATAGTTTTGAGTCCGAGATTGAAATTTTGCGTTTAGGCCGTCGCAAGTTGAAGGGCGCGGTATCGCGATTGAATCCCTTCCTGGACGAGAGTGGGCTTTTGCGAGTCGGCGGAAGACTTCGAAATGCGAACCTGCCGTATGGAGCTCGTCACCCCCTTTTGTTACCTAAAGCCGGACATTTGACTCAACTGATAATAACAGATCACCATGTGAATGCACAACATGCTGGCTGTAATGCTTTGTTGGCCATTTTGCAGCGTGAATTTTGGATTTTGTCTGCTCGTCGAGCCATTCGCACTGTGGTTTTCCGTTGCCTGCCTTGTTATCGATTGAAGGCCGCGACCATGCAGCCCCAGATGGGTGATTTGCCTGCTGATCGCGTCACGGAATGTAGAGCTTTTGCCGGAGTCGCCACCGACTTCGCCGGTCCCTTTACTGTAAAGGCTTCGAGACTGCGTAATGCTAAAACCTATAAGGCGTACTTGTGCGTGTTTGTGTGTTTGTCCACCAAGGCTGTCCATTTGGAAATTGTCTCGGAATTGTCTACCGAAGCCTTTGTCGCCGCCTTGAGCAGATTTGTTTCCCGTAGAGGACTGCCGTCATTGATACGTTCCGATTGTGGTACTAATTATAAGGGAACGTGTAATTATCTTAAGGAAGTAGTTAAGTTTTTTGTTGATAATAAAATAGACATTGGAACCACCCTCTCCCGGCGTGGGATAATCTGGAAGTTTAGCCCTCCAGCTTGTCCGACCTGGGGAGGAATTTTTGAAGCTTGTGTAAAGGCTGCCAAGACACACTTGCGTCGCGTGATTGGAGAAACTATTCTCACGTTTGAGGAACTTGATACGGTATTTTGTAAAATTGAGGCCGTCCTCAACTCGCGACCCTTGTGCCCGTTGTCTTCGGACCCGAATGACCTGGAAGCGTTGACCCCAGGTCATTTCTTGATCGGACAGCCCCTTTTGGCGTTGCCTGAATATCCGATTCAGGATGTAGGATCCCATCGTTTGTCGCGATACCAACTTTTGAAACAGATGTCCCAAAACTTCTGGGCACGTTGGTCGATGGAGTATTTGCATATCCTGCAACAGCGCGTGAAGTGGACAGATAAAACCACCCCACCCCAGACTGGCGACCTCGTGTTGATTAAGGATGCTAACCTGCCGCCCCTATGTTGGCGAAGGGGGCGCATTGTTAAACTCTACCCCGGAACTGACGGAGTTCCTCGTTTTGCTGAGGTTTTGGTTCGAGATTCGGTTTTGAAGAGAGCAGTTAGTGGGCTCTCCCGATTACCCGTAGATTGACGTACCGTTCTTAACGGTCCGGGGCGGGGGGATGTTCGGAAAAGATCGACGTTTCTGAACGCAACTCTAATGTCATGTCAAATTGACATTAGCTGTCACTTGAAGTTGACAGTGACACTTGATTGAAATTCTTGTAAGAAAATGTCGGAATAATTTTGCTGAATTTGTTAAAAATCGCTCGCGTTGAATGTGCCTGGCATATCGAGTTTTGAATACATCTTAAATTATCCTGCCGATCCCGTGTTGTACGACCACGATTTTGATGCCATCCTGATTAGTGGCCGGTCGCGATGCTTTGAAGGATAATCATCCATCACACGTGTTGTTGCAGGGGCAATATATATCTTGACAAAAGGCTCCTCCGTGTGTTATTGTGTATCTATTGTTGAAACGCCCAGTGTCTTGTGAACGCTGTTATTTGTGTTGTGAGTGAGGTCACTAATTGGTAAGGTCTGCAGAAGAAGACGAAGAAAGGACCCCAGGAGCGCGCGCGCTCCCTTACACCACCTCTGTCTCCGCTGCCCAGGACCACAGACAGTATGTAAAATCCTCCTTACTTCACAATATAGATTAAGCGCTGTGTATCGCAGTCCTATTGTTCAGTTACATCCCGGCTGAAACCAAGATTTGTCCGGAGTCTATAGTAATACCAGCTTCCACTGCGCTAGCCATTCCGCGGTCTAGGCAGGGGTGTACTGAACACTGTCTAAAATAGGAAAAAATAAAAATATATTATATTTTCTGGTCAGTTTGTAATAACAGTTACATAAACATGTGGTGCACTAACAGGGTGCCGAAACAGCGTTTAGTAGATGTTACATCTAAGATAAAGTAACAAAATTTCCCTTGAAAAGGTGGTAATAGGCTGATATGCTCGAGATTCGAAATTGAAATTGCGTTGTATTCTATACTTACATTCCGGAATATTACTGGAAGGTTTATTAATAAAGTTGTTAACTGATGTTGCAGTTAGAACGGCATCGTAAATAATTTGTATTATACATTTTTATCCTTATCTACTATATTATTTATGTTATTTATAAAATTTTAAAAGGGTATAATAGGTGAAATAAATACCTTTTAATTGAGATATTGAACGCCTGATTCGAATAACTGTACGCTTACTTATAAATAAATTAGCTTCTTTTGGTACCCCTGTAAAATTAGGTTTTTGAGATAACCGCTTTATTGCCCGGGGCCAGCGATATAATAAAACTGTAACTGATCGCTGTCTGAACATGGAAAATTTATTAAAAAAAACAATGGGCGGGCTTTATACAGGGCGTCCCAAAACTATGCCACATGGAGGGAAAGTACATTAAATACTGAAGATATCAAATTTTACTAAAAGAAGACTTCATTTTGATTTTAAAAAGAAAGCGAACTGCTTTCAAGGAATTTTAAATAATCGCCTGTCTGAACTGGGAATCGAACCCGCTGTATGTAAAAAACAAATCTTTAAATTTTTATACCGATCGAGAGGCTCGATTATACCTAAGCATTTCGTCTAAGTAACATAGCTTCTTAAATAAAAGAAAAACTACGAAACTTAACATTTAATGTTGAAAAACAAGTTTGTGCAGCGTTATGGATAGCCTTTTCTGTGAATGTCGTGCTCAAAACAACTTTACCATTTCAATATATGAAGTCTCCTTTCAGTTAAATTTGATATCTTCCGTATTTAAGTTACTTTCCCTCCATGTGGCATAGTTTTGGGACGCCCTGTATAAAGCCCGCCCATTGTTTTTTTTAAATAAATTTTCCATGTTCAGACAGCGATCAGTTACAGTTTTATTATTGTATAGAAGAAGATATACAGGGTGTTTTTCTATAAGTGCAATACCTCTTAGGTGGTGATTGTGCTCATGAATATGAACAACTTTTACTATGGGGCCAACTCTGCAACTCAACAAAAAAAATCAGCTGTTTCATACAATTTGTTAATACCTACCTGACCAGAAAGTATGGAACAGCTGATTTTTTTGTGAAGTTGCACCACCTAAGAGGTATTGCACTTATAGAAAAACACCCTGTAGATAAGCAATTTAAGCAATTTGACTTAAACGTCTGTATAAAGTATAAAGATTGTTTGCAAAAAAGTTAGCTGTTAGAGAAAATAAAATTTATTGTTTTGTATCGATGGTAAGTAATGTACCTACTTATCGAATATTTCTCGTACAAAAGAAATAGAAAAATCAGTAATTTATTTCTTGTTACAATTATGATGATATTTAAATTACCATAATTTATGTATTGAATTCTCTGGTATATAATTTCCCCCTTGATTTAAAATCACGAAATATACAGTCGTCGTCACATCAAGTTTTTAACGATGGAAAAGCGCTCTTTTATCGTAGGTCTTATGAACGATTTTATAATAGCAACGATTAAGCTTTATGTGCTGTTAACTGTACCTACTTAAATTCATATAATCTCCATCTGTCGCTTATCCACAAAAATGATAAAAAAATATTCATTTCCTCACCAACATTACTGAAGCGGAAAATCCGAGAGGAAATGAATCTAAAAAATATGAAAAAAAGTCCTCTCAGGTCCTCGAGGTTTTTTAATAAATATTTTTATATAATTTGTAGTGTCCTAAAGGAAAGTCGAAAATGTGCAAACAATATTTTGGGCAGCGAATAATAAACACGTTTCATACGAGAAAACAATTAAAATAGTAGTTTAGCTACACTCATGTTATAATATTCGAATTATGAACTAATGCCTGAACGTATATTGATACACTTTAAGCCATAGTCAACTTTAAAAAATAAAACTGCTGTATCCGGGTGTTTCATAATGACCATTATGAAACACCCGGATACAGCTGTCACTTATTATAAAACACTTATATTTCTTAATTTTACAGTCTCCATGGCAACCGTAGGATTTACCGGCCCTGACTTCCAACTCTTTCAAACCCTTCTTTAGCCGGCAACAATCAGAAACTTTTTAAAATTAGAATTTTGAATTTAGAAGGAATAGACCGTATAGACTCCTATGAGTGGGGTTTGGCACCAATTCACATTTTATAATTAGTATTGATTTGCTTTATTTTTGAAATATATAATAAATGTAATGAGTGTAGATAAAGTAGTGTTTAAGACTGCACAAGGGCTTGAAAGAGTTGGAAGTCAGGGCCGGTAAATCCTACGGTTGCCATGGAGACTGTAAAATTAAGAAATATAAGTGTTTTATAATGAGTGACAGCTGTATCCGGGTGTTTCATAATGGTCATTATGAAACACCCGGATACAGCAGTTTTATTTTTTTAAGTTGACTATGGCTTAAAGTGTATCAATATACGTTCAGGCATGAGTTCATAATTCGAATATTATAACATGAGTGTAGATAAACTACTATTATGTGACTGTCGCATAAGGAGGGGTATTAAAACACGAGTGGGAGTTTAAAAAACTCGCCACGAGTTTTTTAATAGTATTCCACGAGTGTTTTAATACCGAGTTATGTGCAGTCTCATACACTACTTTATCTACACTCATTACATATTTATCATATATTTCAAAAATTAAAAAATATTAATTATAAAATGTGGATTGGCGCTAAACCCCACTGATAGGAGTCTATACGGTCTATACCTTCTAAATTCAGAATTCTAATTATAAAAAGGTTTCATTGTTGCCGGCTAAAGAAGGGCTTGAAAGAGTTGGAAGTCAGGGCCGGCAAATCCTACGGTTGCCATGGAGATTGTAAAATTAAGAAAATAAGTGTTTTATAATGAGTGTAAGCTGTATCCGGTTGTATCTTACCATTATTAAACAGTTTTATTTTTTAAAGTCGACTATGGCATAAAGTGTACCAATATACGTTCAGGCATGAGTTCTTAATTCGCATATTATAACATGAGTAGATAAACGGTTTTATTTAATTCATATTATTTCGGTTTCGTAGTTTCGGAAAGATAATTAGTAAGTCAATTTTAAATATCATGTTGTTAAGATTGACTATGTGGGTTTAAGATTTTAAATATTTTAATTTCTCATTTAAATTTCTTTTTAAACAATTCTTTTGAATGACCAAAACGCGTTAAAAAATAAAATACTTAAGTATATGTTTTGAATTACTTTTATGAACTTTTAGTACAAAGATGGGCTTGAAAGATGGACATAGGGTTTTCATTAATCCCAGGGTACCCACAGAAGTTACAACCGAATCTTCTAGACTAGAGCATTCTGAAATTTAACTAAAAATAACAAAATGTATTCAGACAACATCGCGTAGATTGCTCTGATAAGTTGATATGTTTGTCCCGGCATAAAACCACTGCGTCATAGGGCCTTTCAAACCTACAACACTGTTACCCAACTTGTTCACTTTTCAATTTCATGCGCATAAAAAACTTTTGTGTTCTGTATTGAAGTTTCACGTCTTCAAATGGACACAGGTGCGGACCCATCGAACTGAAAATGAAAATATCTGAAGGGTTAAAGGTCGAAGTACAATGCCATTACTGTAACCCTCGCCTAGAGAAGTTGGGTAAAGTGAAATTCTATTTCATCAATTTTATGGATTATCAAATCTGAATACTGCGTTATTGTAGATCTGATAAATAGTTCAGCCTCATAACGTACCTACTGCTAAGAAATTGCCTTTACTTTCATCAAAAATATTGGTTTTCTCAACGAAATAGCGTTTCGTTATTATCCATACTAATATTATAAATATGAAAGTGTGTTTGTTTGTTCATCTTTAACGTTAAAACGGAGCAACGGATCGACGTGATTTTTGGTATGGGTATTTATTTATTTATTTAATAATTCTGTACACACAAAGGTTTTAATAGAAAAACATATACAGAGAAGAAATGTACAAGGGCACAACTTATTCCACATTGGAATATCTACCAGCTGGCCCGCGAGAGGAAATAAACACGGAGAAGGGCAGACAGTGTGTAACTTCAATAAATATTTTCACAGAAATATAAAGAAAATCAACAAAAAAATTATATACATATACTTAAACATACTTAAATACATAAAGGTATAATAATACATATAGCGAGAGATAGTTGTGAATAACAAAAGACAGACAGGGGACAGTGTTAAGAACAGGAAGATAAGTAATATTCTTTTAAACGTTTTTTAAAAAGAGAAATTGTGCGGCAATCGCGTATCTCGGCTGGCAGCGAATTCCAGAGACGAACGGCATGTACGGAGAAGGAATAGGAAGCGAAATCAGAATGGTGGGATGGAAATTTCAGGAGGGATTTGAGATGGGATCTGCATGGAGTGTCAAGCGGGTGTGAAAAGGAGAAACGATCGCGGAGATATGAAGGATAGGAAGGATTGTAAAGGACATTGAAGAGGAGACAGAGTATTCTTACATTCCTACGCAGACGTATAGGGAGCCACTTGAGTGCCTTCCGGAAGTTGGAGACATGGTCATACTTGCGTAGGCCGAAGATGAAACGAATAGCAAGATTTTGAAGGCGCTCAAGTTTATTTAGTAGAAGCTCGGTGGCATCTAAGTAACAGACATCAGCGTAGTCGAGAAGAGGTAGAATGAGTGACTGTGCAAGAGAGATTTTGGTGGGTAGAGGAAGATAACTTTGGAGACATTTAAGAGTGTGAAAGGAAAAGTAAACTTTGCGACTGACGTCAGCGACATGTGTCGCCCAGGAGAGGTTGGAGTCCAAAATCAAACCCAGATTCTTAACTGAGTCACTATATGGAATATGTATACCATCAAACAACAAAGGAGGCAGTTGAAGTCGACAGGCTAAGTTAAGCGTATGTCTACTTGCAACGATTATGGCCTGTGTTTTGTTTGGGTTTACTAGAAGACCATAGTGTCTAGCCCAGGTGGATATTAGATTTAGATCGTCATTTATCATAGCTAATAGCTGTGTCATGTTCTTCAATTTTAAAATGTCGATAGAGCTGCAAGTTGTCTGCATAGAGATGGAAATTGGAAGATATGACTCTGGTAACTGAGTTAATGAAGATGGAGAAAAGGAGCGGAGCGCGTATTTGGTATTTTTGGTAATATCCCTGTTTATTATTAGATTAAGAGCGATCGTCTTGTAGTTATCAGCCCATGTCGCCATTTGTATGCCTAAAATATGGTTCGAATACCTTTAGAAAGATCTTGATAAGTAGACGCTGGCAAAATTCAGATACTCGATCTAACGACGACGAATTCGCGAGCAACAGCAAGTTATACTTTATTGAGTACTTACTAGAAGCTTCGCGCGTGAGGTTCTACGGGAACAGGTACCCTGACCCCGTACGAATATCGGGATATATAGCCTGTTACTCAGAAAGAATGTAGCTGTCCAATGGTTTTTAAAATCGGTCTAGTAGTTTTTGAGTTTATCTATTACAAACAAACAAACGAAAAATCAACTTTACTAATTATTAACTTTTCACACTTATGCTCTGAAATGTTAATATTATATTTGAGAAAAGAATGCAGTACGTTCCACTTTTCCGAAGTAAACATTCTAAATTTGAAAATCACTGCAGTAATGAATTTCAGTACTTACTTACTGCACTAAAATCAGTGCAGTAAGTAAGTACTAAAATTCATTACCAGCTTTTTTCTTTATTTTTTCTTTCGTAATTCCTGTGTATAAAAACAGAAAAAGCAAAGGGACATTTGCACCATACAGCCACATTATTATTATTATATAGGTAAATTATATATCATAATTAGGTTATTTAAAAAAAAAAAACGGTGCGCACAGAGTATATTACATCGCATTGTACCACAAGCGCTATGTACCTTTAGCACGAACATCTATCGAAAAAACAAAATGAGATTTATCATAGACAAAATATCCTCTACGAGTAATTTTGTATGGGAAATATGAACAGCGCCATCTACCGCCCAGAAGCGGGTACTGAAGTTGCGCATTTTAGTAGCAAGTAGTAAGTATCAATAGGCTGTATGACCGTTCCACAAGGCCTCACAAGCCAATATTAAAAAGAAACGGCGGGAATGATTTTCAGCGGTTGATTTGATATCAATACAGTTTATATTGTGTAATAAAATATCAAAATGAGTTCTGACAATGAAACATATAAAGACATCGTATGTACTCTACCAAATATGAGAGCAGAAGCAAAATTAATTACAGAAAACTTAGGTACTGCCAGCAAAATCAAAAGAAAGATATATGAAAACCTACAATCTGATTTGGAAAAGTGAAAAAAGGCGCATACGTTTTCAGAATCTGTGTTGTTGGCGTATTTTAATGATACATCATTAAAATAATATTATTATGGGCGATTTATACAAAGTGTGCCAGGGAAAAAGTAACATTTACATTTAAAAATTGCCGGAACATGTGTCATATAATTTTAATAAATTTTATTAAGTTAAACAGTTTTTTTATTTCCTCGCATTTCTTGCGAAAAGCACTATACAAGCCTTGTACGGTAAGCAAATTACATGTCCTCGGATGTAATGTACTATTATAGACTAGGTAAAGAACATTTTCACACTTATGCTCTGAAATGTTAATATTATATTTGAGAAAAGAATGCAGTACGTGGCACTTTTCCGAGGTAAACATTCTAAATTTGAAAATCACTGCAGTAATGAATTTCAGTACTTACTTACTGCACTGATTTTAGTGCAGTAAGTAAGTACTGAAATTCATTACTGTAGTGATTTTCAAATTTAGAATGTTTACCTCGAAAAAGGTACTACCCAAAGATATTATTACCAACTTTTTTTCTTTATTTTTCGTTATTCCTGTGTATAAAAACAGAAAAAGCAAAGGGACATTTGCACCATACAGCCACATTATTATTATTATTATATAGGTAATTGTTATATCATAATTAGGTATATCATAATTAGGTTAACTTTTTTTTAAATACGGTGCGCACAGAGTATATTACTTCGCATTGTACCACAAGCGCTATGTACCTTTAGCACGAACATCTATCGAAAAAACAAAATGAGATTTATCATAGACAAAATATCCTCTACGAGTAATTTTGTATGGGAAATATGAACAGCGCCATCTACCGCCCAGAAGCGGGTACTGAAGTTGCGCATTTTAGTAGCAAGTAGTAAGTATCAATAGGCTGTATGACCGTTCCACAAGGCCTCACAAGCCAATATTAAAAAGAAACGGCGGGAATGATTTTCAGCGGTTGATTTGATATCAATACAGTTTATATTGTGTAATAAAATATCAAAATGAGTTCTGACAATGAAACATATAAAGACATCGTATGTACTCTACCAAATATGAGAGCAGAAGCAAAATTAATTACAGAAAACTTAGGTACTGCCAGCAAAATCAAAAGAAAGATATATGAAAACCTACAATCTGATTTGGAAAAGTGAAAAAAGGCGCATACGTTTTCAGAATCTGTGTTGTTGGCGTATTTTAATGATACATCATTAAAATAATATTATTATGGGCGATTTATACAAAGTGTGCCCGGGAAAAAGTAACATTTACATTTAAAAATTGCCGGAACATGTGTCATATAATTTTAATAAATTTTATTAAGTTAAACAGTTTTTTTATTTCCTCGCATTTCTTGCGAAAAGCACTATACAAGCCTTGTACGGTAAGCAAATTACCTGTCCTCGGATGTAATGTACTATTATAGACTAGGTAAAGAACATTTTCACACTTATGCTCTGAAATGTTAATATTATATTTGAGAAAAGAATGCAGTACGTGGCACTTTTCCGAGGTAAACATTCTAAATTTGAAAATCACTGCAGTAATGAATTTCAGTACTTACTTACTGCACTGATTTTAGTGCAGTAAGTAAGTACTGAAATTCATTACTGTAGTGATTTTCAAATTTAGAATGTTTACCTCGAAAAAGGTACTACCCAAAGATATTATTACCAACTTTTTTTCTTTATTTTTCGTTATTCCTGTGTATAAAAACAGAAAAAGCAAAGGGACATTTGCACCATACAGCCACATTATTATTATTATTATATAGGTAATTGTTATATCATAATTAGGTATATCATAATTAGGTTAACTTTTTTTTAAATACGGTGCGCACAGAGTATATTACTTCGTATTGTACAACAAGCGCTATGTACCCTTAGCACGAACATCAATCGAAAAAACAAAATGAGATTTATCATAGACAAAATATCCTTTACGAGCATGGAAGTATTACCTAAATAATACTTCCATGTTTACGAGTAATTTTGTATGGGAAATATGTACAGCGCCATCTACCGCCCAGAAGCGGGTATTGAAGTTGCGCATTTTAGTAGCAAGTAGTAAGTATCAATAGGCTGTATGACCGTTCCACATGGCCTCACAAACCAATATTAAAAAAACGGCGGGAATGATTTTCAGCGGTTGATTTGATATCAATACAGTTTATATTGTGTAATAAATTATCAAAATGAGTTCTCCCAATGAAACATATAAAGACATCGTATGTACTCTACCAAATATGAGAGCAGAAGCAAAATTAATTACAGAAAACTTAGGTACTGCCAGCAAAATCAAAAGAAAGATATATGAAAACCTACAATCTGATTTGGAAAAGTGAAAAAAGGCGCATACGTTTTCAGAATCTGTGTTGTTGGCGTATTTTAATGATACATCATTAAAATAATATTATTATGGGCGATTTATACATAAGTGTGCCCGGGAAAACAATAACATTTACATTTAATAATTGCCCGGACATATGTGATATAAATTTTAATAAATATTATTTAGTTAAACAGTTTTTTTTTATTTCCTCGCATTTCTTGAGAAAACCACTATACAAGCCTTGTACGGTAAGCAAATTACCTGTCCTCGGCTGTGATGTACTATTAAAGATTCATTTTCACGCATCTTACCATACTATTCTGTTAACCCAGATAAGCCTGAAACTCTTGTTTTCTCATAGATTTTTAAAGTTTCTAAAATATGAAAGACCCGTTTAAAATAATAAAATGTCGTGGGTTAAAATCGTACGATATGTTCAGATGAGACCTACATCTATTGGTGAAGTCCTGTAATTGGCTTTCTGTGTTCAACCTACTCCTGTAATTTTGCTGTTGGTCTTCCGAAAATAAATAAATAAAAATGCTGGCTAAGCTCGCAAGATAGGCAGGTTTTAATTAGAAATTGACATTTTTAAAATGCCAATTCTGGACTCAGTTTAATAACAATTGAACATTTCAACTTTTCGACTTTATACGAGTAACATTATAATTCAAACAACGAATTCGTCTTTATTGAAATCGTACGACAAAGCGCTGGCTAATCAAATTCTCACCGTAAAATGAATAGAAAGATTTACTTCGACTTCCTTTGAAAACTCGGTTCCATTCACAATCAAATTGAATGGGACAGTTAAAAACTTATTCAAAATATTTTGGTGTTTCCGGTGTTCAGTGAATCCGAATTTGGAATCTTTTTGTTCAGTATTTTACGTAGCTTCAAATCGTTAAATATTCTATTCCAATTTTTATGAAGGTAGTGAGAGATTTTTTAAAATGATAAATATTTATTGAATATTAAAATGTGCAGCTGCAACTGTCAATTCCACGAAAAGTCTGTTAGTGCAATTTCTTTCATACTATTTTATAATATTACGATTCGGTGAAAAAGAAATTAATGCTTCTACACAGAAATTTATATCTCTGTGTAGAAGCATTAATTTCTTTTCACTTCTCATGCTCGAAAAGTTCGTGTTTATGTTGGGTATAGGCTGCATAAAATCGCTTTTTATGCTCTAGTGCATAAAGTAAAATCTTCGTCTAAGTCTCAGACTTTAAGACAAAGATCGTCAGGTAAACAGCCACACACGCAATTAAACTTCGTTAAATAAACTTATTATTTCATTCTGTTTCTTCAATTTTGTACATAATCCATGCTAAATTAATAAAACTAGGCAAAATTAATGAGTTTTCTAAGTAATAAGTATTTCAAGAGCATTATGGACTACGATCTAATGCTAAAGTCACTGTGCTACCAATGCCACGTATAAAAAAAAAGAAAAAGAAAGTCTTCCCGCCAATATTGCTAATTCTTAATTTTATCCTTTTTGCAATATTGTTATTTACTTTCCTCACACTCTAAGTGAAAAGCAGAGTGTATAACTTGTACATAAAACCCATTTTACCCTCGAATTGACTATCCACCCTCGCCTACGGCTCGGATGGATATATACATCTCGGGTAAAATAGTACGTTTTATGCACTTGTTGTACAATCTACTATTTAACACCATTTTAATTATTGTTGTATATAAAATTATTGAATTTATTACCATAATTTAAAAAAACAAAAAGTTTGCCTGTAATAATTTACTATGTAGCAATAACCGCCTATCGGGTGTTGTTCTTTCTTGTAACGTAAAGATTTTATTAATAAGTATTATACTTATTTGGCAACATATAGATTCAGTAAAATAACTTAAGTGAAATAAGCTTTTTAAAACGATCATAAAGTTTTATTTTTACTTTTTATACATTGACAATGCAATTTTTATTCAACGAATATTTCAAAAAGAAATATCTGTAAAAAAATCGACTCTCCGACTCTTCTAATAACTCCGCAGCTAACGCCCGAATTCTCGAACGCAAATCATCTTCGGGAGCGTCTCAAACATCATGGCATCTCTTTCATACGTTTGCCATTTAAAGTGACAGGGCGATGTGTGAGACGCTCCCAAAGATAAGTAGCGTACGAGTATTCGGGCATATGAGCATTTGCCCGGACAGTGAAAGGTCTTGCGTTGCCGTTGGTGTCCTACCGGAGCTAGCTCCATTTCCTCTAATATTTCACTTTCAATATAAATGTGTTTCTACAGTTGCTACTTTTTTTTTCATGTACAAAAGCACGTTAATAGCAAACATGATTTAATAACAATAAGTTTTTAGTAGAACTTTCATTTTCATGACAAGCTTTTTTGCTGACTGTACTTAATTATTGTATTGTCATCTAAACCAAACCTGTATACAATATTTCAGCTCCATCGAGCACTGAGAAGTGGGTCAAATTAAGCTTGCAAGACTGGTCCCCCACTAACTAACTAACATGGCAAGTTAATAAAAAGCTTGTACAAATACTGAATGTTATTTAGTAACCACTTGTTAAGGTTACTTATACTTTTATTGCTGATCTTATATAACGGGTAGGTACCTAACAGTGAAACTTGCAGAATATCCGCTGTTTACCTGCTACTCGCAGTAAAAGTTTACTAAATTGCCAATTAGCTGACTAGCGGCTAACGTAAATACCTATTACTACGGTTATTCTCGAGAGATTTCCGTTAGCACGCGTGGAAGAAAGTTTTCTCTTTGTAATTTAACACGAGTTACACGAATCGTGTAATTTTTTTCAGTTTCCATTTCGTGGATTGGATTGTGACGAGCCCACCGAGAGCGTTCGCCTGTAAGTCATATAACGACATTTTTTTCTGAATTAGATTTGATTAGTGGCAGGTCTTTGATTTCTTTTAGAGCCTGGTTGAAAAAGTTGCTAACGAATTCTTGAATTTTATTAAAGTAATTTCGTTTATTCTTATTTTTAAAGATAATTCTGTCATTTATAGTGTTACCACACCACAACTTTTATTGTAAAGTTATTGTTTATTATTAAATGATAAATTTCAAATGATACTTATCTAAAAATAAAAAATAAAAATGGTATGTATTTTTTTGTATTTTATGCATTTAGGGAACTATAGGTCTGTACTTAAAATATATTGTAATAGATTTATTTGTAAGACTGTTTGTTTCTATCAATAAATATATAAAAATAAAATATAATCATTTTAAAAATAGTTATAAAGTATTTAGTAACTTAAGTATTACTCAAAGAGGTCGTAAATTCATTTCTTAGGGCTACGCCTAAATTTTTAATGGTAATTGCAAATTATTAAGTAGAAAATCTCTTAAGTAAGTTAAAGTTCGGCCGCGTTGTCTAAAAAGTTTGATTATTTTCCATCTAATGAATCTAGAGTTTTCTTATCACGTCGTCGTCCCACGTTTCAGAGGCGTGAGAGAATTTTTCTGAATTATTCGACAGCAAAGATTTACAATTTTACAAAAGAAAAACCAAAAGTATTTTTTTTTTGGTAGTTCACATCCATCTAGCGCGAACGTGACTTCATATTTTATTTACACTGAAAGTAAAAAAAATAAATTCAAATCAAATCAATTCGCCTACGAAGGTGCTTGAAAACAACGATAGTGCAGTGTCCTAGCAGCACATACAGGTAAATTAAATTCTTAGTACTAAATGTTTGATAATTGAAGTGAACAACTCAAAAAAAAAATATCAAAAATCCAAATTTTGGTAAACTTTATACAATTTGTTAATAATTCCTAAAACTACATTATCATTTTACATAAAACTGTTTAACATTCCGAAAGTAAATGTTTACATTTAATTTAATAGCCTTCGATCAACAATGACACCTAGGTCTAGATAATAGGTACATAGTTGGAGTGACAAACAAGGGTGAGAAAATATGCGCCCACTGAGCCACTTGAGCGTATATTTATAAGAAGTTCCTGTCATTTATAACATAAGATAGTACATTATTAACCTTTTTTCTCAACCATAAAAAGTTTTGATTTACTTCGTGACCCTTCATCTAGTACTATTGTTGATCGAAGTTAATAGCACACATGAAATCATGATAAATAAAATTGTACGCTCATTCCTAGAACTCCAATCCTTCACTAAAATTATCTCTGAACGTGTTAGTGAAAGCAATCATAATCCATTCCCTTTCCTTTTGCGCTACAATTGTAGAATTCCAACGCAAAGGAAATTGCAAAGAAGAGCTTATACCTTTGAAAATTGTTGCAGGAAACGATCTGAACGTGAAGGAACGACTGATTTGAACATGGATAGATAAGCTTTTTACTTAGATACTTATGAATTAAAGCGATTGTAAAGGGTATCTAAGTATAAGAAAGAGAATGTAAAACAGTGTTGATATTTCTGTTCAGTAAGGTTTCAAAAAGTATTGTTTAACGCCAAAGCAACGCTTCCAAATTGTAAAAAAAATACTTTAAAAAATCTGTTCGCGAAGTTCATAGAGCACTTCGACCATTTTACGGTCAACTTATCGGCCCAGAGCTGACTGATTTTTTGTTTCCAAAAATTAATCAGCTTAACATCGACGACATTTGGTTCCAACAAGACGGCACAACTTGCTATACGGCGCGCTTAACTTAACCATCAATTTATTGCACAATCAATTTGGTGACAACTTTATTATCCAGAAGTGGTCCTGTTAACTGGCCCCTCTTTCGCGCGGCTTAACGCCTCTCGATTACTTTTTATGGGGCTATGTTAAGTCATTTAGTTTATGCCGACGCACCAGCAGTTCTTGAAGCATTGGAAGCCAATATTCAAGCCACCATTGACGCCATACGGCCAGATTAATTGGAAAAAGTAGTTAAAAATTGGACTGATCGAATGGACCATGTAACTCGTAGCCGCGGCGGACGTATGCCGGAAATGATGTTTAAAATATAAATGCCATGCAATTATCTACCAGATTATATTATAAAAAAAATGATTCCAACAATATTTCTGTCTTGTATTACTTTTAAAGTTCTTAAGCTCTTAAAAACACCCATTTTAAACATATGGAATATATGTATTTGCTTTAGTGATATTCATTTAATAGAAAGTAAAATAGGATGTTTGTAAGCTGCAATGCATTTGCCTCGTTGACAAAAACGACGATAAACGGAGTTTCTGTACAGAAAAAAAAAATATTTTACTTGTCAGAATCAGACTTAAGGAATCCTTTATTACCTACCTATTGCATCATAACAACTACTAGAAAGTGACAAAAATGGTATGACAAGACATTATCAATTATTCAATGTCACTCATCAAGTTTTCCATTACATTCAATTCAAAAGATACGGTTTGATAATTCAACTGACTTTCATATAAATCGAATCAAAGTTCGAAGTTCGAATGTTCTCGTGACCCTCTTTTACTGTTGGCTGTACCCTCTTGAAAGCAAGATATGTCCTTACATGTTTAGTGCTATAATTGACGAAGTTTGGTCGCCAACTTACTTCCTAAGCCCTTGAAGTGGGGATGTCAACGAGGGTTGCGGGCTTTTCGAGGTTGCTGACATAGGAGTATGTATTGCATACCTACATAGGTATAAGCCATTTAACCGCCTCTCTGGTCTAGTGTTTCATACCACCGATTTCAGACCCAGAGGTCCGGGGTTCATTTCCAGTGGGGGTACTAAGAAGCCCTACACTGGGATTCTATTAAATAATAAATGTAATTTCGATATAAATCTTTACTGCGGCACCATGGCCGATATATTCTATATACTACAACCCGCGCCCGCGGAATCGTCTAGACTAAAACAAACTGCTCGCGTAATGATGACAATGCATTCGATATTTTTGAATACTGATTTAAACATAAATCAACCATAGACAATGCAAGGAGGTATCATATCCTAACAATATGATACCACATGCCGCTGCCGCAACAAAAAAACCTTTCTTACTAAAGAAATGTTTTTTCCTACATGGATTACCCTAAAGCGAAGGCCCTGCCTACCTTGGAACGATATCACATCAATAAGACTGGTCCTCACTAACGGACAGCCAGGACAATGGTTGATATAATTATTAATTTCTTGAAATCAAAACAAACCAACCATTGCATTGGCTTGACATACCAAAACCAAGGGAAAAGGTCTGCCCAGCCTTAAACCTAACCTTAATACATCATATGTAGTTACAATCAAAGCTAACCCTAGCTCATTTAAGCATTAACTAAGTCGAAATTCCAAGATCAAACATGTCGGACAAGCACCAATAATATATTGACTACGAAATTACCCAAAAATAACCCTCATCTCAAAAGGTGCCCGACAACAAGCTTGGAACTTCATAAACCTGTGGTAACCTCAAGCAGACTGTCTACTAGGGGCCACCACAGTTTATGTAGCGTGGTGTCGACAACATTGCCAGTCAGGGTTAGAGGGATCCTGCAACAAACAGGATATGACCCTGGTCCTTATTGGACCATCAGGGTTTCCTCCCCCCTCACCAACAAATATTGACGTCACCTCATTCCTTAAGTGACATCGAAACAACAACTTACAAACTAACTAAAACGGAAATAAAATGAAACACAGAAGTGTTACTTTTGTGGTCCAGATCATTAACGAAACGTGATGTCAATATCAACATAAGTTAAGGTCAGAGGATTCTCACACCTAATTAGATAATAGGTCATCCTCCTGCCCTATCCCATGAAGGTAAAGAGACACGACACGATGTTTACTTATTAGTAAAAATGCAAAAAAATAATTGTTTTATTAAATTAAACATTAAAAAAAAATTAAGTAAATACATCATATTATAAGTGGACCACAGGACACTTCGTGGGCTTCAGGTGCAGTATTTCCGTACATGAAAAAGAAACACATATTAATACAAATCACACAATTATACATTTCAACTATCTAACAATCACTATTATAAAACATCCTAACATCCTATCCTATTTCTATCCCTATTATAAAATGAATCTATAAAAGATAATTTGTTTTTACATTTAATTTTATATGTAACAAATTTAATTCGTTTCTTATTTCGTAAAGAACTAATATTACATAACGAACTTATATTGGATTTCGAAATCCTATTCATATTCGACTTTTCAAACTTTTTCGCGCCTTTCTTCATTTTACTGTCATTCCTATTTTTATTCATAAAAAAACTTTTTAATCTAGGAATGACATGCGAACTTTTTTCTAACATATTACTTTTTCGAAAATTACTTTGACATCCGTCATTCGAGACATCTATCACTTGTGACTGTTGTGACTCATTGTCATCAATGTCAATCGATGTCAACATAAAATTCATGTCAACATTAAATTCAAAATTAAATTTTTTGTAAATTATACAAAATTTTTCAAAATTCAAAATTATGCTATTCCTGCTAATAAAATCACAACCCAACACTATGTTTGGTACAATGTCCCTTACAACAACGAATCGCTGTGTAAACAACACGTTATCTATCAAGAAACATACATTAGTTTTCCCTACTATTGAAAGTTTTCCACCACTCACATTTCGTAGTTCAGCGTTCACCATGTCCACACTGAGACCTAGACTGTCTACTACCGTCTGTGATATTACCGACACACTCGCACCGGTGTCCACCAAGGCGTCTATTTTCTGACCACGACACTCAATAGGTAAAGACGGCGTACGCTTACTTGTGTTGTGATTGTCCTGCACCAACGTCAGCTGCATACAATCCTCTTCTTTACTTACAACAATATTATTAATAGATTGTGGGGACGTCTCAGTCGTCCTCCAAGATGATGTCGTGATGGGCATCATCGGGGCTTGAGCTCTACAATTAATAAAACAATTTTCACAACAATCATGGGGTTTCTCGTTTGGCGTGCGAGAGGCACATTGGTTGGGAGTTGGCACATTCTCTAACTCAGGCACAAAATAAACACATTGATTAGATTTATCACCACTGCTAGAATCACACATATTAGGGGCACATTCCTCGAAGCACTCAAGGTTATACAACTGTCTCACTACTTTTTTTAAATGCGTTTTGTCGACGTAGATTTGCGACATCAATTTGCTGCGTGTGACAACGTCGGTTGTCCGCTGGAATTGTTGTATGAACAACTGTTCTGTAATTGCGTTCCCAGCACGAGCGGCTAATATCTCCAACGCATACAGATATTCCAACGAATTTTCGTTGAAATACTGCTTTCTCGCAAAAAAATCAGCAAGTGGGTCCGATACAAGACCAAACTCCCTGATAAACTCCTTCTTCATTTCGTCGTAGTCTTTCACCATATCGACGATCTTATCGTAGAAACAGCGGGCTGCGCCCGTGCAGAAAGCTCCGACGACGATTTTCTTGGCCTCGCCTTCGTAGCCTTGCAGAGCCGTCATTATTTCGTAGCTCCGAAAAAAAACTTCGACATCTCCGTGGATGCCGTCGAACAATAAGACCTCCATCTTCACCAAAGGGTCTGAAACATGGAAACTACAGTATAGATCTGCGAAGATTTGCGCCTAACACCATAAGAAGCCCTACACTGGGATTCTATTAAATAATAAATGTAATTTCGATATAAATCTTTACTGCGGCACCATGGCCGATATATTCTATATACTACAACCCGCGCCCGCGGAATCGTCTAGACTAAAACAAACTGCTCGCGTAATGATGACAATGCATTCGATATTTTTGAATACTGATTTAAACATAAATCAACCATAGACAATGCAAGGAGGTATCATATCCTAACAATATGATACCACAGTACTTACATATTGTATTCGGTTTGCCTGGCTAGCTACCACCATCTTTTCTAAGTCTGACGCCATTACAATGATGTTTTCAGCATTGTTGTGTTCCGGCAGTTAGAGATAAGATAGCCAGTTCCTCAGTGATTCAGGATTCCGGCAGTAGTCCGCTTACACCTTCAGCTTTATCACCAGTGTGATAAATGCTAAGTGCTACCCCGTTGTGGATAAAAAAATACACTTTATCGATAGCACTGTTCACTATCTACTACGTTTCATTTATTTAGATTCCAATTATAATATTTTTCATACACAACCGTGTCTTGACAATTATTACTAACGCAGTGCAAAATAAATCAGCCAAATCTGTCGCAAAAATTAAACGGAAAACAAATATATCTAGTAGGTACTAGTGGCTTCATGCGGTTTTGCCCGCGTAGTACCCGTCCTCGTGGGATATTCGAGATAAAATATAGCCTTTGTCACTCAGGAAGAGTGTAGCTTTCTAAAAGTGTTTTTTTTAATACGTTTAGTAGTTAAAAACAAACAAAAAAAAACAAATTTTTCTTCATTATTATCTAGTATTAGATTAAGAGTTTTAATGCTGGGGCTTCACCTGCGTGACGCCTAACGGCGCTAATAACGGCATGCGCGTTTTAGCGCGCTCATTGTATCAAATTACTTCGCCAAGTTCGTATTATAACAAAAGAGCGCGCTAATTAATGGCATTAGACGCAGGTGAAGCTCGGGCATAATGGAAAACTATTATTTTTACGAGTAAGTTAGTAGGAAACAAAAATATTTAAGAAAGCCTAATTTCCCTGTAAATAAAATAATTCCAATGTTAAAAATTAAATGTAGTTAGACCGCATCCTTATTTAATGTCCCAACGTAAGTAAGTAAGTCCCGGGGCTAATTAAGACAAAGACTGGAGTACCGGCAAAGGTCACATCCACTGTTTGAGTTTTGTATTTCTGGGGATTACCGTATTATGTAGGAAGACCTTTGCCTTAAGGCTCTTACACTTGGCCTGCCGATTTGTATGGAAACTTAAGACAAGAAGGGAGGATCTAGAGCGCTCAAAACGTGTCTAATAGACTTTTAAAATTGTTGAAAGCTTTAATTACGGGTTAATTACAGGCTACATTCCCCTTAAGGTGCGGTCTTCAAATGCTCTTATTGCGTTATTCTTGCACTGAATTAGACGTTGACTGAGAGTTACGAGGTGATTGATTGAAATTTGAGAAAAAGTTTAATGATTAGGATCACCATGTTTAGGTGGTCGATTGAGTGGTATGTATGTCATAAATATTAGCATAAAATTTTTGAAACCCCCGACAAAAAAATAAAAAATGTAAAAAAATCAAATTTATCTCTCTGTAAGGGGACCACAAAAAGAGAAGTACTTACTAAAAGGGTATATTATACGTTGGTAGTCCCCCGACCGAAAGTGAAATTTTATTATTTACCTTTTTTGGTTTTTTTTGTCGGGGTTTTTAAAATTTTTTAATTTTATTTTTATTTCATCCTGTTTAAATTACACATAAAATAAAAAAATGCATTAAAATCGCTTGATTGGTTTAGGCACTACTATATATGTACAGACAGACAGTCATTTTTTTGCTGCTACACTACTATATATGTACAGACAGACAGTCATTTTTTTGCCGCCATTTTGTTTTTTTTTTGCTACTAAATATGCCCAGAGTGTACATTATTTTAGTCAAAGCACCACCTCAGAATACCAGCCTGCCAGAATACCAACGTTGTAGCGGGGTGACCACTTACCCCGCTGCAACATTATGCTGAGGCAGGGTCCTGATTGGCCCATCACAGCCGCTGTTTAAATGTTTAAATGATAGGTACAGTGCGACAACGTTTTCTGTTCCGGTGATAATCTTTGGAACGAAAACAGTTTTCATACGACAGTCTATTTTGACAGCTAATTTCGTATTGCAAGTGGCTCCTTTGTCATGGATGTCCCCGGAACAGACAGGAGTGTGGGACTATACTTGTATTATTTTATATTTTAAGTTTTTGGTTGCATTTTTTTTTTGTTTGTAGTACTTTGTAATTTGTGATGTGTCAATAAACGTCTTTCAATTGCAATTTCAATTTCAACCTCTGTATGTTTTACCGTTTCGGCAGGCAGTTGACCATCTCCATAAATGGCCGGATGGATTTTTATCAAACGTGGCTATGAATCATTTCTATTAATTTAGCTTTCAATAAAAAAAACCGCATCAAAATCGGTCCAGTCGTTTAGGAGCTACGTTGCCTCAGACAGACAGATAGATACACATACACGTCAAACTTATAACACCCCTCTTTTTTTAATGTTTAAAATTACCTTTTCACACTTATGCTCTGAAATTTTAATATTATATTTGAGAAAAGAATGCAGTACGTGGCACTTTTCCGAGGAAAACATTCTAAATTTAAAAATCACTGCAGTAATGAATTTCAGTACTTACTTACTGCACTGATTTTAGTGCAGTAAGTAAGTACTGAAATTCATTACTGCAGTGATTTTCAAATTTAGAATGTTTACCTCGGAAAAGGTACTACCCAAAGATATTATTACCAACTTTTTTTCTTTATTTTTTCTTTCGTTATTCCTGTGTATAAAAACAGAAAAAGCAAAGGGACATTTGCACCATACAGCCACATTATTATTATTATTATATAGGTAATTATTATATCATAATTAGGTTAACTTTTTTTTTAATACGGTGCGCACAGAGTATATTACTTCGTATTGTACCACAAGCACTATGTACCCTTAGCACGAACATCAATCGAAAAAACAAAATGAGATTTATCATAGACAAAATATCCTTTACGAGCATGGAAGTATTACCTAAATAATACTTCCATGTTTACGAGTAATTTTGTATGGGAAATATGTACAGCGCCATCTACCGCCCAGAAGCGGGTATTGAAGTTGCGCAATTTAGAAGCAAGTAGTAAGTATCAATAGGCTGTATGACCGTTCCACATAGTCGCACAAGCCAATATAAAAAAAACGGCGGGAATGATATTCAGCGGTTGATTTGATATCAATACAGTTTATATTCTATAATAAATTATCAAAATGAGTTCTGCCAATGAAACATATACAGACATTGTATGTACCTACTCCACCAAATTTGAGAGCAGAAGCAAAATTAATAACAGAAAACTTACTGCCAGCAAAATCAAAAGAAAGATATATGAAAACCTACGATCTGATTTGGAAAAGTGAAAAAAAGGCGCATACGTTTTCGGAATCTGTGTTGTTGGCGTATTTTAATGATACACCATTAAAATAATATTATTATGGGCGATTTATACATAAGTGTGCCCGGGAAAACAATATAATTGCCCGAACATGTGTCATATAATTTTAATAAATTTTACTTAAGTAGTTAAACAGTTTTTAATTTCCTCGCATTTCTTGCGAAAAGCACTATACAAGCCTTGTACGGTAAGCAAATTACCTGTCCTCGGCTGTAATGTACTATTACTTGTTCAGTTTGACGTTGAAAATTGTTATCAATATTGTTACGATTTCTTCATTAAGTATATCAATAAAGATGCACGTTCAGTCACGCATAAAATCACCATATCAAACTAAATAAACAAACACGAAATTAAATTAATTCGCTACCCATACATTAAGTTGAATTTACTTACGCAGACACACGCTCTGTAACTCAATTATAAAATTTGAAGTAAATTTACGCCATACAAAGTTATGTCCCGTGAGTTTACTAAGTAATGTTGTCTTGATATAAAGTTAAATTAAATGAACTTGCTACAATAACGCCTTTTCAAGTCACAAATTATTCAGTCACTGAACAAATTGACTAAGCTTTAGAATATTTTAGAACTAGCGGCCGCCCGCGTGGTTCCCGTTCCCTTAGGAATATCGGGATAATAAAACGTTTTTGAAAAAAAAATGTAACCGCCTTCAAAACGGATCTTCAAACAAAAATTAACAAACACTAAAAAACGAAAAAAATAATAAGAGAAGATTTTTTAATTCAAAGGACGATGATACGTGACTTTTTCTAATTTATCTTGGTACTCACTGAACTGTTTGAAGTCGGTGCCGTCTTATACGTATTGAGGTAATTACGTCCTACACCTCACGCTTGGGACCGGGTTTTTTTATATGTTAATTATTTCACTCAGTATATTTCGTTATTATTCTTTTTGATTGGCATCTTTAGCTACTTAGATAACTTGAAGGAATACAACTGAAGGTCCATTCGTGCATATGGTATTTATAAAACATCATAATATAACTCCTAACTGTTGAGGAGTTTCACCTCTCATCAGCAGCTCACCCTAATAACCTGAAAGAATATAACTATTGGCCCATACGTACGATTAATACTTAAAGAAATATTCTCCAGCTCCTAACCGTTAAGGAGTTGTAGCTTCCAATACAGCTCATCACTATGAGATGATGACTACCAGATGCAAATACTTGACTAACTTCAAAAATAAATGGAACGCAATAAGGCTTGCCTATATTTGAGAATTTCTCTCAATTTTCCTGGGATTTGATCCCCTGGTCCTGACTTGGTGAAAGTAAGATCAGGTCAGAAGTACCAACTTTCGAAAAAAATAAAAATTTGAAAATGATCCCCAATTTGATGAAACTATGAAATCGTCCATATACCCAAATAAAGTCTGAATACACATTATTCAGGATAACTCCTGAACTTCTTGCCAGTTCTTGATAAAATTTGAATGGGACCACACGAGAAGCGTCACCTTTTAAATAAAAAAAGAATTATCCAAATCGGTTCATTAACTAAAAAGTTCTGAGGTAACACACATAAAAAATAAAAAAAAATATACAGTCGAATTGATAACCTCCTCCTTTTTAGAAGTCGGTTAAAAAGTATCCTATGTTTTAATCGAAGCCCTGCTACCAACCTAACCGAATACCAACCATATATAGTAAGAAGGTAAGAACCATATAATAGTAAGAATTCATTTATTTCGTGTAGTTTCAATGTTTCAAACCCTAAACTACACGAAATGAATAAATTCTTACTATTATAAATGATTAATTATTAAAATACAAGCATCCGTTTTTTTCCGGATGGGTAAAATTCAGTGGTACGCCCTTAGGACGTTTGTGCACTACACTGAATTTTACCGGATTTTTTTAAATAATTAATCATTTATAATAATAATTAATTAAATACAAGCATCCGTTTTTTTCCGGATCGGTAAAATTCAGTGGTAGTGCACAAACGCCCTTAGTGTGTGGCCTCGAATACGGTTTTCGACTATTGCCGACAGGCAATGATCGGTCTAGTGTGTGGCCGATGGAGGTCTCGAACGGCAGATGGTCTATTCGATCTAGGACTGCAAGCGCGGAATGGGCCCTTAATGTAGACTGTCCGAGCAACTGCTGATGCATTTGAGCTAACAAGACGTAAGAAGGCTTGTCGTTTCCTAAGCTTTATTATTTCGCTTAGAGCCCGTGCTTTTCTATCTATGTAAGAAATACCATTAAGAAACAAACCTTTTTGCAGATAATGAACAATTGATCAGGATTATGATTTATGAATGTTTCAAAAAAGGGTTTACCAACTTTCTTTCAGAGTCTGAAAATATCGTGACGTCATACTCGCTCAAGTTGCGATATTAATGTTACTGTTTGAGTTAAGGAAGCTATTAATATATGCTTTCCGCCACTGAGACGTCACTATGATTAATAGTCATAGTCCAGGCTGGCAATATTATGAAACTCATTGTTGTAAACCCAGCTGATGGAAATATAATATTGGAACCTAAAGTTATAGCTAAGTATGTGGTGCGTGTCTGCGGTGGTGTCGTATGAGGCGGGTCTCTACGTTCCCTAAAATATAGTTGAGCGAAGCGATGGCTGGTTCATGCGTCATGCTCGTGAACGGGTGCCGCCAGTAGGAATGGGTCTACTCCTGACTGCTTGTCTTAACTTGTAGTTAAATACATTCTTGTATTTTTATTTATTACTATTTAATATTTGAACGTACGGCACAACTTGCAATTTTCTTATTAGGAATCTTAATATGAGTGAGATAATTTAAACTTTATTTCATTGAAACTTCTTGTTTAGTTGAAAATTGTTATAACACTGTTATATTATAATAATTTAAGAACAAATGTAACTAATAAAATCAAGTATTCTCCATTGTGATGGAAAGTGACCTCACTAATGTGTAAAGGTCACTTTTCAATTTGACGACTCTATATGAAATATAACAGGGAGAAAAAGATTTCTCTTGACGAGTTTCTTGCCGGTTCTTCTCGCGAGGTCTCCCGCCGTATTAGGATTTGCGAACCGATGGCGTAGCTTCTTTGACGTTCATAAGTGTTGTTTTGTTACCTCAACCTCAATTGAATAAAAAAAAACAGTTTTTGAATTCGATACAGTTATACTCGTTGCACTACGTTGTAATACAGTTGAGATATGAAAAAAACGGTTAATTATCGGCACTTCTATGACCCAAGACATTTAAAATAGTCCCAAAACCACATTTCTAGTTCTACCCACGATGGCGCAGGCAGGGGGCGTCCATTAATTACGTGAGGCATTTAGGCAGGGGGGAGCCGAATCTCATGTATTCTCACTGGGAGCAAAGGGGGGGTCTCGACAAATATGACGTAATTTTTGTGCTTCAAAACACTGTGAAATTGCGAGAAAACTGGGTTCAAATAAGTAAAATATCAGTCATTCATCTCTCTCAGTCTTATTAAAAATGTTTTTTTTAAAGATTTTAAATTATTTTTATGCATTCACAATGCAATTTTTGTAAGTATAGGAAAAATGTGATAGTAAAAAACCACGAGCCCTATAAGTAGCTTAAGTTAGCGCCTGAAAGCTACTTATAGGGCTCGTGGTTTTTTACTATCACATTTTTCCTATGTTTTTTTTAATAAATCCAAGTCAATAAAGCAGAATAAAGTATTTGCACAAAAAATACAAATTTTGTAAAATCTCACGTGAGATTTGGGGGGAGGGGAAGCAAGCCAATTCTCACGACATCTCACAAAGTGGGGAGCGGTCGTAAAATCGCTAAAATAGCCTCACGTAATTAATGGACGCCCCCCTGCCTGCAAAAGCCGAGCTTCTATTTTATGAGGTACCTAATTAGCTTTCCGCTCGCGGGACTGCTCGCGTGAGCTAGACGATGTTTTCCTTTAGGAACGAGATATTTTCCCGCGGTAAAAGGTAGCCCCTTTTTACCGCGGAAAAATATCTAGAATAGCATTACGTGCTATTCTGGACCATAATCTATGTGTGTGCCTAATTTCATCCAGATCCGTTCAGTCGATTTGCCGTGATTAAGTAACAAACATCCAAACTTTCGCATTTTTATTATTAGTAATATTTATAAAGATTCAAAAATTAAAATTTGCATTTAAAGTGTTTGTATTTGCTTATACAAAAACCTTAAAATTCTGAGATTTATTTTATACTTTGCAGTAATATTAGTCAATGTCTTTTTTTCAGATTTCTTCATGGCGCCTGTATCGTGGTAGAAAAAGGTCAGTGTACATTAAAAAAAATATTTTTAATTTCTACGTTTCCTTGTTGTTCTATGTTTGTTAGTGCTCATTCCAACGACGGCGTTTGCTGAGCCGTCTTTTTACTAAGGCGGCAATGCTTTTTAAATGGTCTTGGTACGTTCGTCTTTAGTAAATACTTAAGATATTCGTGTCTTTCAACGAATCGTCAATGACAGTTCCCATGTGAATTAGCCATTAGCCGAATTATCTATCGTATATAAGTAGGTACCCACCTTTAGCCATAGATTATACACTTCTAAACTGACGTTTGAACAGACCCGACGGTCTGGATTCTGCCAAGTTCCCCCCGATAAGATCAATGTCCTAAACGGCGCCAGTTTATCAATCACTATACCTCTGAGACCCTATTCAGGAGCTGAATTCGTTACAGTTACTTGATCTAGGTAAATCTGTTATAGCAAAGAGAACATTATTCCGATAATAGTCTGAAATTTCAAACTTAATATTTTTATTTGTCGAATTAGAAGCAATTAGAAGAAGCATAGTCACTTGTCGCTAGAGTCAGTATAGACAATTTCTAGCAATACACTAAATTAAAAAATCTGTTAAAAATAAAAGTCACTCTCACACATTTAGATGAACATTTAAAACACAGAAACCTATTTGCAGACACATTTGCCTCTACTTTGTATCTGTGGATTTAGAATATTACTTTAACAATTTCGTTGTGAATGATGACTAACAAATATTTTAAAATTGGTTTATTCAATGCTGGATCACTTGGTACAGGTCATGATGAGTTTGTGTGTATGATGGAAAGACAAGCAGTGGATATTATGGCTATCAATGAGACTTGGCTCAGAGAGGGTGAGGAGGGTCGTGCCCCTTCTGTGCCTGGTTATAGACTTCGACATCTGCCCAGACCTGATACGATTCGTAATGGCCGCGGGGGGGGAGTTGGGTTCTACATTAAAAAAGGTGTTTTTGCGCGATCTTGCCCGTTTCCAACTACCCCTGATGTGGAGCAAATGTGGTTGAGCCTTAAAGTAAACTCCTGCAAAGTTGCAGTTGGGACAGCTTATAGGCCGCCATGGATGGACATGAATATTTTCATTGACGCTTTGTCTCAATCTGTATGTGCTCTTGGTGATCACAGTTATACTATTCTCTTGGGAGACTTTAATGTTGACATGTCAGACAGCTCGGACAGTAAGACTAAATTACTGCAAAATTTCCTAGATGCTGTCAATCTACATCAAATTGTCAATTCCCCAACACATTTCACGGACCACAGCGCTACTCTTATTGACATTGTTTGCACTGATGCAGGAGTAAGAAAGGTTGATGTTTTGCATATACCTGAACTGGGAAGACATGCTATTGTCTGTGTTGAAGTTTGTATTAAAAAAGAAAAAATCGCTCCTCATTACATCACTTATAGGCCTTATAAAGATATTATCCCGGAACTGTTTGAGAAGGATTTAGACTGTATCAACTGGAATTGTGTAGCAAAATTACCTGACTTGAGCTCAATGGTTGCTGCCTTCAATTCACTTGTGTTGCAACTCTTCGATCTTCATGCACCACTCAAAACGGTCAAAATTAAGTCACATAATTACCCTTGGCTCACTGACACTGTCAAAGAAATGATGTATGTTAGGGATAAGGCACATGCAAGATGGAAGAAAAGTAAATTAGATCAACATAAGATTTACTATAAAGAAATGAAATCGGTAGTTACCAAAGCCCTATATCATGAGAAAAAATGCTATTTTGAACAGCACATCAATAAGAACATTAACAACCCTAAAAAGTTATGGAAAAATTTAAAGCAGAATGTGGTGACAAGTGATAACAATTATTTCTCTATACCTGGTTTGGATCCTGATGCTATAAATGACTGTTTCCTTAAAGGTCCTCACCTCGCCATTAACTACTATTTCACAGCTTACTTTCTATGAGCACCACAGACATGGCACTTCTACTTTTTCTCTGTCTCCAGTTTCGGAAAGTTCTGTTGCTGACATAATTCGTGGTCTACATTCAGATGCGGTAGGGATTGATGGTATATCTTTACATATGTTACTCATGACTCTGCCCCAATCGCTTGGCGCAATCACTGCCATTGTTAACAAGTCATTAACTAGTGCAGAGTTCTCTGATTGGTGGAAGATAGCTCTAAATAAGCCTATCCCGAAGAAACCGAATCCCATCGGTGTTAATGATTTACGGCCAATCAGCATTCTTTCCTGTCTCTCCAAAATTGTTGAAAAAGCAGTGTGCAAGCAAATGGTAAAATACCTTGAGTCCAACTCCCTGCTCCCTCAGGCTCAATCAGGTTTCCGACAAAAGCACAGCACGTCTACAGCTCTTCTTGATGTAGTGGATGACATCCTTACAGCTCAGGATAAGGGCATGGGTTCTTTACTCCTACTGCTTGACTACTCGCGTGCTTTTGACTGTTTGGATGTACCGCTGCTTCTCTCTAAACTTTCCTACTATGGTTTTGACTCACTCGCGGTGCGCTGGTTCCATAACTATCTACTGAACCGCTCGCAAATTGTTGAGGTGAGGGGAGATGATGGCTTGATCTCACATTCCCAGTGCAAGGCCTTGGTTGGGGGTGTTCCTCAGGGGTCAATATTGGGCCCCATCCTCTTTATTTTGTTCACAGCGGATGTCACTCAAAGCATTCAACACTGTCAGCACCACCTCTATGCAGATGATGTCCAGCTGTATCTTAGTTTTTATCCAAAAGAAACATCCTTAGCTGTGGAAAAGGTAAATGGTGATCTTAATCGATTATCTCAATGGTCCAGCAATAACAGCCTGGTACTGAATCCAAACAAGACCAAGTTTATGATTCTTGGATCAGTCAAACAAGTCTCAAATATTTTAGAGAGTACACCTGTCATAAAAATCAATGACCACCCTATTGAGATAGTCGCAGAGGCTCGCAATTTAGGGGTAATCTTTGAGTCGAATCTACACTTTGAAAAGCACATTCAAGAAGCTATAAGGAACTGCTTTTATCGTCTCAAAATGCTTTATAAGTATCGCCCTTTTCTTTCGGAGGATATGAGGGTCAGACTTTGCGAGTCCTTGGTTCTTCCTAAGTTAAATTACGCAGATACTGTTATTGGTCCCTGTCTACTGTCAAGAACCGAGAGGCAGGTGCAGCGTGTTCAGAATGCGTGTGCACGTTTCTGTTTTTCCATACCACCCAGAGCACATGTCACGCCTTTCTTAAACAATAGTAATCTGCTCAAAATGAGCTCTCGGAGAACGCTCCACTTTGCCACCATGCTGTTCGATATCATACACACAAGGTCCCCTGAGTATTTGTATTCGAAAATAGATTGGGCTAAGGATGGTAATCCTTACCCAACCAGAGCATCGGCGCATATGATCCGAACTCCCAGGCACAGAACTGCCGCATTCCGGGGCTCTTTTAAATACTCTGCCTCGAAGATTTGGAATGATTTGCCCCCCCCGATTTGCACGCTGAAAACACGCAGCACTTTTAGTAAAGTTTTAAAGAATTATTTAATAAAATCACAAAAGTCCGCTTGCTAAGACTTCAACTATTACATACCTATGTGTTGTTCATGCTGTGCAGTGGGGGTGAGTTTCTTTACATTCCTCGCACTTCCCTCGCTACTATTTTTTGTTTTTTAATTCATATGTTTAACCACTTTGTTAGTTTTTATACATAATTTTAATTTGTTTGGTTTGTCAGGTTAGCCATTCTTTTTTCTCTTGTTATTCTTTTGTTGTTCACACAGAACAACAAAAGAGTTCTGAGTGACTTCAGATAGTGCCCATTATTGCTACTGTCTCTTGAAATTATACTTATATATTCTATTTATTATATTTTTTAGCAATTTTATTTTTTTCTCGTTGTATGCTAAGGAATAGCAAATAAATACTGTCTTTACGAATTTGTGTCCTGGATGTCACTGCTGCGCTCAACATAATATCAGTGCAGCAGGTTCCAACCTGTTGCTTATACTGAGTTGGGCGCATTTCTGACACCACACGACGCTGCGTTACCACAGACTGCCTATTTTTTTGTGTACCTATTTTCTAGTTTGTAATATGTGTCCTATTTTTTAATATTTTTTAAATTGTCGTGTGGTAAAAAGAAATAAATTATTTTTCTTTCTTTCTTTTCTTTTCTTTCTTTCTTTCTATTTATGGATCACAGTTTAAACTATTAGCGAATAAGCAGCTTCAAAAGGGACTCCTCAGTCATAGACTACCACAGATTCTTTATTTTAGATTCAAAATAGAAGTTCACAGAATTAGGCTACCACTATTGTTGTAGTAAAAGGCAATTGAGAAGTAGTGTCGCACATGATGATAATTATTTAATTTTAGTTATTTAGTAGTTTGTTTGCCATTGTCTAACGGTTTTGCGTCCGAAAGCAAGCAGAACATTGTCTTCAAGTTGTCTGCATTCTTTTGTTTCTTATTACTGGCCTATGTTTGGAGCGAACCAAAGCGATAAAAGAAAAGTACGAATTCATCTGCCAGTTAGTTCGCATTGCTAGCATAGTTTAGCTCTGTCCAGCGAAGCAAGAAAAGGCAACGTCCCAAACGGAACAAAACTAACGTTCGTTCTATTGTAATCGGCGTTAAAGAAGCCGCTATACCAATAAACTCTGTATGAAAGGAAAATCGCCCTTGATCCACGTCACTGAAACGTCACGGCTAGCTCACCACATTAATACTTACAGCCAACGAGCGTCATGGCATCGCTTATCTGAAATTAAAATAATCTTTTATCTACACTCATGTTATAATAATTCGAATTATGAACACTTATCTGAACGTATAATGACACACTTTATGCCATAGTCAACTTTAAAGAAATTTAAAAAATAAACTGTATCATACATAACGGTCATTTTAATGATACAGCTGTCATTTATTATAGTACACTTATGTTTCTTAATTTGACAATCTCGCATAACTTTATTACTATTTTCAAATAAACTTTTTTAAATAAGCTTGTAATACTCAGTTTCGCTCTAACACCATTGATTTACGGTTGGTAGTAAGTCAATGTCTACCACCAGCAACCAGCATCAAAGCAAAACGAAGGTGATTACCAAACAAACTAAAATAAGAATTAATTTTCTCTGTTTCAGTACTATTAACCAATTGCAGGAAACTCCATTAAAGTTAATGCTTCATTAAATCTATTGCTGTCACTTTTTATTTCTTGCCAACGAAAAGTGACAGCAATAGATTTAATGAAGCATTAACTTTAATGGAGCTTCCTGCAAGTGGGTGTATGCCATTTCTTTTAGATAAATTATTGTGTATTGAATATTTCCATCGTTATGTTTAAAAACCCACACAAAACATTCACCACAATACTTAACCATAAAAATTCTAAATACGAAACCGACACCAGTCAATTAATAAAAATTTACTTACTAAAATGGAAATGAAAAATGACACTGCCAATTTACAAAACCACTTCCATTTTGTTTACTTAATGTTTAGGGTAACCAATACAGTGGAAAATGACACTTTAATTTGAAGAAAAGTTTTCCTTAATGGCACCCTTATAATCCATATGATTATCGGAGATTCTTTGATATATTCGAATATTCGCTACGCGTGTAAAGACGTACGGACGTACGGACAAGTAAATTACTACTTGTCCGTATACTAATGACGATAACGAGTCAGTCGAGTTTTCATCCCTGGCTGTAATTATTTATTTACTTCTAAACATGTCCCTGCCTGACCGAGTTTTAATATCACAGAGTTAAATTTTTAATGCAATTTTTGCAAAATTTTATTATTAACCCACTTAATAAGCAAATCGTATCCAAGCGTTGGATATGATAACCACTAGAAAAGGGAGCTTAGAAAAAAGCGAGAGAGAAAGAGCATAAAAATATCCTTTTCAAAGACTCTGGCATGATAAGTTATCATTAGGTACCTAACCTACAGAACACTGAAAGATTTTTTTCACTTGTAGAACCTAACCTGTCCTTGAAAGTCCGTCAGTATTCCTTTTCCGAAAATTTTAATTGTAATCTGTCATAATATCTAAAATTAGCTCAAACGCCCAAAACTTCTCTTACTTATTTATTTATTAAAAGTAGGCTCTCTTACAGCAATACGTGGCAATACATAGCAGACACTCACAAAAAATTCCTAATAATATCAAGCATTATATGCTCGCTACTATAAGTGTACACAACATTCACTATGAAATTCTAAAAACAACATTATAATCTTAAAACTACTTAATAAGAAAAAAATAATGTTATAATTTAACAATACCTAATTGAAATTAATTTAAATACCTAACAGAAGTGAAACAGATGCTTCATTAATTATCTATCACACACTTTCCTACTCTCGGGAATTTTTCATGAATACGCGAGTAAAAGCAAAAACCTCCCACAAAACAAACAAGGGCGCTAGAAATTTAGAATAAACAATATCAATACTTACAGTGAATAAAAATTGCATAAAGATTGCTTTGCTTTGCCCATACTATGAATCCTTCAATATCCATGAAGCCCGGAAAAATGTGACACAATAAATTTTTTCCATTGTTGTGTGGCCCCATTCGGCCGGGTCGGCGTCGAAAAGTTTGTTGTGATAAACTATTTTATGATAAATCATCATAAAGTATAATCACCTGCAAAAATTATGCAGGTATCGTATTCGCTCAAATACCTTCAGAGTTCATTTCGGGTGTTTAGGGATGAGCCGTATGTGTTATTTATAGATCGAAAGTCGCCTATTTTCGGTCGTTTACATTATTGATTGCAAGAGATTATGCTGTGGACGGTTTCGACGTATTTCGCTTAAATACTCATTTGTGTTTTGCACAAATGTATATCAAAACTAACTTCGAATTCAGTTTCCAGTTTTCTTGTAGCGTTTTAGTAAGTAAAGTATACTAGAAGTCAAAATGCTGCCTTTTAAAGTATGGAAACTGACATCTCTTCTGATACTATCTAAACTATACGAGTACCTAACCTTAACGAGAGTTTTTTGTGCTTGGGGTACTGAAATAACTAACTGGGATAATAGATAGATAATATTATTTATTCTAAGATAGACATTAGAGTAGGTATTTATCTGTACACGAAATATATAAATGCTTCTGACATGAAAGTTACTAGAAAGCTTTCGACATGTCTGCTCAAGTTTCGGTAAAGTGGAAGAGCAGTCCCCGGTCAACCAAAGGTCGCGAGTTCGATTTCCTGTTTCTTGTCATCTCCCGGCCTTTTCCCATTTATTTAGGGCTCTCCGCTCTCCTAAATACTTGTTCACTTCTCATGCTCGTAAAGTTCGTGTTTATGTTGAGTATAGGCGGCATAAAATCGCTTTTTATGCTCTAGTACATAAAGTAAAATCTTCGTCTAAGTCTCAAACTCTAAGACAAAGGTCGTCAGGTAAACAGTCACACACGAAATTAAACTTCGTTAAATAAACTTGTTAAGTATTTCATTCTGTTTCTTTAATTTTGTACACAATCCATGTTAAATTAAAAAATTAATAAAACTAGGCAAAATTAATGACATAGTAAAAGTATATAAGTACGTTGACTGCCTAGACAGGCACCGCAAACGGTTTGTATGTAAGCGCGCCCGTGCGTATGCGTCGTCGCACGCACACACTGACAAAATTTATCGGTGATAACGGGGCGACAGGCATGCGTGGCAGCGCCCGCCGCCCGCCTGCGACCGCGCATAATATTGTCCGTGCCCACCACACGCACGCTCCGCTGCTGCGATGCCTGCCTCTCGTAATAATTCGTGCGTGTACCTACCTACCGCCTAATTCGTTAAGATGGCTATAAATTCGAGTAGCAGTAGAAAATATTGTAGTGTATATGGATGTCTGATTAGCGGTTTGTTTTATTAAGAAAGAAAGAAAGAAAGAAAGAAAGAAAGAAAGAAAGAAATACATTTATTTGGGACATCACAACAACAAAACATAAGCACTTAGAGCATAGGACAGGTAGGTATGTCCCAAAACGGTCCCGACTCAGCATAATGCATGGCTTGAGGCCAGCGCTGATCTTCCGTCGGGACCGTGTTTGGTAGGGCTGCGAAGCCTACACAATATCGGCCAACATAATAAAAGGCACAATTAATACAAACAAAACACACAAGATTTAAACACTTAAAGGCCAGGGCTGGTAAAAAAAAAAAAACATTCATAGACAATGACGCGACGCATCTAGCCGTCTAGCGCAGCGTTGCCAGATCGTTCCTTTTGGAACATTTTGCGTTTTATTTTACAGTGATACGTTCCCTTGTCGTTCCTATTTTTTGTGCGTTCTTTTCGTTCTATTTTGGGTCTCCGTATTTAGCTGGTACAGTTGTAAGCTCTGAGAGGTTGTAAGTAGTGGAGTTTTGTTTGACATTATACCTTCGTCGGCGGAAGAAATCCATGATGACATAATATTACTTACCGAAGTCTAGGCTGTAAATGTTTCAATGTCTTTGCTTTAAAACAATAATTGACATTTATGGGACATTATTTATTTTTATTATTATATGGAGTGACTGACTGCTTATTTGATTGTTACCCACTTGATATCTGTGCAACCATTTTCTCGTTCCCGTTCCCCGCTTTGTTCGTTCCTTCAAAGGTTTTTGGCTATTTAAAAAGAGTACCCTATAAGTATATTTTCTTTCCTTTTTTTTTGTTATAAGGATAAGTACCTATATGGTAAAGATTATGGATTAGTTTTCAGCCCCCAGTACAGGTTGGCCGACCATGGTCGGCGACCATGACCGGCGATCATTTAGTGACAGTGTTCACACGATCGCCGGTTTCATTCTGCGTTGGACTGGCCGTGAGGATGGATGTGTATGCAATGACGGCTTATGCAATTAACATTTACAGCGCTTTTAATTTATTACGAGAATTATTCTATATTACAATATTGTAATAGAGTCTGGATCTTGTATAATATGTCTAGATAAATGTAATTATGCGTTAAAGTAATAATAGACATATTTATCATAACACCCAGACACAGAAAAAACAAATACTTACATCATATCAATATTTCTTGGGCGGTGATTGAACCCAGTATATTAATAATAATGTATTAATAACGTTTTATTCATTTTATTTTTATTTACTTATTTATTTTTATTTTAGATAAAACAGAATACTCCTATACATCTTGTGAATTTAAGTGTATTTTATTATTATTTGAATAAAAAATATATTTTATCAAAGATATACAACATCAAGGATATTTTTGACAATGTAATATAATCCACAAAATGGCCTGATTGCGAAAAAAAACAATAAATCTAAAAATCCCACACGTCAGTCTGGGAATTGTCTTTCTTCGCATTACCTAGCGAACAAGAACGGTGAGTACAATCTACCTACTATAATTATCATACGTAGATACGTACATAATTTTGTATTAGCTGTTTACCTACCTAAATAGTTCTGCTTCCGATTTCGTTGACCAATTTGTAGTGTAATTTTTAAATAGAAAGAAAGAAGAAAGAAAAACATATAAAATACAAAATTATTGTAACTTGTAATCCTATGTGTAGGTAGGTATGTGATTAGATTAATAAACTGGGAGCATAATATAAATTTTTAACCGCCTCTGCGGTCTAGTGATTCACACCACCGATTTCAGACCCAGAGGTCCCGGGTTCGATTCGCAGTGGGCGTACACTCAGGGACAAATTCGGTGAACCACCTCTTGCTTCTTTTTATCTGGCTGGTGCCTCGCCATTGACGCGCAGACCATTTTACTATTTGGTTATGTATTAAACTAGGGTAGTACAATACATAAGTAATTAAGGTTAGGGATTGCAAGTGAACGGTGAGACGCCAGCCACACAAAAAGAAGTAAGAGGTGGTTCACCGAATTTGTCCCCGACTGTACATATTGTATTCGGTTTCATTGATGGCAGAACTTGGTCTGATGCTATCAGCATTATTGTGTTCCGGTAGTTAGAAATAAGATAGCCAATTCCTCAGTGATTGAGGATTCCTGGAGTAATGCGCTTCCACCTTCAGCCTTATCACTACTTAACATCAGGTGCGCTGAAGGCTAAGTGTTACCTTTTTGCGGGAAATAAAAAAAGAAAGAAACTGTAGCATGCGGGGAGTAGGTAAACCTGTAGACCAGGAGCCAGTCTTTTTTTAAATAAACCTTTTAAGTTTAATCCTAATCCTGTGCTCTTATGAGTTTGTGTGCCGGGTGTTAATGTATAGACTCGGAGCCAGTCTTTTTTAACACAAAATAATAATTATAAATAAAACTCGTAATCATTGTGAAAAAACGAAATATAATATGTAGCTTACTTCCGCAAAAAACACAACATGCAAGATGCACCGCCCGCCCGCCGGCAAAAAATTGTACATGCACACCACGAAAATACCAGAGAATCCTAAATTGAATTAAAAAAAACGATTTAGATTTTGAAAAAGTAAATAATACTTGTAAAAAATACAATTTAATAGGTAAACATTTTATTTTATTTTAATAAATACATGATTTAGTAAAGCCACGTTTTAATTTATCCTATTTCGACCGTAATTTTTCAAACCACTAAACAGGTAACATGACGTAGGTAATGAAAAATTTTAGTCAGCCCCTGGTCTATGTATAAAAATAATTAAGAAACATTGTATTATAGATTCCTGACGCCCACCCTACAGGGGCAAATTGTTTTGTATAGAGATTGACTATGCATTTTTGACGATTGAATAAATTCTAAGCGACAGCCCTACGTGTTTAGGCTATTATCGCTCGCTCAGGGCTCGAGTCCGCTTACTTATATACTTTTACTATGTTAATGAGTTCTGTAAAAAATAAGTATTTCAAGAGCATTATGGACTACGATCTATGCTAAGGTCACTGTGCTGCCACTGCCACGTATAAAAAAAAAGAAAAAGAAAGTCTTTCCGCCAAAATGGCGATGTCTTTATTTTTTCTTTTTTGCAATCATCATCATCATCATGTCAGCCGAACGACGCCCACTGCTGGGCATAGGCCTCCCCCAAGAATCTCCACAACGATCGGTCCTGCGCTGCCCGCATCCAGCGGCTTCCCGCGACCTTGACCAGATCGTCGGTCCACCTTGTAGGGGGCCTGCCCACGGAACGTCGTCCGGCACGCGGTCGCCATTCAAGAACCTTTCCGCCCCAACGGCCATCGGTTCTCCGCGCTATGTGTCCCGCCCACTGCCACTTCAATGATGCAATCCTTCGAGCGATGTCGGTTGTTTTAGTTCTCCTGCGGATTTCATCATTTCTGATTCGATCGAGCAGGGAAATACCAAGTATCGCTCTCTCCATTGCTCGCTGGGTGACTTTGAGCCTTCTTATGAGACCCATAGTAAAAGACCACGTCTCACTTCCATAGGTCATTACTGGCAACACACACTGGTCAAAGACTTTCGTCTTGAGACATTGAGGTATTTCGGACGCGAATATATGTCGGAGCTTCCCAAACGCTGCCCATCCGAGCTGGATTCGACGAGAGATCTCTTTCTCAAAGTTGGACTTACCTAACTGGACCGTCTGTCCTAGGTAAACATAGTGGTCAACAACTTCGAGTGTAATGTTCCCAACATTAACTGGAGCGGGTGCAACATGGGCATTGGACATGATTTTCGTCTTGTCCATGTTCATCTTAAGACCCACTCTTTGCGAAGCATTACCGAGATCTTCGAGCATTGTGTTCAGGTCTTCCAAGGTCTCAGCCATAAGAACTACATCATCGGCAAACCGTAGATGTGTTAGGTACTCGCCATTGATGTTGATGCCGCATCCTTTCCAGTCCAGCAGCTTAAAAATATCCTCCAACGCAGCTGTGAACAGTTTGGGAGAGATGACATCTCCCTGTCTCACACCTCGCTGTAGTTGGATAGGATTAGAGCTCTGGTTCTGTAATCGGACTGACATGGTGGCGTTTTGGTATAGGTACCTCAGCACCTCGATATACCTGTAGTCTATTTGGCACCTCTGGAGAGACTGCACCACGGCCCAGGTCTCGATCAAATCAAAGGCTTTCTCATAGTCCACGAACGCCAAGCAAAGTGGCAAGTTATACTCTTCGGTCTTCTGTATAACTTGCCGCAGCGTATGAATGTGGTCTATGGTACTGTAGCCTTTCCGGAACCTGGCTTGTTCGGGAGGTTGGAAGTCGTCGAACCTGCGAGCGAGACGATTCGTAATGACTCTCGAAAACAACTTATAGATATGGCTCAGAAGCGAGATGGGTCTATAATTCTTCAAGAGAGTTTTATCACCCTTCTTGAAAAACAGCATCACATCGCTTCTGCCCCATGCCTTTGGCGTTTTGCCCTCGAGGATGACAGAGTTGAAGAGCTTCTGGAGGACCTTAAGTATCGGCTTACCGCCCGCTCTTAGAAGTTCTGTTGTGATTCCGTCATCACCCGCCGCCTTGTTGTTTTTGAGCTGCTTGAGAGCCATTCTAATCTCGTACAGGCTGACGTCCGGGATATCTTCGGTATAGTGTCGGGTAAGCTTGGCTCTAGGGTCTTTAGCCTTGCTTTCAACAGGTGTTTGCGTGGAATATAGCTGTCCATAGAAACTCTCAATCTCCCTCAGTATTTCAGGTGTTGACGAAACGATGCTACCTTCCACAGTTTTCAGCCTCGTCAATTGACTTTGCCCGATAGACAGATCTCTCGCGAACACTTTGGAGCCTTTGTTCCGCTCAATGGCTTCTTTAATACGCTCGGTATTAAATTGGCGAAGGTCGCGCGTCAAGGACTTAGATATCTGTCTATTGAGCTGCCGATAACGATGGGCATCCGCTGAGTTCTGCAGCTTCATTTCGTGTCTCTGATCCATGAGTAGGAGAGTCTGACTGGAGAGTTTCTTCAATTTGGGACGGCGGGTTTTATAGTACTTAGACCCTACCGTGCGGACAGTATCCACCACCATGTTGTATAAATCGTCCACGTCTATGCTGTTCTCAAGGGCTTCGAAGCGGTTTTGAAGCTCGAGCTGAAAGCACTCGGGGTTTTGAATTTGAGCTGGTATTGGTCGGAGCGTGGATTTTATCAGTCGCGATCTTTCGAGCTTGACATCGATATTCAATGTGCCTCTTACCATACGGTGATCGCTTCCTGTCTTAACAGCGTTGATCACACTGACATCATTGAATATGTGCTTCTTCGTCGACATGATAAAATCGATCTCGTTTTTGACTTTACCGTCCGGACTGATCCAGGTCCATTTGCGGCTTACGGGTTTCCTAAAGAAGGAGTTCATCATATAGAGGTTCTCCCTCTCCATAAAGTCTGCCAGCATCTGGCCTCTATCGTTCCATTGCCCAAATCCAAACTGCCCCACTCTCAGCTCATCACCGCAACGTTGCCCCAACTTTGCATTGAAATCCCCCATCACAACCGTGTAGTGGGTTTTATAGCTATGCATGGCTTTAGAGATCTCCTCATACATAGCCTCCACTTCGTCATCGTCGTGTGTCGAGGTCGGAGCGTAGACCTGGATAACATTCAGCGAATATCGTTTCGATAATCTGAGTATCAGGTACGCTACCCTGCTCGACACACTTCCGATGGTGGTCACGTTGTTGACAAGGGATTTATGGACGATGAACCCGACACCACCAATGGACTGTTGGTCGCCCTCCCGGTGGTAAAGTAAGTTACCGGATTGCAGGGTTATCGAGCCCTCCCCCTCTCTTCGGACTTCAGATAACCCAATGATATCCCAATGTAACTTACTTATTGCCTCTTCCAACTCTACGAGCTTCGCGTCAAGCCTCAATGTGCGCGTGTTGTAGGTTGCCAGGTCGAGTCGTCGGTGTTGGTAGCCGGAGCCTACCCGGAGATTCTTAGCACCCCCTGCCCCGCCGTTACCATAGCCGCTACCGTAGCTAGGAATAGCGGGGCCGCCGGGGACTGGGGGCCGATTTGTTGGTTGTATTGTCATTTTAAGGGGGGGTTGTGCCATAATCGCCACGCTTGGCAGGCGGGTTGGCGATCGCAGTATTGGCCTTTTGTAACTGGAGACGCTGCTGCCCATCTCCTGATGGCAGTTTTCCCTTAGTCGCCTCTTACGACACCCACGGGAAGAGAGGGGGTAGTGCTATTCTATTTATGTGCCGGCACTACACGGCACCAAGGCCTTTTTTGCAATATTGTTATTTATTTTTCTCACATTCGAAGTGAAAAGCAGAGTGTATAACTCGTACATAAAACCCATTTTACCCCCGAATTGACTATCCACCATATACGTCTCGGGTAAAATAGTACGTTTTATGCACTTGTTGTATAATCTACTATTCTCAAGAGAGAACAGTAACTTAATACGAAAAACTATCCTTATCGTAATCGAATATCGTAATCGTTATATTACCGAAAGAGGCGCTGTTCTGGTTTACATACAAAATAATACGATCACTATAACGATTACGATAACGATAGTTTTTCGTGCTTGGGGTACTGTTCTGGGTTATCAATGGATTGCGAGTTCAAGTCCCAATATGAGGACTGGTATTTATACTTATTAATTTCTTTTGCTCAGCCATAGACACTTAATAATTAATATTGATAAACGTGTCTAACTTCACACGAAAATTTGCTATGACATTACCAAATAACCACGTAAGTCCTTCAGTTCGAAGCGGTTTACGGTCTATAATCGCGAACATCACCGTATTAACACGGCAAGGGCGTATACACACGTAGAAAGCTGGCTACCAGCACCGACCTGCCAGTGCTCATCGGGACCAGTCCAGGCAGGTAGTCAGTGCAGGCAGTCTCTATACTCTGTCTCGAACCAGCGCCGAACGTCGCCAACAAGTTCCGAACTACTTATCGGCGCTTGCCAGGTAAAGTACGGTCGCGAAGCACGAAGAATCTCGTACAGTGCGACAAGCATTTCTGTTCCGGTGATAATCTTTGGAACTAAAACAGTTTTTATACGACAGTCCATTTTGACAGCTAATTTAGTATTGAAAGTGGCTCCTTTGTCACGGCTGACACCGCAACAGACAGGAGTGTGGGACTATACAATGATCTGTTAATTAGTATTATCTGTCCCTATCGCTCCCGCGTAAATATAGTTGCATCACGCTCGCACAAGTGTGATGACCACGGTCTCAAGGGATCCGTGCAAGCGTGACACACTATATTTACGCGGGAGCGACAGGGACAGGTAAAAACAGGTCATTGTGCGAGATTCATCGTGCTTCACGACCGTACTTTAGACCAGCGCTGTCCAGCCTTAAGGCAAGATTCTTTGCGGCCCGCGACGCGTGTTTCAAAACTCATGCTATAGTTGATTTTGATGGGTTCCGTAGCCGAATGGCAAAAACGAAACCCATATAGATTCGTCATGTCTGTATGTCTGTCTGTCTGTCCGTCTGCCTGTCTGTCCGTCCATCCGTATGTCACAGTCATTTTATTCCAAAACTATTAAGACGTTTGAAACTTGGTAGGTAGATGTGTTCGGTAAACCACTTTTCAAATTTCATACGAAAATAACAAAATAAAATATTAAGGGGGGACTCCCCATACATAGAACTAAAACTAATTTTTGTTTCATATTTTCCAGGAAAACGGAAAATATTAGTTTTTGCGGTCCTTCAGATTATGTATTAATTTTAATCGGCCCGCGAAGGTCTGTGGTTTGGACAGCCCGGCTTCACACGTGTATACGCCCTAACGCGATCTCGGCAATCACACTGTACTATGATTGGCTATAACTTGGCATTCAGATTTCAGATCAATGCTGGTGCCAATATTAGTACGGTAATTGAATCAGACGAGCACTTAGACAAGCACTGCTGTAGATTATCATGGTATCGGTATGTATGTATCATGCTTACCTTAGGTTTATAGCGAGAAACATGATTAGATATAATCGTAACATATCGCATGAACAAAGCTTTAATTAGTTGGACTTAGTGTTTATTTATTAGCACAAGGTATATGTAGACAAAAAGTATAAAAAAATCATGAAAAGTGCCCTCGATCCACCTAAATCCATTGCAAAGATCCATTGATAGATCTTTTGGCACTCTTATGTCCACTTTAATCCATGATTCAGAATTTTTTGCAAAGTGATTTTTTAGCACTAACATTGTCCATTGCAAAAATCCATTGATGGACCTTTTCGCACTCTTTTTTCCCTGTCCGGCTGTCAATACCTACATTGCAAAAAACTTACGTAGTAAATAATCCACATCTCCACTTTAATCCTTGATCCAGGATTTTTTGCAAAGTGGACTTTTTAGCACTACTAACATTGTGTCTGAAAATCCATGGCTGACACATGCAATCTTCTTTTATCAAAGACAACTTCCTTGGCTGAATCATAACCATAATCATAATCATAGCTCTGCAGATTTGACTTAACATCTATTCTAATATGTATGGAGGGAGAGCTACATTGACATAAAAAAGTACTGTCAAATGAGTTCCGATTTACCATCTTAATTGATAGTAACGATGATTTATTATGGTGTCAATATTAATCTTCACAAAAAATAATACGATAAATCAGTAGCATTTAAATGATAACACATAAACACAGTTACTTTTAATATTATTGTTTTAATATTAAATATTGTTATATTTAAGTATTTAACATTGTTTTGTTTTGTTTTAGAAGATTGCATGTGTCAGCCATGGATTTTCAGACACAATGTTAGTGCTACGAATTCCACTTTGCAAAAAATCCTGGATCAAGGATTAAAGTGGAAAAAAGAGTGCGAAAAGATCCATCAATGGATCTTTGCAATTGGCAATGTTAGTGCTAAAAAATCCACTTTGCAAAAAAATCTGAATCATAATAAATAATAATAAATTAGTTATGATATATAGTTAACTTCTTACAATCACACCAATTATCTAAGCCCATGTTAATTTCGTTAGGAAACTGTATCATGGAAAACTTGATAACGGATAAATATTTTTTTTTTTTTTTTTTATAAAAACTGGTTAAGCATTTGACCGCCATCTTGCTAAACAGACAGGATGCAGTCTAGGGTGTAGCATGCTTACCCAGTAGGTGCCCATTCACTCTTGCCTTGAAGAGGCCAAGGTTGTAATGATCGGGGAATACATGCGCAGGCAGCGCATTCCAATCCTTAGCAGCACGCATTAAGAAAGAATTAGCAAAGCGCTTCGTACGGACGGGTGGAATGTCTACTATGTAGGGATGGTAAGCTAACCTGCGTCTTGTACTCCGATGGTGGAAAGGGGCAGGAGGAACAAGATCATGGAGTTCCTGTGCGCACTCTCCAAAGTGTATCCTATAGAACACAGATATTTACTTATATACTTTTGGTTTGTAAATATATACTTAATATACATAGTAAACACCCAGACCAAGACAAATAGACATGTTCATGCACACAAATATTTGTCTTGTTCGGGAATTGAACCCGAGACCTCTGGCGCAGAAGGTGAGTAGCCTACCCCTGCGCCAAATCGGTCGTCGAATCATGGATTGAAGTGGACATAAGAGTGCCAAAAGATCTATCAATGGATCTTTGCAATGGATTTAGGTGGATCGAGGGTACTTTTCATGATTTTTTTATACTTTTTGTCTACATATACCTTGTGCTAATAAAATAATAAACACTAAGTCCAACTAATTAAAGCTTTGTTCATGCGATATGTTACGATTATATCTAATCATGTTTCTCGCTATAAACCTAAGGTAAGCATGACACATACATACCGACATAAGAGTGCCAAAAAATCCATCAATGGATCTTTGCAATGGATTTAAGTGGATCGAGGGTAAAAGTATTGATACTTACTACTGAGATTCAAAATTAAAATTTTACGATTAGCTACTATCACAGAAATATACTATATTAGGCCTACCTACTATTTTATATTTCGTGAAAGAAGTCTATCTGAAACAGGAATTACCTACTCATGGTGTAAGTTGTACGACGTTTGTAATCACCTCTAAACTCATGACTTTTAATAAACACATAAAAATTCACTTTAGAAGCCAAAAAGAATGCAATAAACAATTTTCTACGCTCCCAATGCAAGTGGTCATAGCTGAAATGCCTAGCTATTAATAAGTAGCCCAACAAAATGGACCCTGCAGGAATGTGATATAACGACCAACAACTATGTGAGACAAAGCGCTCCAGCCTAATTCTACACAGTACATAGCGCTGTAATAAAGGTTGTCCTACTAATATTTTAAATGTGAAAGTTTAGATGCTTGGATGTTTGTATGTTTGTTACTCAATCACGCTAAAACGGCTGAACGGATTTGGTTGAAATTTGAGACACAAACACTTTGTAGCCTGGAGAGGAACATAGGCTACTTTTTATAACAATAAAATACAATACAATAATATAAAATATTACATTCCCGCGGGATAACGTCGTGTAGTCCACGCGGGCGAAGCCACGGGCGGAAAGCTAGTAGGTGAATTGTACTAAGCCTGCTGAAACGGTTTTACCTGTTTTTGGTTTTGAAAAAAAGTTGATGGATTTACTTACCGAATATTCAAACCATGAATAATTCAATAACATACATTTATTATCCTTTAAATGCCCTATCGGTAGACTAATGTTTGATGCAGTTATATCGATAAACAAATTATCGTAAGTGATGCAACGCTACTCTGAATTAAATAACGCTGCTTTTTGTCAGTCTTGTTACGCAGATTTCCTTGTCCTAGTTAGCATGAAATTCTCCGACGGTACCGAATTATTAAATGAGAAAATTTAATTTCATTTGCTACTTGAATACCTTTTTGTGTTGCTCGTCAGAAAAAAGTGGCATTTAAAAGATAATGTTGCTAGATTTTGCAGGATAGTTTTTATTTTTTACAATATTTTTTATAATACAATATTAGATAGGTGCTTATATTATTTGAAAAGCACGTTGACGCAGCTTAGCTTAGGTATTTAGACATTATGTAACTTTTGATAGGGCCAATGATGGTAGAGAGCGTCGAGTCGAGATGTCGCAGGCACGGGGTGGAGACGCGATGACTTTCATCCAAGGCTGGCCATCTCCGCCCTAAGTGCTGAGGAGGCACCCGGGGATTTTAATAGGTTCAAGCCCCACATAACCAGCTTGTCTCCCCGGGCGGGGGGTTTGCGAAGACATTTTCCAGGGGCAACAAAAAAAGGCCAAGATGGGATAAATAGATAGATGGTCAAAACATTTAATTGTCTGGTGGCCTATCCTCCTTCTCCAGGTTTTAGAAGCATTATTTATTATATTATACTCGTAAAACGTGACTCTTACGGCGCCGTGTTACAATATGCAGTACACTACAAAACACGTTCGATTCCCAATGGGGGTACATATTGTAAATATTCGGGTTGGTTGGTGGTAGGACTTGTTCTTAGTCCTTCTGGCTAGCTACCACCGATGCTATCAGCATTAATGTGTTCCGGCAGTTACAGATAAGATAACCAGTTCCTCAGTGTTTGAGGATTCCGGGAGTAGTGCGCTTCCACCTTCAGCCTTATCACTACTTAACATCAAGTGTGATGAAGGCCAAGGCTACACCGTTGTGGATAAAAAAAGCTTCAAAGCCATTTCCAAAACTTTTGAACAAAAATCTAAATTTAATCTTAATTTAAAGCGGCACCTCCAAAGTATTTACTTGTGTTTATTATTGAGGTAAAAACCGGAAACGCAAAAATTTCTCGAAACCGAATGTTACAACGAAATTGAGCAATTTTCCATCCACTTTGAGAGCAAATTGACACAGAAGCAGAAGCTAATTGTATACAACGGGACTCCAAATTAGATAACTGTGCTAGACGGCTGCGTTGTCAATCTGTACGCAGATTTCCTTGGCCCAGATAATGAAGGAAATTTCTTAAGGCGCTTGGGAATTATATTTGCTGGAGGTACTTAATTTTTCCCATTATTTGGTGTGGGTTACTAAGTGCGTGGAAGCAACAAATAATTATCGCCCACTATTAAAAAAAAATACGTTACGTTTTATTTAAGACCATCAAGACTTATAAAGCCTTTAACCGATCAGCCTTTTTCAAAATTTCTGAGTAAAAATGATTATAGGAAGTTAATAAACATCAATTTAAGGCAGCACTCACAAGGAAAAACTTGAATAATAAACACAAATATTTTTTTCAAACCGCATGTTACGACGAAATCGAGCAATTTTACATCCACTTTGAGCTCAAATTTACACAGAAGCAGAAGCTAATTGTATACAACGGTAAGTACTACAAATTAGCTAACTGGGCTAGACGGCTGCGTTGTCAATCAGTACGAGGATTTCCTTCACGCAGATATCGAAGGAAATTACGTAAGGCTCTTGGGAATCGTTTGCTGGAGAATCTAAATTTTTTTCCAGCCACTCGGTGTGGTTCAATGTTCAAAATGGTGTGGTGTAATCGTAAGAGGCCTATCAATGTATTTTGTACACAACGCTTAAGAAACTACATAATGAAGAAATTTAAAAATTTTCGTATTATGATTCTAATTATCTTGCCATAAAAACCTACCAAATGAAGCCTGTATTCCTTATTTAGCCATACATAAACGTGATGCTCTACAGCGGGACCACCTTGAGCTACGTTAATTTAATTAGCATCAAAAAAATGTAGAAAATTTGTATATAATTGTATACGCAATTAAAAAAAATGTATATCTATAGTTTCGTTGTAAAAACGAAATCAATGTGGTCCCGCTGGGGAGCATACTCTACAGCGGGACCACCACTATAATTCCGTTACTGAAGGCTTTTCAAATTTGTTTATGAGACCAAAAAAATGTATATTAAATGTATATTAATAAACTACAGTCAATTTGATCTTTAGTTGGATATTTACCGAATTACGACTAATTTAAAATTTCCCTACGGATTTTGGGTGTCCGTTACCCCAGCCAGAAAGAAGTTTCTAAAGGAAAACGATTTGATTGCATAATTAAGGCAAATTTTGCACAAATATGCGCCAAATGTAAAATGAGTGGGCCTTATACTTTCGAAATAAAACGGAAAAAAACTCTTTCTGTTACGTATGTTCCATCTAGTTACATTAATGTAACTAGGTTGGAGTTTTATTCCCAGTAGCCACACTATTTAGAAATCCTCACTCGTTTAATGTAACTAATTAAACTTCTTTTCCAGATAGTTACATCGTTAATATTCACTCAGTCATTCATGAAAACATAATAACTACTTTTTAACTAACTTCAAAATTTAAAATCGGCCAAGTGCAAGTCACTCGCCCATGAAGGGTTCCGTACCCACTTAACGTAGTTACCGATAACATACACGTAGAAAATTAGTACTATCATTTTTCGCCAAAAAAAATAACTTTGTACTATTTCATAGTATTCGTCTGAATGACAAAGTTATATTTGCGGTTTCCGAAAACGATTATATTTAAAAAAACTTTTAAAGCCTTCTTAGCTGTGATAGTTTTCCTTTTAACTTCGTCATATTATATACAACTATCGTGAATTTTTCCACGTATCCGAAAACAACCATTTGGCTGACAGAGGGGACACTTGACCCCAACAAACTTTGCACTTTAAAGCTTAATAATTCACAACCGGATGCCTCAATCAAAAAAGTTGCTTTGTCATTTAAGAAATCACTTAAGGCCTGATCAGACGAGGGACTGTCCGCCGAGTACTTTTTTGTCCATCGATATAGATCTCTTATAAATTGTATCGAATAACGCACACAAGGAACTAAAAGTACCGCGGACAAAAAGTCCCCAAAAGTACCGCAGACACCAAGCGACTGGACTGGACAAAAGTTCGCGGAAAAATATAGAACGAACGTAACTAGGCGCAACAACGCACACAAAGAACTTTAGTCTGCATTAAGCGCTCGATAGTAAAGTACGTTTCCGGGCAAGAAATGACCGCATACCGTATGCGTTGAGTCCGCGACAAGTCCTCGGAGGATATATTTTGGACGTACAGGAACTTCTTGTCCGCCGGGGACAAAAGTCCCTCGTCTGATTATGCTTATGCCTTAACAGTGTAGTAGCCCTTCTTGAGGAGGCAATTTTTTATATGATTCTTAAACTCTTCAAAGGGTAGCATATCACTTGGAATCTTGTTAAAGATGTGTATACCTTAACCCATGAAGGACCCACGTACCTTCTCTAATCGGTACCAAAGCATTACAAGTCCATTCCTATTTCTTGTATTGCGGCCATGCAAATCGCCATGTTAAGTATACAAATTAATATAACGACGCACAAAAAGAATACAATTTAATATAAATTGAGATGCAGCTGTCAGTATACCAATTTTTTGAACTTCTCCCTAATGTAAGTTTTAGAGCTTAGTTGATAAATGGCCCTTATTGCTCGTTTTGCAAAATCAATATAGCTACCTACTGGATGCCTGCCTGCGTCATACCTATATTACATAAAGAAATAAAAATTCGTCCCAGAGCCATTGTGAATTCGTTGCGAAAGTAAAATTTTACAGTAGTTATGTTACTTCTTTTAACTGGCAACATTTCTCCTAACACTGATTTGAATTTGACACATGGTATAAACAGATCCTTAATACAACAAAAAATTACTTTTGTTACAAAATCATAAGATTCATCATCATCCTGGATCTTGCTCAAGGCGGGAAAAATGGATATTGGTCTGTAATTACTAATTACCTGGGTCTTCTTTGTCCTCATATTTAAATAATTGAATATTTTTTCTAAATTTCATTATGTCAGGAAAAGTTCCTTCAGCAATGCAATCATTAAAAATAACAGCAAGATATGGAGCAATGGTGTAAATAATGCTTTTAAGAATAGTTACAGATATACCCTATAAATAAGTTACCTACACGTGAAGTGGGGATGTATTTTTTTCTTGTCTACCCGATAGCGTGGGGTGTCGCTGAATAGCAGTTTTAAAAATATTGCGGGTTTGTAAAACAGATTTTTGATTGAGGCATCCGGTTGTGAATTATTAAGCTTTAAAGTGCAAAGTTTGTTGGGGTCAAGTGTCCCCTCTGCCAGCCAAATGGTTGTTTTCGGATACGTGGAAAAATTCACGATAGTTGTATATAATATGACGAAGTTAAAAGGAAAACTATCACAGCTAAGAAGGCTTTAAAAGTTTTTTTAAATATAATCGTTTTCGGAAACCGCAAATATAACTTTGTCATTCAGACGAATACTATGAAATAGTACAAAGTTATTTTTTCTGGCGAAAAATGATAGTACTAATTTTCTAGGTGTATGTTATCGGTAACTACGTTAAGTGGGTACGGAACCCTTCATGGGCGAGTGACTTGCACTTGGCCGATTTTAAATTTTGAAGTTAGTTAAAAGTAGTTATTATGTTTTCATGAATGACTGAGTGAATATTAACGATGTAACTATCTGGAAAAGAAGTTTAATTAGTTACATTAAACGAGTGAGGATTTCTAAATAGTGTGGCTACTGGGAATAAAACTCCAACCTAGTTACATTAATGTAACTAGATGGAACATACGTAACAGAAAGAGTTTTTTTCCGTTTTATTTCGAAAGTATAAGGCCCACTCATTTTACATTTGGCGCATATTTGTGCAAAATTTGCCTTAATTATGCAATCAAATCGTTTTCCTTTAGAAACTTCTTTCTGGCTGGGGTAACGGACACCCAAAATCCGTAGGGAAATTTTAAATTAGTCGTAATTCGGTAAATATCCAACTAAAGATCAAATTGACTGTAGTTTATTAATATACATTTAATATACATTTTTTTGGTCTCATAAACAAATTTGAAAAGCCTTCAGTAACGGAATTATAGTGGTGGTCCCGCTGTAGAGTATGCTCCCCAGCGGGACCACATTGATTTCGTTTTTACAACGAAACTATAGATTTACATTTTTTTTAATTGCGTATACAATTATATACAAATTTTCTACATATTTTTGATGCTAATTAAATTAACGTAGCTCAAGGTGGTCCCGCTGTAGAGCATCACGTATACATAAATACATGAGACTGATCTTAACTTAGTGACTATGCGGCTTCTATGCGGTTATTATCCAAATCACACCAAATGACTTGGCGCTTTTTAGCTATCAATAACAAATATATTAGTCATATTTTCTATCCAAGACTTGGCTACTTGGCATATATTTTTTCCATTTAACGAACAACCATATATCATTACTAATTACTTAGTTATTAATAAAACATGAATGTCGTGCCTACTGTTTATATTACTCAGAGTTGAACTTCTGAAACAGAAGTGGAATTCTTCAGATAAAAATAAGTCAGTATAGTCTTGGCATGTCTAAAGCTTTAGTAGAATGGCAAGGCCCGAAGTCCCAAATGTTGATCAAATTTTTTGGATTGGGCTTTAGTTTTTCAAAAAGCACAGATAATTTGAAAGCTTTCAAAAACTTTTATCACGTTTTAATTATTTAATAAACAGTTCCGCTTATAAATACGAGCTTATTCATAGCGATGTCCTTTATAATTATAAGTAACGAATCTTTCCGTGTTCTATGGCTCTAACTCTACCTTTACCAAGCTCAGATGCACTTTCCAAAGCCTTCAACCACATGCAACTTATTTAAACTGTTTTCTGGCCTATAACAACTCTGCCTCTCGTTACGTGGGCGTCGAAAAAACTGACCAAGAGCTTGCCTACATCACCACGTCACACATTGGCCACGTCGCGGTACGTTGACGTACGTATACCTCAATGACTCAATGTCGGCAACGTCGCTGGCAACGCCGCACGCACCGTTCCACGTCGACGACGACGGTGATGTGGACTAGCCGGAACACCCGGTTGTGCGATTCTCTAAGATTCAATCAACAAACTCGGCGTTCTTTTTCGCTTGACTTTCACTTGTTTATCATGAATTTTGACATAAAGAATGTGACAGTGACGGTGAAACTTGTTAGAGAATCGCACCCCGGTTAAGTGTTTATATATTCTTTGCCCCGGTTCAAACAAGTATAGCAGACTGTAAAAATAAAATAATTGAACCAACTGATGGCAGTTGGTTAGGTTGGGTGATTCAACGTGCAATTCCACAGTTTGATATATTTGACATGTGAACCGGGTAAACCATCATTTATTCATCTGACCACCATTGATAAAATTTACTGAGTTTCAACGACAGTACGTTTTTCGGATTTTCTTAAAATTTTTCAAAATAACATTTCATTTCAATTAAGTACCAACTCGGAAAATGAAAATAACATTGTTTTGAGATCTAATTTCAATCGTTTACTATTTCCAAATAAACAAAAAACTATCAAAAGTTAAATTAGCAACAGTTTTGTTAATGAAAGCTCTGTTCTTTTTCATCCGGTTAAAAGCAAAAGTCCGTTTCTCCCCAAAGGAAATTAGAATTTACTACTAAGCGGAATTCGGTTCCGCTCAGAAACCCGCGGGGAAAGGTAATGTTCGAGTAGAATTATTATTAACGAGAAAAGTTCCGGTTCCGTAGGAGGGAAAAGAAAACCCCTTTCTACCATTGCGCCTGCGAAGGTGCGTTTACAAAGGAATTAATTTAAAGTGGTATCTTTCATTTTTTATAATGTATACTCTTACTTTCACTTAAGTAGATACCAGGGGCGTGCATACCATATAGGCAATTAGGCTGTGCCTACCTCATTAAAAACCTAAATAACATGCTACTAATTTTCCACTAATTTAATTATATACTTAAAGTTAATTTAGTTTAATATGGTTCAGATATTCTATAATAAAACGTCTATTCAACACCTCACCCAATAAGTTTTTCCTCGCTAAATACTAAATACTTAGGTACCTAACTCTAAGGTAGGCAGACTCCGAATCGCCTATTCGACGCAAGCAGCCTTTCATACAACATAAATTAGAAAAAGTACTGGTCAAGGTAATACAACCGCGTATAATGTTTACCGAAAATGTGCGTCGTCCTAAGGACATGCATATGTTCTCAATTTATCCGGGTTAGGTAGTTGAGCTTACTTAGACGAACTGTCGCGAAATGAACCGATGATTTCCGACCCGTCTCTTTCTAGTTCCGCGCGCTGCAGTGCGTGTACGTTCAACGAGTATCAACCTTATTGCGCTGATTTTAAGAGTGATTGTTAACCGCCCGCACCCGTGATTGAGTTATAGAATTATTAATAATTACGGATGTAATTTGCAACAACGAAAGTTCCTGCCATTTTGTTTTTAGTTCGTTTTTGTCTTCTTGGCATCACACGCGCGCGAGACCTAATTAGATAATTACTGTTGAGTGATCGAGTGTTTGTACTGTGATAAAAAGAAATTGCTGTGTGTGTTTGTGCTTAATATAGGTAATCAATAATTAAAATATAATGGAGAAATTAGAATGTGCCGATTGTCCGGATTCGATTTGCTTACAGAAATTACGTACGTATCCTTTCGCACAGTTTTCGTTCATAGATAAAACAAAAATTGTTTCATTCAATAGACCTATGCCAAATATAAGTTTAACTCAACCGAAAGGTAAAAATTTCAGACATTTTAATACCAAATATTACGACAGTTATACTTGGTTAGCTGGTTGCCGCCATACGAATTTATTATTTTGCTTTCCGTGTCTTTTGTTTTCTACAGCGAAGACTGTGTTTATTTCTAAATTTTATTTAATCTTGTTAAATTTAAATACCTCGCAATATGTGTGTTATTACTCGTTTATTAATTAATTAAACCCGGTATTCGTGATCGTGAGTGATGTGAAGTGACATAAAACAAATACAACGGCTTTTCTAAAAGCCACTACGGCTATCGCTCAAATGACATGTGTGATTCTTTACGAGTCATGTTACCTATATTCATGCATTTTTGAGATATCTGTGGTGGTTAAAAATTCGCTCCACCGCACACGACCGCCAGGTGCCAAAGGATAAGAGCAGAGCAAGTTCACTAGGAAGTAAGTTCACATAACATACAGAACATTAGTTACAGTCTGAAGAAAGCGGGACAATATATGGTAAGCGAATTTATATCCAACATAGCCTTCCGCTCGCGACTTTGTCCGCGTCACGTCGCCGTCGCTCGGCCTAAATATTACGAATTTTAAAATGATCAGTGCAACTACCACTAGTTAGATCTACAGTGAACGGGTGCTGCCAGTGGGAATGGGTCTGCTCTTATCTGCTTGCCTTAAAATGTGTTTTCTTTTGTTTTTATTCATTTTATTAAGAATTACATTTGAAACATGTATGGCGCAACTTGCAGTATATAGTAGAATTGTCTTTTGTTTTAAACTAATATTAAAGCTTTAAGTAGAGTTCCTAAGTAACTGAAAATTGTTCACCGCTATGATCATTAGTTCGCCTATACTTAACTGTATTTATCATAACCCATTGTGTAATTGTGATGGAAACTGACCTTAGTCATACCATGTTAAGGTCATTTTTCAATTTGACGACTCTGTATGAAATAAGACAGGGAGAAAAAAACAACCCTTGGAGTTTCTTGCCGGTTCTTCTCCAAGGCCTCCCGCTGTAGGGTTTGCGAACCGATGGCGTAGCTTCTATGACGTTCACAAGTATTGTAAATAACAATCTAAATTGAATAAACAAATTTGAATCTTGAATCTTGAATCTTGAGTGCCTACTGCGCTGGAAAACTGATGCACGCCCCTGGTAGATACCTATACCTATCTAAGAAGGATTTGTTTTTTTTTTACTGCACTTATACTTCTTGTTTAATTTTGGAAGAGATATAGAACAGAATTTTCATGGAAGCATTGTCACGAGCCAGTTTATTGTAAATTACCTTGAGAAGGAACCTTTACTGCATTGGTTTTGACTTTACTTAAAACGTGAGCATTTTGCGAACTTTTTTATTTCAAAGTTAGTTGACTTTCGCTAAGTTTCGCATAATTAATGTATGGAAATATTTATATGTTGTATTTAAAAAAAAAAAAAATTGTAGGTATAACTGTATAATAAATTATTATTTTTATAAATAACTAGCTTCCGCCCGCGACTTCGTCCGCGTGGACATTCGAGAAAATACTTAGGGGACCAATAACCAGGATAAGTCGCGGGCGGAAGCTAGTAAATAATAAGTGTCTATTTCACAATCAAAAAGTTAGTCTGAGTAGCATAGGTACCACTTGTTAGGTACCAAGATTGTTTAGGGTAGGTACTTAAGATGATTTAGGTTCTATACTCTATTTACCCCCTGGGTTTGATTTTCGGAAAACTACGAAATAGGTTGCCTATTTGTTTTAAGAAGTAAGCCTACGAAGTTGCAAGTTGAAATGTCGAAATGTTGAAATGTGAAAGTGTGTAATTTTACCCCTGATTTTTCATTCAAAACTTCACCCCTATTTCAACCTTTTAGGGGTTGAATCATGTTCAGCGTGTTAAACATCAAAATAAATGCCATTTTTGCAATCGTCATCCCATAAACCCTCAATAAAGACATCCATATCGATTTTTAGATTTATTTATCCCATTTAACCCCTAAAGGGTTGATTTTCGAAAAAATATGAAATATGTGTTTGCTTATTTGTTTTACTTTTCGACCACAATCCTAAATAATAAATTAAATGAAGGACTTTCCAGATACAACATTTCATCCCCCTTTTCACCCCTTCAGGGGTGGAATAATTTGTTTTTAGAAGTACGCCTACAAAGTTTTAAGTTAAAATGTCTATTTAACCCCTGATTTTTCATTCAAAATTCACCCCTATTTCAACCATTTAGGGGTTGAATCATGTTGAGCGTGTTAAACATCAAAATAAATGCCATTTTTGCAATCGTCATCCCACAATACTTCAATAACGACATACATATCGATTTTTAGGTTTATTTATCCCATTTAACTTCTAAAGGGTGGATTTTCGAAAAAATACGAAACATGTGTTTGCTTATCTGTTTTACTTTCCAACCATAAGATTAAATAATAAATTTAATGAAGAACTTTCCAGATACAATATTTCATCCCCCTTTTCACCCCTTCGGGGGTGGAATTGTGAAAAACGCTGACACAGGTAAATATTTATTTTCAATTGTCAGCCTAAATACAAAATTTGAAGATCCTAACTTCAAAACTGACGGACTTTTATACAAACATTTATCCCTTATTTCACCCCCTTAGGGGTAGAATTTCCAAAAATCCTTTCTTAGTGGATGCCTACACTGTATAACGTATCTATGTGCAAAATTTGAAGTCTCTAGGTTCAGCGGTTTGGGCTGTGCGTTGATATCTCAGTCAGTCAGTCAGTCAGGACTTTGAATTTTACATATATAGATAGGTATATATTTACCATTACCATTACCATCTATGTACTTTATGTTTTTACTGTGACATGCAATAAAGATAATAGTAAGTGTTTAAAAAAAATTGTTTAACAGACTGTGGAAAAGAAAACCCCTTTCAACAATTGCGCCTTAGATGCGTTGACAAACGAAATACGAAATGGTTTTTTTAAGTGGTACTTAGCGTTTATTTTTTATCCGTTCTCTAAGTAAAGTTACTCAGACGGATCTTGGTTTTTACTGTGGCGGTTTAACGGTCTACGTTTTGGCTACTTGTTGTTAAAATTAGAAAAACCGCCTTCAAAAAAACCACATCAAAAAAGTAAGAAATAATTCCTCACCAAATAAATAACGTAAGTACTTTGAAGTCGGTCGTGAAACATGTACAATTTCTTGTTGTTTTTGTTAAAACCCGCCCGACTTCAAAGTACTTACGTTATTTATTTGGTGAGGAATTATTTCTTACTTTTTTGATGTGGTTTTTTTGAAGGCGGTTTTATTTTTTTATAAAAATAATTTTTATTTCACTCTTTTTAGTGTATCGTGCAGGCAATTTACGTGTTTTCTGGTAAATAGGTATGTGATCAAACTCAAAACCTCCTTTTTCGAAGTCGGTTAAAATACCTTGAGGTATCCCCTTTTTAACAAAACAAGAATCATCTAAATCGGTTTATAAACAAAGGAGTTATGCCTAAAGATACGTATTAAATTCACATAACGTGGTAACGAAAACGACAGTATTTTCAAGATTTCCTGAAAACTACTGAACCGATTTCAAAATTTCAAAAAATGGGACCAACTTGGAAACCAACCTGATGTAAGAACGTTTGAACAGAATTTACATGAAAGCATGGTGTCAAGCCAGTGATTAAAAAATGCCTTAAACTTATAAACTTGCTTTTTACTGCATTTATTTTTATATTAGGTAAGTATATAAGACGTGTGGCAAGCGATCACGTTAAATTTTATAGTTCAGTTTAGCGGAAAGCGCAAGCTCCACTGTCAACTGGCGATGTGGATTGCGTTTAAAACTTTGACTTTATATTTTAGTTTTACAGTTAGTTAGACTTTCGCCAGGTGACAGCTGCTTCTGTCAAGTACGAAGGTATAGACACTCTAATTTCAGTATGCGATCTAATAGAACTATTATCTCTTAGCTATCCCCATTTCAATTGTAATTGAACAGCATAATCAGGCGATAAAAACTTCTGAACATTTGGGTAACTATAATTCGATTCAGACGACCGATTTGGCGCAGGGGTAGGCTACCCACCTTCTGCGCCAGAGGTCTCGGGTTCGATTCCCGAACAAGACAAATATTTGTGTGCATGAACATGTGTATTTGTCTTGGTCTGGGTGTTTACTATGTATATTAAGTATGTATTTACAAACCTATCCGTTATCAAGTTTTCCATGATATAGTTTCATAATGAAATTAAACATGGGCTTAGATAATTGGTGTGATTGTAAGAAGTTATTTATTTATTTATTTATAATATGACTTACGGAAACGGAATTTTTATTAGTCGGAATTAATTTCGGAAAACTCATAATAATTGTTTCCCTTGCTACATACAACACATTGTTTCCACAACGATGGGTAATAAACTGGTATGGTGCCCAAAAACAAGATACGCAATTTATACCTACTTTTACGGTAACTCATAAAAAGAACATGTCCAATTACGTTTTGTATTGTCATAGACACGGGAGAAGATCATAAAACGCGTTGCGTTAAACGAAACAAAGAAATGGTGAACACATTTTTTGCACATTAGGTTTAATTTATTTTTTTATGCCCTTACGTCCCCATAAGAAGATTTAATTTTAAGCCAAGAATTCCGTAATTCGGCCTGTCACCCTTTAAAGAAGAGAATTTAATAATTCGATTTAACACTAAACGCGCGTGCTACTGCAAGTAGTGACCGTGAATTTATATGAAATGACGGAAAAAGTACCATTAATTAAGATATTTCTCTTATGGTTCATAGGAAATAACATACCTACTCACACTAGCGAAAAGCTTGAACGAGTCATGGTTAAGGGTTCAAGTACAGACAGCACCAAAAAATCCTAAGCAAAAATCACTTACCTACTAGTTAAACTTTCAGTCACATAAAAATCAATTTACGACAATGCAAACCCTAAATGTAATTATAAGTAAAAACAATCAACGAGATAAATATTACAAGTAAGTACCTATTTCATTTCGAATTTTAATCTTATTTGTGGATGTTTGTTATTCTACTTTGAACGAACTTCGACATTTCGAATTAATTTCCAAAAATGCCTCACATTTTCCTACTCAAAATTGCTAAACTTCAACACCTGACCTTTAAATTGAGCCAAATGAATAATTCACAGACATCTTAACAGTTGCCAATAGCTAAACTTAATTCACTTTTCCGCAAACAGAAGTTGAGGGCAATTGTCAAAGTTTTTACGAAAACAACACAGGCAACTCAACGTGCCGAGTTGAAACTAAAACAATACTCTGTTTATACAAAGTAAGCTTTACCTTACGCTGTTTGTCTTTGATACGTTTAAATTTGCCATGAAATGGAAAGTTTAAACAAACATTAATAACAAACAACTGCGGCTGCGATACAGTTACGCTTCATATTAGCTTTGGCTGTTACCTTTGAATTAAAATGGAAGTGAGTACAGACAATTTATTTACTTGAATCTGTGTTTGAGGACTGATTTTGTTTGGATAAGGATGATCACGCCTTTATTGTGGTTAAAGATCAACTTTTTGCTAAATACAAAAAAGTTGATGTTTATTTTAAACATCTTCAACCAACCAACTTTTATCTCTTAAACACTTTATGTTCAATCCAGCAAACGCCACCAATTCCACGAACTCTGAAAAGATTTGCGACTTGATACTAAATGTAATATCTAAGTGAAACCTAGTTTCAAAACTTTAAAATAATTTCAAAGGCAAATTATAAAGTGAATATATTTTTATACTTAGAGGCTTTATTTTTAATATATAGGTACAAAGGTATAAAACACTTGTTAAAGTTTGAAAAATGCAATTTGTATGGGGAACCACGTTATAAAAACAAAGTTACAAGCAGATTCAGACGTTCATTATGCCATAAAAGCCAAAGTTTCTTCTCAGAAACATTCGCATTAAAAAGTTGGAGTGTAAACAAGGCACTTACGCCTCCGTAAATATCATGACAAAAAATTGGAAGTGAAGCAATATTCCTCTTCGAACAGTCTAGTATATAAATAGTACCTATATTGAACCTCTGCTATGTCAGCGCCGCGCAATATTATAATATTATAAATGCGCAAGTTAGTTGTTTGTTACTCAAAAAAAGGAAACGCCTGAACAGATTCGGATGTTTGGCACAGATAGGTATAAATGTGGTCTAGAATAGCTTATATGCTACTGTTTACCTGGAGAAAATGGCTCATTCCCACGGGAAAATACTTACTTAACGTTTTATTGGTGGCCCAATAGCAGTTCCTGACATAAATCGGGTTTTTTATTGTAGTTCCATTTTTCATTAAGTTATTGATAACTATAATTAGGAGTTTGTGTGTCTGTGAATCAATCTTATACAACATTGTGCGAGGATCTATAGAAGCACAGCCTTCTCTAGTGATAGAAGGGTTTGTCGAGTCACTGCCTGTCAGTTTGACAATAACTTAACACTAAGAAGACGTGGTATTATTAAACCATTAACGGTCAGTCCTAATAATCAGTTCTAAGTAAGAGGTCTTGATAATATTACCTCTGGCGACCGCCCGCGTAGTTACTTTGTGATATTACTTAGCAATCGTTGTTATTTTCGACAAAAATATCTAGACTACTAAGCTCTACTTTGCCTATTTCTTACTCAGGATAGATTATTGGGAATGGCCGTTTTTGTACTTCGCTCATTTACCGGGAAGCCAAATTCACCAGCAAAATAAACTAGATTGGTTGTTTAATTATGAACAAGGTTCGCAGCACAAGGTTCGCAGGCTGCGTCACCAGTACTAGGGCATGCAACCGGGTTTTCCCGGTTCTCGAAAACCCGGGATAACCTGGGTATTTGGAAGTTCGGCTGGAACCGGTTCTAAGGAATGGGAACCGGGTTTAACCGAGTTTTATGTGATAAGAAATGGGACGTGATAATATTCCAGTTCCAGATAAAACATGAATAATTAAGCATAATATTTAGTCATTTAAAAATCTTAATATATATTTTAGAGGAAGCATAGCATAATAGCTAGCACTATAATAACTTACACTAATAATAAAACCAGTTAATGTTACAGTTACAGAGCGATACTCACTCCAACCAAACCACATATTTGATAATAAAATGACTATTGATAAAAACATTGGTAGCCTTTGCAGTTGAGATATATCTGCTAGTTATGTATGGTGGTGTCATCTGCATACCCGAAAGTATTGTTCACCAGCAGGTCATTTAAATGCAGAAGGAACAGTGTCGCAGACAAGACAGATCATTGCGGAACACCTTCATCAATGGCTTTTGGGTCGGATGATTGACCGTCCACCACAACTCGGATTAGGCGATTATGGAGGGAGTCAGCAATCCAAGTGCAAAGGCTATCAGCGATACCGTATGAGGGAATCTTACTTATAAGGCTGCCAGACCTTACCAAAGGCTTTGGATATGTCGAGCGATACGGCAAGGGATACGCCATGTTTCTCCATCGCTTCACTCCAAAGATGGGTGACATACACAAGAAGATCTCCAGTCAACCGACCACGACGAAAACTTAAATTTGCGGTCTTTGAGGAGGTCGTTTTCTTCGAAGAGACGGTCCATGAGACACGGCCCACAGAGTACGGTTGTGACTGAAATTGGCCTGTATTTGGAAGGGTCGGCACAGCTGTCCTTTTTGGGCATAGGCAAGCTTCCACGTTTTGCAAGTTTCCACGATTAGGGTACTAGTCCAGTCTCAAGTTAGAGGCGGTACAGGCGAGATAACACAGAAGCCCGTTCAGGTGCACAATTGCGCAGAACAGTTGCTGGGATACCATCGGGACCACTATAGCTTTGTTCGCATCTAGAGTACCGAGAGCTTTGAGTACCTCTTTGTTGTGTATCTGTATATCTCCTCTATGGACGAGGACTCATAGGTGAAACTTTGTTACCGACATCAAGGTGCCAATTTTCTACAAAGAGAGAGACACACAAGTTTGTTTTCTCAGTCGCAGTATGAGCAAGCGATCTATCAGATTTCAGCAGAGGTGGAAAAGAAGGGCGACAGACTCTAATTCGGCAGCTTTAGCTAGAATCCAAAACTCTACTTCCAGATGGGTGGGAGGAAGTAAGTTTATTAGCTTCAATGCGGCCGATTTGGTCAAAACGTGCGCTGCGCAACATTCGTTTATTAGACTTGGCGACTTAGTTATTATAAGCTTTCTTCAGAGTGTGAGTTTCCGGCGATTTGCGCGCTCGAGCATCAGCCGGATCAGCCCAAGCTAAAAAGCTAAATCCTTCTGCCTTCAGTGCTACGAGAGCCAGCATTACCAGGGGCTAGCGTTACCGCTCGAGGGAACATCGGAGTATGGGATTTAATATTTCATACCCCAAAGTATGGTCTCGGTGACAGCGTCAGCGCATTTCGACGGTTGCTCTGAAGAAAAGCAGCATTGCCACCAAGAAAAAGATGCAAAGAACTGACGCATCATTACGTATTCACGTCATTCCAATCTGCCGAATTCCCTCTAATGTATTTTTATTTGAGAAGTAAATAAATTTAGATAATAAAAAAAACTTCTTACACCTGAAAAAAACCCGGGTAATACCCGGGTACCCGGTTCTGCCTCGATAAAAACCCGGGTTTTAAAAATAAGGAACCAGAACCGGGTTTGCATGCCCTAACTAGTACCGGGGCACACGTTAAATTTAATTACGACAGCTTTCTGACCGAATTGGCGCTCAATTTTTATTTCTATAAGCGGTTTACCTTTCAACGGAACGTAGGTCAATATTGTGTTTACATACGCGGTATTTATTAATGCATCGATATAACAATTAGTACGAAATATTTTATATCGGATTATAAAATGGCAAAATGATAGGATTAACCACAGTATAGTATACTGTATAGTACCCACAGTATACAGTACCCAAATCATAATACTTCCCAACAAAGGTTGTTACGATAAATGCTTTAACCCTTAACTGCTCGCTTGGGGTGTTTCACACCCTAATCAATATTTCCAAACTCATAACTTTTTAAAACTTGTATTAAAGGCGCTGTTCTTCTAGGTAGCTCTGGTAAATATCACAATTCAGTCGCGTCGCGAGCGGGGCTCGATTGTAAGCGTTTGTGCTTGGAGAGCATGTTTGAGGTGCTCGACACCCCAAAAACGCGTGCAATGGTCATCTTAATAATTGCAATGACTGTAGTCCGCCAAACTTTTAACCAAGAAAACTAGTTTAGATAAAAGTTAATGTCATTTGTTTCAATAATATTATTGCTTAGTTTAAAAATTAGATTTCATTTCAGAAAAATCTGATTAAGTATGGTGTGTTTCAAATTACTTCAACTTTTTTGCATTCACAATGCATTTTTGAAAAAAAATCGGCCAAGTGCGCGTCTAACTCGCCCATGAAGTGTTCCGTACCCACTTAACGTACCGATTACAGACACCTAGCTAAAATACCACTACCATTTTCGCCACCAAAAAATAACTGTTTTTCATAGTGTTTGTTTGTATGAATGATAAAGTTACATGAGCGGTTTTTTTAAATAACTTTGTTTTTCATAGTGTTTGTATTCGTCATGTCTGTCTCTCTGTCTGTATGTCCGTCCGTCTCTCTGTCTGTCTATCCGTCCGTCCGTATGTCACAGCCACTTTGTTCCAAAACACGCTTGAAACTTGGTAGGTAGATGTATTCTGTACACCGCTTTTCAATTTTGACACGAAAATAAAAAAAATAAGGGGGTCTCCCCAAGTCTCCATACATGTTTCTCATTATATTTTTTCATCACATATATAAAGCGGATTTCACTATTGTTATATCAATATTCTGATAAATTATAATGCTTGTAAGTATGTCTTTTATTCCTCCACTACCATGCACTTAATTCAAGCTGTCATCTTCCTAATAAGAGAGCGGGGCAAGCCACCACGCCCTCCACCCACGGCGCAATCATCCCGTAATGGCACTCCCAGAAATGCCCAATAACCTCACACGCCGATAAATAGGTAATTGTGAGGTTCATAAACGTACGTGCGTCCTCAGAGAACGCAATTTTTTCGACCATTTGTTGTCGAGTTAAGGACGATGTGTTACTGTTACGCATACTGTGAATACACATGGTAATATTAGCTAAGAGAGAAAGCTGAAATGTATTTGGAAAATTAATATTGAAAGTATAAGCTACGAGATAATAGTCTGTAAAGGGTTGATGATTTAACTACGCCGCAATCATCCCGTAATGGCACTCCCACAAATGCCCAATAACCTCATACGCCGATAAATAGGTAATTGTGAAGTTCATAAACGTACGTGCGACCTCAGGGAATTAGATTTTTTTTACTATTCGCGCTGTATCACCGCTACGCATACTGTGAAAACCGATGGTCGTATTATATAAAGACGACAATTAGAAACGTATTTGGGAATGTAACTTAATAATAAATATTGAAATATGAAGTACGAGATAATAGTCTGTATAGGGAAATGATAAAATCACACCGCAATCAACCCGTAGCGGTACTCCCAGAATTGCCCAATAACTTCACACGCCACCGATAAATAGGTAATTGTGAGGTTCATAAACGTACGTGCGTCCTCAGGGAATCCAATTTTTTCGACCATACATCGTCCCGTCCTGTTTGATCGCGATAAAATGTTGTATCACTATCAAGACATTTTCAAGTTCGAGAGGCTGTCACTTGCATTCTGAATGATGTGCACTGTTTAAGGCTGAGAAGGCCCGTTGCAACGTATTCAGAATATAGACCTATATCCTGAATACGTTGCAACGGTAACCAGTAACCTGTTACTGTTGTTAGTTTAACACGTGGTATGTAGTCGTGAATCGCAAAATGATAAATCTTGAAGGCATTGGAGATGAAAGTTTGTAAAAGGAAATGCAATCAAGTACACGCGTATTGTGTCTCGCTCACGGCGCAATGCTCCCGTAATGCCCAATAACCTTACACGCCTTAAAAAGGTAATAATTACTGATTTCATAAACGTACGTACATCTTATAGAATTGAATTTTTCGACCGTTCGTCGTGTTATGACGCTGTGACACTGCTGCTACATTTAAGACATTTGGACACTACAAAGAGGCTGACTTACTAATGATGAAAAATGTAACATATAAAATTCTCGTGTCACAATGTAACCAAACTCTTTCTAAACGGCTCGATGGATTTTTATGATTTTGTGTGGTCGGTAGGTCTAAGAATCGGTCGTTTATTGTTTTTATCCCAACATTCCACGTAAGCAAAGCTCCGGGGCGCTGCTAGTATAATGATGAAGTAAGAGATATTAGTCTGTATACGGCAATGATAAAACCACATCGTAATCATCGCGTAATGGCACTCCCAGAATCGCCCAATAACCTCACACGCCGATAAATAGGTAATTGCGGGGTTCATAAACGTAAGTGCATCCTCGGGGAATTCAATTTTTTCGATCATCCGTCGTCAAGTTATGGACGCTGTATCACCTGCTGCACTGTACATGCTTTATTTATTAATTAAACTAGCTGACCCGGCAAACGTTGTGTTGCAATATAATAGTGGACCCGGTCACCAACATCTTGTGTGTGTGTACGTGTGTGGGTATACACCAAAAGTTGCCTACACCAGACAACAGATAGCGCTAGTTACACTCTACCAATAAAGGGGCCCAAGCTTGGTCTCTATTTCTTACATATAAAAAATTACTCTGTGATGTAGAGTGAGTGTCAGATAACTCTGCGCGCATGCGCGACTGGGGCATTTTTGGCGCTAGCTACAGTACATTTTTATAGTCTAAGCTTATGGAAAAGATTAGTATTCGATTTTGACCGCGCAGACGTCAGTGATTACATACTCTTTGGAAACGGCAATGGAAGAAATGACAGTTTTGTATCGAAGGTACGACAGTTAAACGATTTTTCATAGAAAATTACAATTTTTACTCAATTTTCCGGAATAATAAGTAGCCTATGTTACTCTCCAGCTCCCAAACTATCCCCATACCAAATATCACGTCGATCCGTTGCTCCGTTTTGACGTGAAAGAAGGACAAACAAACAAACAAACAAACAAACAAATAAACAAACAAACAAACACACTTTCGCATTTATAATATTAGTATGGATATATAAATAGGTATAGGTACACCTTCAAATACATTGTTCCAATCTCTGTTCATAAGGAAGGCCTGTGTCCCAGCCACTGCTGGGGACTTATAATGGCTGATGATGATGATAATGAACCCCAATTTAAGTAGCTTAACCATAACAGATAAACAGAGTATAATAAGTTGTCTAATTTACATTTAACGATAACGATACAGATAAACGAACCTCATATTTAACATTCAGCACCTTAGAAGTGTTTATGAGTTTCATGAAGATCGTAAACATTAACGTTAGTAGCATTAACACTGAAGTCCATCTTTCGTCATATACTGAGCTTTTATGATCTACAAGCCGCCTGAGATTATCTCCGCGTGAATTACGAGGTTTTTTTATCCTCGGGAAGGCTTCTTACACCGATGTCAATTAATACTAATAATACATTTCTTACAATCACACCAATTACCTATAACGGATAAATATATACATAGATACTATTTTCTTTAAATAAATACTTAACATACATAGAAACCAAGACAAATTGCCGGACAGTTTCGGACTTTTATAGTCCCCGCAAACTGCAGACTTTCTATCGGCCGATAGATGGCCGACTGGTTATTTGAAGGTAATATCGATTCGTTCTAGAGTGCGCACTTGCATTTGAGGCGCTACTTGCCGTCCACTAGCGCCGCCAATTCATTTATTTTTATTATACATAAACCAGATCAAGATTTAAAAAAAGAAAACAACCATGCCCTCTTAAATTGTCTTCTTATATATTTTTATAACCCTTTAATATTTTTATTCTTTGTACTAGTTTTCAAATGGTTTTAAACCATAAGTGGCCACTTTTGGTTTAAAACCATTTTAAAACTTACAGAAAGGATGAAAACTGTTGAAGAGTTATTCAAAAAATATTAGACAAATTTAAGAGGGCATGGTTGTTTTCTTTTTTCAAATATTGATCTGGTTTACATATATAAAAATAAATGAATTGGCGGCGCTAGTGAACGGCAATTAGCGCCCTAAGAGACTAAACTATCGGCCCGATAGAAAGTCTGCAGTTTGCGGGAGCTCTTAGAGGAAAGAAAAAAATCTTTCCGTGTTCTGTGAGGGCAACCTTCTGCAATGTTTTCCTCGTAAAATAAGAATTAGTTTTTGAGGCAACCTTTTGAACGTAGAACTCATTTTAGCTCAATATGAACATGATGAAAAGAAAGCTGATGCGATATTTATCACATTCGCCAGATTTTCATTATATACCTTTTTTTTTATATACCTACGAGTATCTACATGTTATTTATGCACATCTTAAGTTTTCGCGCGTACCTACTGTTTACTGAAATAAAACAACTTTTTACGAATTTCAATCTAAATTTAAATCTCCTTTTAAATTATGTTTATTATTTTGGAATAATAATGATATTCAGACATACAATGTCATTGGGAATCTACAAATCTCTTTTTAAAATATCAACCTTTAACTAAATTAAGTTAGAATCCTAAACGAAGGTAGATAATAATTAAATTTTCAATCACGATCCTTAGCCATGCAAAGTCGGATTACACTTGTAAATATGCAGTGTGTAAGCGGTTATGAAATTTCGCGGAATATGTAATTGGATCATTTACATACAAAATGAAAATGATCTTCTTTGCCGACGGAAGTTTTAAATGTATTTTTCACAAAGGACACTTGGGAGTTTAACTTATTCTGGTGTTTATTAGTGAGGTGTTCAAATAAAGCATTAAGTTATTTTGTTTTTCATTCCCTGTGCTGTCCTGCACTAAGTAAGTAATCTATATGATTACTTACTTCTTTATTTATTATGCATCTGAATCTATATGATTACTTACTTCTTTATTTATTATGCATCTGAATCTATATGATTACTTACTTCTTTATTTATTATGCATCTGCAACAGCAAATAGGTATGCAGAATGCATAACATGTTATAGGCGTTAACAGCATTGTTAATTTAATTTTACATCTTCACAAAACACGATTTTAAAATTACGTTGATTACAAGTAGTATATTCTTACTAAGCAAAAACGTTATACTAAAAATTTGTGTCACATTAATTGTTTGTTGCTCAGATTTCATAACGCTCTTCTTGAAGTCCTATTCTCTACTAAAAGGGTCTAAAGAATATCGAATATGCAGGCTAGGGTATGAACATGGTATGTTGTTATCATATGCTGCATGAACATAGTTGAGCCCTCATTCAAAGATCTGTCCGTCTGTCAAGAAACTTTTTCTCAAAATGTATGTCAAATTAAATACTGAAGTCTGCAATCCCTTAGAGGCGACAAAAAAAAACAAACTTCTCTTCTCTTCTTCATAACTCAAAAGGGCCACTTGGATCTCGATTTTCTTTTAAATCCCATTTAGCTACTTGTTGTTACCGATCCCGATTTAAATTTAAACCGCTATCTAGGTCGGTTTAGGCTGTCAAATCTCGATTTACAGTAAGTTGTGATAACTTATCTATATTTTCATATGGTTTTTATACGCAAAAATGCATGTATCACACATAACAGTGTATAATTGAACAGCCGTTCTTCGTTCTTCGACGTTGCTTGCTAGCGGGCAATAGATCTATTCTACGCGAGGTTCATAAGACTGAACCACACCAAACGATCCATCTTGGATTGGCCAACCACGACCTAAGATTGGGGATCATGGATCGTGAATCTAATTTGTTCTCTTGGTGCTCTTGGATCGCACGAGGCACGTCCACTCCGACCACTACTATGGAGCTCCAGTGGTGAAGCGCACTCTTGCCGCGCGCGATTAGAGCGCGTATTATCGTTTTGCGCATATGCGCGCTTTCACGATTCAAACAGAAGTTCTTACTTAGTAATGCATAATATCAGGCCAATCATATTTTTACTATAAAATGTAAAAGAGATTGTGTGTATCCATACTAATATTATAAATGTGAAAGTGGGTTTGTTTGTTTGTCCGTCTTTCACGTCAAAATTGGTGCAACGAATCGACGTGACTTTTGGAATGGGAATAGTTTGGCAGCTGAAAAGTGACATACTTAGGCAGCCATTAGACAGTCAATCTGGATGAATGATCAATGATAAATGATCGCGATGCAGCTTGACTGTGTACGAAGGTGATTGACGGCTCGCGATCTTGATCGCAAAATATCTACAAAGTTAATCTCTATCGCGATCAAGATCACGATCAGTGATCGCGATCTGGATGTAATGGCTGCCTTTGGCTACTTTTTATCCCTGAAAAATATCACATTCCCGTGGGATAACGTCGTCGTTTAGTCCGAGCGGGCGAAGTCGCGGGCGGAAGGCTAGTATTTTGATATGGAGACATTTCTTCTTTAAGTAACAGGTATAAAATGTAATGATATACCATTTAATTATTTAATTTTAATCAATCATCACTTATGTAAGCTTTCCTAGTAAATAAATGAATAAATAAGTTAGATAGAAAGCTATTTTTAATATTCCTTTATTTTATTGGATGGTACCTACGGCTGAAGGCCTAAGTAGCCAGAGCCGGTTAAATGACATAAAAAATGGTAGGTATTGTAGGTGTAGGTAACTACGTACTGGCCACTTAGCGTTTGAGCAAAATTTTCAAAACTACTTACATTGGTGACATTTTGTCTACATTGCGACAAACTTATTTCACACAGTGGTTATTTTTTGGTACTAAATATACTGTTGACTGCCGGCAGTCCATTTTGACAGTTAATTTTGTATTGCTAGTGGCTCCTCCAGGACCACTGTCACCGGTTCAGATATATTTGTGGCACTATACTTACTGTAGCGACATCTAGCGTCGAGTGGAAATGCGAAATATAAATTTTACATCAATAGGGTAAGAACTTTAGTTTTGGCCACTGCCCCGAGTGCTTACTTAGCTTTAAACATTTCGTTAATAACTTTTGCTTGATAATATACTTGACGGCGGACGTCGCCGATCGCCAATATTCACAAACTGTAAACAACACGTGCACCGATTACGCCAGTAGCATGCCACCTGCGCGCCATCTGCGCGCACGTGCGCGCCATCTACGTGCACCTGAGCGCCATCTACGCGCACCTGCGCGCCATCTGCCTGCACCTGCGCGCCATCTACAACACGAGCGCCATCTGCATGCACCTGAGCGCCGCTAACGTCACAGCGCCCCACCAACGTGATCGCTTTCTCTTTCCCCCTACTCGACTACGGAGCGTATAAAAGCCGTGTGCAACGTCGCAGCCGGCAGTCTTGGCTCTGGCGTGGTACGGTGCACATGTTGTCCGATAATTACCTAGCTTATCCAAGATTTAGGATAATTAATTCTCAAATTAATTATTAATTGTAATTACTAATTTGACACGTAATTATTATCTTCCTCTTCTTTTTCTAATGATATTATGAGGCATAGAAATCTCTTGCTAACACTGTAAAAGTTGATTGAAATAATAGGTTAAAACTTTGTTATTCTTTAAGGTAAAAAAAAAGGATAATAAAACTTCAAAGAGGCATTATAAATCGGATTTTATTTAATATGGCTGACCTTCTTCCTATATCAGAAGTGGTTCCTGATCCACCACCACCACCACCCTCCCACCCGAATAAAAGTAATACAGAGAATATTTTGACACAACAGATGTCCCTTTTTTCTTCGGGAATGGAAGCAATTTTTATTAAACTTGCCGAAAATATGAGCTCTCACTATGCTCACTATTAGTACCTCTTGATCCCGACAAAGCCGATTCTGACATCACTAACTGGTGTTCTTTAACTTTAATGATTGTAGAAAAAAGGAAACTAGAAGGAGTCGATTTAATTATTGCGCTGACTCACTCTCTTAAAGGCCGTGCTGCCTCATGTCTCACACAGTTACAGCCAGACATCTAAGGGTTCTTCTGGAGCACAACAAATAAGATTGCACCCAATCCCTAAACCAGCTATACCTTGGCATACTATACATTTAGATTTATCTGGCAAACTAAGTGGTAAGAGTGAACGGAAAGAATACTGTTCTGTTATAATAGATGCATTTACTAAGTTCGTGGTTTTGGAGCATACCACTTCTTTAGACTCTGCTCACGCTGTTGTAGCGGTCAAAAATGTAGTTAACCTATTTGGCGCTCCTAAGAGAATAATTGCTGATCGTGGTAGGTCCTATGATAATACTGACTTTAAGAACTTTTGCAACGATTATAATATTTATTTACACCTTATCGCTACCGGATCCAGTAGAGCAAACGGTCAAGTAGAACGAGTAATGCGTACCGGACGGAGAAATACAACTGGCTCTTAACAGTACACGTTGTAGAGTTACAGGGTTTACTCCCATTGAACTTATGTTTGGAATTAAGGCTAACTCTTTGGAATTATCAAAGTTAGTTATTGATTCGAATAATAGCGCAGAACACAGACTTAACATAGATGATATTAGAAAAAGTGCATCTAATAATATTGCTAAATTATCACAAGCGGACGCTATTCGGTTTAATAAAGGTAAAGCTAAAGTGAAACCACTTTCTGTAGGTGATTATGTATTTGTGAAATCTGAAGAGAGACATCAAACTAAATTAGATAAAAAATATAAAGGTCCCTTTAAAATAACAGCTAAATTAGATAATGACCGTTATGAGCTCAAACATATTAACGGATCTAATCGAGTATTTAAATATTCTCATGAAAAGTTAAGGGAGGTTCCACGTGGTCCTTCTGGTTTTTTGGAAATTGCTGAAACTTGCTATAATGACGTGACGGCGGATGATTATTCTGACGACGTTGTCCATGAGGTTGATGATCGCTTTGATAATACTTCTGAAACGGAAACTGCTGGCTCTAGTACTATGACTGCTGACAACACGTACCATGCCACTAGCTCTCATACTGTTTCCATTAACACTAATGATGATACCCTATCTGTATGTGCCGATCCTATTATTATAAATGTTCAAGCTGATGTTCATAGAGCCGACGAATAAGTCATGAAAAAAAAACTGTGTATTGTGCTATTCACTGATGGGTTTTTCTGGCCGGACCAGTATAAACTATGTGCTACAGGGATGAACAGGTCCGGACTAGCAAACAAAAAAAGGAAATCTCTGAAGGGCTTAGTGCTGGACCAGAATTTACCATTACACGACTGCAGGGTCAATAATGACCGGTCCAGTTCAACTGTTTGTGATCTGAAGGGCTAGTACGAGCCGGGCCAGACTACTACTACAGGGTCGATAACGACTGGTCTAGTTAAAATGATTATTATCTGAAGGGCTAGTACAAGCCGGACCAGACTTGGTACAACATCAAAATGTATTGTCAGGATAATCGAACGATTACTTTTGTTACAGATAGTTAAATTGTAAAACGACGCGTACGAGGACGTCCGCAAGTCAGTATGGCCGTGACGGCGGACGTCGCCGATCGCCAATATTCACAAACTGTAAACAACACGTGCACCGATTACGCCAGTAGCATGCCACCTGCGCGCCATCTGCGCGCACGTGCGCGCCATCTACGTGCACCTGAGCGCCATCTACGCGCACCTGCGCGCCATCTGCCTGCACCTGCGCGCCATCTACAACTCGAGCGCCATCTGCATGCACCTGAGCGCCGCTAACGTCACAGCGCCCCACCAACGTGATCGCTTTCTCTTTCCCCCTACTCGACTACGGAGCGTATAAAAGCCGTGTGCAACGTCGCAGCCGGCAGTCTTGGCTCTGGCGTGGTACGGTGCACATGTTGTCCGATAATTACCTAGCTTATCCAAGATTTAGGATAATTAATTCTCAAATTAATTATTATTTGTAATTACTAATTTGACACGTAATTATTATCTTCCTCTTCTTTTTCTAATGATATTATGAGGCATAGAAATCTCTTGCTAACACTGTAAAAGTTGATTGAAATAATAGGTTAAAACTTTGTTATTCTTTAAGGTAAAAAAAAAGGATAATAAAACTTCAAAGAGGCATTATAAATCGGATTTTATTTAATATGGCTGACCTTCTTCCTAGATACTTTTTATCTATGACTTTTATGTCATAATAACAATAGTAATAATTCTTTATGACATAGGAATATTATTCAATAAACGCTTTTCAGTTTACATCGAATTAGATGTTTCTTTTATTTTATCTAAGTTAGTTAAGTATTGATTTCTCGATGTAAGTATCTTTTAAAATTTGATTGACAAAAAACACATCAATCGGCACCCTTCGCACATTTTAAGTTTAAAAAATAGGTTTTTAATTGACTAAAATAAAACTAAATTTCGTAAGTATATGAATACTTAGTTATATGTTTTTACTATGTATGTCCACGAATTTCTCGAAATCTAAAGGCATATCGAGATGATTCTATTTGATTTAAATTAGGTGTATTCTAACTTTGGGAACAGTCTAAGATTCATCAAAATCGGTTTAGTAGTTTTCGTGGGTATGTTATTGTACAATATACACTAAAACTTAGGAAATAAATAGTAATTTAAAAAAATAAACTGACTGGCATCGACCTCAAAAAGGTACCTTAATTATAATATAAATTATTTTTTTCCTTTTCAGTTGACGAATACTTTTTGGAGTCGGTTAAATTTTTTAAGTAGTTTTTTTGTATTGTAAATTTAAAAATTTAAAGTAAAGTATAAGATACATTCTTGACAATTTTAGATACCTACTTGAGACCATAGGCGAAAGAAGTGAAAAAGAATTAAAGTGGCAACAGCGGGGGCTTTCACCCTACTTAATATAGATAATCATTCGAATGTTCTATTGTGAGAGGTATATCGTAATCTTACTGACTTCCTGCGCCATCTATTGCTTAGTAGATATAATGACGTAAATAACATAAAATTATTTTTATGATTTTATATGAGCCTGGATGGGTTTTAATTTATATTATGTTTTGAAGCAGGTAAAAAAAAATAACATGATTCATTATTAATTGAGACAGCGATTAAATATAACGTATTTTCATAATCATGTGGCGCCATCTATTTTAGTAAGAATTAGTTTTTGTATTTTCCCGTAGGAATAACTAAATTTCCCGCAATAAAAGGTACCCTATATGTTGACCCGGGTTATAAGCTATTACTACACAAAATTTGGTAAAAATCCGTCCAGTAGTTTTTGCGTGAAAAGCGAACATACAAACAGACAAACAGACAAACAGACAAACAGACAAACAGACAAAAATTTTAATATCTATCGTTTTGGGGTCTATATCCTGTACACATCACATAGCAGTAATTTTTTTTTTTATATTTCATGTACAGACTTTTTGTCCGTTTCCGTTTTATTATATGTATAGATAAATCTATTATGTAATTCTTGAAGACACTTAACATTGCCGTGTTTAATTAATGAGCAAATACACAAGACCTATGATGCATATGATAATAAAACGATCTCTTGAACGAAAATCTCGACTTTCTCAGAAAAAATGTACTCACGATATTTAATCGTAATAACTCCAAAACACGTGTAAATTTTTCCTAATCCCCGTAAAACATCCCTTATTTTTTGTAGCTAAGTATTGTCTACGTCCTTTCTTGTTTTTCTGTAAAACTAAATAAAAAGCACTGTAGTAATATCTACAAATATTATTCTGTGGTAATATCTACGCAGGCCTACTTATGTTTAAATAAATAGTGCAGGTTTTAATACGCAGATACACATATAATATTTCAGTGAAACGTTGAAAACAATTTGTCGTAGTCATATACATTCGCAAAAATTGGATCAGTCTTTCTACTTATTCCTCGACTTTGCGGTGGAATTCTGTCCTATCGAGATCCTAGATCAACATTTAGATATTTTAAACATTTCTCATTTGATATTGATCTATACTAATATTATAAAGAGGAATATTTACTAAAATGAGATGATCGCTTGATCCACACTAAAAAAGTCGCGTGTAACCACATATCTATTCTAATAATAATATTTTAAATGTGAAAGTGTTTGTTTGTTTGTTTGTCTGTCTTTCACTCCAAAACAGAGCAACGGATCGACTTGATTTTTGGTACGGGGATAGTTTTGGAGCTGGAGAGTGAAATAAGCTACTTTTTGTCTAGGAAAAATATTTACATTTCCGAGGGATAAAGTCGTGTAGTTCATGTGGGCGAAGCCGCTCGCGGAAGGCTAGTAATACATTAACAAATTAGAAGTGGTGAAACAATTTACTAATTCCTTGTTGGAACAATCAACACGGGAAAACGAGCGATAAATCGTTTCGCCGTTGATTTATTTCCTTCATTGTCTGATAGATTCGTTTAGCTAATTGCAATTATCTGATTACTTAATTATGTAATGGCGGTTTCCTCCCAAATGTATCACTATTTCCTGTTATTACATCGTCACTTGTATTAAACAGGAAAATATTAGTTTATCGCGAATCTTTTATCTTGCGTATATCTAAAAGATTAGATCAATGTTAAAGATGTTGTCTGTCACTTATATGGTATGGTATACCTTTGTTGTGGTTTTGTATTGTAAGCTGCGCTTACACGGGCAACTAAGATTGCGCAATTCCTGTCAATAACCGCCAAATATGACGTTACGACCACATCAAGCAATGCCAGGTAATTATTGCCAAAATAATTGCCCGTGTAAGCGCGCCTTTATATTTAAGTGAACCTTGTGTAATATGATTATAGTGAGCTATTAAGACTATTACAATAGCGATTAATCGTTTCGCCGTTGATTTATTTCGCTCATTGTCCGATAGATTCGTTTAGCTACAGTACTTGACAAATCAAATTAAGTATGAAATTTGATACATCGAATGAATATTTCCTTTAGTAGGGTAAAGTACCCAATTATCAGCACTTTAAGAGTAAAGTCCTAACTTATACCCGTTTATGACATTTTGAAATACGTTTTCACCCGTTATGACGAGTTTTCTAGTTTCAATATTTAATCAGTATGATTATTTATTTAAAAAACATAGTTTATCCTTGTCCAATTTTTTTTTAGATAGGCAAGAGCAAAAAATTACGAAATTATGAGCATAGAGTGAACCAATTATCAGCACTGTGATAGTGGTATTGAAATTATATGAAATTTTTTATACGAAATTCAAATTTTTGAATTTTTTTCTTTTTTTGGTTTATTTACTTCCTTTGGTTTCATGGTAACTAGGGGGCTCTGAAAAAAGGAAAGATGATGAAATACTAGGATAACCAAATTATCAGCATGCTTTTGATCTAATTATCAACACTATGCTGACAAATGGCAATTAATGCAATTTCAGCACCTTGCTAAGATTTAGATTCCGAAGGTATAATCTTACTTTTATCAAAAAAAAATATTCTATACAAAAAATAGACACGGTATGCAAAAAAATAGAAAAAGTATGTATTTACGTACTATTTTCTATTTATCAGTACCAGTGCTGATAATTGGAAATTTGCAAAATAGTGGATCCATATATCAGCACCACATTTATACCAATATTTCACCATAAACGCAAATTCTTCTTTTCAGATTTTCCTTATAAACTATCTTATAAATCAGAGAAATCAAAAGTTTCAGTATAAAATATCTAAAAGATCTATTATAGTATAAAATGTAAACACATGAACTTACCGTCGATCACAAGGAACTGGCAAAAACAGGACAAACTGCAGGATACAAACGTTTAATAACAAGATTTTCGCCATTTTCAAGTCGGAAAGTATGGTATTGCCGAGAGTAGGATTCCAAAAACATCAATTTATTTATTTTCCAAAGTGGTAACTCAAATAAGTTAGTGAAAAACTTATAATTTTACTATTTATTCAGAGTGCTGATAATTTGGTGCACTGCTAGCAATTGGGTCCGTTACCCTACTTGGCTTAGGATAACGTAATATAGCGATATCATGAAATAAAAGTACAAGATGGATTAGTAAAAATAATTCTAAAAATATATTTTTTATTTCTTTATTTGAACTGATGAAAACACTATCGCCCATGTTGTGACGTCATTGGATTGTTAAATTTGTAAACAAATAAACGTCACTTTCACTTTTGCTACATATTAGTAAGGGTGTATTCCACTTAACAAAGATCTTTGTCCAATATACATTTGATCAAAGAATTTGAATGTCGAATGTATAAAATTGAACGTCAAAGTCATTCAATTTCTTTGATCAAATGCATATTTGACAAAGATCTTTGATAAGTGAAGTGGAACTACCCTAAGGTAAGTAAACAACCACTTGACACTGTCAACACTGTCAAGTTGTTGAACTGGTTGATAACAAATTTTATTACGTCAGAACATGGCAAAGAGCTTTTTACCGGTTAATAAAAAGCGTAATTTTAAAATAAAGTTTTGTAGGTTTTTATGTTAATATTAATAAATACATTTTTTTGGTGTTATTAAGACAATTATTAATCGATTAGGACACCAATAAAAAAAGGGTCAATGAAGTTTTAAATCACTATTGCAAATATATGATTTAAAACTTCATTATGTAATGGCGGTTTCCTCACAGATGTATCACGTCACTTAACATCACTTAAATAGGAAAAAGGTTTATCCTGAATCTCGTATCTACCTCTTTAATCAGATCAATGTTAACTATATGTTTCTGTAATTTTTATTCAAATACATTTGCAATGGTAAGTATTGTTAAATTATAGTGAACCTTGTGTTAAATAACTTTTTAAACTTTCAACACTGTAAATATTACGAAAAGCGGGATTTTTACCATGTTTTGATTTCGTAATATTTACAGAACCTTGTGTTGTGCTCTGCCAGTGGAGATTTTTGGAATTCACTGATTAATACCTATTACCTATAGAAATTATTATTAATGCGACTTTTTAAAATTTCGCATTATTTAATTTGGTATTTGCCACGCTGATAAATTCACAGACAGCTGAACTGTTTTTAAATCACTGTTCCTTTAAAAGATATATTCCTACCTGTCTTACATTTTTTGTTGACAAAACTTTAGGGTACAACTAAAGACTTTTAATTACTTTAAAGCACCCTTTTAGTTCCAATCTGAAATCACGTAACCCATCGCATTTTCCAATTACTTGGCCACAGCCGCACTATCGAATAGGTGGAATGCCAACCTCTGCCCATACCAAGAGCTCTAGCAAAGCAACGTTAAAGTAATATTATACCTAAGTAAGATGACCCTAAACGCAGTGTAAAACTCGATCCCTTATTAAACACTATAACCAAAATCACATACATTGCTCCAATCTCAAAACTAAATAGATTATGCTCTTGAGCTAGGTATAGCAATTGGAAAAAACGACGAAGATTACCCACAAAGAAAATCCAGACACGAGAAAATCTTGAAAAGTTACACGCGATATTATTAGACAAGATGTTGGTTGTTCACTAACTTAAAAATAAATATGTAGTAGGTCGTGTAGTAGTTTTGACGGAGCGCGCGACGTTTGCTCAACACAGCAAACCCTCTGTATATTGATGAAAATTTCCGTGGCCGAGTAGTGTACTACTATGTGACTGTACACACCAGTTTTCAAGGTTCCGCTATCTTAGAGGTCCCGGGTTCGATTTCCGGTCGGGTAAAAATTGAATACGAATTTTTCAATATTTCTAGGGTAGGGGTGTATTATATGGTAATACTACAGCCTTCTCTATCGTCGATAGAGAAGGCGGTGGTAATACCCGTCATGGTGTCCATTCAAGCGCATTTAGTATGGAATTGTGTATCTAGGGTTTATATGATCGAAGAACAACATACAGTCCTGAAAATTTATAACATAAAATGTTTTATAACAACTTAAAATATAATTTCTTCTTATAACTTAGGATAATATACTGAAGCCTAAGGTCTAACTTAGCTAGTTTTCATATACGAATTATATATTATAGCCTTCGCAAGCTCAAAAGCCGAAGTTCTTATTGTATTCTTCCGAAAATTTGGCTTGCTGGTAGACTTGAAACTAGACATGAACATGGGGTCTTCCATGACTGTTTTAGTACTTAAGTACCTACTAAATAATAATTAGTGTATGAGAACTAGCCAAGTTAGACCTTAGGCTTCAGTATATTATCCTAAGTAATAAGAAGAAATTATATTTTAAGTTGTTATAAATTATTTTATGTTATAAATTTTCAGGACTGACCGTTAAACTTGGCACCCATTTAGATCTCACATCTTTTGTCGTTGAAGTCTACAACCAAGGCATATTTCCTAATATTGAAGTTGGCTCTTACTTCACATATTTTATGTTTTTGATGGGATATGGTAATACCCGTCATGGTGTCCAATTTCCATAATACTAGTGCTTATGCTACTATAGTTTGGTATTGGAACAATTTATGTGATGGTGTCCAACATTTATTTTATACTAGCTTTACGCCCGCGGCTTCGACTGCGTGGTCTACACGACGTTATCCCGCGGGAATGTTATGTTTTTCCGGGGTAAAAAGTAGCCTATGTTCCTCTCCAGGCTACAAAGTATTTGTGTCCCAAATTTCAGCTAAATCCGTTCAGCCGTTTTGGCGTGATTGAGTAACAAACATCCAAACATCCAAATATCCAAACATCCAAACATCTAAACTTTCACATTTATAATATTAGTAGGATTTATTTATATTCTATCTATGTACGTTCTGAATTTCACGTTGGCGTTCACATGGCGACGTATCTGAGGGCCTACTCTGAAACGCAAAACCTGAAACTTCGTTATACTAATCCCTGTCACTTTCTAGTCATTACAGAATCAAGTGAAAAAAGCTGAGTTAACCGAAGTGTCGCATTTGCGTTGCAGAGACGGTCCCTGTTTTCGATTCCACGCATCATTCGGTACAAAATACAAGACATGCCCTTGCTAATATCTCTCTTGTGTTCTGTGGTAGGCCTCCACTACCCACAAAACCCTTGAATGGAACTATAACCCTAACTAATGGTACGCTCTGATCCCACCCTTTATTACTTTGGAACACAAAAAGAGGCCCAGACCCTTTTCAGGTAAAATCTTTAAGAAATTACCCAGCGCAAAATACTCTGAGAAAACCGCATTTTCTTTCACGTATATCTTATCGGATGGAAACTTGTAGTAATGTTTTGAGACTATTTTCTTAACACTCTGGTAGATAAGAAAAAAATATTTTAAGATTTGAATATTTAAAAATAAAGTTTTAAAATATTCAAATGTTTAAAAAATATTTTACCTACACTACCTTTGTAATGAATGTGCTGAAAACAGTGTAAGTTTTGCTGTTCTATGGATCAAACGATAAACGAAAACCGTAATGAATAAAAGTCTTTTAATATTATGAGTATTAACCACAGCGTTTTGTTTTATCGATTAATCCACCTGAAAATGTATCGTATATATGTCGCAGCCAAATGGTTGAATCCGCCATTCAATTAAACGCCTAGGCCGATATTTTTTTCAGTAAGCTTTTTTATCTTCCCATAAGTTGACGGAGTCACAAAAAAAAATAACCACGAAATTTAAATTAAATTTCTAACCTATCACGTGTTCTACAGGACTTCCGAGGGGTACATGCCTGCAATACTTAACCATCCGGCAGATTCAACCATCCGCCTGCGACATGACATATACATAATATTAATTCCCTTATTAATTTACATCAAACGAAGTTTAAACAAACGAAACACTACCAAATAAATATCTCTGAAACTATAACGTATTTTTTTTCCACTACGGGGTAGCACTTAGCCTTCATCACACCGGATGATAAGTGGTGATAAGGCTCACTACGCGCACTACTCCCGGAATCCTCAATCAATATTAAACTTACTTAAACATTTGCTTCATTGTAAGGTGTCTAGACATAATGGAAGTATGGGATAAAAGGCTTACTTTCTGCATGCAAAGTAATATCTATTAGCTATAATTTCATTCATAAATGCAGGGAAAAAAGAGCTTTCCTGTTGCGGCAAATCGACAATATAAGAGCGTAAATCATATACGTGCATTTAACTTTCTTATGAGTTTTAAAGCTGTGTTGTGGTTCCGTAATGAAGGGTATTTATTTTTTATGTTCGCTCTCCACGGTTTTACCCGCCTAGTACCTACCCGTTCCCCTGGGAAAAGCGGTATAAATGTAGCTTAATTATGTCACTTCGGACTAATGTAGCTTTCACAAAAAGTTTGCTCAAAATTGGTTTTGTGTTTTTTGAGTTTTTCCATTGCAGACAAACCAACAAAAAATTTAACCACTTTATAATTATTTTTATATATATAATTATACACAGCCACATATTCTTTATATACTTATATTATAAAGCTTAAGAGTTTGTTTGTTTGTATGAACGCGCTAATCTCAGAAACTACTAGACCGAATTGAAAAATTATTTTTGTGTTGGATAGTCCATTTATCGAGGAAGGCAATCCTACTAATATTATAAATGCGAAAGTTTAGATGTTTGGATGTTTAGATGTTTGGTACTCAATCACGCCATAACGGTTGAACGTATTTGGCTGAAATTTGGAACACAGATACTTTGTAGCCTGGAGAGGAACATAGGATACTTTTTATTCCGGAAAAAATTACATTCCCGCAGGATAACGTCATGTAGTTCACGCGGGCGAGGCCGCGGGCGGAAAGCTAGTAGGCTATATTTTATCCCAATATTCGCACGGGAACGGGTGCCACGCAGCTAAAACCGTGAAGATCCGCTACTACAATATATTTTACAATACTGAAATTAAAAATACATGTGGAAAATTATTATTATACTTATTAACGCTAAGGCGTACATATTTACGAAATGTTGGTGATTGAAACGTACATAATTAAGCACATTTAATCCTTCAGCCTGCTGCTTACATTCGCGGTGCAGTGTAGGCTTTCGAGCTCAATCGTGTGATGAATGAACTGTCACTGAATTGTACCGTGCCCGTCAGCTGCTCGTATAAGATATGGCATACGTAATTGTTTGCAACTAAGGCTGACGTATCGTTCAATAAGTTTGGGCTTATTGTGCGTGTTCATCGAAGTTTCAATAATGTATTGCTATTATTAGTGTCAAACGCGCACTTTTAATTTAATTTGTGAGATTTTTTAAAATAACTATATTTTAGTAAAATCTGTTTTCTACGATTGCGTGAAAAGAAGAATTAATTACGTATTAAATCAGTATATTCCTTACCATTACTATTATATTTTAAATCCAAATACATTCCTTATAATTGTGAATACGATACAGTCCTTTGTCACATTGAAGCGTTTCTAAACAAAACCAAAACTCTCTGTGCCTCAGAAGTTATTCAATATTGTAATATGACAGAGTCGTATAGTGTTTACATATTATTGCTCGTTACTGTAGGTATCACCCATATACTCCGGTAGTGAGACAGTTAACGGCCCGACTAAATGACGTCCGGCCGCTGCGGCTGGTAGATAACTTGGGAGGTACACAACTTCTGAGCATCGTTCATGTAAGTAAAGTTGATTCAATCAGGTCAGGCGTCATTTGGCGGAAATCCCTACGCATTGTGAGATAAGAGATATACATTGTAGCTAACTTCCGCAAAAAACATGCAAGATGCTCAAAAAAAATGCACAGGCACACCATAACTTATTGGTACGTAGGTACACAACTTCTGAGTATCGTTCATGTAAGTAAAGTAAGTTGTTTGATTGAGTCGGGTCAGGCGTCAGTTGGCGGAAATCCCTACGCATTGTGAGAAAAGAAATATACATTGTAGATAACTTCCACAAAAAACATGCAAGATGCTCAAAAAAATCTACAGGCACACCATAACTTATTGGTACATAGGTACACAACTTCTGAGCATCGTTCATGTAAGTAAAGTTGATTCAATCAGGTCAGGCGTCATTTGGCGGAAATCCCTACGCATTGTGAGATAAGAGATATACATTGTAGCTAACTTCCGCAAAAAACATGCAAGATGCTCAAAAAAAATGCACAGGCACACCATAACTTATTGGTACGTAGGTACACAACTTCTGAGTATCGTTCATGTAAGTAAAGTAAGTTGTTTGATTGAGTCGGGTCAGGCGTCAGTTGGCGGAAATCCCTACGCATTGTGAGAAAAGAAATATACATTGTAGATAACTTCCACAAAAAACATGCTTCCACAAACATCGCTGTCTTAAAGTTGATGGTAGGCACCCTGATTCAATCGAATAACTTACTTTACTGACATGAACGATACTCAAAAGTTGTGTACCTATGTACCAATAAGTTATGGTGTGCCTATGCCTTTTTTGAGCATCTTGCATGATGCTGAAAAAAAGGCACAGCGATTCAAAAATAGCGCGATGCAGAATAGGTTCCTAAAATGAATTGCTTTCTTTCGTACTATGACTACGACTATTGCTAAATGTGAATGACCAAAGCCATCTTCTATCTCACTCGTTGCAGGAGCGCAAGCAGCCGAGAAATAATAGCGGGCCATGGAATGACCGAACGATTTGTGTCCTTATTTCTTCTACCCGTCTCTTTCACTCGACTCTGTCATGCCCGGAGAGTGAGAGGGACGGGTATAACCTGCAGGTGTCATGTCAGCTCGGCCGAGTTATTAGTCAAATAAGAGATCTGACAGCTTAGCGGCTGTGAAATGTCATTGAATGATCACTGAATCGCTGTCATTGATATTAAGCTGTCGTGGTACGAATAAGCGAAGCAGATAAGTTTAGGTCCTAAACAAAACCGTAATAAGACGGTCAGGCGTCATTTGGCGGAAATCCCTACGCATTGTGAGAAAGAGATAACTATACATTGTAGCTAACTTCCGCAAAAACATGCAAGATTCTCAAAAAAATGCACAGGCACACCACCAAAAGTGCACATGCACACCATGAAACCACAGGGAAATAAAAACTACTACGTATTAAGGCGCCGATTCCCCAAAATTGGGTATTTTAAATTATGGATTACTCGTAAATCACAAGTACTTAAAATTTGGAAAAAATATATGGTTTTCTACAATTATTTATCTAGTGCTTTTATTCTAGCGTTTTTTTTCGATTGGTGATATTTTACTGTGTCAAATAAAATCCCAAACATCCGTCTAATAATAATTCAAATATCATATTACTTGCAGTATACTTGGTTTTAGTTAATGAAAAACATATGAAAATAATTGTCTTTAAATAGCCGAGGGATTCCAGCCGTCATAAGTTTAATTTTATTATTATTTAATTTTTAATTAAATTTTAAGTGATTTTCGATTCGCGGGGCGCTCGCGAGTTCACAGTTCACTGCCGGCTGCCGCTGGGTCCGCGCGAAGTGTATCGAGCGCGGCTGAGCAAGCGTTAGCGTGCCTATTTCGGTCGGGATTCCTCGCCTTAACGAAACTATCAATGCACGATAGCTGCAGATAGCAAGACTGTGACACATGCACCTTCACCGATTAGCCTACTCAGTTCAGTAGAGTAGAGTAGTCTAATCGGTGCAGGTATTGTGCACAGAGTAAAAACCAATGTTAAAAAAAACCACATCAAAAAGTAAGAAATAATTCCTCACCAAATAAATAACGTAAGTACTTTGAAGTCGGGCGTGAAACATGTAAAGTTGTTTTTGTTAAAACCCGCCCGACTTCAAAGTACTTACGTTATTTATTTGGTGAGGAATTATTTCTTACTTTTTTGATGTGGTTTTTTAGAAGGCGGTTTTATTTTTTATAAAAATAATTTTTATTTCACTCTTTTAGAGCATCGTGCAGGCAATTTGCGTGTTTTCTGGTAAATAGGTATGTGATCAAACTCAAAACCTCCTTTTTCGAAGTCGGTTAAAATACCTTGAGGTATCCCCTTTTTAACAAAACAAGAATCATCTAAATCGGTTTATAAACAAAGGAGTAATTCCTAAAGATAAGTATTAAATTCACATAAAGTGGTAACGAAAACGACAGTATTTTCAAGATTTCCTGAAAACTACTGAACCGATTTCAAAATTTCAAAAAATGGGACCAACTTGGAAACCAACCTGATGTAATAACGTTTGAACCATTTCAATCGGTTCAGCCGTCTTCGAGTAATCGATGGACATACACAAAAAAAAAAAAAAAAAACATACATACAGACGAATAGAGAACCTCCTCCTTTTTGATTTAGAAGTCGGTTAAAAATTAGACCGATAGCGACATAGTCGTATCGCGAAATGGGCAATGTGAGATTATATGCTTATAGTGACCGGTCGTATCGCGAAATGGGCAATGTGAGATATAGACCAATAGCGACATAGTCGTATCACGAAATGGGCAATGTGAGATATAGACCAAACGCTTATTTGAAATGACGGTTAGGCAAAACGCGAATTAGGCGAACTGCGTTATAGGCATACAGCGAGCAAAGGGGAACTACCTTTTAATACGTTGGTACCTACTTAGAGCTAAAATACTGGCAGTTTCCGTCCGTAACAAAAAAATACAACATTTTTAAGTCGCTTGTTTGTTTTGATAACATAATAATTCCTATTCTACGTGACTGTATGCTTACATACGAAGCTGCTTAATTTATTCAATTATTGTGTCGTGTCACGACAACCAATGTTTTACGTTCAACAGAAACTTAATAAAGCAACCTTTTAGGATAAAGCAAATATGATATGGCTTATTATTTCTTATTTCTGAAAACATTTTAGACAGGTTTTTTTATCTTTCAAATGAAATCTTGACAAGTTGGTAAGTAGAATCACATTAAAGATTAATATTTTAACGTTTTGAAAAAAAAATATAAATATATATGTTTTATACACAACGGGGTAGCCTTCATAATACCTGATGTGAAGTGGTGATAAGTAATCACAATGATCTATTAAAGAATTTTTAAAACTTTAATCGGCATCCAATTCTTTTAGGCGGATAAGCTATATATTAGCCTTAAGTTTGTTTGTGTTCAATACTTTGTGTCTTGATTTGTATGATATAATGCTATTTTCTTTTTGTATATTTCTAGTGTTCATGCAATGATTGTATCTTGTTTCTATTTGTGTGGATCTGTTATATATTGGCTTTCATGTTTCAATGTTGTTATTTATATTAGAATTAATAAGCTGTATTCACCGAAAAGTAAAATAAAAAAATAAGGCTGAAGTTGGAAGCAAACATAATAAAATTGTTATGGCGTCAGACTTAAGGTACCATTCATATTAGATGTTGGTGATGATTTATATTAGATAAAATAACAAAAATAAAAATGTTTATTGACATAAAATTACAAAAACAGTTTCAATATCCATAAACATAAAAATAAGCAAAAGCCACAAGAATATTGAATTTGGTGAACTGCTGTTGCCCGTAGTAGGACAACCACTGTGTGGAATGCCTTAGAGAGGTCAAAGAACATTACACTTACTCTTTTCGTCCAACTTCTGTACAGCAAGTTGAGTGAGGGAGATCACTGCGTCCTCTGTAGAATGTTTTTTTCTAAAACCAAACTGGTTTGCTGAGAATTTAATTGATTTTTTAAATTAATTTTATGCATTTATAAAGCAATTATTGAAGTAGGTATGGGAAATATTGTAATATAATAAAAAAACATTGGACTGGGTCCCATGACGCTGAGTTGGAAAATAAAGGATAAATAACTATTATCCTAATTACTAAACAAACAAAATGTTAATTAACAAATCATTCTGTTATAATTAGGTAAATATAAAGTTAAAATAGTTGACTATTTGGTATTGATACCTAACCGTTTCCTGTTTCCTAACGAAAAATAAAGACAATTAAAGTGGGTCGCTTCTTTTATTAAAATAAAAAATAGTGGGTAATTTCTGTGGCCCCTGGAAAGGTGCCGAAACGTCGGGAAAAACTAAAAATCATTATTTAAAATAAACACAAATAAATTTAACTTAGTGTGTAAATTTATGCGTGATATATTCCGTAAAAAAGAGTTTTATTTAAATAAACAGCGCAGAAATCTAAGGTGTGCTTACGATCTGATTTATTTATATTTAAATTTTTCCTATACAAAGCAAATGCCATAATTTAAGCAGTACCGCCAACGCCCGAATTGTACCTTTACACTTACATAAATGACACAACTTTAAGCAAACATTTATTACTTACGTAGCAGTAAAAAGATTTCTAAGATTATATTCCTGTTAAGAAAGTAAAACAACGTTGTCTCTCTGGAATATTGGATTGCAATATTTTTTTATTACACCATGATAGTGTATTAACGTTCATAATGGTCTTGATGGGTGGTTATAAAACTACTTTGTGTGTTCACAGCCACTTAAAAGTTAGCTCCCACTGAAGCTCATAATGTTCATCAGAAATGTTTTAATTAAATTAAAACTTCTCCTTAATGATGTTATAAATTGTTATTACTTTAATTACAGCCTTGCGAAGTCTATAAATGTCGACTTAAGCGATAATAGTGACAAAAAGTTTTGCAAGTATATGTATAACTGAAACTCAGATCATATAATAGTATTATATGATCTGAGAACTGAAATCGTATCAATAACATTTTAAACGTACATGGTCCTTATCACTATAACTATTATAAAAAACGGGTTATTTTTGCAATGTGTGTTACAGACTTAAGGTATTTTCCACAAATGTTTAATCTCTAATGATCAACCTGACTGCGGCGATTCATTTGACCATCGATGCTTGCCGATATTTTAACTCATATCTGTGCCCGTAGTGTAAGTTTTTATGTCAAAAAACGCAAACTATTTCGATTCCGTATTTATGTCAATTTGTATGAAAACTATATAAGCGCGCTACTCGCCGCTAGAGGCGCTAATACAGTTTTCATACAAATTGACATAAATACGGAATCGAAATAGTTTGCGTTTTTTGACATAAAAACTTACACTACGGGCACAGATAGCGACTGTACCGACCTAAACTGTATTCATTAACTGTTTTCAGAACATGTTATTATTATTAATTTAAATTGTCTATTATTACCCAGCTCTCTGGTTGACTGGTAGAGAAAGTCATATGGCATTAATTCCGCCTTTTGTACCCTTTTGTGTAATAAAGTAAAAATCAAATAAATAACTATAGCTTTTCTTCGAAGGAAACGAAAATTTGTATTACTTGTAAAGAGAAATAGCTTTTATTGAATTATGGTAGTAAAATATATTCTTGTGAATTTTCTCAGATAATATTCAGTAAATACGAAAAGCAGTAGAAAACCAGCGATGTTATATTTTGAATAAATAAATTGAATTACGATACAACGAGATTCGGTAATATCGTTTTAAAATACTATTAAAGTTGATAACAGCAATTAGCAAGTGGCAAATAAAATTATTTGTTTCGAAATTGTTTGTTTAAAAGGTTAGTTTTAACCGCCGACGCAAAAAGAGGGGTGTTATAAGTTTGACGTGTGTGTGTATTAGTCTGTCTGTCTGTCTGAGGCAACGTAGCTCTTAAACGACTGGGCGGATTTTGATGCGTTTTTTTTTAATTGAAAGCTAAATCAATCGAGGTGGTTCTTAGCTACGTTTGATGAAAATCCATTCCGCCATTTATGGAGATGGTTAACTGGCTTCCGAAACGGTAAAAGATACAGAGGTGGTGCTTTGACTAAAATAATGTAGGTACACGCTAGGCAAATTTAGGTGCAACAAAAAAAACAAAATGGCGGCAAAAAAAAAACTTTCAGGCTGTCTGTACTTATATTCGTAGTGCCTAAACGGATCAAGCGATTACAATGCGGTTTTTTTAAATTTTGAGTGTAATTTAATAGGATAAAATAAAAATAAAATTTTAAAAACCACCAAGAAAAAAAGTCGAATAATATAACTTCTCTTTCGGTCGGAGGACCCCCAACGTATAATACACCCTTTCTGTACTTCTCTTTTTGTGGTCCTCCGCCCGAGAGAGAAATCTTATAATTTGCCTTTTTTTCTCGGGGGTTTTTAATTTTTTTTAACCTTTATATCATTTAAGGCGCTACTCGGAAAAAGTATAGACTTTTTGGTATAAAACTATAGGACGGTTAGAGTTGTTATAAATCTGGTAATAAGATATATATTTCTTCATACCTTTTTCTAGAATTGTATAGTTTCTGAAACACGATTTTATGATTTTGCCTCGATACTTTTTCTTTTCGAAAATACCTCTAAAAAATACGAAATTTTAAGATTATTTTTAAATGGGGTTACTTACATATACTATTAAAAATTGGTCTAGTTAGTGGTCACCAATAATATTTAGGATAGTATAGAAGCATTTTTAAAAAAATCGCTATAGTTTTTTAATACGAAGTGATTTGTTTTTTTTGCGTAATCTGCAAAATCGGTCTCGCTCCCGCGCGCGTCGTTTTCTCATTGCTATCTCGCTTTAGCATATTTTTTCCGCGTATCGCCTTAATATGTGAATGTATTGCATCATATAACATAATAAGTGGGTATACTCTGACAGCTGAGCGATCAGGGGCTGTAATAAATGCAAAGGATTATAAAGAGAAAATATTCGTTTTTTTGTTTGTAAGAAAATAAATTCAAAAACGACTGAACCGATTAATAAAAATATTTCACTATTGGAAAGCTACATTATTCCTGAGTAACTTATGCTACATTTGATCTCGATATTTACGTGGTGGTACCCGATGGTACCCGATATGTACCACGCGAGTAAAACCGCGGAGAGCCGCTAGTGTTTTGATGAAAAAGTATGTTCATTTAAAGCAAGTTAAGCCCACTTTGATTTAAATCACTGCCGCATTATTAGGGTTCCCACAAATTTTTCACCAGTGACGAACCGGAAATAGCTTAGTGAGCTTCGATTAGAACTTACAGTAAAATAAAAAAAAATGCAGTGTCTAGTATCCATACTAATATTATAAAGAGAAAAGATTACAAGTGTTTCTGTTTTTTTTGATGTAGCAAAATAAACACAAAACAACTAGGCCAATTTTAAAAATTCTGTCACTATTAGAAAGCTACATTCTTTCTGAGTAACTTCTACATTTGATCCCGATATTCCCCCGGAAGCAGGTACCACGCGGGTGAAACCGCGGTGAGCCACTAGTGTTTTGATAAAATAGTATGTTTATTTAAAGCACAGTAAGCCCACTTTGATTTAAATCACTGCCGTATTATTACCCCCACTTCCAACAATTTTTCACCAGTAACGAACCGGAAATAGCGTAGTGAGTTTCGAATAGCAACAAACGAGACTAGCAGACGTCAATTGACGCCGCCCGTTCCAATCGGATTTCCATTTAGAATTTTTCTATTTTACTATTTCCCCTCCGGATGTAATCTATACTAATAATATAAAGAGGAAAGATTTGATTGTTTATTTGTTTGCATCGAATAGGCTCCGAAACTACTGGACCGATTTAGAAAATTCTTTCACCATTAGAAAACTACATTTTTCCCGAGTGACATTGGCATATATATTAGACATATTTTATCCCGATATTCACACGGGAACGGGTACCACGCGGGTGAAACCGCGAGGATCCGCTAGTTACCTATATTATGTATCCATCTGATATAAAGCGCTAAATTACTTCTTGTTTAGGTACTTTAGGCGTTTTATTTTAAAATACCTACGTAGTATTTGAAAGTGGTTTCCTTTGTCGTTCTTTTTGCCTTTCAAGTGTTTCGATGTTACCTTTTCCTCTCTGGATATAATTATTTTTATCTGTCTCTAATGAACCGGCCTTGAAGCCTAAAATTACTTCACATTTACCTAAATGTGAATGAACAAAATCTATAAAGTACCTACTTTATAGATTTTGTTTATTCTTTTGTCGCCCTTTTCGGCTTTCGATTTGAAATGCTTCGATTTTATCTTTTGCACTTTAACTATAAGTATGCAATTATTTTCATCAATACTTACCTAGTTCATAAACCTTGACGTAGTTAGCCCCTGTCCTTACCTAGTTTACCCCTTAAATTGGCTTCTGGGTAAGCTCGCTCTATCTTAAGGCTTTTTCTCAACCCTAAGGTTCAGTGTGAAGTCAAGATCAAGTCCATAATAATATATTTTTAAAAAAATTTACGTTAATGACGTTATACTTCAAATATACTTTTAAACATTTTGTTTCCTTGATTTGTTTTTAAGTATGAATAAACAACCATGGATTTTTTAGCGATCATTATATACAATACACTAATCGCTAACCAAACGCTTTAATCCATTTTTTCTATACATATTTAACTATCCTTGTTTGAACCCGTTGAAAATACATTCAATTAATTAGTAGGTAATTTAATTTATAATTTGAGTAGCAGCAGTAGGTAGTACTTAGTGGTAGTTCGGTAAAGCCATCTTATAAAAATAAACACAATTCACAAATTATAACTTTATTTGTTTACACCATCATTTAAACCAGGAAAATATCTACTTTTATATCGTCAATTTTAAAAGAATCTTCTATTCCAAAATAAGAAAATATTGACACATTTGCGTATTCCAGAGATACACGCAGCATTAAATAATGTCTTACTAACCTTAAACATACAAATATTAAATCATGACATCGAAGTACAATCTAAAATTGAAGTTTCTTATAGATTAACTAAAATGAAACACTTTAATGAATAATAGAACAAGGAGTACCTACCTACCTATTTATTGCCGGCCTTCAAAAGACAATTTCCGAGCAAAATTGCGGAAATAAAGCGATTTTGATTTTGACATCGCCGGATTCGTTTCCTGGGACCGAATTATTGTCATTCCCTTTGTTTAAAACAAAAATGAGAAGAAAATGTTTAATTCTACTCACGATTTTTAAATTGAGAAAATATTTGTTTTTTATTTCGCAGACAGTCAATAATTTAACATGGAGTCACATGGTGTATAGCGATTCCATAATACTTTTTACATTGTTTATATTTTTACCTAGATTGTTTAAGATAAGTACATATAATGAAAAATGGAAAATGAAGTATTTAGAAAAAATCTAAATTATATATAATAATAAATCGAAGTAAATACTTAGTTTTCCATTTTTCAATAATAAAAATTGCACTGTAAATGCAAAAAAGTAAAAAAATTAAATAACCTACATATATTATCATGATTTTAATAAATAGGAATTAGGAAGTAGGGCCGGAAGAATTCAAGAAGAAATATAAATTCAAGTAAGTATAATATATTAGCAATAACCAAATCAGCATTAAAGAGGATATTTATTTTATTTCCACTAAACCTTCCCTTAACCGCCTCTGTGGTCTAGTGGTTCACTCTACCGACCGGCACCGGTTACAGATTCGATCAGAGGTCCCGGGTTCGATTCCCAGTGGGGGTACATTTGTATTCGGTTTGGTTGATGGAGGACTTGTTCCTAGGCTACCACCATCTTATCTAAGTCTGACGCATTACATAAAAATTTAGTATTACATAAAAAGGGTAGTTTTACAAAAAAAGTTAGTAGGTATTACATACAAAAGTAGTATTATATAAAAAGGTAGTATTAAATAAAAAGGCTAGTATTTCATAAAAAGATAGTACCTACCTATTACATAAAAAGCAATAATTAAATATACTCTAATTGTCCAGTTTTTAGTACTTCCACTCTATAAGCCTGGCCGCACACGGGCCACCGACCACAACCTCTAAACGCCGCCACCTACACTCGCCGAACACGGTTGACGCCGGTGGTCGCGACATGCTACAAATTTTGCCAGTCACTTCTTGTAGCCACCATCGACCATAAACGCTCCGTTACATACTAATGCAAGCAATGGGTAAACAAGTAGCGGCCACCGACCACCGACCGCAAGTGTCTAATATCGACCACAAGTGTCTATCGCGCACTTCAATTACCTTTGTAGCCTCTTTTAGCTTCAGGTGGTGGACTGGTGGCGTTTGTGGCTGTCGCGTGTGGCTCGTGTGCGGCGACGCTAATAAGAAACTTCCGCGTCCATCCTATAATTTAATTGATTTACTACTCCACGAGCAATAAAGCGTTCCTTTGAAGGACGGAGACAGGAATAATATCAATATCCTGTCTGGAGGTATAATTAATTTTGTCTAAAGACGACTGGGAACTTGGCGAAATTTTTCATTATATGTCATTATATTTTATCCTGGCAACTAAGTACACTGTAATAGGATTTGATTGGTAATACGATATTGTTAAACTTGCCCTTTTGATAAAATACCTGTTGTGGATTACGAGTAGGTATAATAATAAAATTACCATGTTATTAAAATTATTAAACGCCCTTTTTTCAATCCACGTCACATGTTGGTTCATTTACATTATTAAAGGGCTCTATCGCAATGAAAAATGCGTATTCCACAGTAAAGCGTAAAGCATAAAATAGAAAACCTGTAAAAGGCTACAGGTTTTCCTGTTTATGTAAGGTTTGATGCTGGATGACAAATAAGCTACTCAAGAACCGGCGCAAGAAAGCAATTTAATTAAAATTACACCACTTGATAAATATCACACTTGTTCAAATGCTAGTAAAAAACAAAACAGGGTACTAATTTTAGGTGATCAACAAGCTCATAATCTTTCAAAGCTTTTAAGTAAGAAATGTAACAACGAAAGTATCATGATTACCTCATTTACTAAGCCAAATGCAAACACTCGTGAAGTTCTTAACACTCAATTATATAAGACTTTGAGCAGGGACGACTTTTTGATACTATTAATTGGTGCAAATGACAAAATACCTACTAAGATATTTTGTGAATTATCTGTATTCTTAGCGCAATGCCAAAATACACAAATATTGCTTATTCAAACATTAAATAATATAAATTTAAATACGAACTTGATAAATAATAACTGATAAGCCAAAACTATAACAATTGTAAATTTATATCTCTGACAGAAAATGAACACAGATTGACATTACAAGAAGTTTGCAATAAAATTAAATTAGAAATTGACACTACTGACTACTACAAAAAAGCATTACTTATGATAAAACAAAATATTTCAAAAAAGAATTCACAAAAAAATATAATGGATTTATTAAGTCAAATATAAGGGACTATTCCGTACTATTTTAAAAAACTGGAACAAAAACCACCCAGTTCTATAGAACAACAAGTTTTACAAACTAACTCAGTCTCACAAAAACAAAAAAAGGGAACGATCCCATACTATTTTCAAAATAAACAACCTCCCGCAGATGCAAACAAAAACACTCTTTTTCGAGACATGCCAAAATCCTAATCTATATTGTTTTCATCAAAATATATGTAGTGCACTAAAAAAAAAAAGATGAACTTGAAGTTGCTCTCAACGAATTTAAAGCGAGTAAAAAAGCAATAGACATAATAGTCTGTCTTTCAGAAACTTTTATAAAAAGAGGACACGAACAAAACTTAAAATTAAATAATTATAAAATGGGTTCTATATGGTCACGTGACCATGAAAAAAGAGGGGGTTCGTGTATCTTAGTTGCAAATCATATAACTTGTACAAAATTGCAAATAGCAGAATCTCTGTCGGAAAAATACAACTTTGAGTGCTGCGGTGTAATTATAAAAAATATTTAATTGTAATTTGTGTGTATAGGACCCCTACATCAGACATATCTATATTTTTTTGATAAATTGGACGAATTATTGTACAAAATAAATAAGAGACAAAAAATATAATAATCTGTGGGGATTGGAACATTGATATCTTAAAGAATAACAAAAATACTCAGACATTAATGAGTATCATGCAAAATCATAACCTACTCATACATATCAATACACCCACTAGAAAAAACGCCTGTCTAGATTTAATGGCTAGCAATTTGAAAGGAGCTACAGGCTATACTAAGGAACTTACACTGTCAGACCATACCAAATGTCAAATTCTGTCAGCTCATTTAGCAAACTACAGTAAAAAACTACAGTGGTTTGAACTACAAAGAGATTTAAGTCATGAAAATAAAAATCAATTTTTAACACATATAAATTCGTTGACATTTAACAATGTATTTGAACAAAATGATCCTAATGAAGCATTTAACGAATTTCATGATATTTTTTCTCTTTTTTACTATCTTTGTTTTCCTGTTACTAGAATAAAAAAAGATCTTAATCCTAAAAAATTAAAATGGGTTACAAAAGGACTTAGAAAGTGCTGTGTAAGAAAACGTAAATTATACCATAATTATATATATTCAAATAAAAACAATAAAGAGGGAAATAAAAGGCAATATCAACACTATACTAAACTACTACATAAATGTATGAACGCTGCACAGAGAATTAATAATTCTAAATATATACTTAATGCGAAAAACAAATGCATAGCGTCTTGGAAAATAATAAATAATAACATAAACAAAAATCCTAATCAAAATGAAATAAAATCAATTAAACACAACAATGACATTACGAATAATATAAATGACATATCTGAATTATTTATTACCACATGCCGCCGCCGCAACAAAAAAAACCTTTCTTACTAAAGAAATGTTTTTTCCCTATATGGATTACCCTAAAGCGAAGGCCCTGCCTACCTTGGAACGATATCACATCAATAAGACTGGTCCTCACTAACGGACAGCCAGGACAATGGTCGATATAATTATTAATTTCCTGTAATCAAAACAAACCAACCATTGCATTGGCTTGACATACCAAAACCAAGGGAAAAGGTCTGCCCAGCCTTCAACCTAACCTTAATACATCATATGTCATCATCATATAAAATATTGCCAAAGTCAAAGTTTCCCAGTCGAGCTCGATAATCTAAGAAACAATAAGACCTGTGATAAGAACAGCCGACTTCGGAATATTTGTACATACATTGATAATGATGGGATGCTGAGATTGCGGGGGAGAGCTAGCGCTGTGAGCGGAATCGATAGGAATCTCATCGAACCGATTGTATTGGATGGAAAACACCCATATACAAAATTACTTGTCCTTCACCACCATGAGCAGGCTAACCATGACAATAACGAGACAGTTGTCAACTCCCTACGCCAGAAGTATTGGGTAATAAATTTACGACCTACTGTGAGAAAGGCTGCTAAAACTTGTCAAGTATGCCGAATACGTAAAGCGCAACCGATGCATTTACCCCATGGTGATTTACCGCCAGCGAGACTCGCTCACCATTTGCCACCTTTTAGCCATTGCGGACTGGATTATTTTGGACCCATGACAGTAACAATTGGCAGAAGACACGAGAAACGATACAGCGCTCTCTTTACGTGCATGACAAGTAGAGCTGTACACGTCGAACTTGCTGCTTCACTATCCACTGACTCTGTGATACTTGCTCTACGCAGAATGATGGCTCGTAGAGGACCACCTCAAGTAATTTACTCAGACAACGGCACAAATTTCCATGGTGCCAACAACGAACTTAAAAAAGCAGCTAAAGAAATAGATCAAGAGATGCTCAAGAACTTCCTGCTCAACAAAAGCATAAACTGGAGCTTCATACCCCCAGCTTCACCGCATATGGCAGGGGCGTGGGAAAGACTCGTTCGCTCTATTAAAAAGGCACTGAGCATCACCCTTAAAGAGCGATTCCCGACCGAAGAAGTCTTACGCACTGTGTTGACGGAAGCGGAGTACACAGTAAACTCACGCCCACTCACTCATGTGTCAGTGCACCCAAATGACCGCGAAGCTATAACGCCTAACCACCTGCTTCTTGGAAATTCGAGCAATGTGCCGCAATTCGGAACTTTCAGTGATGTTGATATGATCGCTTCATCGGAAACAATGGCGAAAGGCGCAAAGGCTTTGCGACATTTTTTGGAATCGATGGGTTCACGAATACTTACCGACGCTATTGCCAAGAGCACATGTTCTCGAAAGACCAGATCTAAAGGAAGGCGAAGTGGTTGTCATCGTTGACCACGGATTACCTCGCAACATTTGGCCGAAAGGCATTATAACAAAGGTGTTTCCAGGACCTGACGGGCGCGTCCGAGTTGCAGACGTGCGCACAGCAGGCGGGGTGTTACGGCGACCTGCAGTTAAAATCGTCCGTCTTCCGACTGCACCTGAATGCGCTTAGCCGCATTGCCGGGGAGATATGTTGCGGACTCTTTTCTGCAACCTTTTTCTATTTAAATTATTTTTTGAAGTATTACTTTTTGTCATTCATTACTATAACAACGAATAATAAATAAACATGTCAGATGGAAAAAAGGTGTGAATTTTATTGCAACAGTTTAAAGTCATTTTAATTCCGATAAATTAATATTGAAATGTTATCGTGCGCATCTTAATAGAGCGACGGTAACACCAATAATAAAAAATAAAAAAAATATTTTATTTGTTCATGTTAACATATTAGACTACTTAGATATAATTATAATACTTATATGTCTTAAATAATAATTAGATGTTGTAATTACTTGTAATAACGATTGTAAGTGGTAATTAGGGCCTAGTACAAAATATAAAGAAAAGCAAAATATTTCTTAAGAAACGTTAATTTATTCAGTTTTTTATCTAACTTACGACGGTCTCCCTCGATTTTTCGACGGCGGAATATCCTTTCAGAATCGCTTCCTTTGTGATTTTCCATGATTCTAGCTTCCTCTATTACTTTATTACAATACATTGCGGTCAGAAAAGTAGTTCCAGAGAAAGATAACTATGAAAGAAACTCTTCACAGATTAATAGTGGGTGGACGATAAAAGGAACTATGTTACTAATTGTATATTATGTATATTGTATATGGCTTAAATCTCTTAATTACAATGAGACTGAACTTCTTCTAAGTTCTTAATAAACTTTTATGATACCTTGCTAAATACTGACTAAAACAGCATCATAGTTTGCATAATGTAAGTTCAATATAGATGTCACTGTACGGGCTGCTCTCGTACTATATTTAATTTGATAGAAATGATAAGAAAGTCTTGAAGAATATGAATTTATTTTGATAACTGATAGAATTGCTAATTGATACGAGTAAACATCGGGGCGATCGAATGCGTACTAAAATTACAAAATGAATATTATAATAAAATGAGGTAAATGCTGAATCGGCGACATGACGCTATTGTGCGGTTGTATAGACCGTACATGTTGCGGGCGCGAGAAGAAAACATGATAAGATAAAAAATGTAAACTTCACAAAATGTATAAAAATGCTAAAATAAAATGAGTAAATTGTATAAAACATAAACACTTAAATATTTCATGCTTAGAGTCTCTATAGGAATAAAATTGAATGTCACAATTAAATTACAATCACAACACTATTCACATTCACTAAAACGCTTGCGTGGTTGTGGTGACGTCGCCTTATCCAGTGAACTTACACCCGGATTACTCGTAGTAATTGTTACTTTATGAATGGGTTCCTGCGGCTGCGTTAGTTGATAATGTCGGGACGGTCCCACTCTGGGTTCATTGTTTGTGAAATGAGCGCTCAAGCCTAATGATCGCTCGCTCAAGGGTGCGGGGGGTAATCTTGCTGAACATCTTCGTCGCAGACGCCGTCCCGCGTACAGGATAGCCACCAAAATAGCAGCTCCCATGATGGTGTACATAACTGCATACTGATGGATGTCATGATGTGACATTGTACTTGATAGTACAGCATTACTAGCGATGTTCTTCATTTGATCGATGTCTTGACCGATGTTGAGGAGACGTTGTTTATATTGCTCGTGCTCAGTTTGATCTGATTTCTGAATGACCTTGATAGGTATCGACAGGTTGATGACGTCATTGATAGGGGCAATGCTTATTTCTTCAAGGTCGGGCTTCACCTTAAAATTAGTCAGCTGTTGTTTGTGTGCCAAAATAGTAATATTTTCGTCCTTGATAGTACAGCCGTCGCCGAGAGTGATAATGCCGGCCTTGCTGAGTTGCTTCGCTGTAACTTGATGCTCGCATATTATTCTTATCGTGCACTGCTCGCAACAGAAATAAAGGTAGGTGTTTATTTTTTCTAGTTCGAACCAATTGTTTTTACAAGGTTGAGTATCAACTTCACATTCATTTATGTTTTGATTTTTGATACATAAATGATCGTCTGTTTTCATGTTGAAAATTGGTTTTTGAAGTAGACATAGCTGGGTATCTGAATCGTATGAAATGCATCTTCTTACTTCGCTTTCTGATAAGGGAATGTATGAATCCTTGAGAATACTAATCGCTAAATAATCAGCTGTAGGTTTTATTCTAACCATTTCCCGTCCCACTTGTTGCGGTATAGTGATAAGTTTGTATATCTCATAACTGTCTCTGCTGATTAAAGGAATCTGTATTTCAAAAATAAAATATTTACTTGTCATTCTTGCCTTCACCTTGAGTAAATGATAAATGCTAGGTAGGTTTGTTTGAATGTTGTCTATCGGAAGGGACAAGTGTTTTGCTAACTGGCCAGAAATTATATTTAACTCTTGACGTAATTGCTCCGGTGTGAATATTAAATTTTTCGTATTGAATATTGCTAATTGTATCCAATAACATTTCTTGTATGTTTTTCAGGGTTGATAAAATGCTGTTCGTGATTAAAGTTGATAACATAAATTCGTTGATGATTTCGATGTCACTCAGTTGCCTTGCTATTGTATTCGTTGCTTTTTCTAATTCTGATATGTGTTGATTAAATATTGTTTGCTGTTTCGACATGGATTCTTCCACTCTTTTCAACAGGTTGTACTCTGCCTCTACTACTGATGTTTGATTTTTCCATAAGAGCGCAAGATGTTTTTGATTTTCTTTAATCATGTCGATATCTTTTTCGTATTTTTGTGCGAATTCCTCATCTAGAATCCCGAACATACTGCGCGCGACATATCCGACACCGTTGATAAGGCCTCGTCGCTTTCGCTCCGCGCGGGCGAATTGCTGACCGAGTAAAATGTTGTTATAGTACTCGAGCTCGGAAGCTTCGTGTCTTAGTTGATGTAATACAACTTCGCACTTTGTTTGTTTTGCTACGGACGAACATATGTTTTCAAGGTTCTTGTAATATTTGTCCAATAAAGACATTCCTTGCCAATAGGGGTCCATATCGTAGTATACTATTAGTTTCCATTGATCTGTGATAAGGTGCATGTTCGATAATTTATCCAAATAAATGCTTTGATTGTTTCTTAGTTTCAGTATGTTGTAGGCACACTGAGCGGGTGATAAGACGGTAAGTATCAACATTAGGGCCAACGTAACTAAGTTACATACAGGTTTGTTTCTCATTTTTCTTGTTTTGATTCCTGGCGTCGTATCTGATTCTTTGGTGTTTTTATCGATGCTTGGGGTTGAGCTTGGTACTAATGTTGATATCTTTGTTATGGGTCTTTTGATAACTCCATTTTTTGTTTTGATTGATACCACTCGAACGAAACCGTCCTTGCCTGGGTGAAGTTCGGTGATTCGTCCTAGTGCCCATTTGCCGGGAGGTAAATTGGCGTCATTAATGATGATGACGTCATTGATATGCGGATTTTCACGCTTTTGCTGCCACTTGCTTCGGTTCTGTAGTGTACACAAATATTCTGATTGCCATCTCTTCCATACGTCTGTAAAGATTTTCTGGACTAATTGCCATCTTGTGCGTTCGTCTCTTTCAGTTTCCACAATCGTTAAAGTAGGGCCGCTTGCCAAAAAGTGTGATGGTGTAAGATAGTTGATGTCGTTTATATCTTCGCTGAGGGCACAAAGCGGTCGGGAGTTAAGTACTGCTTCTAGTTGTGATAATAATGTTGATAATTCTTCATACGTGAGTTTCTGATCTCCTATAACTCTACGTAGATGAAATTTCAGACTCTTGACACATCCTTCCCACAAACCTCCTCCACTAGGCCACGAAGGAGCGTTAAAGTGCCATTCAATCTCAAGGTCTGCTATTGCTGAGAAGAACTCGTGGTCTAAAGTGCTTTGTAGACCTCCAAATTCATTCTTCAGAAGTTTGCTGGCTCCGACGAAGTTCGTCCCGTTGTCGCTATACATGTGACGGGGGGCGCCTCGCCGGGCTGCTAAGCGGCGCACTGATGCCAAAAATGCTGAGGAGCTGAGGTCCGACACCAACTCAAGGTGCACGGCCTTGGTGACCATGCACACAAATACAGCGACGTACCCCTTTGAGGTTTTAACACCACGACCTCTGCTTGATTTTACTTCAATGTAACCGGTGTAATCGACGCCTGTGTGATAAAACGGGCGGGTCGGGTTACATCGCGCTGAAGGTAAGTCACCCATTATTTGATTTTTCTTGATAGGGCTATGCTTACGGCAGGTGACACATTCACGGATGCGTTTTTTGACAGCCCTGTTGCCACCTATAATCCAGTAATTCTGTCTTAGCCTTGACAGAGTCAGCCTGGTGCCTCCGTGGAACGTCATCTTGTGAGCCTGATCTATGAGTATATCAATGAAGTGTCCGCTATGGGGCAAAATAAGAGGGTGCTTCATATTTTTGTCAATATTAGCATGCTGTATTCGTCCACCCACTCTCAAGAGGTCGTCTTCATCGAGGAATGGATTTAGTGATAAAAGCTTGCTGTTATGATGAACATTTCCCTTTTGCTTGATGGTAAGTATTTCCTTTTCAAATTCTTTTTGCTGTATATATTTTATGATAATTTTATTTGATTTTCTGATTTCAGGTGCAGTCAGGTGATTCGGTTTGCGGGCGCAACGTGACACCGCGCGCAACACCCATGTAAGTATACGCGTCACTCGAGTCAGACAGCTGTGTTTACTTATCAACTCGCCAATGACGTCATGATCGTGACGTCGCAGTGTGACGTTTGTCTGGGGTGCTTTCTTTAGCTCTTGATCTGTGCTATAGATTTTTTCAGTGTGATTATTTTCGTATGTTGGTAACCATTCTGGTCCTTGCCACCAAAGTTTGTGCTGTACTAAATCGGTTGTTGTGATTCCGCGACTAGCACAGTCCGCCGGGTTTTCTCCTGATTTCACATGGCGCCAATTGGTAGCAGGTATGATTTCCTTGATCTTTTGCACTCTGTTGGTCACGAAAGGTTTCCAGCGCTGGATGTCTCCCTGGATCCAACCGAGTACCGCGGTGGAGTCTGACCAACCGAAGACTTCTACTTTTTGCTCTGATAAACTATGTTGAACGGATTGCATTAACTTTGATAGTAAAAGTGCTGAGCAAAGTTCCAGTCTTGGAAGTGATACGCATTTGGAGGATGGGACTAATCTTGATTTTGCTGCTACTATCACTATTGATGTTGATTGATCTTGATTCTTGTTGTTGACCTTGCAATATATGACGGCAGCGTAGGCGCGTTCCGATGAATCGCAGAATCCGTGAAGCTCAACTTGATCTTGGATGTTGATTTGCAACCATCTTGGTATTTGTATTTGATTGATATCTTCAAGGTCAAGTTTTATAGACGACCACTCTTGATTGATATTATGGGGAAGTTGGTCATCCCATTTCAGATCTTGGTGCCATACTAATTGAAATAGCAACTTAAGCTTTGTGGTGATAGGACAAAGCCATCCCAACGGATCAAAAATTCGGGATATATCTGATAAAAGTGATCGTTTTGTTGCTGGTTTTGTTGATGAAGTATCAATTTTCAGTTGAAATGAGAATGTATCATTTTCTGCATTCCACTGTAGTCCCAATGCTTTTGTTGATTCTTTTTGCTTGAATTCATATTCTTTTTGATAATCTGTACTGACGTTTTCTAGCAATTCCTTGCAATTGGAGTTCCACTTTCGTAAATTAAACCCTCCTGCCTTAAGTAAACTGATAAGATCTTGCTGAATTTTCTTTGCTGATGTTATGTCATGGTGACCGCTCAAAATATCATCCATGTATATATTTTGCTCTATAACCCTCGCTGCTTCTGGGTATTGATGACCTTCATCACGGGCTAGTTGCTTCAATGTGTTCATTGCTAGGAAAGGCGCGGCCTTGGAACCGTAGGTAACTGTGGCTAATTTATATTCACGTAGTGGTTCGTTAGTGTGGTCACGCCATAGGATTTTTTGATAAATTTGATCCTTTTCATTACAGAGAATTGCTCGAAAAAATTTCTCAATGTCCGCTGAGAAGGCGATTTTATATTGTCGCCATTTGATGATAAGCGTCATGATGTCAATCTGGAGGTTTGGCCCACTGTACATTAGGTCGTTTAGACTGTAGCCACTTGATGTTTTCGATGACGCGTTGAACACGACTCGTAGCTTCGTAGTCGTAGCGTCTTCCCGTAGCACACAGTGATGCGGTAGATAACAGCCGGGAGTCGTATTGCTGTTGCGAGTACATTGCTGCATATGATTTAAGTCAATGTATTCTTTCATAAATGCTTTATATAATTCTGATATATTTTCGTTTTTGCCAAATTTTCTTTCAAGTTGATATAGTTGAGCCGCGGCTTTTTGCCTTGATTCTCCCAAATTTTGCTCTATGTCAGGTTTTAAGGGTAGGCAAACGACATATCGACCATCACTTAATCGTTTAGTTTCTTTTTCATATTGCTGTATACAATAATAGTCCTCTGACGACATATTTATAGAGTTGTCTGCTATATCTTCTATGGCCCAAAACCTCGAAATGTCCTCCAAATTGTGTAAAACGACATTGCATTGATATGATGACTTCAAGTTCCCACATATGATCCAACCAAGGCGAGACTGCTGTGCTATTGGTTGATCTTCATCTTGTCTTATGATTCCACTCATAATGATGTTTGAGTAGATGTCTGCCCCCAACAGTATGTCTACCGGACGGCTGATGTTGAAGTCAGGGTCGGCTAGTTGAATGCTTTCCAGGTGCTCCCAGACTGGTTTGCTGAATGTGCGATTCGGTAAGTTGTTAACAAGGTTTTTCATAATGATGACGTCAGCACTGAAGCTGTAATCAGTATGAATCGCGGTTGCTGTGATATTGATAACTCCCTTGCAGTTATTTTCTTTAGTGCCGATCCCGAAAATAACTCCTTTACAGTGTTGTCTAGGTAAGCCAAGTCTTTGTGCTGCATTTTCGGTGATAAGTGATGTCTGTGATCCTTGATCGATCAAAGCACGCATAGTGATAAGGCTCCCATCCGCTGCTTGTATTTTGATTTGTGCTGTTGCTAAGAGAATTTCAGCGATACATTCCTGTGACACGTGTGACACATGTTTTTGTGAACTTTGCTTTACATTGCTTGCTTGCTGGTTTGCTTTGTTGCTTGATAAGTATGATTCATGTAGTAATGTATTGTGATTTCTCTTGCAGTGAGCGCATCGTTTCTCTGAAAAACAGTCTTTGCCTTTATGGTCATAAAGACAGTTTTCGCATAAATTCAGTTTTGATACTGTCTTACGTTTTACTTCTGGTGATTGCTCTAAAAACGTTTTGCAGTGATATATTCCGTGTTGTTCATTGCATAAAGCGCACGGCGGTGTCTTGTTACGTGACGTCGTCGGTTGGAATGTTTTTGCGTTCGTATAATTAATAAAAGGTTTACTCGATCCACTTTGATATGATTTGTTATTATTAGGTTTTTTATAGTCATACATCTGTGATTGTTGACTAGTTTTAGGCGTCTCTTGCTTACGCCGAGATGACTCTAATGCTGTAAATCTCATTTCCAGGAATTTTAAAAAATCTGATAATGTTGGTAAATCTCTTGGGTCCTCCAAATATTCAAAATAATCGTTGTGTGTTTCCGAATCCACTTTTTGAATTAGTATGTGGACTATTAGCGGATCCCAGGTTGATATGTTGACGCCCAAGTTTTTAACAGCGTTTAGGCATTCCTTGGTAGTGTCGTGCAGTTTTTTGAGTGCAGATGCTGATTGATGATTCATAGTTGGTAAACTGAGAAGCACGTTGATATGTGAACTGAATATCATACGCTTGTTGTTGTAGCGATGGTTCAGGATGTCCCAACATGTTGAATAATTTTCGGAACTAATTGGTAGGTGCTGAATTAATCTCTCCGCCTCACCTCTGATCTTGCTTTTTAAATATTGCATTTTTTGCGCGTCTGATATGGTTCTGCTCTTGTGGATAGATTCTGTGAACAAGTCCTTGAAACAAGTCCATTGCTGGTAGCTCCCACTGAACACCGGTATTTCCAATTTTGGTGTAGAATGTTCTTGATGAGAAACTGCCCACATTTTGCTATTAATAGACTTTTTGGTCTGGTTATACCGGTCCTCAAAAGTATAGTATATATTTTCATAATTTACATCTTCCGTTGTGAGTTCGCTGTCGATATCCCAGTGTAAGGAATCCACAGCGTTCCAACGACCTTGAATAGTGCGTAAAGCGTCGTCGAATTCCCACTTTTCCGTAAGTGAATCGAGATTGATAGCGTTCAATGCTCTTTCAAGGGCTTTGATGTTACTTTTTTGCTTACGGTACATCTCGTCGAGTTTGCTAGGGTTTCCCTTGTCGACCTTGAAAGTTGATGGACATTTGCTCTGATTTTCTGATCGTAATTGCTGCGGTTCCGTAGGAGTCCCGGGAACAGTTAAGGGTGATTGACGCTTCTCTGGTTGCTGCCAGTCCATGGCGCCTAACGGGGTGCCCGGTCGAAGCAATACCCTTGGGTCCGGATCTATGCTTTGATATCTTTGAATGATTCTTCTGTTTTCCGCATAAAACTCAGAAGCTTGCTCATAATGCTTTTCAGAAAAATACGTATAGTCGCGTTTTTCACTTTCACATAACTTGATATGATTTTCTTGGAACTCTTTCCAATACTGATCCAGTGTTTCCAAACGGCGTTTGATGTAAGAAGGAGTTTTTCGCTCTGAACCATCCTTCTTGAAGTTTTTGATAAGTTGCTGCATGGCATCCATGAGCTGATGCTGATTTGATAGTAGATCTTCCATGATTGAAGTCTTGTGCCTGAAGTTGATAGGATGACGCTGTTGCTACGCGCTGATTACGTGTTCGTGCGGCGAGGTAATAAGCCCGCGGTGCGATATGTGCGTCCTTGTCTCAATCCTTCCGGTGAGACCCGCTTCTGGGAGGCCGGTCAGACCGATTCGCTACCACACCTTGGACCCAAAAACCACGATAGCACTGCTGGTTTATAATTGTTTTTTGATGTTTGATGAAGTTTGATAAAGTCCGGAAAGTCGCAGGTCACGCGTCCCACGTTGCACAAGTCACGTTGTCGAAACACGTGGTCCCGCTTTTTTGACCTCCCGCGCGCTAGATCAAATTGCTCGAAGGACCATAAATATGTACGGGCTGCTCTCGTACTATATTTAATTTGATAGAAATGATAAGAAAGTCTTGAAGAATATGAATTTATTTTGATAACTGATAGAATTGCTAATTGATACGAGTAAACATCGGGGCGATCGAATGCGTACTAAAATTACAAAATGAATATTATAATAAAATGAGGTAAATGCTGAATCGGCGACATGACGCTATTGTGCGGTTGTATAGACCGTACAGTCACACTAAAACAAACACACACACATACACTCTCTTACACACGCACACACCACATACACTCACACTCACACACACACACCTCACAAACAAACATAGTAAAAGAAAAATACTTTGTACCTACTTACCTTTCGATGTGTTTCTTTATTTTGTTTTTTATTTTTATTTTATTGATATTGTCTTACTTTAATTAAATAATATTATATTAATAATATTTAATTTAAACGGAAGAGCGATGGCTTCCTGATACAGGAATTTATATTCTTACTAGGAAAGTCATATCAACTTTGTATACTTACACCTGGTTTGTTAAAGAAATAAAGCATTTTTGTATTTTTTGTATTTTTTTTAATTACTATCGTAAGTCTTTACTTCAAGTCAGTAAGTTTATTTTGAACACAGTCGCTTTAATAAAACTTTTATCCGATCATTGCTTCGTACCAACCTAAAACGAGATCTGATAAAAGAAATTCCCCCACAACTTTTATTAAAAAATGTATTCTTGCAACAATCTTGAAAAGGAAAAAAATAATGGAATCCCCTTTAGAACTTACATAACAAAAGCATTCCTTTGTGATGCCCACAGTTTGAAAGCCACGGCCACGGCCGGACACCGAAATGTAAAGGAGTGGGTAGAATTTAATTTCCCCCATCTAGGTGAATGATGTAAAATAGTAATCGTGTATTCCTCCGACAGGCTTTGCAATCTATATCTGACATCAAAAACAGTGATAGTTTTAGATGAAATCACATAATGTCTCTTTGACTCACATAGAGCTGGGTGCGTACCATCAACTCTTATTGCGGTTTTGTTTAGGACCTAAACTGATCTGCTTCGCTTATTCGTACCACGACTGCTTAATATCAATTACAGCGATTCAGTGATCATTCAATGACATTTCACAGCCGCTAAGCTGTCACATACTCTTATTTGTCTTATAACTCGGCCAAGCTAACATGACACCTGCAGGTTATACCAGTCCCTCTCACTCTCCGGGCATGACAGAATCGAGTGAAAGAGACGGGTAGTAAAAATAAGGACACAAATCGTTCGGTCATTCACATTTAGCAATTCATTTGCGATCCAGTTTTCAGAACGTCGTAGTACGAAAGAAAGCAATTCATTTTAGGAACCTATTCTGCATCGCGCTATTTTTGAATCGCTGTCTTAAAGTTGATGGTATGCACCCTGATCTCAATAAGCTATCATCTATAAGAGAACGCCATGCTATACCTACCTTATAGCTAAGTTGTCGAAATATTTTAGTTATTTCGTCTCTTGGACAACATATGGTCGATTCCAATAACCTATCCTCATTAAGATAAGGGGATACCATACTTTATAGCTAAGTTTTTTTTATCCACAACGGGTAGCACTTAGTCTTCATCACACCTGATGTTAAGTGGTGATAAGGCTGAAGTTAGAAGCGCACGACTCCCGGAATCCTCAATCACTAAGAAACTGGGTCTTATCTCTAACTGTCGGAACACAATAATGCTGAAAACATCATTGTTATGGCGTCAGACTTCGATAAAATGGTGATAGTTAGCCAGGCGGATTAAGAACAAGTCATGCCACCAACCAAACCAAAAACAATAATGTTCCCCTCTGGGAATCGAACCCGGGGCCTATGGGTCTGAAATCGTTAACGTGAACCACTAGACCACAGAGGCGGTTAAAAGTTGTCAAGATATTTTAGTTATTTAGTCTTTTCGTCTCACATGGGGCTGCTCCCAATAATCTATCCTCAGTAAGAGAAAGGCATATATCTTATAACTTAGTTGTCAAGATATTTTAGTTAATTAGTCCAACGCACTCAATATATTGAACAAACGTTTCAGCTTTATTGAATTAGTACCTAATGATAAGCTTACGTAATTAGCTAGAACATGCCACCAGCTAATACGGATTATCCTAGCACTGAAGATCCCGCAGATACGCGGATAACCTAGAGATATGATTCCGAATGCCTCGCAATGCAACGCAATTAACTCTTGTACAATAACTACTCGTTTACTCAGAACTGTTCTAATATTAATTTCCAGGTTATTAGGTAATGTAAAAATAGCAGTATGAACAATGGAAATCCTATTTCTTAAAATTCAAAAATTGTTCAGGACTCAGATTCTCATCTGACAAGACAACCAAACACACAAGGGGTTATACCCATTTAAAAGCCCTATGGTCCGCAATCATGTTTTTAGGTGATTTTTGTCAGTAGTGAAAAACGTAATGGCAATATTAATTATTTTAATTTTAAGAATTAAAGTAAAAATTCTATTATTTTGTAAAAAATGATTGGCTGAAAAACTTTACTATTGTAGGAGTCTTTTAACATTTTTGTGGATGATCGCTGGCAAGGACGAACATTTAAATTCATCATCATCATCATCATTATCAGCCTTTTCGATCCGCTGCTGAGCATAGGCTTCCCTTAATTTATGCCAATGGCTACGGTTTTGAGCAATTCTCAGCCATGTGCACCCCGCGGTCTTGACAATATCGTCGACCCATCTTGGTGGTGGACGACCCCTATTTCTATACCCGTGTCTCGGTCTCCACTCGGTAAGTGCCTTGGTCCATCTGCCGTCGCTCTATCTCGCAACGTGTCCTGCCCAACTCCATTTGAGTCTCAATGACATCATGGACTTTCGTCAGTTTGGGAATTTCGGTGCTAGGGACTCGATCTAAGAGTTTGACGCCGAGCATAGCGCACTCCATGGCTCTTTGCGCAACACTAATTTTATGCACAGCTTCCTTAGTGAGCCGCCAAGTCTCAGCGCCGTATGTCATTTTAAGCAGGACACATTGGAAACATTTAAATTAATAAAATGAAATTTAAATAAAATGTATTGAGTTTTGAAAAGTGTGGTATTTCTAATATTGCATAAAATCTTATCTTCTTAATGAAGAACGTTTGCCATAAAATCTTTGTTAATAACATGTAAACCTTTATAAAGGACTTTGGTACTACCACTAGTCGAGTCAAAAAAGTCTGGGGCTTAGACCTCCTAGGTTATGATATGAGATTCCGGCGATTACGGCGCGTCGTACAGAATCTCAGAAAAAGTGAGGTAATAAACGTGGCTTGAAGCCTACCTTTAGACAGGTGCATTTCTGTTACTGTAATAATATGCTCCCAGCCAATACGGCTTATCACATCACTGAATATCCCGCGGGTACGCTGGGAACCAAGAGACGTTGCGGTGTTATATTATGGCGCCAACAAAGAGTGCGACTCCAAATGCCTCGCAACGCAACGCAATTAACTCTTGACTTGGTAATATTAATTTGGTACCTTCATTAAGTTTCGTTTACTCAGACAAACTATCAAAGTACATATATAATTTAGAGATAATTAGGTATTGTATAAAAAGAAATACTTAGTAGTATTAAAATTGAAAATCTGATTTGATTAAATTAAAAAAGGGTCCTGGCATAACTTATACTGACGTAATCTGACAAGGGTTGGTGTATGATGATTCATCCTGTGACCAGTCCATGACCCTCATACGGGCACCATAATTAGAAAAACAAAAAACTTAACTAAGTTTGTAAGATTACAACGTGCAAAAGCCAATCAAGACGAAACTCATACAATAACACTTGATTTGTGTAGCTAATTGGAGTTAATATGGCTTCTGCGAGCAATGTAGATCCCACAAGTATGCCATGCAGAAACCAGGAGATATAGTAGTATTATTATTATGACCCCAACAATTACCGCGATAACGGATGCCTCGCAATGCAACGAAATTTACTCTTGACTTAATAGTATCATTTGGCATAAGTACTCGTATTTTCAGAAGTTAGTTATATTATTGAAAAATAATTTTCAGCCGAATAGGTATTTTATTCTCCAACAAAAAATTTAAACAAACAGAAAATCTCATTACATCGAATTCGAATGCATACGGGATACGGGAAGACATTTTGACGACATCAGTGACTTTATCTGACAAAATGCTGACAAAGGATGACATATGACGACGAGCTACGATGAGTCATCCCGTGACGACGACCCTTGCAAGGGTTGTAAAAATCGGTCGGTAATATAAAGAAAGGAAGATTCCTTGATTACAACGTAGTATCAAAAATTATGTAACTGGCATTGTGTTTGGTTTTATTTTTTGATTTAATGTTTGATTTCAAACTCATAATTATATTACTTATCAAAGCAGCATGCTAACCTTTTGCATTAATTTATAATTCACGAACTTCTCAAAGCCATGTCGAATTGTAAAGGATTTGCTTTCTCGTTTTTGGCGCAGCAGGAACTAATTAATTGAGAGAACTACAAAACGTGATATTTTTATGGAAACTGTCGAATCACAACACTCGTAATGGGAAATTTTGCAAAATTACGTTGTGTACCCTATTCAACTCCCGATTGATATCATGAGGAAACTGTCGAATCGCAATACTCGTAATGGGAAAAGTAATTACGTTGTAGTGGGACTCTTTAACACACCATTGAATAAATGTAACTTTATTTGTAAAAAAACTAATAAAATCATTATACCATTTCCCCGGGTAAAACTTAATTTCCTATCGAGACGATACGATTACCCGCGATCACTTCTTTTGGCAATTTGTAACTTTCAAAGCTATATAATTGTAAACAATTTGCGGTCTCGTTATTGGCACAGCAGGAACCAACTTAATTTGAGAGAACCACAAAACGTGATATACCGCGGAAGTTTTACGGAAACTCTGCCGAATCACAACTCTCGTAATGGGAAATTCGGTAATTACACCGTGGTGCGACGTCTGATTCCCAATTGAAATTTATTGTGCGGCTAAGCGAAATTCTCGATTAATGCCTTTTAATTTATCTTACGAAAGAGTTATGTATCCTGATTTTAAATGGCGCAGTTTCATCTTAAACAATTGTAAAAACATTAATTGTTAAGATGTCTTTTACAAACTTTTATTTAACTTGCCATGTTAGTTAGTTTGTTAGTTGATGAGGGACAAATCTTGCAGGCTAAAGTTAACCCACTTCCCCGTGTCCGATTGAGCTGAAACTTTACATACAGGATTGGTTTGGTTGGATGACAATACAATATTAAAGTACAGTCAATTAAAAAGCTTGTCATAAAAACGAAGTTTTTACAAAAAAACTTATTTTATTTCTTTTTTTTTCCTATTTCAGGATAGAAGATTAGATTTTCTCTCATTTATGGAAAAACGCTGGCCAGCAATGTGAAAAGTAATAAAAAATATCGACAAGTGTTTGTTGTACGGACGGCTGCACTGCAGACTGCACAAAACTGTCAAAATTCTCCAATCGACTTTCAACCATAACTCTGGAAAACTAAGTTCAAAACCGTTTGTAGATTATTGACATTTTGTGGTAGTCTGAAGTGCAGGCGAGTGTACATACCTAACCTTTTTGGTAGCTAAATTGGTTAGAGCTTTGGACCTGCTTTCCAAAGGTGCGGAATCAAATCACGTCCGACACAAATATTTGCATGACTTTTTTAGTCGCATCTGTGGTCTAGTGGTAGGTACACACCACCAGTATCAGACCAAGAGGTCCCGGGTTCGATTCCCAGTGTCGTATTCGGTTTGGTTGGTGGTAGGACTTGTTGTAAGTCCACCTAGCCAGCTTCCAGCATCTTATCTACGTCTTACCTTACTGTTTTAACCTACTCCTACTTACCTACATAAGTACGTAGAGAAAAAAGTGAGGTGTGTTAAATTATCTAGATGTCACCAATTCCCGAAAATTTATTTGTTGAAATTCTTTTACCCATTTATGTCCATATGTGACGGTATTGGCGTTTTTGGTGGCATTACACTTACTTCTTGTAAGTTGCTTAAGGCATTATTTTTTTAGAATGTATTGAAGTGCAGGTCTACTGCAATAAAAGGAAACTTATTTTAAGTTTGTTACGGATTTTAATTAATTTCTTTTGAATGAGGAATAGAGTTTGAAAAAAATGTATATGTTTTTTGTTATTTGTTTATTTCCAAAATATAAATGTTTGTTACAAATTAGTTGTATCTGCCAAACTGCACAGCAGTTTGTCGGCAGTAGTTCTCGTCTAGTTTTACATTTCTTAATTAATTTTACACTTGGGTTATAATAAATTCAAAATTTTATAGTACCTTATATTAATATACCCTATTTATAAATAACTAATAATAAACCCACTCCTCTATGTTCTTAGATACGCTTTATACTTGGAATAAGGACTGTTTAAATTGTCGAGAATGAACTGGTGAGAGATATGTACTACTTAAACTAGCGGCCGCCCGCGGTTTCACCTGCGTGGTTCTCGTTCCCGTGGGAATATCGGGATAAAAAGTAGCCTAAGTTACTCCTTATTACATCAGCTACCTGCCAGTGAAAGTCCAGTCAAAATTGGTCCAGCCGTTTCAGAGATTAGCCGGAACAAACATACAGACAGACAGATAGAAAGACAGACAACAAAAATTTAAAAAAAGGTTATTTTGGTATATGTAACGTATTGTATCATATGCAAGTAGTAAAAAACGGTTATTTTAATATTACAAACAGACACTCTAATTTTATTTATTTGTATAGATGATATTTGTTTGTAATTACATACCTAATAATTATAAATAGAAAACACCCAGACCAAGACAAACAGACGCTCATGCACACAAACCTTTGTCTTGTTCGGGAATCGGATCCGGGACCTCTGCCTCAGAAGACGGGCAACTTAATACTTTTTGTAAAGTTGGAAATGAAAAGATATTCTATAAAGCGGTTTCCACATAATTCGCGTTTTATTCGCGTAATAGCTAACATTCTATATTAAACTACTAGTAGCATTAAATTCGACAATAAACATTTTGCTTTTCTTGAAACATAGCTTAATCCGCTCCGCTTATAATCAGCAACCAATATTCATTTAGTTTCAGGTTACAGTACTAAGAAGCCCTACACTGGGATTCTATTAAATAATAAATGTAATTTCGATATAAATCTTTACTGCGGCACCATGGCCGATATATTCTATATCTACTACAACACGCGACCGCGGAATCGTCTGGACTAAAACAAACTACTCGCGCAATGACAATGCATTCGATATTTTTGAATACTGATTTAAACATAAATCAACCATAGACAATGCAAGGAGGTATCATATCCTAACAATATGATACCACATGCCGCCGCCGCAACAAAAAAACCTTTCTTACTAAAGAAATGTTTTTTCCTACATGGATTACCCTAAAGCGAAGGCCCTGCCTACCTTGGAACAATATCACATCAATAAGACTGGTCCTCACTAACGGACAGCCAGGACAATGGTTGATATAATTATTAATTTCCTGTAATCAACACAAACCAACCATTGCATTGGCTTGACATACCAAAACCAAGGGAAAAGGTCTGCCCAGCCTTCAACCTAACCTTAATACATCATTATGTAGTTACAATCAAAGCTAACCCTAGCTCATTTAAGCATTAACTAAGTCGAAATTCCAAGATCAAACATGTCAGACAAGCACCAAATATATATATACTACGAAATTACCCAAAAATAACCCCTCATCTCAAAAGGTGCCCGACAACAAGCTTGGAACTTCATAAACCTGTGGTAACCTCAAGCAGACTGTCTACTAGGGGCTACCACAGTTTATGTAGCGTGGTGTCGACAACATTGCCAGTCAGGGTTAGAGGGATCCTGCAACAAACAGGATATGACCCTGGTCCTTATTGGACCATCAGGGTTTCCTCCCCCCTCACCAACAAATATTGACGTCACCTCATTCCTTAAGTGACATCGAAACAACTTACAAACTAACTAAAACGGAAATAAAATGAAACACAGAAGTGTTACTTTTGTGGTCCAGATCATTAACGAAACGTGATGTCAATATCAACATAAGTTAAGGTCAGGGGATTCTCACTCCTAATTAGATAATAGGTCATCCTCCTGCCTTATCCCATGAAATTAAAGAGACACGACACGATGTCTACTAATTAGTAAAAACACCAAAAAAAAATATTTATTACACAATAAAGACAACAATATTTTTTAATTCAACATATTTTATAAGTGGACCACAGGACACTTCGTGGGCTTCAGGTGCAGTATTTCCGTACATGAAAAAGAAACACATATTAATACAAATCACACAATTATACATTTCAACTATCTAACAATCACTATTATAAAACATCCTAAAATCCTATCCTATTTCTATAAAATACAAACAATTCATGAACGAAAACCTACCATTATTATAACACTATTAACTTTAGCAGTTTTACTTTCCTAACAAACTACAAATAATTCTTGCCCACAAAATCCAAAACATAGTTATCATTTAAAATCAAACTGTAACTCGTTATTTTAATCTGATCTGTGACTACTAAAAATATTTATTTACACCACAATAAAACAAACTCTTTTTGGTTCACTAAATAATGTCATCACTATGACTGACGACCGAGTCCATGTCACATTTGTAACCAGTACCCCGAGTGTAAGTTTTTATGTCAAGCAAACGCAAACTATTTCGAATGCGTATTTATGTCAATTTGTATGAAAACTATATAAGCGCGCTACTCGCCGCTAGAGGCGCTAATACAGTTTTCATACAAATTGACATTAATACGCATTCGAAATAGTTTGCGTTTTTTGACATAAAAACTTACACTACGGGCACTGATGTCACAATTAAATGCAAATTGTCACAAATGAAAATTATTTCAGACTTATGATCATGGAATCATCATGACCTAAGATATGGAATTTGCTGGCATGGATCATGGATTATTAATGAATCGACATATTAACTATCAAAGTCTCAATCTAAAAGGTTTAAGCCTATTTGCATGTACTTTTATTTTCCTACTTGTATGGGGCTTACTAATAATATAATTATCATGCTCCCTAACCCTTTTTATTCTATAAGGTCCCTTATAAGGTCTACTCAACTTCTTACTAATGCCTGCTATCCTTTTAGGACAAAATAACAAAACTAATTGGCCTACTGCAAATCTTACTGGTCTAGCCTTTTTGTCATACTGAACCTTCTGAACCAAACGCGCCTTCCGCAAATTCTCATTAACCTTATTAACACAGCTATGTCTAATACGTTGCCTCAAACGTTTGTCTCAAACTTAAATCAGGAAAATTAATATTTAGACTCCTGTCCGACACACTTTCGGGTTCTTTTAAAAACATTACAAAGTAAGGAGAAAATTTTGTGGAGGCCTGCTTGGAACAGTTATATGCATGTTTCACCATTGGGACATGCATACACCAATTTCTCTGTAATGGATCACTATACTTTGATAACATCTGTAATAGAGTCTGGTTAAATCTTTCTATTAAACCTACTGTTTGCGGATGCATAGTGGTGGCTGTAACGTGGCGAGAATCGAACCGCCTTATAGTTTCCCTTACTATCTCTGAAGTGAAAATTGAACCTCTATCTGAGATAATTGTTTGAACAGCACCAAACCTACAAAACACTTCCTGAATGAGAAAATTACTAACTGTTCGCGCGGTAGCCCTACGCACTGGTTTATACACCGCATACTTCGACATTGACTCTATACAAGTGATGATATACTGTTTGCCACGCGAAGATTTATTTAAGGGCCCGATAATGTCTATCTCTATAGCTTGGAATAACCTATGGACTATAATGGGTCGTAAAGGAACCACTATATTTCTCTTCTTCTTCTCTTGACACTGAACACAGCTTTTTATATACTTCTCAATCCTTTCCGTTGCTTTATACATAAAATACCTAGACCTTAATTTATCCAAAGTCTTAGTTAAACCTAAATGTCCTCCTATAAAAGGATTGTCGTGTATGTCATCCATCACTTCATTAAATAATACACTAGGAACCACTAATAAGTTTTTATTTACACCATGTACAGTATATTTTTTATACAACACATTATCTCGAATAAAGAATCCTTTGTATATCGGCCTTCGCCTCTGTCGAAGCTCTCGTTCTTGTCGTTGACAGAACTCGTCCGTTTGCTGAGCCATCGTGACTTGTGTTGCTTCGATGCTATACAAGTGTAGTCCATCCTCCACTTGTGTCCTTGGAGCGACCGTGGTTTCTTCCTCATCATCCTCCTTCAAGGGATTTCTGCTCAAGAAATCCGCGATGACGTTCTGTTTTCCCGAACAATGCACTATTTCGAAATCATGTTCCTGTATTGCTAACGCCCATCTTGCTAACCTCCCATTCATGTCTCGGCGTTCTCTTAGCCAGCATAAAGCCTTGTGGTCTGTTACGACTTGAAACTTTAGACCATGTAAATATGGTCTGAAATAATTCAGTGCCCATACTAATGCGAGGCACTCCTTTTCCGTAATGGAGTATTTTTTCTCTGCTGCGGACAATTTCCTTGATGCGAACGATACTGGCATCATGTTTTTACCTTCTTCCTGCAAAATACATGCTCCAAGGGCTACGTCACTCGCGTCGATATTCAATCTTGTTATGACATTTTCCGAGTTGTCAAAATGTTTTAATAACGGAGGATTTAAGATCATAGACAAAATTTTGTCAAACGACCTCTGTTGTATTTCTGACCACTCAAACTTCACATTTTTTCGTAACAATTTATTTAAAGGTACAGTTGTGTTCGCAAAGCAATCAATAAATTTCCTATAATACGAAAATAAACCAAGGACTGACTTCAGTTCTCGAGTGTTTGATGGGACTTTAATAGACTTCTATTTCTTGATTTTTTCTTCATCTGGTAGAATACCACGGCCAGAAATCTTGTGACCGAGTACTGAAATTTCTTCATAGGCGAAACTGCACTTCGATGGTTTCAACGTTAAGTTGGCTTCTTCCAGCCGCTTCAAAACTTGATCCATGGCGTCGTGAAACTCCTCGAACGTCTTCCCATAGACAATGGTATTGTCCACGTATACGATGGCGTTCTTGTATTTAATCCCTGCTAACGCCTTATCCATGGTTCTCTGAAAAATGGCACCACTCGTTTTCAGACCAAAGGGTAAAACATTAAATTCGTACAGACCTGACGGTGTGATGAACGCCGTCTTGTGTTTCTCTTTTTCTTCTATTTCCAGTTGCCAATATCCTGAATTACAATCTAAATCAGCGAAATATTTTGCTCCATTTAGGTGTGAAATCAAATCCTCAATTATTGGCAAAGGGTACGAATCTGTGATCACCTTTTTATTCAATTTTCTGTAGTCCACGCAGAAACGCCAAGAACCATCCGGTTTCTTCACCAGAACTACCGGAGATGCATAGGGACTCTTGGATTCACGTATAATCCCATTTTCCAACATTTCTTCAATCTGGTCCCTAATCACCTTATGTTGCTCACCGGATACTCTGTACGGGGCTCGATGCGTGGGTATATCGTCACTTGTTTTTATGGCCACTTTGACTAAACCGCACTTTATTAATTCATTCTTATTAAATGCGAATCGCGATCTATATTTGTGTAATAATGTTGTCAAAAGATCATTTTGTTCAACAGACACCGAGTGGGAAATATTAAATTCTGGTTTACTTTCCACTACCATGCATCCTTCATACATATTATTTTCATTTTTAACAACTAGGTCATGGAAAAACGCATACTCGTTTTTCTTTAACACTTCTGTATCCGACTGTACAAATTCTACATTTTCGTTTATCCGAACAATTTTTTTCCGGGGATAAAAATCTAAATCGAATCTCTTACAGGATAAACGCGACTTCGAGAAATCAATACTAATAGCATTATCATACAAAAAATCACAACCTAAGATCATATCTTGGCAAATATTATTTACAATTAAAAATTCCTGTTTAAACACGACGTTATCTATTAAAATATTAAGTTCGGTTTTTCCTACAGTTGCAAGCGTTTTTCCACTCACATTGTTCACTTTCATATCACTTTTCACGACATTTATTTTCAAGGGCTTTATGAGCACATCGGATATTACAGATACGGATGCGCCTGTATCCAATAACGCGACGATTATTCTGTCCCTACATTCAACACTGATAAACGGATTTTGCTTACTTGAAAAGTGGACGTCTTGGATTACGGCTGGTCGATTTCCACCGTCTACATCGGCCGCCTCCTGGCGTTTGGGGACATCGGGATTCTTGTTGGTCTTGAGTTGGTTGGGCGAGACTGCTGGTCCAGTTGTGGCACTGAAGCTGATCTGCTTGCCATGGGGACTGCTGGTCTTGGTCTAAAATTATAATTAGAGCGGGAGAAGAATGTTCGTGGGGTGGGGTTTTCGGTTGGCGTGCGAGAGGCAATATGATTTGGAACTGGAGCTTTCTCATATTCCATCATGTTACGTCTTAGACGCGGGTCATACGTGAAAGAATTGGTGGGGGTTTCAATCGGTATTGGGGTTTCTTCCAAATTATGCACTTGACGGACCACATCCCGTAAATGTGCTTTATCTTTATAGATCTGTGGGGCTAATTTTCCTTTGGTGACATAATCCGTTGTCCTCAGGAACTGTTGGACGAATATTTCGTCAGTAATTGAAACCCCTGCACGAGCAGATAACGCATCCAGTGCATAATAGTATTCTAATGCGTTCTCATTACTTCCTTGTTTCCTCGAATAGAACGCGGCTATAGGGTTCGATAGCCCTTTGAATTCTATAATAAATAATTTTTTAAACTCGCTGTAATCCTTGGCGGTGTCGACGATCCTTGTATAGAAATGGAGCGCCGGGCCCGTGCAGTATGCTCCGACTACGAGCTTTTTGGTAGGGTCATCAAACTTCTGAAGAGCCGCCATGACTTCGTAGCTCCGGAGGAACTCCTCGACGTTTCCTCGTATTCCGTCATATTTGTTTGGTTCCATCTTCACCAAAGGGTCTGAAACATGGCAACTACAGTATAGATCTGCGAAGATTTGCGCCTAACACCATAAGAAGCCCTACACTGGGATTCTATTAAATAATAAATGTAATTTCGATATAAATCTTTACTGCGGCACCATGGCCGATATATTCTATATCTACTACAACACGCGACCGCGGAATCGTCTGGACTAAAACAAACTACTCGCGCAATGACAATGCATTCGATATTTTTGAATACTGATTTAAACATAAATCAACCATAGACAATGCAAGGAGGTATCATATTCTAACAATATGATACCACAGTACTGTATTGCATTAAATATTTAAACACATTCAGGCGCATGTCTTCCAATTAATTATAACTGTTTACTGATTTAAATCAGGCAAACGTGTACACAACATTATATGGGGGCCATTTATAATAACCATAATTATATTTTGTTCTTTCGCACAGGAAAACTTATGTTTCATCACATCGTTTTGATTTTTTTATAAAGTTTAAATATTTAAAACAATAAAAGGGTTTGGATTTACTTAGAAGTATTCTTAAATCCTGATAATTTATTCTGATAAAAGCGCCACACGAGCAACTCTTTTCTTCATCATCATCATCATCATCATGTCAGCCGAACGACGCCCACTGCTGGGCATAGGCCTCCCCCAAGGATCTCCACAACGATCGGTCCTGCGCTGCCCGCATCCAGCGGCTTCCCGCGACCTTTAAAATATCGTCGGTCCACCTTGTAGGGGGCCTGCCCACGGAACGTCGTCCGGCACGCGGTCGCCATTCGAGAACCTTTCCGCCCCAACGGCCATCGGTTCTCCGCGCTATGTGTCCCGCCCACTGCCACTTCAATGATGCAATACTTTTCTTACGCACAGTAAATTTTAAAAACGTGTGGGGGAAACTAATCCTTGCGAACATACTGCTGCTGGGAATTATTTTTATAATCGTCCAATCGTTTTTATAATCGTCCAATGTGAAAACGCCCATTGTCTACTGTCCCCACCCATTCCTATCGCAAGCGCTGCGTGTGCGCCGGCCGCCCGGCCGCCACCAGTGCCACCAGTGCATAACTAGGTGCGATGTGCGGTGCATGTTTTCTTGTGGTTTGTTGTTGTTCTAATGTAGGTACACGAACACAGTTTCCTCACCACGTAATTAATTTCATTTTTCTACATCTTAATGCATTTGTGTTAGCACCTGTTAGAGCCTTTTGCTTCTATTTATTCTTAAGTGCTTATGTATTCTATTAGCGATTGTTTTTGTTTTACGTTATACTAAGGTCCGGTTGCTCGAAGCTTGGTTAAGGTTAAATTATGGTTAAAGTAAAATTAACCGGCGGTCAAATTTAAAAAGCGTTGTTGAAGCAGCGGTTACTTTAACGAGCTATCAAATTACAGATTTAACGGCAGTCAAAATAACCGACAGGGTGGGGGTGGTTTAAATTTTGACATTAGTAATTAAGGGAAGGTTAATAAAATAGTACAGACAACACTATTAACCCTAAGATAACCAATGTATTTTTCTTTTACCGATGTCAAAATTGACATCAGTAAAATTTTAACTTTTGTCAATTTTGACAAAAGTTAAATGTACGAGCAACCGGACCTTAGTGATGTTTTTATGTAACCCGCATCTTGTTGGAACAATTATGATTAAGTACGATATTTCCGGATTCGGGCGTTGGTGCTGCAACACAGTTTCTACTATATGCAGTTACTAACGTACCAACAAATGTAAAATTGTAATCTTGTTCCAAATAAATAAATTTATTATTAAATTTATTTATTATTATTTGTGTTTACAGATTTATTTAACTCTGGTCAGCTTATTGTCATGAAATTTCCACATTATTGTGAAGAAAACAGACAGAGAGGCTCAAGGTTTTTTTCATTTAAGACAAAAATTATATATTTAACGACCGATTTGCTGCGGGGGTACGAATACCTGCCTTCTGCGCCAAAGGACTCGGGTTCGATGCCCAAACAAGACAAATATTTGTGTGCATGAACATGTCAATTTGTCTTGGTCTGGATGTTTTCTGTGCAGGTATATTAAGTATGTATATTACAAACAAAAATGATTTAAGTATACGTTTATCTGTTATCAAGACGTTTCCATTACACAGTTTTGTATATAATGATATGGGCTTCGATAAATGGTGGTATTGTAAGAAATTATTTATTATTATTATTTATCTTGCATTAAAGAGAATTTATAAAATTATTAAAGGTACTTACATCTTTAAAATTAAAAAGATATACTTAAGTAAGTATTTTTTTGTGTTCACCACAAAATGTGCGAAAGTTGTTATTTGCTTCGATTTGGGCCACTTATGCCAACTTTGCCAACCAAACTTTTGTTAATATATCAAAAAATTGAAACCAAAACCAAGTTTAATTAATATATTCTCATACAATCACAAAGGATCTTTTGACATCTTTTGACTTAAATAAATTTCTTATAATTTTCATAGAAACAATTGAAAACAGAAAAGGGCGTTTATTGAAAAAAAAACTGACATAAGTATAAGGCATTCTAACGAGTTGTTATTACTACCTTTAATTATTGCCATCGGCAAAAATAACTAAAAGTTATTTAGGTAGACTTTCATAGCAAAAAAGTGGCCAAAACCGGGGCTTCTTCCCTATTATTGTAAACAACTAACAGATCAGATCAGATATTTAATACATTTCCCAGTTCATTATTCATTGCAAAGCAATTCTACGACCCTTAATCCTGAAAGCTTTTCACACTTGGATAATTTTTCAGCATGACTCTTCACGAGGATCACTAAAGGGGAAATCTGAGTAATCCGAACAATTGAGATTATACGTCATGAATGAAATTCATGCTAGTCATTGAAACAAGATACTTAAGAGGAAAGGCTGATTCACGCTACACCGTGCCGTTGGAATTTTAGTCCCACTTTTGCGCTGGGATTATTTTTTTCAATATGGTTTCATCAAATAAGTACTTACACTTATGATTTAGATTTTAATTAGTATTATATCACTACATAGTATAAAACAAAGTCGCTTTCTCTGTCCCTATGTCCCTTTGTATGCTTAAATCTTTGAAACTAAACAACGGATTTTGATGCGTTTTTTTTAATAGATAGAGTGATTCAAGAGGAAGGTTTATATGTACCTACTTTTTATCCCGATATTCCCACGGGAACGGGAACCACGCGGGTGAAACCGCGGGCGGCCGCTAGTTAATTTATAAAGTATTTATTTTCAAAGCTTACAATATTCTCCTTTTGTGGGTGGGGGGCCCCTGTTGCCTGTAACACAGGTTGGCAAACTATACTGGCAACAGCAGTTCGCCAATTTCAATATTTTAGTGGCTTTTGCTTCTGTTTATGTTTATGGATATTGAAAACTGTATTTGTAATTTTATGTTATTTAAATTTTTACTTTTTTTGCGTTCACAATGCAATTTTTATTATTGAAAAATTGAAAATGATGTAAGTATTTAGAAAAAATCGACCCGTCTCACAATCACAACCAGCGCGTCCCATCGGAGCTGGTTGTGAGACGGGTAGAGTGTTTCTAAATACTTCATTTTCAATTTTGGTAATTTTATGCCAATAATTATTTTTTTAAGTACAATTTATGATTCAATCATCATCATCAGCCATTATAATATGTCCCCAGTGCTGGGGCACAGGCCTTTCTTATGGGTTCCTTCCCAATGCGGATTCGCAACCGGGACCAACGGTCTTTAAGTGACTTCTAAAGTACGGAGGAGCTCGAGATGAAAGTTTTTGGTCACCCATCCCGTGACCGACCATTGCGAAAGTTGCTTAAGGCGATACTCGGAAAAATTTGCTAAAGCGAGATAGCAATGAGAAAACGACGCGCGCGGGAGCAAGACCGATTTTGCAGATAACGCAAAAAAAAACACAAAATCACTTCGTATTAAAAAACTATAGCGATTTTTAAAAAATGCTTCTATACGATTCTAAATATTATTGGTGTCCATTAATTAAACCAATTTCCAATAGTATATGTTACCCCATTTAAGAATAATCTTGATATTTCGTATTTTTTATAGGTATTTTCGAAAATAAAAAGTGTCGAGGCAAAATCATAAAATCGTGTTTCTAAAACAATACTATTCTTGATAAAAGTATGAAAAAATATATATCTTATTATCAGATTTATAACAACTCTAACCGTCCTATAGTTTTATATCAAAAAGTCCATACATTTTCCGAGTAGCGCCTTAACTTCAACGATCGCAGGCCGAGCGCTGTAACCACTACGCCACGTGCTCCTACGATTACGATACAAAGCCAAAGTAAAAAAATCAGAATGACAACACTTATATGTCAAAGAAGCTACGCCATCGATTCGCATAATCCTACTACGCACACTGGGGCAAGATAGGTATATAGATAGATATGTGGAGGTAATGCGTAAAATAGTATTTTTAAAATGTGCCGCGATTTGCAAACGTTACGACAAATCATCAAATTCTAACACATTTCACGTCAGTTAACATCAATCATATTTATTGTAAGGTTATCGTTTGGCTATCACAGTGCTCTAAATTTCATAGTAAGCATTATACAAAAAAGTGGTTTTTGTTAAGATACCTAGGTGACATTTATAATAAAACTAAATTATGACAAGCGAAGATCAAGGTTAGTACAATTTAAAAACTTAAAATGAAATTATTTAAATGTGCTGTTTAAGTGCATACCTACGTATTTTTCTTTTATTTACTTATTATGGGTATTTCACAAGTTTGCGGAAAGTTCTTTTGAAATAATTTGCTGTTTTATATACTTACACAACACCCCTTCCTTAATACGATACTATAAGCAGAAGTGAAAGAACATTCCGCAAATTTGTGAAATACCCATAAATAGGTAAATTAAAAACAATCGTCGTATATAATCGTATACTAAGTAGGTATACCGCTTATAACAGTAAACAATATTCAACAAAATATTCATTCATCAAATAGTTTATTAGACATATAATCTTATTCACATAACATTATTTCTAAAAAGAAAACTGAAAGTTGTGATGTAGGTAGGTACATTTAAATCGAAGTATGACAGTAAGTAATAAATAAAATTCACGAAATAACACGTTGACGTGTAGTAAAAAAAAAGATATTGTCTTGTATATTGACGTGTAGACAAGCAGTCAGAAGTAGACCCATTCCCACTGGCAGCACCCGTTCACGAGCATGACGAATGAACCAGCCATCGCTTTGCTCAACTATATTTCAGAGAACTAAACGACCCGCCTCACACGACACTACCACAGAATTATTTATAATGAGCATGGCGTACTAGAGCTACCTATTTCAAATTTCAAAATGAAACAATACCTAGTTAGTTTTAGAAAACAACGATAAAATACACATACACAATAAAATCCCCCTAGGCCACCAATTAAAGAACTTTTAAAAGAGCTACGGAAATCAATAAAAACCTAAAGAGATTGGAATCAAAGCGCAGGAAGGCCGTAAACCGTTTCAACTGCTGTAATTACGAGCTATCGGCAAACTTGATTTATGCCCCTAGTTTGGGTGACGCCTCGCAGTTGCCATTTTAACTTTGAAATCCTCTATGTAGGGCAGAGGTACACTTTGTGGCCACTTTAAGGATTTTTTTACTTTTAAGCACTAAGTACTAATGATCTTAGGTGTTTAAGACAAAAATTATACCTTAAATTATAGATAATTTATCTACCTTTAAAGGTACATTTTCAAATTTAAAAAAGTGAAATAGTTTTTTGTGTAATACTTACACAAAATGTGTGAGAGGTGCCAAGAGTACCGGTTTTGGCCACTTATTGATAGTTAAACTTTTTTAAGTATAGCAAAAAATCAAAACCAAACCCAGGTTAAATCAATATATTATTATGCGCTAGAAACCAATCAATTACAAATTGTAAAAAACGAAGGTTAATAAAGAAATTCATGCAAAACAAATTTCTTAAAATTTTCATATAAAACATTTTTAAAACAGAAAATGGAATTATGAAGAAAAATCGTACATCAAAAAATAATCTAACGGTTGTTATTATTACCTTAAAATACCTTAATTTAATTGCCTTTAGCGAAAATGGCGAAAAGTTGTTTAGAAAACTTTTAGAGCAAAAAGTGGCCAAAACCGGTACGGTGGCCAAAACCGGGGCTTCTGCCCTATCTAGAGAAAATAGCTTGTAGGGAAAACTAAATCTATACTGATATAATACGGAACTAAACAGCTAGCGGCGCTGTTACTAGCGCGCTCGCCCGACAATCGTTGAGGTTAAATAACTTTAGGAATAGTGGGTTACGGGATGGGTGACCAAAAATTTTGTATCTCGAGCTCCTTCCTGCTTTAGAAAGCACCTGAAACTGTTGGACGGATTGGATTGGTTTTTAGGGATTTGAATGGTTTTTTTGCACACCAAGTAGACCAAAACCCGAGTTATACCTTTTGATCCGATACTAGGTATCTACATCTGATTATTTTGTGAAAAGAGCTATTTCGGAAAATCGTGGACACAACAAGTTTTTAGATACTTACCAAAATTTTATGAACAGAAAAGCAGAGGAGAAGCGGCCTTTACATTAAAATTATGAAATATAAAATAGAAGATCTTACCCAAAAATTCCTCCCCTCAACTTTTAAGTAATTTCAGACCTATTTCCATCCTCCCTTTCCTTTCCAAAATCCTTGAAGCTGCAGCGCATAGACAACTTTCTTCCTTCGTCTTTTCCAACTGTCTCGTCACATCACCACTACAGCGCTTCTTAACGTCGTTGAGGACGTAAGACTGGGAATGGAGAGTCAGCTGGTCACAATCTTAGTTCTCATTGACTTTTCAAACGCATTCAACATGGTCGATCATGACATCTTGCTAGCCATTCTCAAATCTTCGAATTTCTCCTCATTGTCGCTGGAGTGGTTCTCCGATTATCTTTGTGGTCGCCAGCAGGTGGTCCGTGTGGGCTCCAACGTATCTCGCTGGACCAGTCTCTCTGCCGGTGTACCTCAAGGGGGCATTCTCTCCCCTCTTCTATTTTCCCTTTTTATCAACTCCCTCTCCTCACTTCTTGGCTGCTCTTACCATTTTTACGCTGACGACCTACAAATTTATGTGCAAGCACCAGCTGATGATGTCGACTCCGTTATCTCTCACTTAAATGACGTCTTAAAAACTATTAGCACCTGGTCCACGGAGTTCGGCATCGCGGTGAACCCGGCGAAATGCCAAGCGATAGTTGTCGGCGGCTCTAAACAGCTGATTAAAATTGACACCGATTTAATCCAGCCTGTTTTGCTGGACAACAAAGTTATACCTTTTTGCTCCAGTGTTAAAAATTTCGGCCTTCACATAGACCCTTTGCTCAGATGGACAACGCAAGTTGCCGAGGTGAGTCGTGCGGTTACATATTCTCTGCGCTTCTTAAGCCGCTTCAAAAATTTCCTTCCCATTAAAATTAAGAGAACTCTTGTCACATCTCTTATTTTTCCTCTCATTGATTATGCTGATGTCTGTTACTCTAACCTAAATGAGGATCTTCTCAACAAGCTAGACCGGCTCATAAATTATGCTATCCGTTTTATTTTCTGTCTTCGCAAGTTCGATCACGTCTCTTCTTACCGGTCGCAGCTTAAATGGCTTCCCATTCGTCAGCGTAGACAGCTAAGGTTGCTGTGTACTCTCTACTCCATATTAAATGACCCTCTTTCACCAGAATACCTGAATTCCAAGTTTACATACATCTGCGATTCTCATGGCCGTAATCTTCGATCATCCGATTCATTAGCACTATCTACTCCTCTCTACAATTCTGGCTATATGGCCGATTCTTTTACAATGCAAGCCATCCGCCTTTGGAATAGTCTCCCAGAGACCGTAAGAAGATCTCAATCCAAGCTCTCGCTTAAAAGGAATGCTCATTCTTTCCTTCTTGAAGGATCTCGTGTTTGACGTGGAATATCATTATAGTTTATCATCACTATCTGTGTTCATTGTTATTATTTATATATGTTTATATAAGTATATGTATATATTCAAAATATTTATATGTATGTAGGTATATTGTGTATTATTATATTTATGTGTATGTATTTACCTATTTTTAGACAAATTATTATTTTATTTCATTAGTTTTTTTCTTCTTCTTTGTTTGTACCGCATTCGCTGATTTCTTTTTCCTAAAGGTTGACTGGCAGAGAATGCTTTAAGCGTTAAGTCCGCCTATTGTACTTTACAAATGTATTTTGTGCAATAAAGTTATATAAAATAAAAAATAAATAAAATAAAAAAGATCTCAAATGTTTCCGAACGCTTTCATTGACCTTTAGAGATAAAGCGCGTCACAAACGGTGAAGATGCTATAATATTTTATCTTAAGATATCGTAAGATAAAATATTATAGCATCTTAAGGTATCACACACGGTTAAGATACGATATATTTTGGAATCTTTTCACTCTCTCGATATCACGTATTAAAGGTTTGAGGGCCATAGCTAGAAACAGCTTGAGACCTATCAGAGGATTTAGTTAAAAAATTGTTGATTCCTAAGCAAAACTCCATGTAATTTCTAATAGTCAATTAAAACTGCTATGACCAAATGAGTCAGGCCCTCAGTTCATCAATTGTCAAAAATTTGCTGTCACCTCTCAAAGTAATTAAGCATCGATTGTTAATAATTGTTGAACCCGAATATAGTAAAGAATTCGTGAAATCTTTTCAGAAGTTTTCAATTGTCTAGAATATACCGATACAGATTTATAAAGGTTTAGCTTGGGCTCTCAGTTCATCAATTTGTACAATAATGAATCTTCCAAATTTGCAATTAAACTAAAGAAATACATAAAAATACTTTGAATTTCTGATTCTTTAACACTTTTGGGAATTTCTAACGTAGAAACAATGGTGCAAACGTTAATAGTTTAGTAATAATTGGAATGTTTTATTTTGACAATTGATGAACTGAGGGCCTGACGTTTTCGGTTCTACTGACTAGGCTTCGCCACATAGATTAATGAAAGTAAGCTTACGTTTGTTAACGAAATCTTTACTAGAAGTTGACCTAGCATCCGTTTCTCTAAGTACCATACTTTCAGAGATTGAATTTTTAATTTTTGTGAGAACAAAATTGACAGATGGTGACCATCGATTTTTACTTTTTTTAAGGACGGTATTATTATAACAAAGTGTAAAAAAGGCGTTAACTATTTCGACAGTAGATGCCAGAATAATAAACAGTCTAAATAATCGCGGTGAACGTCGCGAGTGCGCATTTTTACACTATGTTATAATAATACCGTCCTTAAAAAAAGTAAAAAATTATGGTCACCATCTGTCAATTTGGTTCTCACAAAAATTAAAAATTCAATTTCTGAGAGTATGGTACTTAGAGAAACGGATGCTAGGTCAACTTCTAGTAAAGATTTCGTAAAAAAACGTAAGCTTACTTTCATTAATCTATGTGGCGAGGCCTAGTCAGTAGAACCGAAAACGTCAGGCCCTCAGTTCATCAATTGTCAAAATGAAAACATTCCAATTATTACTAAACTATTAACGTTTGCACCATTGTTTCTACGTTAGAAATTCCCAGAAGTGTTAAAGAATCAGAAATTCAAAGTATTTTTATGTATTTCTTTAGTTTACTTGCAAATTTGGAAGATTCATTATTGTACAAATTGATGAACTGAGATCCCAAGCTAAACCTTTATAAATCTGTAACGGTATATTCTAGACAATTGAAAACTTCTGAAAAGATTTCACGAATTCCTTACTATATTCGGATTCAAAAATTATAAACAATCAATGCTTAATTACTTTGACAGGTGACAGCAAATTTTTGACAATTGATGAACTGAGGGCCTGGCTCATTTGGTCATAGCAGTTTTAATTGACTATTAGAAATTACATGGAGTTTTGTTTAGGAATCAACTATTTTTTAACTAAATCCTCTGATAGGTCTCAAGCTGTTTCTAGCTATGGCCCTCCATCCTTTGGTTAATCTCGATATCTGCCCTAGTAGCAGACGAATATTCTGTAAAACATCTTATACAGGGTGATCACAAATGAGCAATTCGGATTTGCTATTAGACTTATTGGACAGCTCATCAGACGATGATTCTAACCTGGCATTTAATATAAAAATTGCTATAGCTAATTCGAAGTCTAGATCAGTTTGGATAGAAAATCGTATTAAGTTTAGAAAAGAACGCGGGGAATTTAATCTTTACGAAGATCTCTCAACGAAAAAGTTTCAAATGTATTTTAGGAAATCAAAGGAAACATTTTTTGCAATTCACAATCTGATTAAGGAAGATATTATGAAAAAAAATACAAACATGCGAGAAAGTATTACGACTGAAGAACGACTTGCAGTATACATAAGGTGAGTAATAAGACAAACTACTTTTGTTTATTTTTTTATTTTTACTCATAAGTTGATACCTAGAAAATGCAAACAATTTAAATTAAACAGGTACTTAACCCATAGTGTGTGTACTACACAATGGTATTGGATTGGAACGAAATAACACTGAAAAAACTTAAAACAGTACTAGTCCAGTGAATAGAGGGTTTTCAGCTTACAAGTGGTCCGGTAGTTTTTAATTTTTGATATGTTGTCTAGGATGGTTTGTGAGTATTTAAAATGCAAAATGCACAATTCCTCGCCCTCCGCCCCCGCCGCCATATTGAAAAAATCGGCATTTTTTTCAGATTTTCGCTTAAATCTTCGTTTAGGTGCATTTGAGCCAGAGAAGAGTCTTCACAATGTTGTAGAAAATTAAATTTTCTATAATTAACACTTTAAATTTTGTTACTAGGACAGATAGTTATATGCACTTTTAATTAAATGGTTTTCCAGGAATTTGTCAAACTTTTAAAGAACAAGGTGCAAAATGGGCCCAGAGTCGTAGCACTTTGAAACCTTATTTAATATATACTAGTAAATAATTACAACATTTTATTATATGGCGACGAAGTTCAGTTGTGAAAAATTAAAATGTTAGAGTAGTTCAAAAGTCTTGAAATAAGCTAAAAACTTTCGCTAATATCTTCGTTTAGGTGCATTTTAGCCAGAAAAGATTCTTCACAATGTTGCATGCTGCATTTTGCATTTTTAATACTCACTAACCATCCTAGACAACATATCAAAAACGGGACAACCTGTATACACATCTTTTCGTATCCAAAATATATATTTCGTATGTTAAGATAGTATCTTAACATGCAAAATATATATTTCCGTATCTTAACATACGAAATATATATTTTCCGTATCGCTTAGCATCTTAAGATACTTAATATGAAAATATATGTTATCTTCGTCGTGTGTGATGATCCATTGAGTTGTATGGCGAGCGATATTCTATGTTAAGATAAAATATTATAGTATCTTCACCGTCTGTGACGACCTTAACAGTAGCGCATTTGATGTTGTATTATTCTTATCAGTAGTATATTTGATACGTCAAGGAAACAAAGTGATCCCCAAACTAGATAATATAATGCAAATGTAGCCACCGTTCAAAGTTAAATTTGTAAGCACGTTCGTTTAAAAAATAAAATAATAAAAATATTTATACGAAAATCTTACAAAATCAAAGGAAATTATATAATGATAGTTGTTAATAATATATTTACTGTACAATTAGATCAACATACTTCTAGATAACCGATTGGAGTGTCAAAAACGAAAAAGAGCGTTTATCGTGTCATTAACATTCGTAACCATTTTCTCAGTTAAAAAAAAAAGTCATTCGGTGCCCTACTGTGAAGGGTCCTTTTTGCGTTGTATTTTAGTTCGTGAGGTGACATTGAAATGTATTTCACATCATGATAAATGAAGATCCTAAACAGATTTAAGGCTTAAGCCGCGTTTTCACGATACGAGTCCACTCGTACGAGCGCGCTCGGACGAGCTAAATCGTATAGTTAACTCGAATTTTGGTTTACACACGATAGGAATGCACTCGTATTGTGGTCATTTGTCTCCTTCACTCCAGTTCTAAAAACCTTACTGTGTCACGTTCACTCCACTTTTTATTACTTACTTGTCGCCATTTTGTTGTCATAAAAATGATCCGAGTGAGCTCGAAAAATAGACACGAGTCCGAGTCTACTTGGATTAGATGCCGGCGCCCGAGTGCGCTCGGATTACGTGTTTACATAATACGAGTAGCGTCCGAGTAGACATCCGAGTGCACTCGGTCTGAGCCAACTCTTACTGTGAAAACCCGGCTTTAATGACAACCTATTTTTAGTACCGTGTCCTTTGATTTTATGAGCGTATCGTCTTCATAATAAATTACATTTTCAACAAAGAGGATTGTATTGAATTGTCAGTTCTATTTACTGAATATTGAGTAAAATTACTAAAGGTCTATTCGATTATTAATAAAAATACTCATTTCATTTACGAATTTAATGTCCTTTTGTTTGAATCTTATAAATATGGAATTATAGTCTGAATTAAGTGTTTTTTTTCTTTTCATGACAAAACGATTATGACATTAAAAGTCCTTTTGTGATTTTTAAACAAATAATAGGCCCCTGCGCTAGAGCAATCATAGTTTACACATCATTATCTAAACGAAAACATAATCAAAGCCGTATCTCCACAGGTTGCGCGGACATCGCAGTTTAAATGGGACAAAAGCATCAGAAAAACCTAGAGTTCCACACACGACGAACAAATACGCGACCAGACCGCCCATGTTTGCAGACACCTTATCACTTGATAAGTTAGAACACAAGCCGAGCGCAAACAACCTTATCATGGTGGCATTCTTAAAGACGAAACACTCCGCAGTCTCCTCGGAGAGAGGCGTTCGGGATCTGAACGAAGCTATGAATGGTGAAAGTGTGTAGACAAATGTAGTGTAAGTGTAATAAAGCCAAAGAACAAACCAAAGCCTCGAGCTCAAATTTCTAGTCTTGGAAGTCGGGATAGTTGGCAAACTGGAGGACCTACATACGTTGGAGGGTACTGAGAGCGTCGCCGCTAATGTCACCGTGGAGGTGGAAGAATGCTTGGCGAAGAACATCAACATTACGGAGAGCTACTGCCCGGCGTACCACGACGGGCTGCTGTGCTGGGACCGGACGCGGTGGCACACGCTCGCAGTGCAAAAGTGCTTCAGCGTGTTGAACGGGATCCAATACGATGATACACGTAAGTCGTCATTTGTTTTTCTCTGATAACTAACTTCCAAACATACCGTAAATCTACTGTTTTCAACACGGAAAAATTCTTTTACATGATGATGATGATTTACATTTACTGATGATGATGATGACTATAGTTATAATTTAATGTAAAACACTATTTCCTAATGAGAAGATAGTGCATGTGCATGTAATATGCATTTAAACAAAACATATCATGACACAGTTTCTTAATAAAATTAACATGGGCTTAGATAATTGGTGTGATTGTAAGAAGTTATTTATTATTGAGATTTTTTATATTATTTTTATGCATTTACAATGCAATTTTGTAAGTATACGAAAAATGTGATAGTAAAAAACCACGAGCCCTATAAGTAGTCACATTTTTCGTATACTTACAAAATTGCATTGTAAATGCATAAAAATAATATAAAAATCTCAATATGGCTGTTTCATCTTAATCGGCGATTGTTAAACATTTGTAAAAATGTTTCTTTCGGATGCGAGGGTTTCCTCACATTGATGAAGCAACGCTGGCCTACAGCGTAACAAGTGATAGCAAAATTCGACGAGTCGTGTAAGCCTTTCGGTAGCTTAGTTGGTCAGAGCATCGGGCCGGATTCCCGGAGGCGCGGGTTCGAATCCCGCCTAAAAACTACTTATAGGGCTCGTGGTTTTTTACTATCACATTTTTCGTATACTTACAAAATTGCATTGTAAATGCATAAAAATAATATAAAAATCTCAATATGGCTGTTTCATCTTAATCGATTGTTAAACATTTGTAAAAATGTTTCTTTCGGATGCGAGGGTTTCCTCACATTGATGAAGCAACGCTAGCCTACAGCGTAACAAGTGATAGCAAAATTCGACGAGTCGTGTAAGCCTTTCGGTAGCTTAGTTGGTCAGAGCATCGGGCCGGATTCCCGGAGGCGCGGGTTCGAATCCCGCCTGAAAGCTACTTATAGGGCTCGTGGTTTTTTACTATCACATTTTTCGTATACTTATTTATTATTATTATTTATATGCCATAACAGCACACATCTAAGTAAACTTTCGTAATGTTTCGATCATATAAAATCAAGTATATATATTATTCCAAGAAAGCAATGATTGATATTTTGATTCCCATGGCGCAATGTTCTGAAGTTTTATTTATAAAAATGACGTTAAAGTTTTCTCATTTTCCCAGCAACAGATAGGTATAGAAATATGACGATACAATCCAATAGCAATAAAGATCGACCGTGTTTTATTCTTGAAAACCTCAAGTTTTGTTTCATAAAAGTGTTCGGGATCATTTCAACATAATAAAATTATGGGCCCTGGAGGGAAACTGCCTTAAATCTTTTAGTTATCTTATTTTATTTGAGCGAAACATTTTTTTTATAAAAAATATAAACAAAACTGCAAAGTTTTTTAAATTGCTTTCCATAGAATATTATTTACAGCATCAACTCGGCTTGTCATCAAATTCATGTAATTTCATTGTTTTCTTTTTATTTAATATCTCATTTGTTAGAAAGATTTGATCCTTATGATTTATTGGTTGATAGGTCTGATAAAACTACAGATATACAGATTTATGATGTTTTTTCGAGTTTTATTTGGATTGATTTCTGGTTGTGGTAGACGTATTTAAAATAATCTATGATTCTAGATATATATCTAGATAATCTATAGTTTCTTTTAAAAGTAAAAGAATGTTTCCTTTAATTAAAATGAGCTAACTAAAAGATTCAAGGCAGGGCCCATATTTTTTTAACACTGTATTGCAAATAATACATATTTAAAAATATTGAAAATGAAATATTAGAAAAAGTCGACCCGTCTCACAACTAGCTCCGATGGGACTCGAACCCACGAACTCGACCTTTCGCTGTCCGGGCGAATGCTCTATAACCTCTGAGCTAAGGATGGGTCGAATTTTCTATTATTTTATTTTCAATAATAAAATAATAATGCATTATGTGAATGCAAAAAGTAAATACAATTTGAAATAATATTTAGTAATAGGAGTAAAATGGAAAATCTTAACTTTTAGTATTATGATTAAAATAGCCTTGCATTTATAATAATATTGTTATCGATAAACCAGTTTTAATCTTCGGTTTACGGGCACAGAAGTGCTAGATTGCAACTTATAAAACTTCAAGTGTTCCACGATTAGATTGAGCTAATATTGTATTTGTGATTAACTTGATTCTACTAACATTGATTGATATCGTCAATACCATTATCAGACCTAATTTATGCAGTTTCTCATTGTCGGCCATTATAAGGACTGTATTGTTATTTCATTATTTCAGTACATTTAGTTCATTTCAGTTTATTTCAGAAGCAAATAATAAATAAGTATCGATCTCAATGTATAACATGCAAATAAGAATTATCCGAAAACGATTAATTGTTTCACTATAAGAAAGAAAAACATTGTTATGGGAAAAAGCGCAAGTAGGGTTTGAACCCGCGCCCCTGGAAATCCAACCCAATGCTCTAAAAATTACGATGACATAATGTTGTAAGAATTTTTTAAGGAATTCGTTGTTCGAGTAGGGTTCACATTTAGTTTTACTTTTTGGCCATTATCTCACCACAAAAAGATCAGTATTCCTAGGATGAAAAACTATCGTTATGGTAATCGAATAGTATAAACTACACCGTCAAAGGCTGTCTAAGTCTAAGGCCCGATTTCACCAATGATATTTAAACGCGATTAACGCTAAACGTGTTTAGAACGTATTTCTGTCTCTGTCACATTCAAACAGATGACAGAGACAGAACTATGTAATAAACACGTTTAGCGTTAATCACGTTTAAATGTCAGTGGTGAAAGTCACCCTAAGTGCTGCTTTCAACTATGTATTGAATTTCAGTTCCTTATACGGCCGAAAGAGGCGCTGTTCTGGCGTTCATACAAAATAATAAGATCAAGATCACGGTTACCATAACGACAGTTTTTCGTGCTTGGGCTACAGTCTGTAGCCTACAGAAGATATGAATGAGACCATTTGGCTATTCTATCTTGCCTTCCTGTAAGTATATTTTATGGTTTTAACATCAAAACATTACGTTTTTTTTTAACTAGAAAATAATAATAAAAAATAATTGTATTACGGAACCTTCCACAAATTTACACTTTAGCTTATTAATTAAGGCCCCAAGGATATAAATGTCAGGTATTATTATTATCATTGCAATGAAATTAAAACATTGTTATCTCAGTAATAAATTTTGTCAAGATAAATAACAAATAATAAGCCAGTTTGTCTACAGAAACAGACAATTTATGTAATTTTAGGTATCGTTGTTGGTAAAACAAAACATTTGTTGACGTACTTATTTCGATAGGAACCACTAGCAGACACAGAATACTTAGAAAAATCTCTTGATTTCCGAATTTTATTAGAGGATAAGAACATTTCTTTATTATTTTTGCAATATTGCTAGCTAGTCAAACATGATAATGATGGATAAGTATAAGTAAGGGTGGTGCAATTCTATAAGACTGGCACTGATCTTGGACGGGCTATTCTGAGTTAATATGCATGATGATGATGGTTAACATTAATAATACCTATTCTCATCATCATCATCATCTTATGTGCAGTACGACGCCAACGTGCTGGGCATAGGCCTCACCCAAGGATCTCCACAATAGTTAACAATCGGTCCCGCACTGTCCGCATCCAGCGGCTTCCCTCGACCTTCACCAGATCATAGCCTAAGTCCACCTTGTATAGGGCCTGCCCACGGAACGTTGTCCGGTACGCGGTCGCCATTCGAAAACCTTTTCAACCAAACGAACTGCCTGCCTTGTATATCAAACAACACTTATCATTGCGTTTTTTACAGAAAATGCAACCCGTATGTGCCTGGACGGCGAGTGGGAGAACTACACCAACTACTCGAACTGCACGGAGCGGATATCAAACGTCAACCCCACGGACGTGTCCAGCCTCATATACCTGACGGGCTACTCATTCAGCCTGGGCGTGCTGTCGCTGGCGGTCTTCGTCTTTTTATATTTTAAGTGAGTATATTTGGCTTAGTTGTAGTTTAGGGTAGCACTGTGCAGGTACAGGAATTTAGCCAGCACCATGTAATCCCCTACCCACGTCACCAGTCTCATATACCTAACCAGCTACTTCAGCCACATGATCTTTGCCCGACTAATCGCTCAACCTCGGAGTGCTGTCGATGGAGGTGTTGTTTTTTTTTATATTTTAGAAGAGTATATTTGGCTTATTTGTAAGGTTTAGGATAGGACTGTGCAGGAACAGGAACGAAGCCAGCAATTCGAACTGCTGGGTACGCATGACCATGTGTCCTCCTACCCACGTCACCAGTCTCATATACTTGACCGGCTACTCGCTCAGCCTAGGCGTACTGTCGCTGGCGGTTTTCATCTATTCATATTTTAAGTTTAAGTTAGTATACAGTAGCTTGCTTTTGCAAGAAAGTCCTGTTCAGTTGAGCGAATATTTTATAGTTCACTAAGATCATTTAATTCTGCTGGATTGACAAAAATGCGAAATCAGCGTCACCGACAACAACCATAAACAGGTAGTTGAATAAATCTGTGTAGGCAGTTAATAAAGGTTAAAACTATGTATCTATAAAATGTGGTCGTCCAAATCAAAAGGGACCTTATTGCGGCCAGCACATACGTCTTTACTGTCGTTTTTTTGTATTCGAATAACAGCATTAAAGGCGTAAGTGCCGAGCGCCACAAGGTCCCTTTTGATTTGGACGACAACAAATAACAGTGTTGACCAAAATGATCCCGCAAAGCACATGCCTCTTTTTATAAACTGTGTAGGTCAGATTTAAGAGAACGTACATTTTCATACAATTATTTGCCTACGGCGATGTTCGTGTTTCTATTAACCATCAAAATATTCTGAAATAGGCTGAATAGACGGTGTTTTACTTTTATATTAAATTTGCCAGAGGCCTTTTAGTTAAATAGAACACTGAAGTAGGCATGTAAATCAAAATAACAAGTTAGATTTTTTTTTAAATACCTAATCCTAATAATAAAAAAAATACAAAACACAAATACATACTGCATAAAGCATCTCTTTATAAATTAACAGCTAAAGTTTACATGAAATTGAAGTATGGACTTCATAGATTTTCAATTTGTATCTTACGCAAGTTGCGCGAAGTTCCCCAATACCAATTTATAGTTGGAAACTACACAGAACATGAACAAACACAGCTGATTAGTCTCAATGACCAAATTTCGGTATATGATACTGAAAGTTTAAGTAGAAATTTTCTACTCCCATCGGCAAACCAATGCTAATACATATATTGGTAGATAAGAAGATGAGAAAAGTTGTGTCGTAACGTTATCTGAGGCACTTAGGAGGCTTCGCTCCGTCTTGTGCCCGTGAGATTTATATGCTCTTTATAAGTTTTGCAACGATTCGTTAGGTTCTCGTTCCAGTACGAATAAGATTAAATAAATAACTAGCTGTTGCCCGTGACTTCGTACATCATCAGCCGTTCGTTATAAGTCCCCACTGCTGGGGCACAGGCTTTCCTAATGAATGTATAAGAAGAATGGGCCATGATCCACCACGCGGAACCAATGCGGATTGGTGGGTATTAACGCAGCCGGTATAGCTTGGTATTTCCCTGCTCGATCGAATCAGAAATTATGAGATCCGCAGGAGAACTAAAACGACCGACATCGCTCGAAGGATTGCTCAGTTGAAGTGGCAGTGGGCGGGACACATAGCGCGGAGAACCGATGGCCGTTGGGGCGGAAAGGCTCTAGAATGGCGACCGCGAACCGGACGGCGTTCCGTGGGCAGACCCCCTACAAGGTGGACCGACGATCTGGTCAAGGTCGCGGGAAGCCGCTGGATGCGGGCAGCGCAGGACCGATCGTTGTGGAGATCCTTGGGGGAGGCCTATGCCCAGCAGTGGGCGTCGTACGGCTGAAATGATGAACGCAGCCGGGACCAACGGCTTAAAGTGCCTTACGAAGCACGGAGGAGCTCGAAACAGTAAATGTGTGGTCAACTATCCCGTGACCGACCATTGCGAGAGTTGCTTAAGGATATAGCATAGGTAAAAAAAATATCGTCGATGGCCGTTGCTTACACAAGCGAGGGGGTGCTGGGATCGGTAAGACACCGGCCGCGGCACTCTCGTAGACTGAGAAATACATGTAGACGCGGCATGCAGCGCGCATTCTATTTACATCTAAAATATCACCTATGTGCGATTTTACTAAGGAAACTATATTATGTAGAATACAAGAAGAATTATTATGAATATTTATTGTAAACGTCGGTTTGTAGGAAGAGTAGATCTTAGATATTATTCGTATGTAGTAAAAAAAGCTTTTTTTAACAAAGATAGTCACTTTAAAATATTCTTCAAAATGCAGTACACAGCAGCAGCTATTTATATTTATTTTCTATCTCTCGATCATTTCGATAATATATCCACTATCGAAATGATCTTCGCAGGCAAAACTACAACATTTGCTACAAATTACACTAAAAAAAATTTATACTGCTCTAACCAGTAGGTACATTTTCAGATCTATTCCAATCAAATTAATAAAACTTATAATTTAGTATGAAAAATTATATTTAAAAAAACCTTTTATTTAAAATCAAGCTTTTATTCAAATGTCCTAAAAATAATAAAATAAACTGTGTATCAAGTCAAATCCAACAAACTTATTACATTAAACAATTTATATGTTTTAAAAGCTTGTCGCTTTAATTTCATATGTCAAATATAAGTTAAAGCATTTGTGTTTAGTGCAAGCCCAGTAACAATAAAATCTCGCGACAAGCTTTTAAAACATATAAATTGTTTAATGTAATAAGTTTGTTGGATTTGACTTGATACACAGTTTATTTTATTATTTTTAGGACATTTGAATAAAAGCTTGATTTTAAATAAAAGGTTTTTTTAAATATAATTTATTTTTGTATTTTTAGTTATTGGACATGTTTCAGTTTTTCAGAAAAAAAAACAGCTGTTCTATACATTTTGATCTATTCGATTTAAAGTTTTCTATGGAACAGCTGATTTTTTTTTTCGCGTTTCCAATGTTGGTACCATAGTTATAACTCTTTGTATGCGTGAGTACATTGACCCCTTAAAATTATGTGCACTATTTAGGAAGGACCTTATATATATTTTACCACCAAATAGAGATTGTAGATTCTTACTATAGACACACACATAAGTATTCATTAAATACAAGGCATATTCACATAGGTATAAGAGAAGGTAGCACTGTATTACGAACAAGAATAGAAAACACAAATTAGACTCAATAAGACAAAAAGTTCCAAATAAAAATGTGTGTGTGCCGTGCCGCAGCAGTACCTACTCAATGGTCGCAGCTCAGCGTCATATTACTTGTCTTGCAACGCAAGCAAACGCTGATTTTCAGTTTTAAATTTTAGTAAGTATTTAAAAAATAAATACTAAAGAACAAGACACATTTAAGTTTCTATCAAAGTTGATAAACATAGTACTTACATAAAGAAAAAAAGGATATTTCTTTTCTGTAGGTAGACTATGGTTGTATTAACTTGGAGCCATCTGTCGTTGACTTTAGTGAACTATTTATGTGCAACTAGCGGCCGCCCGCGGTTTCACCCGCGTGGTTCCCGTTCCCGTGGGAATATCAGGATAAAAAGTACATATAAACCTTCCTCTTGAATCACTCTATCTATTAAAAAAAACGCATCAAAATCCGTTGCGTAGTTTTAAAGATTTAAGCATACAAAGGGACATAGGGACAGAGAAAGCGACTTTGTTTTATACTATGTAGTGATATACTATGTAGTGAAGTGACACCTAGTAGGGTCTGATTAAAGCAACTTCGCGTTTTTTGCTTCTTTTTAAAGTTCGTTCGTTAGTTCTTATAGCCGCTACACACGTCCAGACCAGACCTAACCGCCGATTTGGTGCGGACGAACTTTGCTGTAAAGCAAATATAGGTAATCCGTGCTACACACGTTCGTACCAAATCAAAATCAAATCAAATCAAAAAATCAAAAAAGCTACACCAAATCTGGCCTTGGCGAAGGCTTTGTATCACATCACTGGACAAGGCCTTGTATCATATCACTTTTTCTTATCAAATACCCACAGAAATCACCTGGATTTGCCAATGCAACGGGCTTGTAAAGAAAAAGACCTATAAACAAAAAAAAGGTCTTGGATTTGAAAAAAAATTAACGGTAGGTACCTGTCACAAAAGAATGACGAAAAATTCTTCAAAACCATTTCGAGTGGCCTGTAACTGACAGGGAAACTTTTAATTAAATGTAAATTTTTTAAGTAAGTAATTGAGAAAAAGCCTAAGTATAGGGACTTTAAATTAATGTTTTAATAGAAATAATAATAATTTTCAATTCTCATGCTCTAAAAGTACGCAAATATAGCCCTACGAAGCGGGACTAAATAACCACTTTAGTCCTTAGGGAGTAAAATGTAATCCTAATTTCTTGTATGCATGAGATGAGATGAATTCCTGATTATAGCGCCTTAAAATCAAATAATACGCGTACATAACTAAGGGTTGTTTTATTTTAACTATATCACAGTCACGATGTTGTAAGCTCCCAGTCGGCTCGAGGTATCGCACGAATCCATCGCTGACGCAGTGTTCCTCCTTCGGGAATCCAAATCTTTCGAGATCCAAGGTTTCATAAGTAATTTCCAACAATGATCACGTATTTATATGCACTAATTATACAATAGATATTGTATTAAAACACCCAAACAGCAATCAAGAAAATCAAACAGCAACGTTTCTTGACATGAGTGACCAAAGAGTATTCCGACTTGCCACATCCAGATAAAAAAAATATCCAAAATGTGCAAAAATAATAATTTTTCTTTTTATTTTGTAACAAGCAAATTTAAACAAGTTGTTAAATAAATGCGTGCAAAATCCGAGAAAGTGTTTTATTTAAATGAACAGTTCGCGCAGAAATCTAAGATGTGAATTGAATTACGGCGAAAGTTATTTTTTTTAAATATATTATATCAAGTTAAGCCTAGTCAACGAAGAGATATAGAGGGAAATGTTTGGAACACAATTTTTGACTTTGGAACTTTGTTTGGGCTAAAAGTTTTTTAAAATACTGTATATATTTTACCGGCCAAACCAGATTTCAGGACAAACTAGTTTTTCCTAGGCCAAACTAGTTCATCGCGTTGACATTTCAGAGAGCGAGTTTGCCTCGGAAGTCCTGTAGAACACGTGATTGGTTAAAATGGTGGTTATTTTTTTTGTGTCATGTTCTACATCTACAGGTCTTCCGAGGCAAAGTCGCTCTCTGAAATGTCAACGCGATGAACTAGTTTGGCCTAGGAAAAACTAGTTTGTCCTAAAATCGGGTTGAAAAAAAAATTAGACCTTCAAACCGCCCCCCCCCCCGGATTAAGGGCTACGGGCGGGGACTTTTGCTATGTTTACCTCCTTATTAGCCCAAACAAAGTTACAAAGTCAAAGATTGTGTTCCAAGCATTTACCTCTATACTGTTTTTTGAGTGTTCGTTGATTTTTACTTCCACATAATTTGAGAGTTATCGCCTAACCTGGCAACACTACACGATTGTTTGTTTATATAGAACAAAGAGTAAAGTGTATAGATCAACAATCTTTTCTGTTCCGGTGACAGCAGCGCTGGTTGGACAGTGCTACTTGACAGTAAAATAACATTATGAACAAAACACGTTAGTTCCAGTTTTGGCCACCGGAACAGAACACGTTGACGTAATCGACTGCAACGTTGCCGCTTTTCCAAGGAGCATGGCTTGTTACCTTGCTTGTTACAAGTGCAACGAGTGAGATAGAAGATGGCTTTGGTCAAGCACGTGTCAAGTAACCATCACAACAAAACAAGAATATAGTACTTGAAAATTTGCAAGAATTCTGAATTGATAACTATACTGATTATATATTTAATTGCATTGTCATCGGAACTAAAGGTAAATTCCAAATTTCAGCTCAATCGGACATTGGAAAGTGGGTCAAATTTAGCTCGCAAGATTTGACGAACGGACATGCATACATACATACACTGCAAGTTAAATAAAAGCTTGTAAAAATATAAATAACTCATACTAGCCCATCATCTAATACTTTTTTACAAAATAAATCTACTTAGTTAATCAATATTTAAATAAGTAGACCGTTTATATAAAATCACGCTATCAATCTATAATATAAATCAATATATAAAAAAACACTTAAAAAAAACTATTGTTTAAGTACAAAAAAATTAAATAAAATACATATTATTCCAATACCAAAAATGATAATATCAAATAATACAATAACTTGTGTCATTGAAAATTGGAAGCAACGATCACATACACCCAAGTTAGTTTTCGACATTTACCCGTCCGAGAATCGAACCCGGGACCTCAGAGATAGTGGCACCTAGAAAACCGGTGCGTACACCAATCGGCCACGGAGATCGTTGAATTTGTTTAAACAAAATGTAGCGCAACTGAAATAATTGATATTTTGTTTCCTAATGTAAACTTGCCACGTAAGGTTATAAATCAGCCACTTTAAAAAAACCTTTTTTCATTACTCATTTTAAAATATCTTTATTTTTTACTGTCACTATTTTTCGCCATGTACGCATCATATTTCTTGTGCTCTAAAAATGGGTAAAAAACGTAAAAACTTGCCTAAAGTCAGGTTCTTTTTTCTGTTAAAATATTATGCGATATGCTAAAATATTTGTACTAATTAAAAATTAATACCGAAGCGACAGCCACACAACTATATGTTAAAATTTTGTCATATTCATTAACATGAATCTCAAGACAATTTTGTGGTATGTGTGACATGACAACCAAAGGCGATAGCAAAAAAGACAATAATGGGTGCATCCATTGCATTGTAAAGTGATTGACTAATATTCGGAAAATTCTAAACAGTTAAACAATGTTTATTAAATTAGTCGCGTGAATTGAGTGAACTCACAAAGGTAGTTTTATAATGTGGTTGGTTATAGTTACTTGAATAAAATTTTGTGTGAATAGATTCACCCAGAAGATGCCTATTCACTTGCGACTTTAAGAGGTTTGGTTTGTAGGTACTCGGGCAAACAGAAGCCGGCAGGGTATTCCAGGCATGATGAAGGAGTACTTAATTCTCTGAGCGTAAGTTTAAAGGAGAGGGCGGAATGAGGTTTGAATTTTCTGAAGCACAAAAATACTTTCGATGTTAGCTGCTGAACCTCAAAGTATTAGGCCGTAGGACAATACACTCTGAAAATAGCTAAAATAGATTAACCTTGCCGTTTCAATATCGGTTAAGAGCCTTATTTCTTTAACAGCAAATGCCGCAGAACTGAGTCTACCGGCCAAGACTTCAATATGAGGGTCCCATTGAAGTCGATAATCTAATGTTATATCTAAAAATTAAGTACTGTTAATTAATTCTACTACATTGTCATCCAATTTTATGTGAATATCAACCTGTCTTACATTTGACAAGGAAATTTTTGTCACATTTTGTTTTTTTTCGAGTTTAATGATAGATTAATTGATGGTACTGTAACTACTATTTTTAACTATAGGTTTTGATGTAAAATAAAAGAAATTGAAATATAATGAAATGTGAAGTTTTATTTTTATGACATGTAAAATTAGGTCCTTACAAGAAATACAGGGCGTGGGGATAATTATTCTACTTTGCAGCTCACTTGTTGCACTGTCAGAGGGACTTAAATTACAATATTCTCACTGAGTTGGAAATTACATAAACAGGTAATGAAGTTTAAACTAAGCAAATAAGGGTTCAAAAGAAATTCATATGAATAGGAGACCTAGGCTATCGCTATCCTTAAAATAGGTTTACAACGTGTCAGACTGGATATACAAATACAAACGCAAATTAAAATATGGTTGTTATTCAATATTAACCCTTAACCACCTAGCATAGGTCTGACAGACCCCGACGAATTTATAATCGTGAATATTGTTGAGCCCGAGCTTCGTATAAACTTGTTCGTCCATGTACCTTTTCCTCGCACCCCCCAGTTCCGCACAACCGCTTTTTGCAGTCGGATGTTTGCGCGTTTGTATTTGGTAAGTAAAAAACTGTCGCCGGGTGAAAAAAATTCGGAAAATCTGTGAGTTTAAGTCCTGGTATTTCGTTTAACTTTTACTTTTTTGGAGATGTTTTATATTTTTTTTGATTTTTGATTACTAAGTAATAAAAAAAAGTACAAAGAAGTACCAAATTATGTGGTTATTATAATGGACCTCATTTTCTTACTATGTCAGTTTATAAGTATAGTGTTGATTACTAAATTGAGATTTTCTTTTAAATGTGGCTTTTCATGTGCTTTTCTTTTTTTAACAAATAGTTTAATATGTTCCTAACAGATTTTTTTATTAAAAACTTAAACTTAACTCACACAGTCTTACAAACGAGAATCATTTAGCTCCGAAGTCTCACAGACGTATGCTAGGTGGTAGTGTGACGATAACTGATGCTAGGTGGTTAAGGGTTAAACATTTTATAAGTTCACAAGTGTAGTTTAAATCAAGTTGGGAGTGTTACAAAATTGAAAGGCAGGTAGGTAATACTTATATGTATGTAGTTAAGTTAAACTTATGAGAGAGGAGAAGATTAGAGACAATTAATGGGCGCCACGTTTATGAACAGCTCATAAACGAAGAGAGTATGGAGAGATGTAGTTAAGAGATAAAGATATAAAAACGATTACACCTGAGATTAATATTCCGAGGAGGGGTTGCGAACGCCGGTCTCTCAAGGCCTAAGGTCAGCGAACGAGGGCTCGCCGGTATGATGTCAGCTTCGCAGGTGCTCGCTCCGGACAGGTAGTCCAGTCAATAATAAGAACTGTCGAGGAAGAAGAAAACACAGCGTTATGCCAAAGCAGTGACATAAAGAGATGTTGGTAATTTGTTTGCCATTAAGCAGATCGACTTACCCGGACGCTGTAGATCGAGGACGAATCAAGAAAATTGCAGTGTTCACACAATGATGCAGCTTAGGACGGTTAGGTTTATCAGGGAAAAACTACGTAGGTAAAAAAATGTCTATGCAATAACAGTTCACAGTGACTTTGCTTCACAGTCTTTTTCACAGTCAGTTAAGTAGAGGTTATCGAGAGAAAAAAACACTGGGGCGAGACGGGCCCTATTTATATGTTCTGCCACGACTTTTCTAGAATCTTGTTTTTAATTCATATTGCTTTACCATCAATCTCGAATTTTCCAAGGTAAGTAGCATAGACAATGCTCACTTGTACATTTCTAGAATGATCCGAATATAGTCTATGGTTAAGAAAATTAGCTAAAGATAAATGAAGAATTATATAAAATCAAATAAAGGAAGATTTGTAGATTATGAATAACTAATTACTTTCATTGTAAATTAGATATTCATAATGTTATTGATAAAAGTTTTTAGTTACCATAGATAATCTGGACTCAATATGTAGAAGTTCAATTATTAAAGCAAGAGAGCTACTCTACGCCAGATGTCAGTTTCGGTGCTGTTACATGAACGAGATGACAGGATGGCTATGCATTTAGGTGTGAGAGAGATGACAATATATGTGCGGCATACTTTGCCACTATTTGACACCAGATGGCGCTAAAGTTTGATGAAGTGTGGACTCTCAACGCAAGGTGTCTTTATAAGAAAAAGAGATGGAAATAGCTGGACATCCATGCAAGAATGAGAAGACGTATATCTCTGGATAATTGCTCGTGGAAATAGTTCTGCTGTTCCTCACAAGATTGAGCCAGTGGTTCAAAAATTATGATGTTTACTCTGATAAAATTAAATGTCAAACGTCAGACGTGATAGATGTTTGTTGACAAATATAAGTGTACCTAAGATGTAAAAATTAGCAATTATTGTTTGGAATTGAGTTAATGAGAATGTATGTACTTTGCAATAAGGGATGTATAAAAACTGTGTTGTGTAAAGGTACAAAATATAGGATAAAAAACAGGAATGAAGGTTAGTACTATCATAGTTTATTATGAATGTAACATATTAAAAAAATGATATGTTACAATACCTCATTAGTTGAGAAAAAAAAAATAAAGAAAGGAACTGGGATGAGGTGAGTGAAGGACAGGTCACTATCCCCACACAGTAAAGAAAAGAAAGCGAAAGCGTGAGGAAGCATGAAGGGAATGGGTAAAACAAGAATAGAGCAAGAGGAGAAAAAAATTGTAGAGAAAGGAAAGTTGTGTAGAGAAAGAAAAGGTTGTGTAGAGAAAGAAGGAATGGATAGCACGGTATAGTAGAGTGGGAAAGTAAAGAAAGTTGTAGGTTGGGTATCAAGTAAGGAAAGGAAAGGGCAAAAGGAAACAAAAGCAAAAACAACAAAAAAATAATCAATATACGTATACTACATGCCAGCTGTAAACAAATAAGTTATATAAATAAACGGAATACATAAACAATACAGATAATTGATATCGACGGTGGGTCTTACTTCTGGCCTATGTACCATGCGCCCTTGCCGAAAATTTAAAGTGTGCGTATACTAGATAAATATGGATATACATAAATAAATGGAGTGCCGATGGCCTATTTTAAGAGTCGCAGCCGCTCTGATATATAGATGAGTATAATATACTAGTGTGATAAGAATAATCTGTTGTCGTTAAGGCATATTTATACAGAGTTACAATCCGCTCTGAGTAGTAAGGCTTTTGATTTTTCATTTATGGGATTACCAGCCGTCCCATAGAATAAACTAGATACTATAAAATTAATATATATATAATAAAAACCATACAAAAAAATAGAGTACATAGAAGAATATATAATAGGGTTTGGGAATGGGTATGAAGATGAGGAAAAATGTGGGATGGGAAACTGGGACTTTTGGTCGGCTCTTACGACGCGCAAGGGGAGAGCGATGGTACTATTCTTTCTCCGGCAACCATACGGATAAGGTAAGGGAATGGGTGTCGTGATGAAGGAAAATATGGGATGGGAAAATGGGACTTTTGGTCGGCTCTTACGACGCGCAAGGGGAGAGCGATGGTACTATTCTTTCTCCGGCAACCATACGGATAAGGTAAGGGAATGGGTGTCGTGATAAAGGAAAATATGGGATGGGAAAATGGGACTTTTGGTCGGCTCTTACGACGCGCAAGGGGAGAGCGATGGTACTATTCTTTCTCCGGCAACCATACGGATAAGGTAAGTAGGAGATAGTACCTAGATGCAGAGCAAGAGAGAAAAGAGAAAAATACTTATAGATAATCACATACATAAATAAAATGAAATAAGCAAAATATAGGTGTAGTTATATAGGTACAGATTTTAAAATGTCCTTAATGTGCCAAGTGCCTAAATCCTTGGATGTGTGAAAATCCTTCAGAATGTATGTAAGAGGAGAGATCTTCTTTTTCACAATACATTTAGTGAATTTAGGAGCAAGTTTTGCAGTGAAAAATTTACTAGCATCAGAAAGTGGATATTCTTTCTTCCATACAGTCTGGCCCTCCTGATATTCAATATCACGCCTATTTTTGTTGTAATGAATTTTATATTTGGAGTAGGCTTTGGACATGTTCAAGTTTACTTTAATAAAAATGTCTTTAAGATGAGGTAGAGTAGATGAGTATGAAGTCCTGTCGGTAAACAAAATATCTTCTTCTTTAAGTGGAGAGTTAGGGTACCAGTCACCAGAGAGTACAGCTTCGCGGCCATGATTTAGAAAGTATGGGCTAAAACCAGTGGATTCACTAACGGCTGTGTTGATTGCAAACTCAATTTTTGGTAATTCTTCAGCCCATTTTCTGTGGTCTGTACCTACATAGGAAGATATGGCAGTGACAATGACACGATTAGTCCTTTCAGAAGGGTTGTTTTGTGGCAGGAACCTACAGTTATAAAAAGAATTAGGAACTTTATACTTCGCAACTAAATCCTTCATGGCATTAGAGATATACTGGGGACCGTTGTCCATGACAATTGTTTGAGGAATCCCATATTTCATAAATATATTGTTTTCAATAATGGAAACTACTGTCTTGGCAAGTGAGTTCCTCATAGGAAATATGCATGTATACTTAGTGAAAACGTCAGTAACTACTAGAATGAATTTGTAGCCCTGATAAGATCGAGGTAAAGGACCCATTATGTCTGTAGATATCATTTGGAAGGGACGTTGGACCTGTTTGGGATTTTTCATGATGCCTGGGGGACCTTCATTCGTGCTCTTATACGCCAAGCAAACTTGACAATTTTTGATGTATTTCTTGACATCTCTATGTAGAGATGGCCAATAATAAGATTGAGTAAGACGTTTCAAAGTCTTAAAGATGCCTAAATGGGCTGCACTCGGGTGGTCATGACATTTAGCTATGACGTCATGCCGCGATTCGAAAGGAACCACGAGTTTCCACTCACAGTCAGCAGAGAGAGGGTTGGAATTTTTCATCCTTTTATAGAGACGATCAGAAATTAGTTTCCAATCAGAGAACTTGTGGGGAGAAGATTTGACGTCTTGTACTTTCTTGAGGTACCAAGAGTCTTTGGTAGTAGAAGAAGAAGAAGGGGAGTTTTGAGATGGATCGTCATCAGAAGTGACATTTACGGGAAATGAACGAGAAAGAGCGTCGGCCAAGGCATTATCAGAGCCCCTACGATACTCAATTTTAAGATTAAATTGAGAAAGCCGGACTGCCCATCTCGCCAATCTTCCTGTAGGAGATTTAAGACTGACAAGCCATTTCAGACTACTATGATCTGTATAAATCGTAGTGGGGAAGGGAGAGCCTTCAATATAACCCCTAAATTTTTCTAGAGCAAAGATTAAAGCATTTAGTTCCTTTTCAGTAGTAGCATGGTTTCTTTCTGGTTTAGTAAGAGAACGGCTAGCGAAGGCGACAGGATGTTCTTTACCCTCGTCGTCCTTTTGAGAGAGGACACAACCGAGACCTAAATCAGAGGCATCGGTAGAGATGATAAAAGGCTTATCAAATTTAGGTATAGAAAGAATGGGTGCAGATACCAAACGTTGCTTAATCTCGTTAAAGGCAAGGAGAGCTTCCTGCGGAAAACTAAAAGCTTTGCCCTTGGGCTGTTTTTTAATTAGGTTGTTTATAGGAGCAGTTACTAAAGAAAAGTTTTGGATAAAACGCCTATACCATGACGCCATGCCTAGAAAACGTCTGACTTCTTTTTGGTTAGTAGGGACAGGGTATTCCAAAATGGCCTTAACCTTGTCACTGTCAGTGCGTAGTCCGTGTCGGTCGACGATGAACCCTAGAAACTTAAGGGAAGATCTGCAGAAAACTGATTTGTCAAAATTGATGGTGAGACCTACTTCTTTTAAACGTTGATAGACACGCTTCAATAACTCGACGTGTTCGTCATATGAATTACTGACCAGTATTACGTCATCCACGTAGGTAAACAGACGGCCAGCAAACTCTGGTCCAAAGACTTTATCCATAAGTCTAGCAGATGCATTGACAAGTCCGAAAGGCATGCGGCAAAATTGGAAAGCCCCAACCCCAGGAATGGAGAAACTAGTCTTCTCCCGCGAGTCTGGGTGTAAATTAATTTGAAAAAATGAGCTTTTCAGGTCAATAGAGCTTAGAAATTTAGCATTATTAAGAGAATCAAGTATGTCTTGGATACGCGGCATAGGATATGAATCTATTTTGGTGACACTATTCAGTTTTCTACTATCTAGGCAGATCCTTAAGTCTCCGTTAGGTTTGGGAACTACTAAGAGAGGGGAATTCCAAGGTGAATTACTTTTTTCAATAATACCCATTCTTAACATATCATTAATTTCAGCCTCGACCCGCTGTTTATAGTGAACTGGTATAGGGTAGTATTTTTGTTTCACTGGGGGATGATCACCAGTGTCAATGACATGTTCTTCAAGATCAGTGAGACCTAAGTTGTTAGAATCGGCAGAAATATTTTTAAAATCAGTGATAATGTTATCAATCTGAGATTTTTGTACAACCGACAGATCCTCATAAGTATGTAAGTGTGTTTTTGCGTCAATTAAAGAGTTGAAAGCAGAGGTACACTGAGAGTCGGTCGTATATTCCAGAATATCCTGACATAGGTTAAATGCCCTAAGAAAATTTACACCTAAAATAAGAGGACTGTTGATATCTGTGCATACATTGAGAGTAATTAGTCTTAGATTGGACTTGTAAGTAATAGGTATCGTAATGGATCCCAAAATATTAAGTTTAGCGTTATTGCCAACTTTAAGAGTTTTAGAAGATGGCTGAAGATGAGTCTGTAGACCTAATTCCCTAAGCGTCCCTAGCGCATCATTGCTGAGTATAGAAGTTGATGCACCAGAATCGGCCAAGGCCAAGCACTCTGTTCCCAAAATGTTGACTTTGATAAACGCACGGTTGTCAGGCAAGTTTGACTCAAAAAGTGGAGCAATCTTCTGAGAGGAGAAAAAGTTTTTTAAGAAAGTTAGATATTCCTGCCATTCCCGGTCAGTAGTATGTTTAGTTAGTTTTGAAGGTTCAGGTTTAAGAGAGAGAGAACATGCTACTGACCGCTTATTCAGTTTTTTGAACAAGTACAGTCGCGAGTAAGCACATTAGGTTTTTTACATTTAAAACATATAGGTGTATTGTATACATTACACTTTGAATAGTGATGTTTGCCACTACACTTTAAACAAGTGACACTATCTTTTTGTAGCATGGCGGAATTATAAGCATTATGGGAGATGGTAGCAACATTTCCCGATAAAGGTTTTTGTTTAATAAACGGTTGATTTACCGATTTAGTAAGATTAGATTTCACTGTGAAACCGGGAACAATAGCAGTATTGCCAGGATTTAAGGCACCTCTATTCTCACATCTGTGCTTTGCTATGTCTAGCCTGGAGCACACTGATTTGAGTTCCGCAGTCGAAGAGAAATCATGGAGAGCTAATTTTGCAATATAAAAAGTGTTCATATTTGATAATATTATATCCAACTTCTCAGTTTCAGAGAGTGGTTTAGATAGTTTAGACATCTCATAAAGCATGAGATTGATATAAATTTTTATGTCTTCAGATTTATCTTGCAATCTGCCTTTTATTTGCAGTAGAAGTCGTCTGTCATAATCAACAGGTATAAATTCCTCTTTTAGATAATCAAAAAGTTGAGACATAGAAGTTATATTGTCCCTGTAACCGCGGAACCACACCAATGCATCACCAGTAAGCAGATGTGAGAAGTTTGAGAGCAGTTCATGGTCTTGGGCAGAGCAGGAGGCAGCTAATTCTTTAATTTTAGTAATAAATTCTAAGACACAGGTGTGTCCGTCAAAAGTTACACCCCACTTCAATATAGGAGAATTTCTGAGAAAAGGAGAGGAGTGAGAGGGATGAGGAGGGACAGGGATAGATGCTCCCTCAGAGTGTACATCCCCATCGACACCGTTCTTCCGAACGTCTGTGATGCGGTTTTCTTCATCACGGGAAGCAGTCGGATGTAGGTGTTGTCTTGACGGGGAAGGACCTCTACTGCGCGGTGGATTATTTGACATCCAAAAGCGGAGTCTGTATAACTCCTCCAGTGACGAAGATTTTATACGCCTTTGCTCCCTGGTCTGCCCGGTCAGTCTGTCTAGTCGGTCTATAACGTGAGTCAACCTTGCCCAGCATTTTTGGAAATGTGTAGTGGTAGAATACTTGGGGACAAGAGCGCTTAGTTCGGCCAACTTCCGTGCACATACCTCTATTTCTATTCCCGTATCAAGGGAATCAATAAATTTGTCCTCGACCTCTGCAGCGGCCGGTTCAGCCTTCTCCAGCCGGGCAGCCAACGTCTCCGCTGTGGCACCACGCTCGTGTTCCACTCCCCGCAGGTTGAGCTCATAGCTGACCTCGTCCTTGAGGAGACCGTAGAACGCAGTATGCTCCATCACTGAAATTGATACAGGTACAATTTGAGAGAGAGATACAACAAATAAATATAAAAGAGGTAGAAACCCAGTAAGAAACTGTCAACAAAGAATTGAGTGCAAACTACGTTGGGCGCTAAATGTAACTACTATTTTTAACTATAGGTTTTGATGTAAAATAAAAGAAATTGAAATATAATGAAATGTGAAGTTTTATTTTTATGACATGTAAAATTAGGTCCTTACAAGAAATACAGGGCGTGGGGATAATTATTCTACTTTGCAGCTCACTTGTTGCACTGTCAGAGGGACTTAAATTACAATATTCTCACTGAGTTGGAAATTACATAAACAGGTAATGAAGTTTAAACTAAGCAAATAAGGGTTCAAAAGAAATTCATATGAATAGGAGACCTAGGCTATCGCTATCCTTAAAATAGGTTTACAACGTGTCAGACTGGATATACAAATACAAACGCAAATTAAAATATGGTTGTTATTCAATATTAAACATTTTATAAGTTCACAAGTGTAGTTTAAATCAAGTTGGGAGTGTTACAAAATTGAAAGGCAGGTAGGTAATACTTATATGTATGTAGTTAAGTTAAACTTATGAGAGAGGAGAAGATTAGAGACAATTAATGGGCGCCACGTTTATGAACAGCTCATAAACGAAGAGAGTATGGAGAGATGTAGTTAAGAGATAAAGATGTAAAAACGATTACACCTAAGATTAATATTCCGAGGAGGGGTTGCGAACGCCGGTCTCTCAAGGCCTAAGGTCAGCGAACGAGGGCTCGCCGGTATGATGTCAGCTTCGCAGGTGCTCGCTCCGGACAGGTAGTCCAGTCAATAATAAGAACTGTCGAGGAAGAAGAAAACACAGCGTTATGCCAAAGCAGTGACATAAAGAGATGTTGGTAATTTGTTTGCCATTTAGCAGATCGACTTACCCGGACGCTGTAGATCGAGGACGAATCAAGAAAATTGCAGTGTTCACACAATGATGCAGCTTAGGACGGTTAGGTTTATCAGGGAAAAACTACGTAGGTAAAAAAATGTCTATGCAATAACAGTTCACAGTGACTTTGCTTCACAGTCTTTTTCACAGTCAGTTAAGTAGAGGTTATCGAGAGAAAAAAACACTGGGGCGAGACGGGCCCTATTTATATGTTCTGCCACGACTTTTCTAGAATCTTGTTTTTAATTCATATTGCTTTACCATCAATCTCGAATTTTCCAAGGTAAGTAGCATAGACAATGCTCACTTGTACATTTCTAGAATGATCCGAATATAGTCTATGGTTAAGAAAATTAGCTAAAGATAAATGAAGAATTATATAAAATCAAATAAAGGAAGATTTGTAGATTATGAATAACTAATTACTTTCATTGTAAATTAGATATTCATAATGTTATTGATAAAAGTTTTTAGGTACCATAGATAATCTGGACTCAATATGTAGAAGTTCAATTATTAAAGCAAGAGAGCTACTCTACGCCAGATGTCAGTTTCGGTGCTGTTACATGAACGAGATGACAGGATGGCTATGCATTTAGGTGTGAGAGAGATGACAATATATGTGCGGCATACTTTGCCACTATTTGACACCAGATGGCGCTAAAGTTTGATGAAGTGTGGACTCTCAACGCAAGGTGTCTTTATAAGAAAAAGAGATGGAAATAGCTGGACATCCATGCAAGAATGAGAAGACGTATATCTCTGGATAATTGCTCGTGGAAATAGTTCTGCTGTTCCTCACAAGATTGAGCCAGTGGTTCAAAAATTATGATGTTTACTCTGATAAAATTAAATGTCAAACGTCAGACGTGATAGATGTTTGTTGACAAATATAAGTGTACCTAAGATGTAAAAATTAGCAATTATTGTTTGGAATTGAGTTAATGAGAATGTATGTACTTTGCAATAAGGGATGTATAAAAACTGTGTTGTGTAAAGGTACAAAATATAGGATAAAAAACAGGAATGAAGGTTAGTACTATCATAGTTTATTATGAATGTAACATATTAAAAAAATGATATGTTACAGTACCACGGCAAAAAGAAATTGCCACAGTACCATCAATGGTACTGTCTAATAGTACCATGGTAAAGGAATGGATTATTGCTATGAAACCAATGCGCAACTTTCGATAAAGTACTATTTACTTCGTCAGAACAATTAATACCTCTGTCAACTTTAAAGACTAGAGGAAGTGTCATCAGCAAATAGCACTGTCTCGCATAAATTCTTTGCTTAAAAAGGAAGGTCATTTATATAAATTAAAAACAGCAAAAGGGACCAGTATTGACCCCTGGGGTACGCCCATGTTTATAGGGGCTCCAGTAGACTCAGTTTTGTTGATAACTACTTTCTGTGTTCTTTCACATAGATATGATTGCATAAGGCTAACCGATTTATCATAGACACCATAATGTTTTAATTTCCTTAAAAGCGTTTGGTGATTAACACCATCGAAAGCTTTGGAGAGGTCAAAATAAATACCAACTACATCTCGCTTGCTCTCCCAAGCATCAAATATATGTTTTTAAATATAATATGATAGGATGACATACCAAGACCGGTATGAATTAGATCCCATCTCACAGAACACCATCGATTTTGGGAATGAATTGCTAGAAGCCATATCCGAAACAACGAGAGAAAAGTGGAACAAGCTAATCGAAGGCGTAGATATGACGCATAAAAGCAAGAAGGCATGGTGTTTTATAAGGAAACTAAATAATGATCCTAAAATCGCTGATCGTCATTCCAATGTGACCACAAACCAGATCGCTCACCACTTACTCCAAAATGGGAAAGCTTCCACGAAAAGTCTCCAGAAGAAATTTACACGAGACCCTGGTAAAGAGGTTAACCACTTGGACGAGGCTTTTACAGAAACAGAGCTCAAGTTCGCCCTTGATAAGCTCAAAGAAGGTAAAGCCGCTGGCTTTGACAACATCAGGGTCGAGCAGCTGAAACAGTTTGGTTTCGTACTACTTATACAAAACTGTCATTTCTTCCATGGCCGCTTCCAAAGGGTATGTAATCTAATCACTGACGTTTTAGCCACCTACTTTTAATAAATGACATTTGTGGCAGAGATTGTATATAAAACTTCTTCGAGATTATTTATTTTTATGAGTTTATTATCTTTGATATAATATGTTAGTCAGTTTAAAGTAAGCCCGCCATTTGTTTATACTTTGTGCAATGAAATTTAAATAATGAAATAAATATTCCTCCTTCGGAAGTACTTGTACCTATGATATATTTCATTAGAGTATCAAAAATTTTACTCCGACTATGCAAGTCTCCTTACAGAACTCCGCAAACTTATCTGACGCGGTGGTAAAATTTGAGAGTTTAAACTGTCAATACAGCTGACAGACCTTTCATTCTTTTTTATTGCTACTGGCGCCTCAACCATCGGTTTTAGATGTTGTTGTGGGGATTTCGAATTTCGAATTTCAAAACCGCGAGAGCATTTCTTGCAAGAAATTGTATGCATGCTCTATTTTGTACTAATAATGGATAAGAGAATCAGTAATAAAAATGTTTTGAACCTGAAATTTACACAAAATGGTGCGGTTTATGTTCCTCACTCAAAGAAAAGAAGCTGGACTTCTCACAGTCTCATAAAATTGGTGTAATGGTGATATTAGATCAACTAGGTATATAAAATTCTTACGTCGGTTTTATTTCAAGAATTGCTTTTACATTATGTCTCTGTAAAAAACTTTTTCAACAAGCGAATTTCTTATTTCTTGATGCAATTTTTTACACCTACCTAAGATAGGTAGGTGTAAAAAATTGCATCAAGAACTTTCTCACATTTTCAATTTTGAGGAACCTAAAACGAACATAAATTTTATATTCAGTAGTAGAAGTTAGAAACTTAGACTAATTATGTACCTACAACACAACAAAATATTGGTACTCAAATAGGTACAACTTTTATGGGCTCTTAAGTATCTTAGGCAATATTATCCGTCACTTTTATTTCAAACTATTGATGTTTGCTTTAGGTAATGAGTAAAATAACTTGTTCTAGGTTACATAGGTCTATGGTTATGCAATAAATGGCAAAGCACTCATCTATACCCAATCCTGAAGCGCTATTTCAATATTTCTTAGCAAAATAAGCATCATTGAAAAAAATTAGGATCCTAGTGTGAGTTTTTTTTTTTCAATTTTGGCGCAATCGGAGCGATACAGTCTCCACGTCCAAACGCCGCCAATGCCAGGCGGAGACTGAATAATTATGCTGCGAAACGGTGCACGATGCATTTTGGGATACTAGTTATCGACTATAAATATAACAAAAAAAAATTTTAGTAACTTCCCTAGATATGACTAAGAACTACTTACACAAAAAAAATTAGCTTGATTACTCAAATAGTTATTGAGATAATTGAGTTTAAGACGGAAAAAAGGGGTCTTGAAAATTTGATTCAAATAAATTTTAGTAACTTCCCTTCATAAAGAAAAGATCTATCATATATAATATTTTGGAAGGCCTAGCAATGATACTTTGTCAGGAAATTTAATTTAAAATCATTGAAAATTCTGAGTTTGATCGCCGCAATAGCCTTAACTCAACGATTGCTAGGTCGAGCGCTTTTACCACTACCTACCCCCGGCCGGGAGACCTTTAAACCAAACCGTTTCGATAAAACTAGACTAAAGCATTCATTATGTAATGTTTAAGGATACAGACAGTTGCAAGAGTTGCTTGAGTTTTGAGGGTTTAGTGGAATATTTATGTAGTGTACAAGATTTTTATATTCATTGTTTATTTTTTGGAGGTCAGACCGAACTTCCTACTCACTTCCCTTATCCATTTACGTTCCAACGGAAGTTTATTTAATTAGATTAATTCAGAAAATAATTACTAATTGCATAGACTTGAAATTCGTTTATTCTATAAAAGTAACAAGTCTAAGGTGAGACCTAACTTGAATTGTACATTTTTTACTGATGTACGAACGAGTAATGTATTGAAAGTATGCAAGTATTTTTCTTTACTGCAAGCTCTGTATTTTGCCGTTATTTCCATTTGCCATAGCAATTTAAAATCACTTACATATATGAGTAAGTACTTTGATTACTTTCAACATTTAACTTAGATACATTTAATTTGAAACGACTTAAACCCAATAACTCATTGTAAAGTTAGTACTTATCTGTGGTGTCCGTAACGAATAGTTTGTCTTGGTATCCGAGCCCAGTCTTAATGAGTTAATATTATGTTTGTTTTGGCTGTTTGCCCGGAAAACTATCGTAATTGTTGGATTTATGGTCATTACTTGAATGCTGCATTTTTTTTAGTTTGCAACGGGGTAGCACTTATCCTGCATCACACCTAATGACCTAATGTTAGGTGATGATACGGCAAGGTAGAAGTACACTACTCCCGGAATCCTTAACTACTGAGGAACTGGCTATTTTATTTCTAACTGATGAAACACATCAAGGCTGAAAACATCGTTTTTGTGGAATTAGACTTATATAGATGCGGGCTTTGAACCATAAAGACTTGAAAAATGGAAAATGAAGTATTTAGAAAAAATCGACCCGTCTTACAACCAGCTCCGATGGGACATAAAGACATAAAGTCTTACCACCAACCAAACCGAATACAATATGAACTCCCACTGCGAATCGAACCCGGAACCTCTTGGTCCGATACTGGTGGTATGTACCTACAACTAGATCACAGATGCCCGTATACTCGTACGCTACTTATCTTTGGGAGCGTCTCACACATCGCCCTGTCGCTTTAAATGTCAAACATATGAAAGAGATGCCATGATGTTTGAGACGCTCCCAAAGATGATTTGCGTTCGAGAATTCGGCCGAAAGCCGGTTAAAAATGGTTATTGCGAAGTGGGCTCTATCAGCAGTATGCTTTATTTATATTACAACGCAATAAACCATGTCATGATAGTCGTCATATTAATTCATAGTTCTTCTTCGAAAGTACAAACAATTGACAGTCGAAATATCCAACATTAATACCTCTCGTCTGATTGTCTGTTGTCGTCTGAATGTTCCGTCCGTTTAGAGAACTCTAAATTAACGTTCGTTTACTCGAAACGTTCATTAAATCGTCAACAGAAAGTAATAACGCGAGCAGACATTGCATTGCATATTATTCAGTTCAATCCATACTAATCGGTGAACATTCGATTTGAACCAATTTCACTAATAGGAAAGTAAAATACGTTGTGTTGTGCTTTAATTGAAATCAAATCTTAGAACATAAGAGTTTTCTTCTTGTTGTGAAACGAGCTCCAAATACCCTTTTAATTCATGAAACGTGTCCAATAGCATAAAATATCAAATGACAGAGTTCTCACTATAAATTAGGTAAAGATTCAGGAAAAGCCCAGATTACTTTCTTGACACATACGTCAATTTCCACTTTTGATACGCAGCAGAGTGGAAATCGCGGTCTATCAAATGGGACTGTCAAAAGAAATAAAATGTGATCGGGCGCACTCGATTATGTTATATACCACGTCACATAAAGTCACGTAATTTCTCACGTCACTCGTGTGAGAAATTACGTGTACTTTTAGAACTTAGAACGCGTAAGTGACGATTAGATACTTACTTTCTTGTCTGAAAGAATAGTTATTTGTTATACAAGAGAGCAAAGTCATTTTTTGCTGCGAGTGCTGAATTTAAATCACGAACTAGCGAAGTAGTCTAAAATTGAATCACGAGCGTAGCGAGTGATTCAAATATAGACTACTGAGCACAGTGAGTGATTTAAAGGCACGAGACATCAGAAAAATTTGCTCTCGTGTTAAACATACAATTTTTCACCTCTACCAGCGAGAAAAGTATTACAGGTTAGAAAAATAAGCTATTAGTAAAAGTTTAATTTTTATGGCAAGCTTTTTTGCTGACTGTACTTTAATATTGTATTGTCATCTGAACCAAACCTGTATACAAAATTTCAGCTCCATCGGACACTGGGAAGGGGTCAAATTAAGCTTGCAAGATTTGTCCCCCCCCCCCACTAACTAACAAACTAACTAACATACATGGCAAGTTAATAAAAAGCTTGTAACAACATTGAATGCAACATTTATCGTATTTATGTAATTTGTTATTACATTTAATTATTTCTTCTTATTTAAATATTTATATCATGCATGCGACCTCATTTCGTCCAAACTCTTTATTTCGAACTTTGGTATCCGTGTATTTATTTTTTATGCTTATAATTCATGTCCAACGACATAAAGCTATCTATCTATCCTTTTTGCACTTATTAATTTTAAAGGTCTCATCCTTGTCACTCTATTTCTTATATCTTAATTATTTCAAAAGTTGGTGTAAGAAATTAAAAAAGCACTTTGCCTCACGCTCGCAGCAAAAATCGATTTTGCTGCGAGTTTTTTCGCGCTTAAAGCGCCCTTTTCGTGCTGGAGAGGTGAAAAGTGTTTTTATTATTGTCTTAAATGGTCAAGGGAAGAGTTATAGACCTATATAAAACGAAATTTGAAAAAACGATATAACTACCTACCTACATAAGTAACTAGTTAAAGTTTAGTGATGTTCTGTTACACTTTTTGTATGTATTTAGATTAACCAATTATTGTCGTAAACAATGCGTGCTAACACAAAATTCCGTCCATTTATTGCATATCCTGAGGAGCCCGTGGCGCAGTGGATAGCGCGCTTGGCCTGCGATCGTTGAGGTTAAGCAACGTTCGCAATGGTCGGTCACGGGATGGGTGACCAAAAACTTTTCATCTCGAGCTCCTCCGTGCTTCGGAAGGCACGTTAAGCCGTTGGTCCCGGCTGCACTTGCAGTCGTTAATACCCACCAATCCGCACTGAGCCCGCGTGGTGGGTCATGGCTCATTCTCCTTATTCATCCATAAGGAAGGCCAGTGCCCCAGCAGTGGGGACATTAAATGGCTGATGATGATGATGATGATGATTGCATATCCGTTTACATAGTGCTCTTAAGAGAATAATGGTGCCATAGCTTTATCGCAATAATTGTACCAATCGGTTTTTTGAAAATAAATAATATTTAATTTCAAAATAATTACGAGTATGTTATACCTCTTTTCTAATTTAAGCCTTGTTAGGTATTTTATTTTTATTTATTTTTATTTATTTTTTCTTTGGAAGACCAACAGCACACATAATAAACTTAGGTAAAAAGAATAGGCAACATATGGCCAATAACAGGTCTCCACGTTTGAACTCAACTTATTAAACAATAAACAATAAATGTGGACAAATTAAGTAACAATACATAACATTGACTTACAAGTTAAAAGCGAACAGGATAATTTACGAATGAATAATAACAATGATTGTTGTAAGGTTGGTTGATACAATTAATTAACAAAGAAATCTTGGCTTAATAGCCGCCTTGCTGTTGCTATGCTAGAACAAAATATATCAAATTCATTTGTTTTACAAAACTCGTTTAAATATCTGCTAGCTCGCCATAGAAATGAATTTTGTCGATAATTTGTTGCAACCAATGGTAGATGAATAGGAGTGTAGCGCCTTATTGACCTTGATGAAATATTAAAGTAAACTTTGGAAAGAAGCTCAGGAGAGTTAATTTTATTTGTTATTATTTTAAGCAAAAAAACAATATCAGATATTTCCCTTCGCTTTTGCAATGGTAAAAGGTGAAACTTCGAACAAAGATTTAAATAGTTACTAGAATTGTAAGGCAGTTTCAAACGGTAACACAAAAATTATTATGTATATGAATACAGTTATGTAAGCAAACTTATGAGCTTCACAACATAATTATGGTTACGTTGTTTTACTTAGCATTACTAACTTAATTGCAATTAAGAAAATTTTGCGTCATGCTCGTGAACGGGTGCCACCTGTGGGATGGGTCTGCTCCTGGCTTCTTGTCTCAAAATATGCAGATTTTTTATGTTTTATTGTTACTTATTAGTTTTATTTTATCGTGGCTTGTATGGCACTGTTTATTATTGACTCTTATGTTCTTAAACTATTCAAAGTTTTATTACCCTTGTTTGGCATTTATATTTATTATTTTATTCGCTACGTTTTTCGTTGGTATGTATTTTAAAGAAACTTTCTTTTGGATGTCTATTTCTTAGTTATTGAAAATTATTTACTGCTATGATTACCGGGTTTTTTGTTTTGTTTTTAAATTTAAGATTAATTTGTGATGGAAAGTGACTTTACATATTATATTATGTTAGAGCCACTTTTCAATTTGACGACTCTGTATGAAATATGACAGGGAGAAAAAAATTGCCCTTGGCGAGTTTCATGCCGGTTCTTCTCGTTACAAGGCCTCCCGCCGTAGGATTTGCGAACCGATAGCGTAGCTTCATTGACGTTCACAAGTGCTGTATCAGCCTAAAATGAATAAACAATTTTGAATTTGAATTTGTACATAATTATTACGTAATAACATGGATCTACAAACATGGCTGCGATATAAATAAAACAATTAATTAAAGTACGTTAAATGAGGCAGAAAATTGAAAGCTCGCTTTAACTACACACACACTTGTTAGTTCTTTTGTATCTCGCCTGCGGTTTCAATGGTAAAGGCGCTATTTCATTAGGCAACGATAGACGATGGTTGGCCGTAGCAAGGACAACTTTTCCAGGTGGATATACCTGGATGATTCCAACTTGGAGTATATGTACAATGCTTCCCCTCAAACGATGGTACATCTGATATTGTGCGCTGCGTGTCTTTACAGCTGCACGCAGGAACACTTAATAGACGCTACCTGTTTTGCGATCCACGTGGAAGAATTGTGGTCTGACACAGCTAAGGTTTGTTGTTGACTCAAGAAGAATAAGAAGAAGATTTGGCAACTCCTTCATGCAAATATGATGTCACATTTGCGTACTTCAAATGGTGCGGTTCAAAGTGGTGCCGTAACTGGAATACCTCCAAATTGCTTGCTAATGAAACATGTTTTCGAGAGTGTGCAAATCATTTGCAGGTTTTACTTACATAGAACTAGAGATGTACCCAATTAAATATGCTGACGGTTTACATCATGGGCGGAAGACGTGCAAGTAACGTTTACGCGTTCAATTTGCCTGTCACTTAATTAATAGTGTACAAATTCCTTTCAGACCCGTAGTTCACCTAAGTAGATCTCCTAACCTAGGTGTTCGACTGTTATATTTTTGTACCCGTAGTTCACCTAGCTAGAGCTAGGTGTTCCATGTTTAACTTCTTGTACCCCTGGTTCACCTAGGTGTTCCACGGTTAACTTTCTGTACCTCTGGTTCACTTAAGTGTTCCACGATTGTTGGAACCTATTTTGTTAATACCATCCTCTTTCAAAGTCACACTACTTACATGCAACTTGTTACTCGTATGCAGGTTTGTTCAAGTTACAAGTAAGTTATTTAATGGAATCGCGCCTTAACAGCGTGTCCATAATTGCGACGAGCGACCAATCAGAATGTTCGTTCACGGGAAAATCGCAGTGCCGATCGCAACGCTATTGGGAAGTTATGGAACACATTGAAAATGTTGTTTCGATGGATCAGAATTATCAGAATATAGGTTTTCAAGGTACCGTTATCTTTGGGATCCTGGATTTTATAATAGAATTTTCTGTTTTATGTTTTGTAGAAAATAAACTATCCTATAATTTCTCGGGTCTGGGTGTATGTGTTAATTACCCGTCTTGTTTTCAATTTCCATAATCTATGTGACTATAATAATTAGTTTTAAATTAAAGCAATTTATGTGATGGTGTCCAATGTTTATTTATATGTTAAATAACATAGATTTTTGTATATCCCAAACATATCTTAGTATAGGTATACATGTGGTAAAGATGTAAAGTTACGTGGTCTAGGCTATCGAATTAGGATCGTCATGAAACATTTGGCCGCTTTAGAAGCTTTGCATTTTGTCCAGACTCTCCACCATAAACGAGTGACTATTTATAGTACTATTTTAGATAGTAAATTCTTAAACCGAACGACTTTTTGTGAATTTCTTTTTTATCAATTGGTGCATTTTTGTACTTTGTAACAAAGAAGAATGTGGATCAGTTAAACTATTTGCACCGACGACGCGGTGTGGGAGTTGAAAGCGTTCGGTATTTATGCGTATAAAGGTTACTGAAAAAACCAAGATTTCCGAATAGTTTGGATGCGCAGCTTTCTAGTTTTGTTAAACGGTACTGATAGATAGCAATACAGCTGCAGTAAATATGATCCCAGAGAATATAACTAGTTTGAATGCAACCACGATTAACTACGTTTTTTAATAAAAAAATAATTTAAGAAACCCTCTTATAAAAAAACTCTCTTAAAAGTAAAAAACAAAACTTCTGTCTCGGTACCAGAGGATGCCTAGCATATCCTCTTATAACACTGAGGTCCTCCGACCGAATGAGAAGGGTTTTTTTTGTTGAGGCTTTTTGTGAGGACTTCTTAAATTATTTTTTCTGGATAAACGTAGGTAATCTTGAATATCCATTTCAAACAATACTCGCTTTATTACATATGCATTTAAAGTTGAAAATTATTTAACACAGAAAGTGATCGCCGCGTCTCGCTGCTATTTCAATATAGATTGAGCAAGTCAGGGCCGGTTAAATTGCTACAAAAAAAAAATACAAAGCGCCGCGCCGCTGTCACCGGAACAGAAAAGATTGTCGATCTATACATATTGAGATGTCAATCTACAAGCACTTAGGCGAACAAAAGACGAATATTGTTTACATCTATTATTCCAAAAAGTTCCGACCACAGTTCAAGAGCAGCGCAAACAGACACCTTAGCCCTCCGTCGATCATCGTTATCGTGACCTGAAGGCCTACTCCGAAATACGAATGACGATAATCGGACGACATGTTCAGTTTACTTGGTGGTAGCACAACTGCGCGTTAGAAGTTCTAACGCGAAGATTTCAAATTAACTATGGCCACAAAATAAAGAGTTTACAGAAGGATCGCTCCCACCGTTTTTGAAAATCTATACCTATCCTTGTCTGACTCACTAGGGTTGCTTCTGTATTGATTCTGAATTTAAAAAGGAGTAGGTAGTATAAGTTAACAATCATACATAAATAAATTCGTTTATACATACATCTTAAACATGTTTACATGCCTTAGTTAGAGGCTGCTTAGATGGTAAACAGAGCATCTAATATCCATTTAAAGTCCCGACGCCACACACGACGAAGACAAGATCCTATTATGTTGTAATGTATTCCATTCCTATATGTTATAATGTACTCTATGAACAAGACATAAATATGGTGTGATAGTTATCCCACTAAAAACATAAACGTGAAAAAGGGTGCCAAGTTCAGCGAAAAATAGTTGAAATCTAAATGGGTTACAAGTTCCAAAAATTTTTTCGTTCATGAACTTCAAATAATTAATATTTTCTTAAATGTTGAATTTATAACTTGTCATCTTCAAAAATTGAAAAACCTTTATAACGCAAGAACTGTATCAAGCAATAGTGGTAACTATTTTGAAAACAAGAAAGTGTATTTAAATACCAATGTTGTGTTTTTATCGTATATAGGTAAATGAAAAATATAGTTTAATAGTCAAAGTCAAATTTGTTTATTCAATTTTGATTCGTTTTTACAATACTTGTGAACGTCATAGAAGCTACGCTATCGGTTCGCAAACCCTACAGCGGGAGAACAAGGAGATGAAAACAGGTTCATATTTGTTTCTGGCGCAGCTGTTCTTTATAATCTTTTCTTGCACTCAAGAATATCGTTTTTCAGCTTTCTTTTTCTGGGAGAATTTGCAGAAACGTGAGCTGCTGTTTGTGAATTTGAGTCACATTTAACTTTTTCATATTGTGTACAAGATTCATTAGTCTCCACAGTTGCTTGCGATTCTTTATTTAATTTTTTTTGACAGGTAGCAAAAGTTTGGCATTAGTGCCTTTTTCAGGACAGTTCGGTTTGATTGATGTCTTGATTATAGAATTGGTTTCGAAATGGGCCTCACAAACTCGAAGATATGTTGACCATTTGTTGCGTACATCTTCTCGATCAATTAAACTTAACCATAAGGTTCGTCTGAAAATAAATCATTTATTTTTAAAATGAACTACCTAGTTATTTTTGCACTCACCGAAAATAGCCTATGGCACTCCTACGATTAAGACGTTAAAATAAATAGGTATACGCATAATCGTGCGTGGTTCGTTTTCTCCTGAACTTGGCTGGCACACTGTCGTGCGTAAAAAAAACTTTACTGCAAGTAAAATGTCATTTGGGTTAAGTATAATGACTGGCGTTCTCTCCCAAACTTGGCAGGCATACTGCCGTGCGCCTAGATAAAGAAAACTTTACTGCAAGTGAAATCTTATTTGGGATTTAATGATTGGCGTCCTTTCCTGAACTTGGCTGGCACACTGCCGTTCGCTTAGATGAAAAAAAATAACTGCAAGTAAAATGTTACAAACATTTTACAATGACTGAAGTCTCTAAAATGTAAGTAGGATCTCTTAACACTGCTAAAATAAAAGAAAATGCAACGACAACTTTAACTTGAAAATTCGTCAACATGACTTGTGGCCAGAGATGGGCAAATGCCCGGTTAAAACCCGGCATTTTGAAAATGCCCAGGTTAAAACCCATTTATGCCCATTTCTGCCCGAAAAGTTGGGCGGAAACTGTATAATAAATCAGTAATAAAAGTTAACCAATATTATGAAATTTTACATGATTTACAAACTCATTACTTAAATAGTGCTAAGTAATATTAGAGTACGTACATATTTGTTAATTTTAAACCCCCGAGACGCAGCGCAAAGAGGGGTGTTATAAGTTTGAGGCCTATGTCTGTCTCTCTGTACTGTACGTACATTCGTAGTGCCTAAACGGATCAGGCGATTTTATTGCGGTTTTTTTTAATTGAAAGCTATATTAATCGAGAATTCGAGATGGTTATTAGCCACGTTTGAAGAAAATCCATATGCCCATTTATGGAGATGGTCAACTGCCTGCCGAAACGAAAAAGATACAGACATGGTGCTTTAACTTAAATAATGTACACCCTGGGCAAATTTTGGTGCAATAAAAAAAACAAAATGGCGGCCAAAAAAATGGCCGCCAGAAATTAAGTTGCTCGATTTGGCTGAAATTAGCGATTTCAATGTGGTTTTATTTTTATTTTAAGTGTAATTTAAAAAGGATGATATATAAATAAAATTAAATAAATAAAAACCCCCGACACAAAAAAACCTCAAAGAAAGTCAGAAAATAAATTTTCTCTCGATCGGGGCACAAAATGAGAGAGAGATTATAAACAACTAGCAGTTGTCCGCGGCTTCACCTGCGTGGTCAAAGAGAATTAATAATATCAATGCCTTAAAAAATACATGGCACATGTCTGGTGCAAGGATATAAAAGTAACAATTCAAAAATAAAAATAAAATACCAAGTGGAACTCTCGCTAAGGCTTGCCGTATACAAAGTGTACGTAGGTATACTGACATTATGTTTGGATTTTATATTTAGGTATAGGTAAGTACAATAATTATTGAGTTCAAATCATGTTCAAACTACTGTGGGGAATTGCGCAACGGTTAAAGGAAGACTGATGTTGTCTTCCGGGATAGGTGTTGTTAGCCCGGGGGCAACAGCACTGTCCGCTGGTTTTTATGTCGGAGTTCGTATATAAGCGAACTTGGTGAATGAACTTCGTAAGCGCGGTGTAGGTTCTTCACTTTGAAGCTCCGTGCCATGTTGATTATGTGCGCGTCGTCTAGATGTCGCCACAACACATAATTATGTATGAATTGATGCAAATCCGCATTTTAAGTAAGTAGTGTATCATAGTGGAATGGGGTCTTTTAGAGGTAAAAAGAAACCTGGATCATTCTCCACCTTTCTAACACCTCAAAAAGTAGCGCAAAAATCCGCAGCACCATTTCCATAGTAAAAGACCAGTCATTACTGGCAAGACACACTGGTCAAAGACTTTCGTCTTGAGACATTGAGGTATTTCGGACGCAACTATTTGCCGGAGCTTCCCAAACGCTGCCCATCCAAGCTAGATTTGACGAGAGATCTCTTTCTCAAAGTTGGACTTACCTTACTGGACCGTCTGTCCCAGGTAAACATATAGTGGTCAAAAACTTCGAGTGTAATGTTCCCAACATTAACTGGAGCAGGTGCAGGATAAGCCGGTATTAACCAATCCAAATGTAACCAGAACCATCGGCTTGATTTCCAAAGTACAATATATTTTTCAACAGCCATCCTGTGATAGAATAGACCATTGCGAAAGTTACATAACCTTAGCGATCGCACACCAAGCACGCTACCCTATTGCTTTACCAAATTTCGTGAAAGTCAGATCAGTGGTTTACGCATGAGAAGGCAACAATACCTAGACAAAAAGACACATTCTCCTAACTCTTGAACTACCAAAATGCAAAAACTCAAGTCAATACTTTGCCACTAGGTACGTTTGTGTGTGTGTTTTAATGTAGAATAGATCCTATGCCAGCTCAATCGTGCAAAGAAAAAGTTCTTAATAATAATACCCATGCTACATTGAACAAAGTAAACTGAAAAAAAAAATATCCTACGGGAACCGTACTGCAGACCAGTATCCTACATATCAATTTCCATACTTCTTAGCCCAGAAATGAGGAAGTTTCCATATAAATTTTAACCTTCTTATCAATAGGCGGCCTTATTGCTATATAGCAATCTCTTCCAGGCAACCTTGGGTGAAAGAAAAAATAAATCAAAAGGACAGAAGGGGAAAGGGTGCATAAACAGAATAGAATACACTAACAAATATTGAAAGAGAGAAAGAAGATAATATTATAGAAGTTAAGGAGTAAGAGAGAGAAAATGACTTCTAACTTGATCTCTAAAGGATTTAAGAGTCTGAGCCCTTCTGATACCTACTGGAAGCGCGTTCCACAAACGCACAGCATGGAAGAAAGAGTAGGAAAAAAAGTCGGAAGAATGACGTGAAATTTTAAGGGTGAGGTAAGAGGAAGAGCGCGTAGTACAGGACGTAGATGAAGAGTGAAAGGAGAAGCAGTCTTTAAGATAAGGAGGGGAAGTAGGCATGAAAAGGATAGAATAGAGAAGTTTAAGTGTGTGTAAGTCCCTGCGCCGGCGAATCGGGAGCCATAGGAGTTTGTTACGGAAGTGAGACACATGGTCGTATTTGCGAAGGTTAAATATAAATCTAATGGCAACGTTCTGCAGACGCTCTAACTTATCAAGTAACTCTTCCGACAGGTCAGTAAAACAGACATCAGCGTAGTCAAGGATAGACAGCAGAAGCGATTGTGACAGAGTGATTTTGGTACTGGTCGGCAAAAAGTTACGAAGCCGGTTAAGTGAGCCATATGCTGCAAATATCTTTTTCCTGGTTACCTCAACATGAGGACTTCTTAGACCAGAAGTGAGGAAGTTTCCAAAATAATTAAAATACTTACACAGGTAAAAATACTTTAAAACATTGTTTACGCCCACAAAATGGGCAGTAATGGGCATTAACCCGGCGTTTTGGGTTTTAACCGAGTTAAAACCCGGGCGGGCTGAATGGGTTAAAACACAGTGCCCATCTCTACTTGTGGCTGTGCTCGCTGAACCGCCAAGAAGTTTTGAGAATACTATAACATCTAAATAAGGACCAGCGTCATCATCATGTCAGCCGAACGACGCCCACTGCTGGGAATAGGCCTCCCCCAAGGATCTCCACAACTATCGGTCTAATTAGATTACCTATGCGTGACCCGCTACGAGTTGTGATTGTGACCGGGCGGCGGCGGGCGGCGGTCGAGCGCCAACAAAGAATATATTTAGGTACCTACTTAACTAAACCATAGAACCCAAATACTGGCGTTTTACCAGCGAACGATAAGATGAATGTGTATGGTTGATCGTCGTTATCAAAGCGGCTAGTTCCAAAAGTACCTAGGTATACTCACCTACCAACAAGAGAAAACAGTTTGACATAACTTACCTTTCAATATCGTTTGGAAATTTAATGAACTTGTATGCACAGTTTTTAGTCGTATTTAGACAACCAAATACACTGCAACTGTAATAATATTGGTTATTAATTTTGTTAATTATTGGTAAAATAGGTATATAAGTGTCACAGTGACACGTAGCGGCGCGGACGTGAAGTGATCAATTAAATGCTCTTTGGAACTTGCGATCAGTGACCTCTTTGCGATACTCGCGACTGAGTACTGTCCCAAAGTGCCCCATTTTGCCTGTATATGTGACGTCTATGTGTGCGTGACGAAAATGGCACCTTGTTCTTAGCGGACTCTCTGCTAGGGCGACCGCCCGCGTAGTTACTTTGTGCTATGGCGCTGTCTCTGTCGCGGGCTGACCTGTTTTCATCCCGCTAGCACACCTCCGCGAAGCTGAAGTAGCGAAACCGCTGAACGACCCACCCAAGATGTCAAATGTAGGGTGCGCGAAACTCTCGGCAGCTTGCCTGTTCTAAGTTTCAAAAATATTAAATCGTGGGGGTTGTTCAGCGGTTTCGCTACTACAGCCACAGTGTTAAGTTAAATGTGCTACAGCTTCGCGGCGGGAGGTGCATTACCGACCGACATAATATTATCTTTATGTCGGTTAGCACACTTACCTATGAGTGTTTGCGCACTGCGTATGATCTAAAATCGAAACTAGTTGATGTACTCTTACATACTAGTATTTCGAGCCGGAATCCCTTCTAATCAGATCGTACTAACGTAGTTTATAAAAATGCTCCAAGATCGAAAACGAACCGCGTTCGATTATCGTAATACTTTTTTCCCTGTCCTGTAGCCAGATTGGGGTCGAGAGGAATCCATACTTATAAAAATATCCCGACGACGCTGTTTGTCTGAGTGCCTCAACCCTGACGTAGGTCGACTCATCCTATAATTAAGTAATCCCTCAAGCTGGTTATTAGTGTCTAATAAGGTTAGGGAGAGTTGTGTGAACACTCGAACAGCTTCGATATTTTTCTGAGTTTCCGGTAAAACTTATACAAATATCCACTAAAAGCGTTAGTAAAATATGAACAGCATTTTAGTTGATTAAGATTGCTATACATAAGTACAACTTTTTAGTTCAGTTCAATTTAATTCAATATGAACGTTAAATCGTTATTACATGACTAACATTTCCTTTATTTTGTTTCAGGGATCTCAGATGTCTTAGAAACACAATTCACACAAATCTCATGTCAACGTATATATTATCAGCATGTAGTTGGATTTTAAATTTAGCTTTACAGGTGAGTAACTGTATTATAAGTTAAACTATTACAAGGGCAATAAAACCTGAAATATAGTATAAGGTGTCCCGGATTGTAAAAAAATATTTAATTATTTCTATTCATTTTATTATTTTTTTATTTAAGAAACATGCAGCTTTTTTAGTACACACATTTAAAATACCTACTGATTTATAACAGAATAGCCTTCAAAGTTAATATAACTAAATACATTATTGTCAAATGTTCAAAAACAGTCATAGGCTTTTGGATTTGAAGTCTGAATTCGATGTAAAGAAGTGATGGAATCAGTAACATACATACAAAATTCATTACCTTCTTCTCCTTATCCCAATTATTTTGTCATCCGTCATCTCATTCACTTCTTTCTTATTCATATCGTAATGATGTGATGATCCACAATCTATCCACCATTTCAACGGTTTTCTTTTCCCTTTCCATCCATCAACATATTTTCTCGTAATCTTTCTTACAAACATTAATTAATATCATAAAATCTTAATAGTTATTATAGTTTAGTACGCACATTTTTCGAAGCGATAATCAAAGCGTAGACCTGCGTGCCTACCATCAACTCTTATTGCGGTTTTGTTTAGGACCTAAACTGATCTGCTTCGCTTATTCGTACCACGACAGCTTAATATCTATGACAGCGATTCAGTGATAATTCAATGACATTTCACAGCCGCTGAGCTGTCATCAACTCTTATTTGACTTATAACTCGGCCAAGCTAACATGACACCCGTCACTCTCCGGGCATGACAGAATCGAGTGAAAGAGACGGGTAGAAGAAATAAGGACACAAATTGTTCGGTCATTCACATTTAGCATTTCATTTGCGATCCAGTTTTTAGAAGGTCAGAGTACGAAAGAAAGCAATTCATTTGAGGAACCTATTCTGCATCGCGCTATTTTTGAATCGCTGTCTTAAAGTTGATGGTAGGCACCCTGACCTAATGAAACGTGTTACATTTCTCGGCGCGTTCAGCTTAACATAACATGGGATGGGCTTATGTTCGCTTTTCGCTCCTGCACAATATATTAGTTTATAAGCTTTATTACCTAAAGGCCGCCTTCACTTTGTTTGTGAATTTGAATCTTCATAGAAGCAGTCGAACGTCAGTCTTGGGCCCTCACGCTCAGGCTTCATTTCGTTCCAATAAGCAGCAGTTAAACTAGCCCTATTTTTTTGAATTGTGAATACTATAGTCTTTGGCCATACATATAAATAAAGTTCCTGATTGCAAACACATTTTACGTTACCTTATGACATAAACAGCTAACTGAATGCAGTGAAAATTACGTACCTACTTACATAAATTTACGATGTAAAATTGAAGTCATTTGAAGGTTACTAGCTCAAGAAATGGTGAGTCCCTTAATAATCTAAATCTTTACCCTTAAACTTACTCCCTTTAGAATTAATTTTTGCGTGAGAAACGTAGCCATTTTCAAGCACTTTCCCTTCAATGACTAGGCTATTTCTTTACCAAAATTAGGCAGTAACTCAGGCATGGAAAAGTAAAAGGCAGACACATTTATCTCGTTAGTACAGACAGATATTACACGTACCTTACACAACACCTGCAGTATAAGCTCGCCTAACGATCCGTCACTCACGTGTAACCCTAAAATTAAGATTTAACATAATATATGACCGGTTCATTCGTACCAACTCAGCAGCGCAGATGTTTGTAGCTTCCCATTAATCCTTAAAGTCAACCAACTTTCGCCTGTGGGATCTGGTTGTAACCAGATACACTTTTAAGCTCCTCTGTGGCTTTAGAATTCTCGAAAGCTTACTTGCACAGAGGGATTCTGGCAGAGGACTAAAACCACTTAAGTTTTAAAAGCTAGGGATTGCGCCAAATATTGTGGATGATAATTTGCAACTTGCTGAAAGTTTGACATTCTGCTGTTTTTAACCAATAATCGTAGAATTTTTTTATTCATTGCATACGCATACGTTCATCATCATCAGCCATTTAATGTCCCCACTGCTGGGGCACTGGCCTTCCTTATGGATGAATAAGGAGAACGGGCCATGCCCCCCCACGCGGGCCTATAGTGCGGATTGGTGGGTATTGACGACTGCAAATGCAGCCGGGACCAACGGCTTTACCTACCTTCCTAAGCACGGAAGAGCTCGAGATGAAAAGTTTTTGGTCACCTATGCCGAGAATGTTATATACCTATATGTCACCTGATCGTATGATCGCCTTAAATTTCTAACCTATCACGTGCTCTACAGGACTTTCGTAAATTTATAATTTTCCTAGGAAACTTATAAATTTACGTTTCTTGTTATTTTCCAGTGACATATATACTGAAATTCTATTCATGCATCGGTCTGTGCTATAACTGACTAATGCCCGAATACTCGTACGCTACTTATCTTTGGGAGCGTCTTAAACATCGCCCTGTCACTTTAAATGTCAAACGTATGAAAGAGATGCCATGATGTTTGAGACGCTCCCAAAAATGATATGCGTTTGAGAATTCGGGCGTAGGTATAACATTTACACACAGACCTATTACATAAAATGATCTTTTTCATATTTAACATAGTTTATGGTTTGTATAGATACACATTAATCAAGTATCTTCAATACAATCTTCAATTTTGGTTTATTATTCCCATCAGCCGCATTGGCATTAACACATTTGCATCTTATGTCGTTCATCAATCCGCTATGCACTTGGTTACCGAGTGATTTCTAATTGCCACAAAACAGAACCAATCCATGCCCTGAATTAAGACAGCTCCGCATCATAGGGCGTCATCATAATCAAGAGACCAAAAGAAGACGGTCCAAAATGTATGGACTAAAAAACCAAAATCTACCAATAGTTTAATTATAATGCACAATATAGGCACATAATATAATATGTGCTTTTAAAGAAAAACCTTGATAGTCAAAATTTCCTCATACAAAGTTTGAAGGCCTATAGATCATATACTTACATACACCATCGATCTAGGTATCGGCCTTTCAGCGGTTTATGTTGTACATTACAGTGAATCTATTGGTATCCATTTATAGATTCCGGGTTTTTCGAACATTATTCCTTCCTTTATTCGTTCAATCGCTTAATCAAACGTAGGTACTGCTGTCGAATCCAAATTTATATACAACACACTGATAGGTAGGTATTAGAAGTTCGTATCCTACTAATATTATGAATGTTTGTTAACTCAATCACGCCAAAACGGCTGAACGGATTTCGCTGAAATTTGGGACATAGATACTTTGTAGCCAGGAGAGGAACATAGACTTTATCTCGGAAAAATGTCACATTCCCGTGGGATAACGTCGTGTAAGTAGTCCACGCGGGGAAAGCTAGTTCTTCATAAGAATTAAATTCTCGTAACAACGGTTGCGTAAGTAGTGGGGATTCGAGAGTTCCAACACAGGCGTTCCAGCCCTCTCTGAACCCGTTTTGGGGTCACACCAATCCTAAAAAAAAAAAAAAAAAAAAAAAAAAAAAAAAAAAAAAAAAAAAAAAAAGTGAAAACCCCCCATTTGAGTCGATTGCGCTGGGTCCCAGAGCGATATCTTTAACCGTTTCGGAGATACGTTTTTTTGCTAAATTCACTCCTACTTGATTAACTAATGAACCCTTGTTAATGACACCTCGACGCTAATGACACTCTCGACTTCGATCTTAACTACATGATCCTAATCACCTTTCCCGATGCTCCTCATTAACTAATCGTCCATAGCTATGCGTTTCCAGCAATGCTTTGTACTCCGTATTCATCGGCTATCTCACGATACATATTTTGCTGTTATTTAATGCACCTACACTTATCAACTACGTATGATTTTTCTCTTAGCTGTATTTCAAGCAAGTTAAATCACATGAACCTTTTATAACATATGTTTTTATCTTACAAGTAGGTCCTTATCATGCGAACACCATATTTAGTTGTATTAAACGTTTACTCATTTAATATCGAAAGCTGTATCTACTACTTTACCTATTTGGTTTTGCAATAATAATTACATTGCTCATTAATTTAATTTTTTAAATATTTGTCATACTATTACAACATGATGGCTTTGTCAACAACTTTCACTAATTTTGTTTCCTGAATCTTAATTACTTTGTTCATTATTTTCTCATTTTACTTATTTGCTTCCAGTATCATAACAAGTTTTGTTTAGTTGTATTACTCGTATAACTACATTTTATCAATGATTGACAAACACATCTAATGATCTGAACTAGTATAAGAACCATCGCATCGTCGCATTTCCTAACAAAGTGCTATCCACTGTCATCGAAAACGTAGACTACTACTCAAGTCAAGTCAAGGCAACCAATATGGATGTGAGTATTAAATTTTACATACTTTCTTTATAGCTACTTGTTTCTGATTTTGTAACATGTTTGTAACTATCAACCTCCAGTGTATTCCATAATGCTGATTTATATTTATTGTTGTACTTACTATTCTTTGTATTCATTGTTATAGCTCACATCTTGCTTTGGTGACAACACCACCGTTGACTACGAGGAAAACACTTACAAACATTATTACTATCCGACATCTGATGATGACGAGGGTGCATCTTCGACTCCATACCCTATCCAGAAGAGAAACAGACCGGACAGCGAATCTCTGAACGAGTTTTTTGAAGAGCCTTCAAAGAAGAAAAAAGCCAAACTACAATCGTCTACTGTGGGGCGAGCAACAAATGATGGGATGTCTTACATATCTACAAACACAGATGATGGATCAACAGCAACTCATCTTATTAAAATCGAGATCTATGACCTGAAAAAATTGGCAAACGTCCCTCCACCAGATCATTGGAAACATGCGGAAGTAAGAGTGAAGTACTACAACAAACCAAAGACTAACCACCACCAACGAACTCGACAGTTAATTTATGATATAACAAAAGAAATTTCATCATCATCTGACTGCAAGAAGTATACATTTAAACATAAAGATTGAATCAAAATAATCCATATTGGTTGGTACTTGGTCGTCTTGAGCAGTAGTCTTCGATCACTAGAAGTCCCACAACAAGGAACACAGAACTAACCAACATCGATATATAATTTATGTTATTTTAAAATGTTAAAAATAGGTTAAGATTTAACAATGAATAAACGATTTATTTTTTAACATTTAACTGTTTTTATTCATTTTAAAGGTTTTTGAAATAAAGACAAAAATAAATTTCAACATATTTATTACACAACACTTAAAATAGTTTACAAGTACATAATTTATTATTAAATCAATATAAAAGACTTGAACATATATTTAATCAACTCATCATTTTTTAATGTATCTTCACTAAAAATTTCAACAAAGTCACTAAGAGACATACCTCTAAACTTAAGATACAAATACACAAGACAATATTCACCACAAAGAGATGAAAAAACATTTTGAATAACTTTATTGTTATAGATCCACCTACTTGTGTTCCGTTTTAAAAAAGTTAAATGGTAAGTGTCAGGTTTTCGACCGAAAGTATCAAAATATTCTCCAACACCTTCTGTACTTATATAAATTGCTACCCAATGTGTCCCTGGTTTTGTATCAGGATCTAAATTACTGACCAAGTAAATGGGTGTTGTCATATGAATCGGTAATCGATTAGCAGCAAAAACATTATTGAGTAAGGTAGGATGTATTATTCGTAAACATTTACTTATATCTGAGGTATTCATGATAGTATCATATGTCTACTACGTTCAAAGTACACACGTATATAAATTAATTTAAAAAAGATACCAATCTTATATAATAACAATTTGTTTAACTACTAAAATCTACACTTACATTTCTATTCTTATCTATTTCTATTAAATTATCGAATTCAGCGTATACTATGCAATTGATTGTCTGAGTAAGAGCATTTTCAAACCTTACTTCTAACCTAACACTTCCATGTTTGATTAAATTCCAATGTGTAGATGAATTCGCAGATAAATCTGGTGTAAGGTCAAAAGCCATTAAACAGTATCCTTTTGGATATCTATCTCTATTTATACCATTACCCTCATTCAAAAAATGAATACCAGTTCCTGAGAATAGTGTGTGATACATTACAGTATGAATCCCATTACTAAATGCAGGTTGCAGGGCCTTTGAAGGTATTTGCATACCATCAATGTATAAACTAAATGAGTTCATACCAAAGTTATCAAAATCATAAGGATTTTTATTAAAACTACCATTGAAAGCTGTATTATTAACAAATCCAATAATGCACCGTTTTGGTATCTGCCCGAGGAAAACATTGTCAAGTGTTTTACCCTGCACACCTGATGGTATTGTCAAAACCTTAACTTCCGCTCTAGTGATTGGATACTTTGCTGTCGTAGATGCTAAGACTTTTTGATGAGCAAGCAGAACACTTGGATTAATTCGAGACTTACGAACTAAAAGAGTAGCATCAGTGATAGATACTTTCACTTTTATATCGTTTGTTGAAGCCATTAGGTTAAAAGAATCTCTTGAACGAACTAGTTTTACACACATTTCTACTCCATTAATCATAAACTTTTCTTGATTAAAAATATCGCCATGTAAATGTCCAATCATTTCCACTTCTTTACTTTCCTTTACATATTTTTGTCTCTCTGTGAAGCCTTTGTTTGATTCATCTGTGTTGTTCATTTTTCCAGCAGTATCTTCATACCACATTCCACATGTCAAATGCGATTGTTTCGCATGTGGGGCATAATTTAGAAGAGTTTCTATATATGCACGGTATCCATATGTATTATTTGGGGGAGATATGAGTTTTTGATTTAGATAGACATCTAATTGACTAAAAAGAGAATGGAGCCAATAATTAACTGGTGCTACTGCAGTTGTATCAGTGAGAGGTGTTAAATCTTGGTTTAATATCTTAGCCCTTATATGAATTAATGTATGGGATAAATCGATATAATCATCACCAGATCCGGGAATAAAAAATTCCAATGGTCCATCATCGCTGAGTGATGAAATGGGCTTATAGTGAATCCATTGTCCATTTTCAATACTTGTCTGAGTTGATGGTAAAGCAAATAAATCCAGTTCTGACTTAACACATTCACAAGAATTATTATGTAAGAATGACATCTTTTATTTTAATAATTATTTTAAGAAAATATATCTTTTCTATTAATTTTAATGTTTCTTTTAGCCTTTTTAATTGTTCTTCCTTTCTGATTCTCTGAAGGAATGAGACATTTTAAACTTAGTCTTTTCTTTTTATAACCAGATCCTGTCATGACTCTATCAATTTTATCATCAGCTTTTCTTTTTAAGTTTAAAGTAGCTTCCTTAAAACGATCTTTGACAGATTCTTGTAAGGGTTTCGCTTGCACCATATCAGATAGGAGTCCTACACCAGCATTAAGTGCTTCTTTACCAATGACTCTAGCACCACTTGAAAAGAGAGGTAGAACTGATCGAAACAATCCCCCCAAAAAACTCCCAATACCATGCCCACGTTGATGTGATACACCTTTATATATTACTCCAATTCCACTTCCACCTTCAAGATTCAAGATTCAAATATGTTTATTCAATTTAGATTGTTATTTACAATACTTGTGAACGTCATAGAAGCTACGCCATCGGTTCGCAAACCCTACAGCGGGAGGCCTTGGAGAAGAACCGGCAAGAAACTCCAAGGGTTGTTTTTTTCTCCCTGTTTTATTTCATACAGAGTCGTCAAATTGAAAAATGACCTTAACATGGTATGACTAAGGTCAGTTTCCATCACAATTACACAATGGGTTATGAAAAATACACCTTGATGAGTATAGTAGTGCTGATACGGACAGATATTGTTATTATGTCTAGTGTACATTGTTTTAGTTTAAGTTAATTACGTTTGAAATGCAACTTAACGCAGCTCGTTCCGAACTCAAATGGAATATTTTCACCAGTGTTTGATCTTATATCTATTTCAATGGTATCAAACTCTCTGCGCAATACAGGAATATAGTGTGGTGGAGAAAAAACATGCATTTTATTTGATCCATATACATATTTAATAGGATCTAATGATATAATCCTCAACAACGGACACATTACATCCCCAACAATTTGAGGTTGTACAATATCACAATATATAAATAACTGTGATGGTAATCCTAAATAAAGATTAGCTGGAAATTTACCAGTACGTCTAGTTGCTACATCAGTGTTTGGATCAAATCCAAGTTGAAGACTTAATTTTGATGAAAATTTTAAAGAAATTAGATCATCAATATTTCCGGTTAGACTTACATACTTAGAAATTTTATCATGTCGTAGTTTAAACGTTTCTCTTGAATTCAATGCTGATAAAACGTCATCTATATTTTCATAACTGGATGCTGGTATATGGTTTTTATATGTTACGACAGATGAGTCTGTTTCATTAGGCACAGCCATTCTTTTCCGTATGTACATGATATTATTATTATTTTGGACTGTAAACATAGTACAAGGATATTGAAATTCCACAACCCCCACTGACCATTCTCCTTCCAATTTGATAGACTTTGGTAACTTTGTTGAAAAGTTTGTTGTCTTATTGTCAGGAAAGTATGAGAAAGAACTGTTACTAGGTAAAGTTAAATAAAAGTTTTCGATATTCATGACTCTAGACTCGTTGCTAATATCCAACTATTAAACTTATTCGGATAACCTTTCCACTTCACGAGCAATTCCTTTCTGGGCCCTGAATACCGAGTACGAATAATTTTATCTATTTTATATTTTGAAGTGGGGTCGTAAGTAACTTTTTGTAGTTCTTTTTCATAGAATGTACCTATGATAGGTTCATTTTTAAGATCTTTTAAAGTATACACCAACCATGGCGATCTTTTTATAATTGATGTTATCACAAATATCTCATCACTCCAGTTTGTTTCATATCCTTTTTGAAAAATGTGTTTATATTTTGTAATTCTCACATGATCACCGATGTTTAATTTAGGATTACTTAAACTACTACACCGAATATTTGATTTGTCATACAAGTTACGCCAAACTGTCATGATGTTATTATCATTAACATCACAAGGTCGCATCTTAATACTTCTATGAAAGCTATGGTTATATGAATAAAGTAAATCTTGCAAAATGTCTACATATCTATAAGTGTTGTGGTGAGTGAAATATCGCCACATTTTCATTTTTAGTGTTCTTTGAAATCTCTCGACAATACTAGCTTTGATGTCAGGATTATTAGTGGTGTAATAATTAATATTGTGACTTTTTAAAAACTGTTGAACATCTTTCGATATAAATTCAGTACCTTTATCTGATTGCAAATGTGTAGGAGTAGTTTTAGCTTCACAAATTATGCTTGCAAAACATTTTTTTACAGTTTCAGAATTCTTTTTATTCATAACCCTAGCAAAGGCATATTTACTAAAAACATCAATTACACACAAAATATATTTATTTCCATCATTATATCCACTATAAGTTCTCATATCACTTAAATCAGCTTGCCAAAGTTCATTAATATTTGATAGAATATATTTATTCCTTGGAAACCGACGTTGTACCGGTTTGTGCAAAGTGTAAGTTTCTTGAGATTCCAACCATTTTTTTGTTTCTTCTTTAGTCATTTTACTTTTCATTGCTTCTGATAATTTACTGAAACTGCTATAGCCAGCAGGATTAGAGACATCGTAATAAATATTATTTATTTCTAATAAGGGGTCCATCTCTCCCAATCAATTTTTCTTTTTATTTTTTTTTCATTTAGGTTTGATTGAGGGGTAGAATAATCAGTCGCGTTTGGAGATTCTGTGATATTTTCAACTTGATTTCCGATGTCTGATTTTTTTGACATTACATTTATATAAGTTGCCCTTTTTGGATTACCTATGTAGCTCATCGGTACTTGTAAATCCTTTAAGGCAGTTGTGAATTCCACCCAACCATGTGGAGAACTATTTTTGAGTGGTCTTACAACATCATTCAGTAAGTCTAAAATATTACTTTTATGAACCTCCTTGTTATTTATGAAAACGGTACCTTTATCATTCCAATAAATTTTATCTTTATTTTTTAAAAGTACATCAATCAAAAGCTCACCCTTAACTTTATATGTCTTCGGTAAGAGTTGAAGTAGTTGAGATTTAACATAAAAATCATTAGTTTTGGTCTGTATGTTCTCACTAACGTGTGTTTTTATAAAATCTTCTTTACTTTCTAAAGACTTTTCTGGTTTTACATCTTCTTTTATATTAGTCTCTGATTCACCAAAGCTTATAATAGGTATTTCTACTGGTTTTCGGTCTTTACCAACAAAATATAAATATCTTTGAAGAGTTTGCAAATATAATGACCACTTTTCTCTATCTTCTAATTTTGTTTTCAAAACTTTATTCATTTCTTCATCAAGTTGTGATAGTGTAGTATTAGCATTACCATTTTTAAGTTTTTCTATAACTTCAGGTTCAATTAATATCATTTTCTTTGCATTATCCATTTTAAATTACTTAATAAGCGAGTTCAACAGTAAATTCAAAACGGAACCAAGTATTATCGGTAAGAAAGCGCCACCTTTTTGGACTATAATATTTTTTCTTAGTTTATTTTTACCCTTTGACGTAAGTTTTCTTAAAACATTCTTATACTTTTGTAATTCATTTATTTTTTCTTTTGGTAAGGGTACTTTTCCTTTCAAGATATTGTAGATACACTCACAGATGCAGTTAATTTCTTCTTCACCACAAGCTTTTAGTAAAACTTTTCTAAATTTTGGTTTGAGAACATGTAAAGCCCGTAGGAAGTCTTCATGCGTCTTTACTCGATCTTTCATTGTTCAGAAATGAGAGATTTTTGTTTATGACTACTATATTTATATCCTTTCTTAGGAACATAACAAACTGTGTAATCGTTTGGAAAAATATTAGTTTTAAAACGATAACTATCATTTGTATTCTGTTTTAAATCGATCATCAAATATCCATGTGGTTTATTTGTAGCATCTCTATAAGCATCCTCAACATATTTAGGATTTTCAGGTACAAGTTGACGAGCAAGATATCGTATTTGAGTTTTGTCTCGTGGATTTTTAAAGTAAACAATGTAGCTTGAATTTAATGAAATATCACGTTGTCCTTTTCCTTGATGAAATAAATTTTGAGTTATGTAAAATACACTTAAATTTCGATGATGGCTCCCTTTAGTGAAAATATCAACTACGCGCCCGTCAGATTCCCTCATAAGGTCGTCAATTATAATAAGTTGAGGATATTTCCCATCGAACATGCTTAAATCAGGTATTCCTTGATAATAATTAACAGCAGTTAAATTGTATAATGGTTGCATTTCATCATAACACCACAATATGTTTTTGAATTCAACATTACATATTTTTTTCATATTTTTAATAAATTCACAAACAAAATTGGATTTACCACAACCACTTGGACCGGCGACAATTGTAGTAAATGGATGTTCAAAATGAATCATGTTAAACGTCTACTCTATATTAAAGTAGGTATCAAAATGAATAAAAATTTGTATGTGTAGATTTTTTTAATGAGTAACTAAAACAATTAACAAATACAAAAATAATTAGAGTTTAACTTAAAAAATACAAAAACAGTTTTAAAATTAATAAGTTTACTTAAAATAAATACACAAATGTTAGCTAAAGTAGTTCACTTAAAATCTTATAATTAGTTGATTATCGTAATTTATAATGACCCCAAGCTAATGTATCGGTGGAATTGGGTATAATGAATCGTTTGGTATCATTATAAGACAAACAAATTTTATTTATCTTTTGAGTAAAGATCACATGCTTTATGGATCGAAAACGATACATTTCAGCAAGTTCTATTTTTTTAGTAAACAAACAAGTTTTATAATTATCTAATTTTAATTTTCTAGTTACAGATTTGTTTACACCTTTGGCTTTAGCCGTAGTTTTATTGTTTACTTGCATAGCATACATTTTTGAACGTAAGCCAACAAATTCAGAAAAAACTTGACCATTGTGTTCATCTTTAAAATAACCTAATTTTTTCTTATTTAATAAAGGAAATCCATAAATATTATTTTGTTCGTAATCAGATGTGTCAAAATAATTACATATATCTGGTTGAATTTCTTTATAAAAATCTGTACAAAAAATTTGATAAACTAAGCTGTCAGTGTCAGTATACAATAATTTAATTTTTTCAAATTTACACTTCATGTATTTATAATGAAAATCATACATCAAAGTTTTTGATAAATCTAGTATACTAAAACCTAAGAAGATGGGTTTATTGTACAAAAGTTTAGTCTTTTTTAATTGAACTGCTACTAAACTCTCAGAAAAAACAGATAGACTATGAAATTCAGGTTTGGCAATCAGATCCGATGCACCTTTTTTTTTACCTCGATTTTCCCAGTGAGTCAATAGCTTCACGTTTACTCTTTTTTCAATATTTTCCATGGTCTTACCAAAAATTGAGTTATTCATTAACTTATAGAAATCTTTTTCAAAGTCAGATGTTGCTAATGTACGTAATTGAGTGTTTAAATCTATGTATTTTTTTAGCCAAGGACTTTGTTTAAATTTCAAAACTCTATGCACTTTAGTAACTTTTAAACCCAACTCTATGCTTTGTAAGAGATTTCTATAATGTATAACATATTTTTCCTTATTATTTAAATTTGGTACAAGCTTTGGTTCCTTAGAACCACCAATACAAATATTTTCTGGGCATAAAGGAAAATCTGAATGAAAATCATGAAGGTTATCAGGATATTCCAAATCTACTTCTAAAATATAGCCAAATTCTGAAGTGATGGGAATATTAAAATTAACATCAACATTTACCCATTCAAATTGAGAAATAGGTAGATACTGAGACATAGCCCACCCATACAAATTATTCGCATCTAAATATGTTAGATAAGAAATAGGTTCATCACTCTGATAATTTTCCATGTAAGGATTATTAGCTTTGGCATAACGGTTACTGCACTGAGACACGCCACCTCTTATACCAGATTTTATAAAAGCAATTTTATCAAAATCTGTTAATAACTCAATTTCAACTCCGGTAAACTTTAACATAGCATCCCAGCTTAAACCAGGGGCAGTGTAATAATGAGCTGGGTCTAAATCATACGTTTTTAGACATACATTCCTAAAGTTTTCAAATACATCACTTAAAAGCAAAACATCAGTTTTTAAATAAAGATTAGAATAATCAGACATATTCTTACATTTAAAATGAGACCACACTCTTTGGGCGTGAGCGTAGTCTTCATTAGAAATAGTTGAGCCAGTAAGTGAACTAAAAAACTCATTAATTTCCGGCAATGATGTTGATTTTAATGAAGTAAAAGATTTCATAAACTCATATGGAAAAACACCTTTTCTTTTCAACAATTCAAAATCGTTTTCATTTGGAAATTCATTTTTTAGTTCTATAAACTGATCATCATTAAGATTAGAAGCTAACGAATCTAAACTACTAGATAAAAATTTAAAAGAATCAATGAACCTTAAACTTACACGCTGACCGTTTACGTTAAGTATTTTAGAAAATGAAATATATTTTTCTTTATTTTGGGGAATTATTTGTACTTCACCTTCATCAAAATTTAACGCATGTACAATAAAGTGAGCATCGTAATTACTTAAATTATGTAATACTATAGGAACGAAATCTATTTTATGAAACTTTTTACTACATATTTCATGTGAAACACCCATAAAGGTTCCTAATTGCCAGTCGTAATCAATAAATTTATCTAATAAATCTTTTTTACATATATAACACACTTTGGTTTCATTTATATGTTTTTTATTTTCAACCGTAAGAGGAAGAGGGGCAGTTTGAAAACTATTTCTACTACATATCATTTTTAAATCTTCTTTGAGCTTTGTCATAAACACATGAGAACAGTTTTCTCCACTATACGTAACATATTTAGAGAGATTACTATCATATGAACACTTTATGTAATAACCGAAACTGTACACGTCATGTCTCTGAACATTAATGGTTGATGATTTGTTGGGATCACCAGAACAAGAGGCAATAGGTTTTAAAAACGCTTCGGTATCAGCATAAATAATAAAAGGAACCCTCTTTTTCTTTTCAAAATTATCAAAATATAACCTATCATTAGGAACATTTTCATTAAACCAATTCTTTCTAAACGTATTTGGACTTGGTAATACCGTATAAATATGAGCGCAATCACGTGTTTGGTGGTTATTAAGTGCAATTCTTGTGGGAAAATTAAGCAAACAACCATCACAAATGTGAACAGAACCATTTCGTGAAGTGACCTGCATACTCACTAAACGAGATAAATTTTTTATATAACAATAATGCCCATTAGTACCATTAGTGATATAGAGTAAATTTATATGTGTTGATTTGCGAGACTTTGTAAAATATAGGGGGCCAACGACTTGATGGGTTTTAGTCTCAGATTTATATTCTAAACCGAAAACGTTAATGCTTATATCGTTTAAACGCTCAACTTTGTAAATATCAGCTAACTTTACTGGAAAAGATATCCCATCAAAATTTAACTTGTTTTCAAATTTCCGATAAACGTTTACCCGGTCGGGGTTTTTTGGTTGAGGATACAAAGCTGAGAGTAAAGCCCATTTAAAACATTGCACATCTGCATTTTTAACATTGATAACAGCATTTTTAGTCTTAATATCATAAGGTAATTCAATAAAAGATGATCCCCGCAGTGGACTAAATTTATTAATATTCATATCTAAACTAATTATATCTTTAAGACTCCATCCACTATCTTTTTTCTCAAATTCACTAACTTTATGAGATAATCGTTCTTTTAAGGAATCGAAAAATCTATCGAGTTCAATGGATTCATTGAGAATATAGTTTTCAGTCTGGAAGTCGAAAACGTTTAGTATTTTTTTATTTTGGTGCACAAAGTTAGCACACAGTATGAAGTTTACTTTAAAAGTGTGCAAATGTACTATATTATCAATGATCAAAGTCTTTAGATCATCTTTTATTGAATTCACAAACATTTCAACTGTTTCAAGTTCTTTAGACTCCGCTAAAGAAGTTATTTTATATGTTTGAATTCTCTTACCAAAGGCAGTTTCGACTATAGTTACATTTGGTAAGTTACAATGACAATGAAACGCATTATTTTTGTGAGTCTTACTTCTATAGTGATTGGATAAATACCTTTTTTTAACAGAGATGTTACAAACTGAACACATTACCATCTCGCTCTCACCAGCAGTCGAAACCTCTTCATCTCCCCCTCTTGAAGTAGATGGTTCATCAATACGTCGTCTCTTTTCATTGTTTTCGATGTAATTGTCTGCAGGTCGTTTTAATCCCGCACCATATTGCATGTTAGTAGATGGTTCATTAATACGTCGTCTCTTTTCATTGTTTTCGATGTAATTGTCTGCATGTCGTTTTAATCCCCCGCCATATTGTATGTTAATACTGTTGACATAAATAAAATGTAAGAAGAAATAAAATTTAAAAAACATATACCTAATTCTTAAAAATATAAGAATGAAACTTACGTCTTTTCAATTTCTTCACATAGTTCTACTAGTTGTTTGTCAAAATATGAATCAAAAGTTTCCACTTCTTCACAAAGTTCTACTAGTGGTTTGTCAAAATAGGAGTCAAAAGTTTCCACTTTTTTACAAACTTCATTTAAATATTCACCATCGATTGAAGATGAAAAAAATGCGCTGACACACTTTGTATTAGACATTATTATAAACACTCAGGTAACACACAAGTTCAGGTTGAAGTTTACAACTTAGAGAATTGATATCTACTAATTTTAAACATTTAAACTGTCTTCTATTTATACGAAGAAATATATGCATTAAGAAAAATTAAACTAATGAATTAGCCGATGAATACAGAGAACAAAGCATTACTGGAAAAGCATAGCTATGGACGATTAGTTAATGAGGAGCATCGAGAAAGGTGATGTAGTTTGGCTTTTTTCTTCTTTGAAACCTATTTTTAACATTTTAAAATAACATAAATTATATATCGATGTTGGTTAGTTCTGTGTTCCTTGTTGTGGGACTTCTAGTGATCGAAGACTACTGCTCAAGACGACCAAGTACCAACCAATATGGATTATTTTGATTCAATCTTTATGTTTAAATGTATACTTCTTGCAGTCAGATGATGATGAAATTTCTTTTGTTATATCATAAATTAACTGTCGAGTTCGTTGGTGGTGGTTAGTCTTTGGTTTGTTGTAGTACTTCACTCTTACTTCCGCATGTTTCCAATGATCTGGTGGAGGGACGTTTGCCAATTTTTTCAGGTCATAGATCTCGATTTTAATAAGATGAGTTGCTGTTGATCCATCATCTGTGTTTGTAGATATGTAAGACATCCCATCATTTGTTGCTCGCCCCACAGTAGACGATTGTAGTTTGGCTTTTTTCTTCTTTGAAGGCTCTTCAAAAAACTCGTTCAGAGATTCGCTGTCCGGTCTGTTTCTCTTCTGGATAGGGTATGGAGTCGAAGATGCACCCTCGTCATCATCAGATGTCGGATAGTAATAATGTTTGTAAGTGTTTTCCTCGTAGTCAACGGTGGTGTTGTCACCAAAGCAAGATGTGAGCTATAACAATGAATACAAAGAATAGTAAGTACAACAATAAATATAAATCAGCATTATGGAATACACTGGAGGTTGATAGTTACAAACATGTTACAAAATCAGAAACAAGTAGCTATAAAGAAAGTATGTAAAATTTAATACTCACATCCATATTGGTTGCCTTGACTTGACTTGAGTAGTAGTCTACGTTTTCGATGACAGTGGATAGCACTTTGTTAGGAAATGCGACGATGCGATGGTTCTTATACTAGTTCAGATCATTAGATGTGTTTGTCAATCATTGATAAAATGTAGTTATACGAGTAATACAACTAAACAAAACTTGTTATGATACTGGAAGCAAATAAGTAAAATGAGAAAATAATGAACAAAGTAATTAAGATTCAGGAAACAAAATTAGTGAAAGTTGTTGACAAAGCCATCATGTTGTAATAGTATGACAAATATTTAAAAAATTAAATTAATGAGCAATGTAATTATTATTGCAAAACCAAATAGGTAAAGTAGTAGATACAGCTTTCGATATTAAATGAGTAAACGTTTAATACAACTAAATATGGTGTTCGCATGATAAGGACCTACTTGTAAGATAAAAACATATGTTATAAAAGGTTCATGTGATTTAACTTGCTTGAAATACAGCTAAGAGAAAAATCATACGTAGTTGATAAGTGTAGGTGCATTAAATAACAGCAAAATATGTATCGTGAGATAGCCGATGAATACGGAGTACAAAGCATTGCTGGAAACGCATAGCTATGGACGATTAGTTAATGAGGAGCATCGGGAAAGGTGATTAGGATCATGTAGTTAAGATCGAAGTCGAGAGTGTCATTAGCGTCGAGGTGTCATTAACAAGGGTTCATTAGTTAATCAAGTAGGAGTGAATTTAGCAAAAAAACGTATCTCCGAAACGGTTAAAGATATCGCTCTGGGACCCAGCGCAATCGACTCAAATGGGGGGTTTTCACTTTTTTTTTTTTTTTTTTTTTTTTTTTTTTTTTTTTTTTTTTTTTTTTTTAGGATTGGTGTGACCCCAAAACGGGTTCAGAGAGGGCTGGAACGCCTGTGTTGGAACTCTCGAATCCCCACTACTTGCGTAATCTTGTTCTTTTATAATGTCACCATTTCGTAACTATTCAATGCAAGTTGCCAGAATAACCCACTATTTATTCCACATTTGAAAGTGGAAAAAAATACAGCATTGCACAATGATACCTATAATAAACAAGTCCAAAGCGTTAATACCCAGTAATCGGTGAACGATTTAAAGTTCATTCCGTCTGCGTTTTATGCAAAGCTAGCAGATTATACTTTTAAAATTTTCAGACTTATCTTTTCAACGGAATTGCAGACTTAAAGTTTTATCTTCTATTTAGTTACTTTATCAACAAATATGTTTAAAACTATTTAGTTTTTCAGTTTAGTTTTGGGAGACATTTTGGTAAAAATAGTACTTACCTATCTATTTGTACGATTCATTGACTCATTTTTGTCATTCATTCTTAACAGTAATGTTTCTTTTACGTTTATATACTTACAGAAAAAAACTTTTTCTTTGCTTCCATTGAGATTTTGCTACCACACAACGTCGATTATATTTTTTTAAATGAATTTAATAGAAATAAAAAAATCTCATAACAAAATAGGTTTTTATACAAAATAATACGATCACGATAACGAGCGTTCTTCGTATTTGGGGAAAAGTTATTATTTTCTTTAATTTGCTGGGTTAATCTTTAAGGTTAATGCTACACTACAAAGAGCCTCCTTATTGTTAAGGCTAGGATTCCTAACCAAAATAGACACGCTAACGCTTGCTCGGCCGCGCGCGATAAAGTCCGTTCGGTTAGATAGTGTCGGTACACCCGCACGGCATTGTGGCAGAGCGACACTATCTAAGCGAATGGACTATACACTTCGCGGCTCAGATCATATAATACTATCTTCGCGCGGACGCAGCGGCAGCCGACAGTGAACTGTGAACGCGCGAGCGCCCCGCGAGTCGAAAATCCCTTAAGGCGAGGAATCCCGACCGAAATAGGCACGCTAACGCTTGCTCGGCCGCGCTCTATACACTCCGCGCGGACCCAGCGGCAGCCGGCAGTGAACTGTGAACTCGCGAGCGCCCCGCGAATCGAAAATCACTTAAAATTCAATTAAAAATTAAATAATAAGAAAATTTAATATATGACGGCCGGAATCCCTCGGCTATTTAAAGACAATTATTTTCATATGTTTTTCATTAACTAAAACTAATTATACTGCAAGTAATATGATATTTGAATTATGATTAGTTGATGTTTGGGATTTTATTTGACACAGTAAAATATCACCAATCGAAAAAAAACGGCCGGAAGCACTAGATAAATAACTATAAAATAACATATATTTTTTCCAAATTTTAAGTACTTGTGATTTGCGAGTAATCCATAGTTTAAAATACCCTATTTTGGGGAATCGGCGCCTTAAAATTGAATGAAAAATTATGACGGCCGGAATCCCTCGGCTATTCAAAAACAATTATTTTCGTATATTGTAAGTACTTAAAAGGATATTTGGATTACGATTAGACGGATGTTTGTGATTTTATTTGATACAGTAAAATATCACTAAGCGAAAAGAACGGCCGGAAGCACTAGTTAAATAACTGTAAAATAACATATAGGAAAAATGTGATAGTAAAAAACCACGAGCCCCATAAGTAGCTTTCAGGCGGGATTCGAACCCGCGCCTCCGGGAATCCGGCCCGATGCTCTGACCAACATAGGAAAAACATCCTATACTTACAAAATTGCATAGTGAATGCATAAAAATAATATAAAATCTCAATATGGCTGTTTCATCTTAATCGATTGTTAAACATTTGTAAAAATGTTTCTTTCGGATGCGAGGGTTTCCTCACATTGATGAAGCAACGCTGGCCTACAGCGTAACAAGTGATAGCAAAATTCGACGAGTCGTGTAGGCCTTTCGGTAGCTTAGTTGGTCAGAGCATCGTGCCGGATTCCCGGAGGCGCGGGTTCGAATCCCGCCTGAAAGCTACTTATGGGGCTCGTGGTTTTTTACTATCACATTTTTCCTATACTTACAAAATTGCATTGTGAATGCATAAAAATAATATAAAATCTAAATAACATATATTTTATCCAAATTTTAAGTACCTACTTGTGATTTACGAGGAATCCATAATTAAAATACAAAATTTAGGGAATCCTAGCCTTAAGAGCCGAGCGACTCGCTTAGTGACTATCCTAGCGCCTAGCGAGCGACGCGCTTAGCTAGGCTAGGTGCTGGTTATAGTCACAATCATTGGTCACAATGCTGCATGGTTTATATGGGAAAAGAAAAGTGTGGTTTTTACTATCTTCTACGCAATTTTTATGTTTTTTCTTTCCATAAAAACCTTCCGTGGAACTTAAGGAACATAATATGAAAAAAATTGGTAATTGCTAAATTGGTCCAGCCGTTCTTGAGTTTTGCGCTTAGCAACGTTCATTTTTATTTATATAAGATACTAGCTGACCCAGCGCGACTTCGTTCCCGTGGCCCTACCCCCTGCTCCACCCTACCCTACCCCTACCCTACCCCTACCCCTACCCCTACCCAATCCTACCCTACCCTACCCTACCCCTACTCTATCCCTACCCTACTCCTACCCCTACCCTATCCCTACCCTACCCCTACCCCTACACCTACCCCTACCCTATCCCTACCCTACCCTAGCCCTATATCCTTCCTTGGACTTCCACAAACATTTCAAGACCAAAATTAGCGAAATCGGTGCAGCCGTTCACGCGTGATGTCGTGACCAAGGGAAATAGGGATTCATTTTTATATATATAGATACCTATAGAAGATGTGGGTGCTCAGGTCAGCAATAAATAAATAAAATCCATTTTATTTTGGCAAATAAGTATCGATAAATTGCTGTAACAATAAATACTTTCACCTAAATTGTGGTATAAAATACGATATTGTTTTGTTTCTCATAAATTACAAATCAATTTTGTTATCCACTGATAAATCGATGTATAAATATCATTTACTGTGGTAATGGAAGGGATTTAGAGAAAATTTATTTTACGCTTTGTGCCGCAAATAAAAAAATATTATATAAGATTAACTAGTTTAAAATTAAATGTGAGTCATTAAACTTGTAAAATATTGTAATACCTATAACAATTTACACTGTTTTTGAAGATTCGCTAAAGTACGATTAATTGAATTTTTTATCGAGCTATCTTACCTGCAAAATTCAACTCTAAACTATAAGGTAATAGAGTGACCTCCAGGAGGTCGCTTGGCACACATTGGTATAAAATTAGGGGCTTCGAGGAGGTCCGCTGGCACACAAGAGGAGTCCGTCATTTGCTTGTAATGCAATAAAGATAATAACTAATACAAAACTCATACACTTTAATTTAACCTTTTGTTTCAGAACTTTTCGGATGAAGCTCAACAGGACCAGACGTCATGTCTAGTACTAGTTATTTGTATGCATTATTTTTACCTGACAAATTTCTTCTGGATGCTTGTCGAAGGTAAGGATAATTTTTATCTAGCTAGTAGTAAGTGGAACGTATACAAATAAAAATTGTACCCGTGAAAAGAACAAATTGTACAACAATAAAATTTAAAAAGCAACTTTTCGTACATTAGTTGCAGCAAACAAAAGCTCTATAAGCTCCGTAGGTACGATCGATGATGCATTTAAACTGTGTTTTCCACGATTTTATATTTTTTTCTTTCGAACCATAAATATGCTGGTATCTAAACAAACTCCTATCTAAGAGAAATAAGGCATTCAACCTCGAAAAGCCTCGAATAAATTCCGAATATTGCTCAAATAACATCGCGTTTCGTGAGAACTTTTCTTTTTCGAACGATTTATAAATGCTCGGAATGTGTCGTTTCATTTTCTAAAATATTACCCTTACTTTCTAGGTCAGATAATACATATTTGATGACGTTTAAAGCTAGTTGATGCCTAGCTTAGTCCATTAAAATCTATGTGAACTGATATGAACTATTAAGTACTGACTTAGGTACGTGTCGGTAGTATGACGGACGGTCGTTAGTACAGGGATTTCGTTACAAACTCGTATTCTTAGGTATATAATTCTATTTAACTTGTATTTATTTTAATAGTTTTATTATATTTGTAACTGCGCTGTTCTAAAATAAGAAATAAAAAAAGAAGATAAGCTAAGTACCTATATATTTCATTTCTCAACAAAACGATATTTTTATCAAACCTTTTTCGGTAATTAAATCAATTCGAACTTTATAGAATAATAATTATTGCATAATAATTGAATTTCTAAGTTCTTTATTACAGTCGGTTAAACTCGGCTAACTGGGCTAAACCTGTGCGATCTCAAGAAAGTTTTTAGTTTTTACTACTAGCGACAGCGTGAATTTAAATAAATATCTTACAAAATTGCACACAATGATCCGAATAATCGTAAATAATCGTAGCTTAACCACCTTGTATGGCGGATATCAGCGTAGCACGTAGTTTTATTGACAATAACTTTGAATAACTTTACATTAAGTTTTACTAGGTACTGGGTGATAATAAAATAAAAAATACGTGTTTCGAAATTTTCTTCAAAGAATAATAATATATAATTGTGAAAAATAAATATATGTAGCTTTCTTCCGCAAATAATGGCAAAACTTGCACCTTCACCGATCACACTACTCTACACGTGTTTCGCCCCAACCCGGGGCATCCTCAGGAGATGTTTGTCCGTATGCAATCCAGCACCGAATTCGATTTGATTCGGTGCTGGATTGCATACGAAATTTGCGGAAGAAAGCTACATATATTTATTTTTCACAATGGTTAGTGACTTTCGCCAAGTGACGCCTGATTCAATCAAATAAATAATATATAAATTATTTTTTAAGACAAATGGCTTGTTTGTTACCTTGTTCGTTCCAATATTTCTGCACACCAATTTTCATCTTAACCCGACTGATATTTCCAAAGATAAGCACATTCAAAGTATCAACTTCTTTAGCTTTATAATATTACTACGTAGCTGTTATTTGAGCAAACCTTTTTTGTTTTCTAGCAACATTCAAGCTCATTCAAGTACCCAAATATTCTTTGAATCATTTTGCTACGTTTCTTTATGTGGCGCGGCTTAATGTACTGAACATAATTTTATGCGGAGTTATGTCAAATACTTTTGAATATATTTCGCTCATATTTCTTTCACTAAATTCTGGGAATACACTCGACAGGTACATCTGAGTCATTACGAACGAATATGAAGCGAAAATGATTTATTGCTGTTTTCGTAATAACGTTACTTCTTACATCTGTAATGATGTTATAAGGTTAATCTTTCGTGAGAAAACGCTAGGATAATTTATTTTTACTAACAGTTTTAGTTATGGAATTGGTGCAAATATTGATGAATTGATTAATTAGACTGAAATCTAATATAAGAAATCATATTTTGACGACCTCCGTGGCGTACCGATTTTAATGGTGCCGCTATCTCTAGAGGTCCCGGGTTCGATCCCCGGTCGGGTAAATATTGAAATTGAACTTTTCAATATTTCCTCAGTCTGAGTGTTATAGGTATGTGGTAATACCCCTCGTTTTTCAAATTTCCATAATACTAGTGCATAAGCGACTATACTTTGGTATTGGAACAATGTATATGATGGTGACCAATATGTATTTATTATTGTTAGCTGATAAACATCTTTTACTTGCAGGTCTGTACTTGTACATGCTTGTTGTGGAGACTTTCACAGCTGAGAACATCAAGCTAAAGGTCTACACTACCATTGGGTGGGGTGAGTACGGCAGCTATTAAGAGAATATTTTAAGGTGGTTCGATGCGCTCAGTAGGGGAGCGGGCCCCATTATGGGATAGTTTTGTTTGAACATCTATTTCTATAAACTTTTATAACAGCATACTGAACAAGCTAAGAATAATTCATTCGAAATGTTATATTTTACATTGATATGAAGTTGTATTCTTCTACCATTCATACTTTTGTAACTACAGACAAAAATGTTGCAAATGAAAAAAATTGCCAAAAAAAAAGTGTATCCCAATATGGGATACCATACCCAAACGGGACTTTCGTGCGTTCTGGAAGAACACTAACAAACAAAACTTAAAGCCTGGCCTGCCTGTGTGCGTTGGTGGTGTGAGTGGCGAGAAGGAGATTGCTAATTTGTTTAAGCAAGCATTTACCATTGAGCCACTTGCCACCGAAACTATCACTGAGTTGCACAATGCTGATACAGAGGGTGCTCCCGTTGGCATAAGATTTACAGCGAAAGATGTTGCTAGCTACATTAAATCTGTATCGAGAGGCAAGTCCCCAGGCCACGATGGGCTCAGCATTGAGCATTTTCAGCATGCCGGGCCACACCTGCCGCGGGTTCTGGCGATGTTATACAGCTTCTGCGTATTTCATGCATATTTGCCAACGGAGTTGATGAGAACTGTCGTAGTGCCTATTATTAAAAATAAAACTGGCGATAGTGCAGACATAAGCAACTACAGACCTATCTCATTGGCTACCGTCATCGCCAAGGTTTTTGACGGTATGTTAAATGCACACATTAATAATTATTTTACACCTCACGACAATCAATTCGGTTTCCGTTCAAAACTGTCTACGGAAAATGCTATCCTGTGCATGAAACATGCCGTCAGATACTACACCGATAGGAATACACCAGTGTACGCCAGTTTTCTCGACCTGTCCAAGGCTTTTGACCTGGTTTCCTACGATGTCCTGTGGCACAAACTAAAGCAAGCCAAGTTGCCTCCTGAATTGATCAGCGTTCTAAGGTACTGGTATGGAAATCAGGTCAACTGTGTACGATGGGCGGGCGCTCTGTCGGACCCGTATAGGTTGAGGTGTGGGGTGAGACAGGGGGGTTTGAGTTCACCATCGCTTTTCAACCTGTACGTAAATGACCTGATCGTTGCGCTCAGCAACACCCATGTCGGATGTCATGTGGACGATATCTGTTTTAATAATATCAGTTATGCTGATGACATGGTGTTGCTGAGCGCGTCGGTTGGTGGTCTAAGGGAGCTCATGGGTATCTGCGAAGTTTATGCAAATGCCCATGGCCTAAAATACAATCCCAAAAAAAGCCAGCTCATGGTTTTCAAGGCTGGGTCTAAATGCCCGACGGACGTGCCCCCCGTTAGCTTGGGTGGTGTTAACCTTAGTAAAACAAATAGTGTTAAGTATCTAGGCCATATTGTGACAGACGATTTAAAAGATGATGACGATATTGAACGCGAACGGAGAGCGCTGTCCGTGAGGCCGAACATGATAGCCCACAGGTTCGCTAGGTGTTCTGTTCCTGTAAAAATAACATTATTTCGTGCCTATTGCACCTCATTTTATACATGCAGCTTGTGGGTTAGACACACACGTCGAGCGCTAGAAACCCTTCGCGTCCAATATAACAACTCGTTTAGGACGCTGTTGCGGCTGCCTCGCTTCTGTAGCGCGTCGGGGATGTTCGCTGAAGCGCGTGTTGACGGTTTCTTCGCCATCATGCGGAAACGGGCGGCCTCGATGGCGCAGCGGACGCGCGACAGCAGCAACAGCCTCTTGAGTGTGGTTGCACGGTCGGTTGACGGTTGCTTTATGGGGCACTGGCTATCCTTACATGGACCAGTGCCTCATTTCCATAGACGATATTAAATTTTAATTTTTGTAAACCCTACTACTTTTTACTAACATAGGATAAGGTTACTAACACAATGTGAGCCTTTAGTAGCTTGATTAAATGAATTGAATATATATACATACACCCCCATTATGGGATATCCCATATTAGGTTCATTCCCTAATATGAGATATCCCATATTAGGATACACTTTATTTTTTGGCAATGCTTAAGGGATATCCTATACAAGGGTGGGAAGAAGTATACCGACAGAATTTAAAGGCGAAAGGTCGTGGGTTCGAGTCCCTTCGGAGCTGGTTGTGAGACGGGTTGATTTTTTTTAAATACTTCATTTTCAATTTTTCATAATAAATTGCATTGTGAATGCAAAAAAGGTTTTTTTTTTATTACAAGTACCTAAGGTAATGCAAGAATATTTATTAAGAAAATGAACTTAGAATTACACATCCCATAATAGGATACATGAAAGAAAGAAAGAAAGAAAGAAAGAAAGAAATATAGTTTATTCGACTAAAACATACAAACAAGGTTGTTTACATAAACAAAAACAAACATTTTAGCCGAAATGGACCCAACCTCAGCTTATGCCACAGCAAATAGTGTGACGCTGATTTTCAGGTGGGTCCAAGATGTAGAGATAGCACTCTCCATAGCACGATAAACAAAGTGAAATAAACTAAAACAAGAAAGTGAAATAGCAAATGTATGGGATGTAAATTTTAAACCCAGTTTTTGCAGATAAACTATTCATTTCCAAAGCAGAAAAACACATTAGATACTTAACTACTTCCAAATCAGAAAAACATATAAGTAGGCAAGGTAAATACACAGACACATCGCAGTACAATACCTAACTAAAACACAATCACATTTAAACAAGATTGAACCAAAAGAAGTTATGTAGCTTTATTAAGCTGCAGGCATAAAAAATATTCTCTTACATGTCTACGAAATGATGACAACGTAGAAATGTTTCGTATGGGTGGTGGTATATTATTCCACATCTTGCTAGCAGCATATTTGAAGCTACCCTTGAAAGCAGTGGTCTGGTGAGTGAGTATTATGAGTTGAGCGAGGCGGGTTCGAGTAGACCACACAAGTCTTTCATATAAATATAGCGGTTTACAGGTTTTTATAATACCGAACAAAAGTAAAGATAAATGTACATCCCTTCTAGATTGCATGTTTAACAAATTTGCATCATTAATGTAGGGCGATATATGAGTTCTAGGAGGAATCGTAAAACAAAATCTGACACAGGCATTTTGTACTCTTTGTATTAGGTTTTTAGTTTTAGACAAAAGTCTAGGCCCATACACACTGTCCATATAGTTAAATTTAGATAGTACTAAAGATTCCACCAATAGTAGCCTAGTTTTTGTACATAAGTAAGAAAAAAATATTTGCAGCATATGGCTCACTTAACCGGCTTCGTAACTTTTTGCCGACCAGTACTAAAATCACTCTGTCACAATCGCTTCTGCTGTCTATCTTGGACTACGCTGATGTCTGCTTTACTGACCTGTCGGAGGGGTTACTTGATAAGTTTGAGCGTCTGCAGAACGTTGCCATCATGGTTTATATTTAATCTTCGTAAATATGACCATGTGTCTCACTTCCGTAGCAAACTCCAATGGCTCCCAATTCGCCGGCGCAGGGACTTACACACACTTAAACTTCTCTATTCCATCCTTTTCATGCCTACTTCCCCTCCTTATCTTAAAGACTGCTTCTCCTTTCACTCTTCATCTACGTCATGTACTTTGCGTTCCTCATCTAACCTCACCCTTGAAATTCCACGTCATTCTTCCGACTTTTTTTCCTACTCTTTCTCTGTCCATGCTGTCCGTTTGTGGAACGCGCTTCTTGAAGGTATCAGAAAGGCTCAGACTCTAAAATCAATTTGGAGATCAAGTTAGAAGTCATTTCCTCTCCCTTACTCATTAAAGTTTATGTATTATCTTATTTTTCTCTATTTGTCATTCTAGACTTATTCTATCCTTTTTATGCACCCTCTCCCCTCTGTTATTTTGATTTATTTTTTTCTTTCGCCCAAGGTTGCCTGGAAGAGATTGCTATTTAGCAATAAGGCCGCCTGTTGTCTGTTTTCTCATAACTATGTCTCTTTGTGTTATTGTTTCTTTCTTTGTGTGCAATAAAGCTTTTTTTATTATTTTATTTATTTATAAGTAGTTACGGATTTTATATAGGATTCTCAGACGGTAAAAGCAATTACGAACTATTTCTTTTATGTACGTTTCAAACCTCAATTCAGAATCTAGAATGACGCCTAAATTGCGAGTTTCATGAGTGAAGCAAATAGGCTCATTATCCACTTTGATAACTGGATTTGCAGCACCTATTTTGTGTATTTGACCTTTTGAACCCAAAATCATATATTTGGTTTTACTTGGATTTAACATCAAGCAATTATCGACAGACCATTTACTGATGTTTTCTAAATCCTCATTGATCTTAATTACAGCACTTTGAACATGATTACATGTACCTCAATATTAGATATCCTGTATTAAGCACACCCTAGTATCCCATATTAGGACGATTACGTCTTCTGCCAACAGGTCGTTAACCAAAAACAAATTGAAATGCAGCAAGAAACAACACATGCACATCAACACAAACGTTATTAGATGATGCAGAAAAACTAACAAAAACATAAAATCAAACTTACCTTATGAAAAGTAAACTTCTAACAGGCATATCACAAAAACTGTTTGACAAAATTTTTATGTAAACACACCTCCTGTCTAGCCGAATGGCGATTGACGCGTGAGCGTTCCAATATGGCATCCGCACTACAAGTGGCAGTATTTCACAGCGATTCCGTGAGATGGCGGTGCTTGTAGGCAGAAATACTTTGCTATCCCAAATTAGGAAACCATCCCATAATGGGGCCCGTTCCCCTAGCGCCACCAATGAAAATAAATCAATTACATTTTATTAAAGGCTTAGCTTAAAAGTTTCGGTTATTTTGCGCAAATAAAAGAGAAAATGCATTTTATAAATATACTTTCAAGAACTCAAACTTAAGCAATAAGTCGTGAGTTTCAATAGTGCCAAAAGTGGCCACATTTAGCAATATCGAAATCCATAACTTAATGCTCATATTTGAGGCCATGAAAAAATACTTAAAAATTGCACTTTACTCTTCTATTTGCGTAAAATAACCGAAACTTTTATTCTAAGCCCTTGATAAATCGTAAATGATTTATTTCCATTGGTGGCGCTACTGAGCTAATCGAAGCCGCGGTGCAAAATTACAAGAGACTTCACAATCGAGCAACAGAATCATATGGCACTTAGGTACAAGATTTTATTAAAAAAATAACTACTTGAATTAATGGAACTATAGAAAAATGGAAAATAAAGTATTTTAGAAAAAAAAAAGTTGTGAGACGGGTCGTTTTTTTCTCAAATACTTTATTTTCCATTTTTCTATGATAAAAATTGCATTATGAATGCAAGAAAGTAACAATTTAAATAATGGACTATATTAAATACCTAGATACTGAGATTTTATATTATTTTTATGCACAATGCAATTTTGTAAGTATAGGAAAAATGTGATGTGGGTCAGGCCGTAGATTTTGCCACATTCGAGGGTACAAAAGTCTCCGCCTCATATAATTTTAAATATAGTACTCTTAGAAATTTCTCAATCTTATCATCGTGTTTCCTAAGAAATAGCAAACCAAGGCAGATATAGATATTTGGATAAGTTTATAGATTTGGAAAACTATTTGACATTTCCCTCCCAAAAGTGACGGATTTTTTATAAAAACCGCGAATCCGCATTGGTAGGTGTCCAGCTTAAACATCGATAAAATTATCATTTTTTAACTTATTGATGAGCTGTTTGATTTGACGTTTTATAATAATAATAAGGTTGCCATTCCTTTAATATTTTTGCGTATTTCCTAAGAAAAAAGATAAATTTTCGGCAATAAGATTTTTTTTTTGAAAAACCATTTCTTTGCGCTACTTATATTGCGCAACCATTTTCACCCATATTATGGTTTTAAAACATTTATTAAGATTTTGTTTGAGTGCTGGCATCACCAAAGAATCGTATTCTATGGTCAATGCAGCGTTGACGACCATATTTTTTGACATTTCGGTGTCAACTCCGATCAAAGTGAAAAGTGTCGCCTACTTTGCAGAGTGCATTTTTTGAGATTCCAAGGTAAGTTTTTGATTAAAACTTATAATTGTTTTTGCGCATGGTGTAATTAGATGTGTGTGATCTGTATATGTTAAATTAGCCTTGTAAAATAATATATTTTAAGAGTTATAATCGATTTCATTTGCGCCTCGGTTCCGCAAAACTGCCTTTATGCCACTTTGCGATACCGGTTGCGTAGAAATTGCGCCACTTATTTTACGCTATTGAATAATAGTGCATGCACACAAGGTTTTCAAGTGTTTTTATTATTTTGAAATTACTTTTAGCTGTAATTCCGCTAAAAACATGACTAGCATTACTATTAATTGATTTGTTAGCTTTTATTAATATTCTATAAGTACAGGGTGTTCGGCAGAACGTTAAACATACGAAAATAGGGGTAGGTGCGGTGGTCTGCTACCTAACCAGCCCCAAAGATTTTACCTAGGTCCAAAGTTTTTTTTATTTTGTACCTATTTTATAAGTTTTGGAATTTCGTCACTTTCATACTAACTTTTAAACCCATCTAACTTTTTTCTTTATTGACAGATCTATTTTTTTTTTTAATTTTTGGCATCTAAATGGTTGGCAAGTCCTTTTAATAGTGATACTTCAAGCAGGTTGTTGCTAGAGTCAAAATAATGGACTCTCAAACATTGAAAAGAGTTGAAATAAATTAAAAGTTGTATTATATTTTATACATATAATTAATAATGAATAATACCAAATACCTCCATCTAACAAATTAAATGTATTTTTTTTGTAAATTGAACAAATCATACATACTTACTAGTTTTTGTCATCCTGTTTAACTTTTTATTGTGCGCAATATATAAAAAAGAATTACTCATAGGTACATTATTGTTAATTATTAATTAAACATACTTACATACCAACATCGTGTTTCTTTTTCTAGTTTGATGCAATACCTCTTGTTAGTACATGTTTGTTAAATAAAGTCACATTAATGTACGTGCTCCTTAATAATTTTGCGCTACCATTTTGCGCCACTTTGTGCGACCGACTCGTAGAAAATTTTGCGTCACCATTGCGCTATTTGTGGCAAAATCTACGGCCTGACCCATGTGATCCCGCCTGAAAGCTACTTAATAGGGCTCGTGGTTTTTTACTATCACATTTTTCCTATACCTAGATACTTTCCCGTGGGAATAAGACATTTACCCGGGTTAATTAGATGCTATACTATACGCTATACGTTTCGCCATGATCGAGTACACAAAAGAGTTATTCCCATCCGATCCCCTGCAACCGATCCCCTGCGTCTGACTTAACACCCAAACGTTTGCATTTTTAATATTAATAACATTAATTCAAAGTACTTGTTATTGGGAAAACCCAAATAAGAAAAAGGTGGTGTGACTCAAATATATCAGAGGTGACTTTAAGCCCGCAATTATGGCAATCGATTTTACCAAGCTTTTATTTCACTTGCAGTAGGTAGTATGCGTATGTACCTACCTACCAACGTATGTCCTAATTATACAAGATTTGCAGTGTTTGATTGAGCTGAAAATTTGCATACAGGCTAAGTTTGGATGACAATCTATACAAATAAATAAAATTGGAGTGTCTGTTTGTAACATTAAAATAACCGCTTTTTACTACATGCATATGATTATACATACGGTACACATACCAAAATGTTTTTTTTTTTATTTTGTCTGTCTGTCTGTCTGTTTGTTCCCGCTAATCTCTGAAATGGCTGGACCGCTTTTGACGGGACTTTCACTGGCAGGTAGCTAATGTAATAAGGAGTAACTTAGGCTACTTTTTATCCCGGAAAAATATCACATTCCCTCGGGATAGCGTCGTGTAGTTTATTATCAATGCGAAAGCTTGTGGGTATGGATAAAGATGGATGAAAGGATCTGGGTCTGTAATAACACATAGGGTACCTTTTATCCCGATATTCCCACGGGAACGGGAACCACGCGGGTGAAACCGCGGGCGGCCGCTAGTACAACATTAAAGTACAGTCAACAAAAAGAGCTTGTGGTAAAACTTGGTTATTTTACAAAAAAAACTTATTTTGATAAGGTATAGGCAACATCATATTCGATAAGCAGGTTAGTTTCGAAAGACCAATTTGCCATCTGACCTTTTCTACTATTAATTACAAAAACTCTGCTGCCATTAATGTATGCTGGCATTAATAAAGCTCATTAAGATATCATAAGACTTAACAAAATTGTATTTCTAGTCTGTCAGTCTTAATTATAATATCTTAAAGCTTAAACATTATACTAATAAAATTACTTCCAACTTCCAAGCAAATCGTGCTTCGCATAATAGACCGGTAATTGCGTGTTTCATATTCGGGAACAATTAGGCATATCCCACGTAAAGTAAATAAAATACAAATCAAAATCAACCAAATAATCTCACACATGTTAAAGTAGGTTTGTCACTCCTGCGTCACAAATATTTTGTGCCTGCGTGTTGCCAGTACGTGAAAAAAATATCCAACTAACATCCCTTCGAAAAATTATTTTGTTGTTTACGTAAGAGTAATTTCCATTTTTTTTTACTTTTATTAATAACTAGCTGACCCGGCAAACATTGTTTTGCCATATTAATTATAGTGGACCCGGTAAACTTCGTATCACCCACCGACATCTATTATAGATAGAAAGATGAAAATAAAAACAAATATCTATCCAGTCAAAGCATGTTTTGAATTAACGGCAATGTCGTTCACAAATAAAGAATTCTACAGAATGTGAATATAGAGTTTTAATATGGTAATACTTACTGTTTTCTTTTTTTTTGCACCGAATTATAAAACTTACTTTACGTTTATTAAAATTAAATTTCGTTAAATTGATTTTAATTTCTTATTTTAAAGGGGCTCCAGCAATATTCATCATAGTTTGGGTGATATCGAGGTGTTTTGTGACTATCGTGCCTTCGACACATCCTGAGGGTGCAAGTGGGGTAAGATAGTATATTTATATTTATTTTTGTATTTTTAAATATAACATGACTCGTCCTTCGAATAAAAGCCTCAAAAAAGAACAGTGACCATGTATATACTTACAAAAGTTACAAACATGGTCAATTAAATAAAGATCGTAATTGAAATAAAATTGTCAGTAGTACATATCTAGAAAAAAAAATTCTGTTAAGTACATGAGTGTTGGATAAATGTTTGTTATTCCAATGAAATCATTCGAAACAACTTTGAAAATTTCTTCCTACTCCCAAACTTCCAAAAATGTAAAACATTAGTTACTATTGAGTTTCATAGAACAATGAATGGAATGTGTATTTTTCCACTGCGACGAAATAGGGAAGTGTATATTCTTTTGTGAGGCTTTTATTCCAAGGACGATTCATTATGTATTTAAAACACTGACCTGAGGTCCGTGATTTAAAAATTGAGAAGTGTAGATGATCTGCATTAAGGCTGTGAAATGAGCATGTTTGTATAAAAATAAATTAACTGCCCCTTTTTTCTGCAAACGAGTATATAATTACGTATAAGTATCATACATACATACATTACATACTAAAATGTTCCCTGACTTTCTGTAAAACATAGAATACCTAGACGTAGTAATGGCGATATTACACGGTTCACTTCTGCCTTTCAATTTGGATGAAGCAACCAAATTGAACAATGTAAACGTAAAAGTGAATCATTCAATGTCAATGTGCACCTGTCTTTCTTCGCCTTTCAACCAAAGTGAATCAATTTGGTTGAACCGTGTAATATTACCTAAAGCGTTGCAGGCAATATTGCATTGTTGGATCAAGGAAAGTTAAATCGCTTGATGCAAGTAGCTCGCTCCCGCTTATTTCATAAAATTTTATCTTATGACTAGTGAAAACCTGATTCTTACTCCTTTTCGCTGGAGTATTATGGTAAGATGGTTTTAACCGCCTTTGTGGTCTCGTGTTACATACCACCGGTATCAGGCCCAGAGGGGGTACATATTGTATTCGGTATGGTTGGGGGTAGGGCTTGTTCAAAGTCCGCCTACTACCAACAATCATCTTATCTAAGTTTGACGAAATAACAACTCACATTCACACAAAAAAAAATATTCATCAACTCAGACTGCTCGTGTCCAGAGCTGTCTCTGGACACGAGCTTAAACTCTTAAACTTAAACTTTTAACTTACTAGGTAGATACCTTTCTTTGCCCGGAAAAAATCAAAACATAACTCACGACCTTCTTCGTATTGCAGTTCGCCATCGCTGGTGACACCAAAATGTGTCTATGGATTCACGAGCACCAAGTGGACTGGATCCACAAGGCACCCGCGCTGGCGGGACTGGCCCTCAACCTTTTCTTCCTCATCAGGATTATGTGGGTATGGATCTTTCATTTATGAGCATGTTGAAAGGCTGATATACGGGTGATAACATGGAACTCAAGAAGGACGTTCGACGATGTGAAGGGAGCGCCTTACTTAAGTACAATCACATATGTATGCAACTTACGCCCGAATTTTCGAACGCAAATCATCTTTAGGAGCGTCTCAAACATCATGGCATCTCTTTCATACGTTTGACATTTAAAGTGACAGGGCGATGTTCGAGACGCTCCCAAAGATAAGTAGCGTACGAGTATTCGGGCATTAGTACTTTGGCGTTCCGCAAGAAAACTATCAGTGTCACAGAAGTCATTGTAATATGACATAGTCCTATGTTGTTTACATATTATTGCTCGTGTCGTGACTGTACGATTTTGAATTTCGTTGAGTTGTGACTTGTGAAGGCAACTAGCTTGTTTTCAATTCACGCTTTATTCTATACCCCATTTTGCATGGAATGCGAAAAGCGTGAATTGAAAAACGACGACAAACTCTTTATAATCTCAATCTTGTGTTCTGTAAGGCCCTATCTATACCGAGATAGAAGCGAAGGGCCGCGAACGGCCGCGACGAGCCGATATTTTTCAGTGTAAAATAATTTTCAACTTTATATGCTTTTCGTAAAAAGTCGAGTATTGTTTGAAAAGACCGTAGCGCGCATGCTCGAGCAGTCAAGCGGCCACGAGCGGCTCCTTGCGACACCGCTGGCAGCCGCGCCGATATAGTGCGAGGGCGACAATCTTTTCTGTTCCGGTAGCCAAAAAGTGAAACTAACGTGATTTTTAATGTAATTTTGCTGTCAAGTTGTGGTCCAACCCAGTCCAACCATAGCGCTGCTGGCGGCTGAAGATCTTAGAAGTCAGGGCGGGTCAAATTGCTACAAAAAAAAAGATGAAGAAGAAGAAGAACAGAAAAGATTGTCGCACGTGTTCATATGTTTGACCAACGGATAACCAACGGTTCGGTTAGATCCATACACAAGATGATTCATAAATATCACGTTAAAAATACAAGCAATTATTTGAAAAGCACAGAAACTTTAATATCTAGTAATAGCCATAGATTTATTCTAAATGCTTCAATGTAAAACGTTTTGATAAAATAGTCACAGGAGCTTTTCATATTTTTACTGACAAAAACCACTTCGAGTTATTTTTTGAACTAGCACTCCAAGCAAATATTATTTATAGAATTTGGGTCCATCAGTAAATTTTATTATTTAAAAAGAAAATACGTATTCCGCAAAGAAACTTCGGGGAAAAGAAAAGTTATAGGTCAGTTCTTATTTAATTTGACTTCTGCGAACAGAATAAAGTTCGCGAAATCTGATTTTTTTACACTTGTCACGAAGTAAGTCCGCGGCAACTTTTAATGACAATAATTTTTCTACAGACTCCTCGGAAATTCATTTAATCTGCACGAGAAATCTAATTAAATCCTTAGCTAGTAATAAAACGATGTTTTTCATTTGTGATGTTTATTGCTTTTCTATATCTTAAATATTAAAATAATTGAATAAATTATTATCATATTTTTAATCACTAGTTTTAGATTACTAACAGACGAGCATATTACTGACTATATAATTTATCGACGTAATAATAAGTGTTCATATTTGAGTTTATTTATTTACCAACTCTTTAAAAGCTAAACTTAAGTAGAATAGACAAAATAATAAAATTAATAGGCATTTGTCCACATCCAGGTGTTAATAACGAAGCTGCGGTCAGCGAACACTTTAGAAACGGAGCAATATAGGAAAGCAACGAAAGCCCTACTGGTGCTCATCCCACTGCTGGGCATCACTAACCTGCTGGTGCTATGCGGGCCCAGCGATGACTCCTGGTTCGCCCACGCGTTTGACTACACCCGCGCGCTGATGCTGTCCACACAGGTGACACTAACATAAGCAACGCTACTGGGCCTATCGCATTGCTGTGCATCACCATTCTGTTGGGGCTGTGCAAGCCCAGCGACGACTCCTGATTCACCCACGCTTTGGACTACACCCGCGCGCTGATGCTGTCCACACAGGTGACACCACTAGCAACGCTACAAGGTCTCATACCTGCTGTGCATCGCCAATCTGTTGCTGCTGCTGCTACTGCTGGGTATCATCAATCTGCTGGGGCTCTGTGAAGCCAGCTACTACTCCTGGGGGCCAAGCCTGCTAACGTTAAGTCATAATCGTGTCTCAATCGTGTTTTAATTGTAGTTCAATTGTAGTGTTTTTTATACACTAGTTAAAATATACTAATATGATAAATGATATACCAAGATATACCTAGGTCAAATTAATATTAACAATCTTATAATATTAACAAGGTTTAGTCTTAGGCATTGCAACACAGGCTAATGGGAAAAGATATCTGTAACTCAAATAAATATGATAGAGATAACAACTTTTTACACAAAAGCTTACGTCTAACATAGTTTTACGAAGCCTTATTCTCACGAAACATCCTTGAGAAGTTTCCAGGTCACCGATAAATCTAACAACAACAAACAACTGATTCTTTCGTAGTGTGTCTATTAACTAGAAATGCTCGTAAACATTTTTCTTGCTTTATGTTCCAATTGTTAAGCCTTTTCTTGGGAGTTCTTTTCTGTCGATTGAGCAGATACTTCCAAGCTTGTTATAATAATGATTAGAATTTTATCCTCTTACACTTCAAATAAAACAAAGCGTTAATAGTATATCAAAAGGTTCGGATCACACACAATCAAGAAAATATAGCATACGAATTACTACTCCCGGAATCCTCAGTTACTGAGGAACTGGCTATCTTAACTCTAACTGCCGGAATACAACTGTTAAGATCGTTGTTATGGCGTCAGACTTAGATAATATGGTGGTAGCTTGCCAGGCGGACTTTGAACAAGCCCTACCACCAACCAAACCGAATACAATACGTACCCCCACTGGGAATCGAACCCGTTATCTCTGGGACTGATAACTGTAGTGTGTACCACTAGACCACAGAGGCGCTTAAGGATATATTTTGTTAAACATTTTTGAACCAATAGAACGGAATTTTTTTAACCGCCTCTGTGGTCTAACTTATACAGGGTTACCATATCTCAGGATTTGGCCTGAGATCTCAGGATTTTTGGACTCATCTCAGGATTGCGGCCGGATTTTGCAAAACTCATGAAATCTAAGGATTTAGAATTTCCAATAAAATACAGCTTTGATTAAAAGATCTTTATAGATCTTTTAGAACAAACTAAACATAATATTCTTCCTCGGGTAATAATTGCACAATTAAAAAACCGCCTTCTAAAAAATCACATCAAAAAAGTAAGAAATAATTCCTCACCAAATAAATAACGTAAGTACTTTGAAGTCGGGCGTGAAACATGTACAATTGTTTGTTGTTTTTGTAAAAACCCGCCCGACTTCAAAGTACTTACGTTATTTATTTGGTGAGGAATTATTTCTTACTTTTTTGATGTGATTTTTTAGAAGGCGGTTTTATTTTTTTTATAAAAATAATTTTTATTTCACTCTTTTTAGTGCATCGTGCAGGCAATTTGCGTGTTTTCTGGTAATTAGGTATGTGATCAAACTCAAAACCTCCTTTTTCGAAGTCGGTTAAAATACCTTGAGGTATCCCCTTTTTAACAAAACAAGAATCATCTAAATCGGTTTATAAACAAAGGAGTTATGCCTAAAGATAAGTATTAAATTCACATAAAGTGGTAACGAAAACGACAGTCTGTTCAAGATTTCCTGAAAACTACTGAACCGATTTCAAAATTTCAAAAAATGGGACCAACTTGGAAACCAACCTGATGTAATAACGTTTGAACCATTTCAATCGGTTCAGCCGTCTTCGAGTAATCGGTGGACATACAAAAAAAAAAAAAAAAAAAAACATACATACAGACGAATAGAGAACCTCCTGATTTTTGATTTAGAAGTCGGTTAAATAATACTTATTTATCTAAGTCTTCGATCAACAATTACACCTAGTTCTAGATACATAGTTGGAGTGACAGACATGGCCGAGCGTTATACGCCCACTTGAGAATATAATTATAAGTAGATTATCTTGACAGTGTCAATAATACTAAGGTATTTCAAACTTGGAACGCTTCCTGTCATTGCTGTAAGATCGTAACATTTGTAACCTTAATTATACAGTTCAGTTTTATCATACCTTTTAAGGTTTTTTCTTTAATTATTGACTCAAATTATAATGAAACTTAACTGCTAAAATCTCCAACGCTAAGAGACCTTTTAACCGCGCCTGTGTGAGGGTACTTTTACGTTACAGCCCCAACTAAACTCCGAACTGTCCGTTAAATCTGCCGACAGCTTTACGACACGATTGATGACAGGCTTTTCTACATGTTTTGGGGGTGTGATAAAAGTTTGCGTAGTGACAAGGGACGATCCGCTAAGCCGACTAAAAACCGGTGGAACCTCACCATTGAAAGTCCTGACAAATCATGGGATTAGTGTGGTCAGTCAGTACCCAATTATAAAGTTCTATGTTTTATTAAGTTACATTCCGATTTAGTTCCTGCGGCCAATCTTATAATGATTAAGCAAATAATTACAATCAAATACCTTTTTGTCCAGTTTAATTACCAGTATTTAGGCCTATGCCCAGCAGTGGGCGTCGTTCGGCTGACCAGTATCACATCTTAAATAAATAAATAAACTATTTATTCATTCATCCAAAACAGTAAGCCAAAATAAATCAAATTATTAAAAAAAACATATGTTAACGATAGAGGTTAATTAATTTTATTACGCATAACGAACCAGTTTAACAGCGGCCACTACATAAGACTCTATAGGCCTGAATCACTTCGCTGATGCTTCAGCTGCTTCGAAACAAGATAATACAATATAGTAATTGGCTTTTTTTTAAATTATAATTGATAAATAAATGCATTTTACAGGCGTGTAAATGAATGTGAATCTTCATTTTTGAGGTCCCATATAAAAAAAAATCAAAATCAAAATGTTTATTGACATAAAATTACAAAAACAGTTTCAATATCCATAAACATAAAAATAAGCAAAAGCCACTAAAATATTGAATTTTGTGAACTGCTGTTGCCCGTAGTAGGACAACCTGTGTTACAGGCAACAGGGGCCCCACCCACAAAATGAGAAAATTGTAGGCTTTGAAAAATAATAACTTAATAAATATGAATATAATACTAATTAAAATCTAAATCATAAGTGTGCGTGCATGTAGACTCACATGAGCCGCGCAGTAATGAACTGAAACTTGCAACAGTAATAAGTAGGGGGAGAAAATGAAAAAAAAAAAACTAAATTTACAGCGTTGTCCACTAAATAAGAATAATATAAAAAAAATAAAAAATTCACAACAACTCTAAAGAAAACCGATATTTTTTTCAAAATAATGTCGTTCTGTCGATCGATTCGGTTATGTCGCTATCTCGGGTTAGTTTCATTTTTCAATTTACCATTATGTCAGTAGCATGCCTAACTCATCTCCGCCATTCATAGTTTGTCCGCAAAATAAATCGGGCCATTTCCATTTGTCGGTAAAGAATAATCGTACGGAGTAATTCTGCCGTTGACAGCTGTCAAAAGCAAGCCTGTCAGCCGCTGACGTCAGCAAAACCGCGGAACACACACCGTGTGTGAGTAATTTTTTAGTTCATTCGCTTACTTTTATTTTATTTTATACTCAACTAGCCTTCCGACCGCAGCTCCGCCCGCGTGGACTACACGACGTGAATGTTGTGAAGTGTTGCAGGAATGTGATATTTTTCCGAGATAAAACGTTACTCTTTCACTCCCAAATTACCCCCATATCAAATATCACGTTGATCCGTTGCTTCGTTTTGACGCGAAAAGCGGACAAACGCATAAACACACTTTCACATACTCGTATATAAATTATATAATATTATATACGTACCTAAGTATGGATTTCGAAAGTTCAAAAACTAGTACAGTACAGTACATTAGGTATATGGGTTAAAATATGAAATTGCCGTTTTTTGCTTTTGTACCTACATTATGCCTAATTTAACAACTTTTATAATATTAGAAATATATAATTTCATAGTATTTCGTAGGTATAAGACCGTATAACCACGATATTTGATTATTTACATAGAAATAACTTATCTTGAAAGTTATATTACGACTAGTTTTGTTTCCAGAATTTCGTTGTAACGTAGCGAAAAAAAATATTTTTAATAACAACGCCTAAATTGCAAAACGACTTTGTAATATTACTACGCCTGAAACGCTATATGACTGTAGCAAAACAACCAACATGTAAAACGGTTTTTGCTCTTAACGAATAGGTATGTCATTTAGGAGTTAAAATTTCCATTAATACGAGTGTAAAATTTTATAAGGTTATATAATATTAGTCGTTATATAAGTTAGAAAAGCTTTAGTACTTATTCGAAAAAAATACGAAAATCTCCATACAAAACGGCAATTTGATACTTTAACCCCTAATATATTTACAAATAAAATTTTCGAAATATCGCAATACTTTTACCTTACTGCGCCTGAAGGAGAACCTCAAAATTCATATACCTTATAGTGCAACTCAAAGCTCCGGAAGCTAAGGACGGAAAATAATTAAGTTTTATTTTGTTAACACAATTCATTTAAATTATCTCAAAATAACCCGATCCTCAGACAAATAGCTTTTATCTATCGTAAACACGGTATCAGGTAAAGACATTTACAAACAGATAATTGCCCCGGCTAAGAAACGTCACTAAAAATAAACCCCGTGACGGAGCTGAATGAAAATACCCGAGGCTAGAGTTGCCAGGCGTCCGGATATAGCCGGACAAGACTACCGGACGCAAAATAGGCGCAATAGACGTCGAGTTGCGGAAACCGCCGGTATTGATAAGACGAAGAAGAAAGCCGGACAATTCCAGGCTTTTTGGATGCTTGTCCGGCTAAATTAGATGGTGTCTGGCCTGTCCAGTTTTTGTCCGGTTTTTACCTCTTTGGTCAACTTGCGAACTCGCCAGTCCTGGCGCTCGCGGCAAGAGTCGAGAGAGTGCGATTCGAAACCGCCCGCTTTTGAAATATGGCTTTTATTTAAAAATAAGATTTCATGCTTAAGGCATGGTTAAAGCTTGGTTTTTCAGGGTGTCCGGCCTTGATACCCAAAAGTCCGGATAAACTAGCTGGCCAGTCCTGCTTTTCGGTTTTAAGACCTGGCAACTCTCTCTGAAGCGGATGTTCCAGTGAAATACTTACATAAGCCAAGCTATGCGACGCTTTTAGTGCGTAGAATGAAAAGTACTTAAATAAAGTTTGCGTCGCAAATACGTCGAACCTATAAGATAATACCGTATCTCTATACAAAAAACAGCCCCTGACAAGTTTCTTTGTCGATTCTTTTCGTTACAAGGTCTAGCGCCGTAGTAGGGTTGGCAAACCGATTGTGTCGCTTCTTTTACATTCAGATGAGCTGTAAGTTACAGCTTGTGTGACTGTAACAGCCTAAACCTGTAAACCACCGCCTTTTAAACCGTTATCAGACCCAGAGGTCCTGTGTTCAATTTCCAATGGGGGTACATAGAATATTCGGTTTGGTTGGTGTTAGGGCTTGTTCAAAGTCCGTCTGGCTAGCTCCCTCCATCTTATCTAAGTCTGACGCCATAACAAAGATGTTTTCAGCATTTTTGTGTTCTAGCAGTGAGAGATAAGATAGCCAGCCAGAAATTGAGGATTCCGGGAGTAGTGTGCTTCCACCTTCAGCCATATCATCACTTAACATCAGGTGTGATAAAGGCCAAGTGCTACCTACCCCGTTGTGTATGGAAAAAAAGTGATGACTGAAAATTTCGTTTTCAACATGTATAGGTACCTAATTATTGCTATATTATATATCTATTTTAACATGCCTAATAATAGACAGACTAAAATTTTAACTTTTCTAACTATTCTTTTGGTGTCTATATTCTACCTAAAATATGTATACCTAGACACAGATTTTTAATAATTTGTTTAGATTTTATACACCTACTATTCCAAATTAGTTGTCTACAGTTACACTACCAATTACTTAGTTTACAGCTATAAATTAACGCAAGCCTTGAGTGCTATTGATTGTAATTAACAACTCGCTCGCTCTGAATGGGCGGTAATGAATGAAGGTGATGAATGGAGGGGCTAGTTGAATAAAGGTCATAGCCACAGACAACTTAGTCTGGTCATATAGCACATTACACCAACTTCGACTCCACTCCAACTCAACGCCGATCCAACACCGTTCCAACTCCAACGATCGATTCGGTACCAACGGGTCGTCGACTAGGCGATCAACTCGTCGGTCACCAGTGGACAAGTCGGCGTCAATGAGTTGGAAACGCGTTGCCAACGAGTGATAAGATAAGATAAGATAAATTTATTTGCAGCAAATATGGTACATTTGATGTTCTGTTGTCATATAAAGTTTCACATATTTGACCTATACAGAGGCATGCAAATTATATTAAAAACAGTATTTGATTACAATTAAGGTAGCATTTAGTTTAATATTATTACATTTTAACATGCAATGCGACATTATTTTCCTTTTTTTTTTACTTTTCCATCCAAGTATTATAATAATTGTCAAAATCTACAGTTATACAAAGTGTCAATCAATCTAATAAAATTTATACAAGTCAGCAATTTATTGTAATGTCAATATTAAAATTAATGTCAAATTCAATTAATGTCAAAATCAGGAATTTATTATAACTATAATTAATTGTAATTAGAATTTAAAGTCAAAATATTCATTCACATGATAAAATCTTTCATTCAGGAGAAATTCTAATAGTTTTTGTTTGAATTGAATCAATGGTAATTTTTTTATGCTATCTGGCAATTTATTATATATCCTGATGCCAAAAAGCTTAGACTAAATACTGAGGTAACTGGAGAGTGCAGTACGAACAATTTTTTGAATACCACAAATAACACAGTGGCTGTCTTCCGTCTCACCTACACTTTAAAAAAAATACGTATGGTCATATGAGACACCTGACAGCCACTACATACATAAATGTCAAATTTGCTGGCGACACTTTTTTATTCAGGGTGAGAGCTCCAGTTACCTCAGAGTATTAAGTCAAACTTCATGCCTGATGCTCATAAATATACAATTTTTCAGGAATATAGATGTTTTAGGAATACGGTCAATCACAAGCCTGCTAGGATATCGAGAGAAGGAGCCATTTTTAAAAAGAATTTAAGTGGCATTTTACAAATATGGCTATTTCAAAAATATACATGCAGGCTACAGGTATTATTCCTAGCTTGAGAAATAGCGGTTTACACGACTCTCGAGATGAAGCGCCGCATATTGCCCTTATGCACTTCTTTTGAGCTAGACACACTTTTTCTATGTCTGTCGAATTTCCCCATATTATTGTGCCGTATCTTAAGTTCGAAGCTATATAACCGTGATATGCTGTTAGGGCGGCTGCCATATTTACTGTTTGTCGTATTTTCCGTAAAGCGTAAACAAACCTATTTAATTTGGAACATAGTTCTTTTATATGGAATTTCCAGTTGCAGTGTTGATCAATTTGGAGTCCAAGAAATTTAATAGTTTGGACCATCTCTTTTTTTTCATTTCCGTAGGAGATGCTGTAGTTATGAGGCTTAGCGCCCTTATTTATAAATTCCACACATTTAGTCTTGGTTACATTTGTTTGAAGATTATTGTCACTTAACCATTTAATTATATTATTTACAGATTCATTTATGTCAGTTTCTATATTGCTAATGTCAGTTAATTGTAATAAAATAGATATATCGTCAGCATACATTACACATTTGTGGTTCGTTACGTGTGGCAAGTCGTTCACATAAATTAAAAATAGTAAAGGTCCAAGTACGCTTCCTTGGGGGACGCCAATAGAGTTAAGCTTATAGCTAGACTTATAGCTCTGACAGTACCCTTTTTCATTATACCTAGATATTTCAACACATTGCTTTCGATTTGTTAAATAGCTTTTTATCAATGAAAGTGCAGGACCCCTTATACCATATATGTCCAACTTTTTTAAGAGAAGGTCGTGCGAAACACAGTCGAAAGCCTTGGTCATATCATAAAATAAAACTAAACATGGATTTTTTTCATCCATTTTATTAATTATTCCCGTCACTAATTCAAACATGGCTGTAGTGGTAGATTTATTTTTTTGGAATCCACGTTGTTCCGGTTTTAATATGTGGTTACTTTCAAAAAAGCTCATTAATCGTTTCAATATTAACTTTTCGAATATTTTAGATAGTATTGAGATAAGGGTTATAGGCCTGTAATTTTCAATAATTTGACAATCGTCTTTTTTGAAATCGGCTTGACAATTGAGAGTTTTAATTTAGAAGGATAGACACCGGACTCAAAAGATAAGTTTATTAAGTAGGTCAATAGTGGGGCAATTTCAGAAGCGCATTTTTTTAAAACTTCAGTGCTTATCTCATCATAACCTTCCGATTTGGTATTTTTTAACGAAAGAATGCAATTCTTTACTTCATTTTGATCGCAAGGAGATAGAAATATTGAGTTGCACAGTTTGTCCTTAGATGGAAGATGGCATTTAGGTGCGCTGTCATTAATTGAAGTGTAGTATTTATTGAAGACTTCTGCAATTTCTAATGGGTCAGTAATTTTTGTTTCCCTATCAACAGTAATACTTTTTATGTCATTGCATTTATTTACACCAGAACTTGATTGATTTATCAGACTCCATGTGGCTTTACTTTTATTTCTACTATCTTTTAAATATTTATAGTTTGTTTTCTTTTGTGAGAATATTATACATTTTTTTAAGATAAATCGATACTTTGTATAGGCAGATTTATTTTCAGATGTTTTGTGAATTAAGTATTTATGTCTTAATTTCCTTTTAGTAGCACAACTTTTACGTAGCCCGTGAGAAACTTCATAAGATTAAACAGTCGTTATTCGAATTTCATCTAGAGCAGGCGTATTTACTTGAAAATGTTTCAATTCTCATGTTATACTGGCAATAATAGCGATAATACTCGATGAAGAAAATAAATTAAGTCAGAACATATTGGATTCATGATAGGTATAAATGTTGAGAGAAAGAAAGACGGAAGGAGAATATTGCCCGCTACTCCAAATTTATGCGAAACATCTTATAATTCAAAGTTATAATGTTATCCTACTAATATTATAAATGTGAAAGTTTAGATGTTTGGATGTTTAGATGTTTGGATGTTTGGATGTTTGTTACTCAATCACGCCAAAACGGTTGAACGGATTTGGCTGAAATTTGGGACACAGATACTTTGTAGCCTGGAGAGGAACATAGGCTACTTTTTATCCCGGAAAAATGTCACATTCCCGCGGGATAACGTCGTGAAGTTCACGCGGGCGAAGCCGCGGGCGGAAAGCTAGTAACCAATAATAATAAGTAATTTTGTATCATTAAAAGTATATCAGTGTTAAGTCATAAAATATCTTTCTTTGGTGTTCACACAAACCCCAACATCAAATGGTCCTTCGAGCTGACGAAGGCGGGACAATTTTCGCGTGATACCTACGTGCGTGTTGGTAGACTCGTGCCCTACAATATAGAGCGCCACGTGAGCTACGTGAAGTTGAGTAAGTCCAGCAGTTCCAGTCTTCGGTGAGTTATCTTTGCTTTTAACAACGTCAATCAACATGGAAGATCTTCTGAAAAACCAGAGCCTCATCATAGATGCGATTGACAAGCTTTTCACTAACTTCAAAAAAGACGGGTCCGATCGCAAAACTTCGTGCTATGTAAAAAAGCGACTAAGCACGTTGGAAGGTTACTGGCAGGAATTTCAAAGCAATCACATTAAGTTATGCGAGTATGATGACAACTCTCATGATTATTTTTCGAGCAATACTTATAAGCGCACATCAGAATTTTACATTGATATAAGAGCACACATACAAAATTACTTGCCCTCTGATACATCGTCGGAGGAGAAACAACTTTTGCATCCGGCAACTCCCTTAACACATGGAGGGCGACCTGCTACATTTCGCATCGAGTCACCAGCCGTTTCGCAGCAGAAGGGTCCAATGGACTCAAACTCTTCGCACAGCAGTGCAGTCCAGGGATGAGCAACAAGCTTGAAGAAATGCTTCGGAAGCAGAAGAGCAACTTCAAAGCATTCTCTAGGACGGTTAGTAACATAAACCTTGATAATATATCTGACAGGTGGGAGTTCGAGGATATCTTGAAGACGGTGCAAACCAGATGGTCCGCTATTGATTCCCTACACTGGGAAATTGACAGCGAGCTCTATGAAAACACTGAATACGAGCAATCCTTTGGTAAGTACGAGCAGCAATTCAATGATATAAAAAAGAACATCAACAGCAAAATGTGGGGCCAGAGTCATCGGGAAAAATCTACTCCACAGATGGACATACCTTCCTTCGTGGGGAATTATCATCAGTGGGTATCCTTTAAGGATTTGTTCATAGAAGCAATACACAACAACCTCTCCTTATCAAACGCGCAGAAACTCCAGTTCCTAAAAAGTAAACTTCGTGGGGAAGCAGAAAAATTGGTGCAACATTTACCAATCACCTCCGAAAACTATGAAGTGAGCTGGGATATCCTAAATCGCAGGTGAATGTGAAATTAATATTCAACAGCCACGTGAATATATTATTTAATTTGCCGTCTATACAGCAACAATCGGCGACGGCAATAAAAAAGATATTTGACACCACAAACGAGTGTCTTAACGCAATAAAAGCGCTCGGGGTAGATATCACTACATGGGATCCATTAATCGTTTATATCCTGTCTAACAAATTAGACGCTGATACACACAAAGATTATATAGAGTCCTTAAAAAATCCAAGGATTTTACCATCATTAGATGATTTACTACAATTTCTAGAAAACAAATTTACATCCCTAGAGGCATCTCGACGTAAACCAGAATCGTCCAAACCTCAAGGTCAGCAAGATTTCGGGAACAATTTCAAGAAACCTCAGTATTTTAAGTCGCTAATGAGTCATCAAAAGCATCATCAAAACCAGGTGAGTCAGAATAGTGCCAGCAGACTGACTCAGAAAGCAAAATGTGCTATTTGCAATAAAGATCGAGATCACGCTATTTACAATTTTGAAGCATTTTTAAATATGCTTCCGCATAAGCGACAAAGCATTGTCACGAAGTTGTCACTATGCATTAATTGCTTGCACTTTCATCGGAACGGAAAATGCTTTTCCAACAAAAAATGCCGCGAGTGCGAGGGAGACCACAATACATTACTGCACGGCTGCTTCAATAAAGTCGTAAGTAAATCACGTCTGTCCGAACAGCAAGATGACGCATACATAAAAGCGGGTCAATCAAACAGCCATGTTTTGCGAGAACAAGATTGCGAAATATTACTGGCAACGGCACTGGTAAAGGTAACGAAGGCTGATGGATCTGTCCTTACCATGCGAGCATTAGTTGATCAGGGTTCGCAAGTATCCTTGATTACCGAGTCAGCCGCGCAACGTTTAGGGATTAAACGTAAGGGATGCAAAGCAGTCGTCAGCGGGGTTGGTTCCAAGGAAAATAAATGCAATGGCATGATTTCTATGGTGATGTCGTCACTACACTATGATTACACGCTAGACGTCAATGTTTTCGTCACAAAGAAGTTAGTAAATAATTTGCCTAATAAGTCATTTTTAAAACCAACTTGGTCGCATATAGAGAGCATTCAGTTAGCCGATCCATATTTTTTCAAGAGCAGCTCTATAGACATATAACTAGGAGCCGACGTTTATTCCGCGATCATATTAAGCGGTATCTATATATATAAAATCGAGGAGACATAACTCACTCATCACGAAATCTCGAAAACTACTAGACCAACGAAGATGTAATTTGGCAGGAAGGTAGATTCTGCCCAGGAGACGTCCGCTAAGAACGGATTTTAGGAAACTCCCCCCCTAAAGGGGTAAAATGGGGGGGTTAAAGTTATATGGAACTTCCTCATTTATGGATTTAGAAGCATGAAAATTGGTACGTTGGATATTGGTTACGACCGAAAATGATCTGAGTAAGCAAAGTAAAAAAAACTCCCCCTTAATAGGGTAAAATGGGGAGATAAAGTTTATATGGAACTTCTTCATTTCTGAACTTAGAAGTATGAAAATTGATATGTTGAATACTGATCACGATTGAAAATTATCTGCATAAGCGAAGTTAAAAAAAACTCCCCGATAATGGGGTAAAACGGACGGATTAAGCTTATATGGAACTTCCTCATTTCTAAACTTAGAAGTATGAAAATTGGTATGTTAGATACTGGTCACGATTGAAAATGATCTGCGTATGCGAAGTAATAAAAAAAACCTTAATAGGGTAGAAAGGGGCGGATTAAGGCTTATATGAAAACTTTCTCATTTCTGGACTTAGCAGTATGGAAATTGGTATGAAGGATACTAGGTTATGTTTAAAAATGATCTGCGTAGGCAAAATAAAAAAAAACCCCTAATAGGGTAGAAAGGGGGGGCTAATGTTTATATAGGGTGGGTGGGGAGGTATTAAAGATACGGAGTTTGGATGTTTATGGCTCAATCACAACTAAACGGCTAAATCGATCGGGATAATTGAACTCTGGCCGGGAAAATTTCATACGGTTTTTTTAACTCGGGAAAATTACAGTTCCCTTGGGATACAGTTTTTTTTGTTTACTTTATATAATGAAGCATGGGTCCCATGACAGCTCATTTTCGTGCAAAGCAAAAAATTCTTTATGCATTTTAATAAAACTCAAGAAAATCAGTATTACACATTTTTTAGCAAACTATTGACTTGATTTTTTGCATTTTGGTAGTTCAAAAGTAGGAGAATGTCCGAATATTATTCATAAGATAGTAGCTCCTGTTTGTCTAGGTATCGTTACTTTCTTATGCCTAAACCACGGGTAGCGTGCTCGGCCTACGATCGATGAGGTTATGTGACTTTTGCAATGGTCTATCATGGGATTGCTGTTAAAAAATATATCGTGCTTCGGAAGACACGATAAGCCGATGCTTCTGGCTGCATTTGGATTGGTTAGTACACCATAACTTCAATGGGCCCGTGTGGAAGGTCATGGCCCATTCTCCTTATCCATCTATATGAAGGCCTGTGCCCCGGCAGCGGGGACATTAAAATAGATTGATGATGGTACTGATGAGACCTTAGAGAATGCCTATCTACCTACTTTTTGACACAAAATTTTGCGATGTAGTACTCGCGGACGTAGTCGCGGCCGGCCATTCATATTCTTATTTCTACTATCCCCACTATTATTATAAATGCGAAATTGTATATGCTCACGACAAAACGGCTGAACCAATTTTGATGAAATTTGGATTGGAGATAGTTTGAGACAGTGCTTCCGGGTGCTCCTACTAATTACTCCTACTGATAGGAGCACTGGTACACCCATGTCCTGATGCTAGGAAGGACATAGGCAAATTGTATCCACGGGAATAAGGCTCATTCCCATGGTAATATAAGTTTTAGCTCGGGCAAAGCTGTAGAATGGAATTGGTATTTAAGGCGATAGTTTGAGTTCATGGGAAGGATGATATTTAGAATAGAGACAGTTTAAGGCCCTGGAAAGGATATATTTTACTTTTTACCGCGGGAAATCTCATTGTATGGAAAAGTCACTTTAAGCGCTGGCTAATTTGGGGGCACAAATTGGTATTTAAGTAAATAATTTGAGACCCTGGCAAGGGTTATAATAAGCTACTTATACTTTTTACCACAGGATAGTATCATATTCCCATGGGAAAATCAATAAGTAGGTATTATTTGTTTGTCCGTCTTTCACGTCAAAAAGGGAGTAACGTATCAATGTGATTTTTGGTACGGGAGTAGATTGGGAGCTGGAGAATGACATAGTTTATCCAGGAAAATATTACATACCATCAGGATAATGTCGTGTAGTACACGCGGGCGAAGCCGCGGGCGGAAAGCTAGTGGTTCAATAAAATACACTAATAACACTATCTCAGAACACTGTTTGTTTATGTCTGAACATAAAATTTTCTCCATAATGAACATTATTATTTGTTACAATAACACGTCTGTGACCAAACGATGCGCCGAGTGGTTGAATGCGGCTTTGCCTAATAAACAAAAGTTGCTGTTTCGAATTTAATTTATTGATAAACGTAAATGTTCAATATATTTGTTAACTACTTTTGCAGCCATTTTGGCCCGAATCATAACAACTGTGTACTTAAATAAAGTTTTTACTGAGATATTAATAGTATTAATGAAAATTAAAATATTAAGAAAAATTAAAACATTGCATTATGAATTCAAAAATTAAAACTAATTTGTAATTATATTAAATGATAATGTACGAGTAGATATATTTTTGTCAAATTAGTGAAGTTTGTTCGAACTTCACAACTCAAAACAGAATCAGGATTTAGGTATTCGAAAGTCGTTTTTGTGTTTGGTGTCAATTTTAAATAGGTATAACATTTCTTTGACACCCTGAAAACACTCTGAAAGCCATTACGCACCAATAATACGAATTACTAATGGATTCCCGCGGTTTTACCCGCTTGGTACCCGTTCCCGCGCCTAAAATATAGCCTATGTCTCTTAGAAATAATGTAGCTTTCTACTGGTGAAAGAATTTTCGAAATCGGTCCATTACTTTTTGAGATAGACTAAATATTACTTATTACAAAGTTATACAAAATCCTGCATAAATCTGAAGTAGTCGATAACATAAACTAATTTAATAATCACGTTTCCCACAATATTATAGGGTTAGGGAGTCAACATCGAACTATTAACATTATTTAGTAGGTATTGTTTACGTTGTTTCGGAGATTAAACACCGAACTTCGGTGAACCAACCTCAGATGTTTTGAACTTTACTAAGATCGGTAGACGAGGCTTTTATCCGAAAGTTGGGGTTAAATTTAACTTTAATCCCTAAGCATTTGTGTGTACCTACACCTTTATGATAATGATGAAATAATTTTTCAGATTTAATATTCTTAGTTGAAGTGAGGTCTATATCTACTAGAATAACTACTTACAGTCAAGAGAGAGGGTTTTTTTACGTTTAAAGATAGATAAAAACAACTTTTAGTGAATTTTTGCGTGTACTATTCGTTGTAATTAACAAGGAAAACGCTTTTCATCCTGTTATCCGACGGGCCCTTAAAATAAGTCAAATGGCAAGAAAACCGAAAAATAAAAATCCTCACTACTTAAATAACAGTCCGTCTATTTGTTTTTTCATTATTTCAACGCATCTTCTTTTACACAACTGCCCAAAAGAAGAAGTGTTTCATTAGCGATTGGCAATGAAAATAATATTGTTGTCAACAAATTTTTGATCTATTCGCTGATCAAGGCCATAATTTAATTTGCCTATAACACAACATTTGATAATAGCATAATAGCAACAAATGAACCGAGTTCATTTTATGCTTTTTGACATACACATTGATAGACTTTAGATGATATCTAATGAACATGATAGGTATATTGGTTTAAAAACTTACTAAAATTACCATTTTGAATACTATCAATATAGAAAATAATCTGTCACACTAATAAAATGATCTTGCCATTCATTATAATAGATCTAACTTTATCCGTGGTTTATTCAATGAAATCAAGACGAAATAGATATTTAGCTGTAACATCTCTTCAGCAAGCAGTATTAAGACTTAGTTGTATTAATAGTTTGCTCAGATGAATCTGGTTAGTTTCAGACATCTTTGAAAGGAACTTCGCCGTTAGACTTTGCTTTGAGATGTTCAAACGCTCAGAAATTATAGCTTTCTCTAAAATCTTACACACAAGTACACTGCTATGTTCACAGACAAACAGCTTTCTCCGCAGGAAAACAATTAGTCGTAAAAACCTTTTGTGTCTTACATAGATTATTACGTAAATTATTTACAATCGTTTTGGTAGAAAGTCTAAAAGGAGTAAGTATAACCTATTGACTTCTTTTTCTGCTGGTCTTATTTTTTTAAGACGACATTTATATATTAGTAGGAAAACCATGATATTATTGATTTGATTATAAAACGGTCATTCGTAACAATATGGTATCCTTATCATAAACATGCTAATTTTAATTACTATCTCAGAATCAGATCAGTTTATTTGAATAACTTGTGTAGTATAGTCACGAGAAATAATATGTAAAACAACATAGAACTTTGTCACATTGAAGCGAAATCCGAAACAAAACTATTGGTGCCACACAAAAGCCATTCAATTTTGTAGTCAAAGTCAAAGTTCAAGTTCAAGTCAATAAATTTTTATTCATATAGATTAAATAAAATTAATGCTTATGAATCGTCCAACATTTTTTTACCTACCACCTGTTATGGACATCTTTTATGACATAGTATGACATAGTCCTGTGTTGTTAATACAACGTTTTAATGAATAAGCGCAAAACCTCTTAGGTGGTGATTGTACTCATGAATATGTACAACTTTTACTATGGGTCAACTCTGCAACTCAACAAAAAGAACAGATGTTCCATACATTCTGGTCGAGTATCTATTGACAATTTGTATGAAACAGCTGATTGTTGAGTTGCAGAGTTGGCCCCATAGTAAAAGTTGTTCATATTAATGAGCACAATCACCACTTAAGAGGTTTTGCGCCTATTTATTAACACGTTGTATATTATAGCTCGTGACGGTACATTTTTGTTTATCATGTAATAAATAAATAATATCAGTTTGATCGTCGCTTTTAGTCCTGTGGTCCTTTTTGAGACCTTTAACTTCTCAGTGTGCGCATTTGAAACGCTTCACAAAATAATATAATAAAGAAATGTGGTAATAGCATAAAATCATGCATGAGGTTATAAACATTTTCAGACTGCAACTGCACTTAGGTACTCTGCTGTGCATCAGCCATTCCAAATTTCAGGTGCAAAATTGGGAATTCCACTTGAAAGTTACCTTGCATTTTAAGATGCAAGGAATTTTCTGTTGAAATTCTAGTTTAATCTCGTATAACAAGCTTGACATGTGCATGTGCAATGAACAAAGCGCAAGGACTGCAGTCTGCATTATGCAGTAATGTTGAGATGTGGCAGGGTCAACAGTCGACTATTTAGTCGCTCGTGGAAGCGACAAGCGATTAAATAAACTAAGCTATTGTGTTTATTTCAGTGCATTCAGGTGGAACAGCAATGCAGAATGTATTTATAGATATTACTAATAATCGTGGTGTAAAGTTACACCAGGTGTAAATCTGTTGTTTGTTGTCACTTATGTTTTCTTATATGATGACAAAAACAACAACAGATTTACCACAGATGGGAGAAAGTAGGTATATTTAACATAGAAGTACAACAAAGGTGAAAAAACCATTTTTTTTGTCTCCTAACTTGCTTGTTATTAAAATACTAACTGTGATCAACTGTTACTCTGGCTATCTCTTCCTAAAACGAAATTTTATATGGCGGGAGTATGGCGCTACCTACTTGTGACGTCATAAGTGAGTAGCACTGTCCTTGTATAATAAGAAAGTTTGATGCTCTATATCTCTGAAAATATGTAAATTCCAAACTTATCCCCACACCAAAAATCAAGTCTATCTATACTCGGTTTTGACGTGAAAAACGGACTAGGTAATAATAACGGATTGGGTAAAGAACATTAGGGGCATTTCAGGCACTTAGTTTTGAAGTCTCTGAAAAGATATATAACAAAAAATAACCTCCGCAGGGCTTCACAGTCGCCCTGTTTTACTGCTTCATGAACACTGAGGTGCGGCACGCCATCCGCGGCCACGTCGAGCGCTGGAAGACCGGCAGGAACATCGGAGGGGGGCGGCGGAGGGGGGCATCGTACTCCAAGGACTGGTCGCCTAGATCCCGGACTGAAAGCATCAGGTGAGAAGCATAAGCTGGTGGTACGCTTGGTCCTTATTTGAAGATCATAATTTTTAAAATGAATAGCATTCCCGCATGTGTTAGTAAAAAAAAAAAAAAAAGTAAAAAGTAAAAAGTAGTTTATTAGATATTTTACAAATGTATGTGCTGGCTGCTCCCATAAAAGGTTTCCCTGTGGAATGGGAATCAGGCTTCTCTTAAATACATTAAGAATTGCTACATCTAATAATAATAATAATTAATAAAAAAAAAACAGAGAATAACAGTAGCATGCAAAAACAAACTTTGTTAAAAAGGTTTCACAGTGGATACAAAGTTACCACAAACAAGAGTAATAAAATATATATATATATACGTATAAAACTAATATTGGTAGTGTAAAAACAATAAAATAAAAACAACCGTTATACTTATACAAAGCTATCAAATAAGCTTTCCGTGGAGTCATAATCCAACTTGTCCAACCATTCAATAATAACCTTTTTGAAAGGAGAACTACAATACTTTGGCAATAATTTGTTGAAGCGAAGAATTTTGTTGTAAAGCCTTGGAGCAATAGAATCAAAGTGTCTCATGGCAAAAGATGAACTAACTTTATTGATGGGGTATCTAGCGATTCTTTTTTGTGTAATTTTTAATGAAGGAACTTTTGTACGATGGAATCTGTGCAGAGTTTGTAGAATATATAATTTTCTTACTGGGAGAACATTTGTTGTGCTATAAAGTTGAGTGGTCGGGTAACGAAAAGGAAGTTTTAGGGCAACTTTTAAAACAGCTCTTTGTGCTCGTTCGAGTTCAAGAAGGTGCGATTTGGCAGCTCCACCCCACACACATATACAATATACTAGCATACATTGGCATAGGGCCTTGTAAATAGAGATGATCAGATTTTGATTGGCAGCAGTTCGCAGGTTCTTAAAAACATAGATTAATTTGCGAGCCCTGGTTGCGACCACTGATAGATGGTGATTCCAGACAAGATTTTCGTCAACATGAACGCCCAAGTATTTAATAGAGGTTGCCCGACAGAGGTTTGGGCAATCACAAGGACTACAATTTAAGTCTTTACGGTTACAAGGGTAGGAGTGCAGAATAATGTTATAGTTGGCGTTGGGACTTTTGGCTTTAGTTTTAGAAAAGCAAAGATATTTCGTATTCTGTGCATTAATTGAAAGAAGATTGTTCTCCAACCATGTAGTGACCTTGCACAGACCAAGTTCAACCTTGGTGACCAGTTCTGACCAAGACTTGTCATGAAATAAGATGACTGTGTCGTCCGCAAACATTATCGTGTTAGCACCCGGGATCTCCAGATGGCACAAGCTGTTGATATAAAGCAAAAACAGGGTTGGTCCCAGAGTGCTCCCCTGTGGAACACCATACGCACACTGAGAGTGGTTACTTTTATGTTCCTTTACCTTAACGCACTGAGAACGTTCTGCTAGATAGTCGCGGAACCAATTATGTACCACCCCACGAATACCCACTGATTCCAGACGAGAAAGTAGTATAGGTATTGAAACTGTGTCGAAGGCTTTTTGGAGGTCCAGAAATACCCCGACACAGTTTTCACCCTTGTCTAGTGATCCTGTGATCAGTGATGTAAGTCTGAGAACAGCATCTTCCGTACTTTTCCCCAGACAGAAGCCATACTGGTTACTAGCAATTACGTTTAGTTTGTTGATAAAGCTAACTAATCTTGAATTCATGAGTTTTTCTAATATTTTAGAGATAGTGGATAAAAGTGAAATAGGTCGATAATTACTAGGTTCGTTAGGATCACCTGTTTTGAAGATTGGAACTACGATAGCCTCTTTAAAGAGCACAGGGAAGACACCGGACGAGAAACTGAGATTACAGATGAATGCAATAGGTTCAGACAGTAAGTGAGACAAGGTTTTAATCAGCTTGGCAGTTATTTTATCCCCCCCTGAAGAGCTATTTGAGTCTAGTTTAGAAATGATCTTAAACACTTCAACCGGGTCGGTGGGAGATAAGGACATAGATGGTGAGGGTGCAGAGGTGGCTTTAACTTTGTTAAGCAAATCATCCTCTCGGAGTCCCATTCTATCAAGTGTTGACTGTGCCAAAGTTTTACCAATTGAAGTAAAATAAGAATTTACTTTATCTAGGGCATGGACTGGGTCAGCATCTAAAAGCAGAAGGTTCGCGTTAGGCTCTTTAGATTTTGACATGTTACAAAGCTCTTTTATAATTTTCCACCTCTCCTTAGGATTGTTGCTTGATTCTTGTAGCTTATTTTTATAATAATCACTTTTTGCATTTTTTATTATTCTATTAAATGTATTACGATAATTTGTATATTCAGTTTTAAGATATAGGTCATTAGGATTTTTTTTTAATTTTTTGTGCAATTTGTCGCGCCTTCTGATCGATCTAACCAAGCCAATCGTTATCCACGGTTTTAGCGGTTTTATTTTATTCGGTAAAATAGTTTTAAATGTGTTATTATTTATTATTTTAAGTAAATTACTAATAAAAAATTCAGTAGCCGAATTAACGCATGTATAAGAGTAAAACTTATCCCATTCGAGTAACTTCAACTCTCTTTCAATAGCGTTATAATCAGTGGTAGTTTTAATGTAGGAATCAGTTGACTTTTTATTAGCAATAGATTTGTTCAAATAAAGAAGAATAGGGGAATGGTCAGTTAATTCATCAAAAACGAGACATTGACATTTGTGTCTTGATTTGATCATAAAGTGATCAAGACAAGTTTTTTGTCTAGTGGGTTTGTCTATTCCTTGAACCAAACCGTGAAATGCCAACATGGTCAAGTAAAAGTTTGCAATATTACTAGTACGACCTGGCAAGATATCAATATTAATATCTCCTGTAAGAATAATATTGTCTGAGGTGATTGTATGTAGAAGATCATTAATTGATTGAATATAATTAGTAGGATTATTAAAACAAGGAGGGCGATATGAACATATTATAGATGTGTCATTACCTAATTTCAGCAGTAAGCAGTTACCATCAATTATAATAGGTCTTTACATATGAAATTGCCGTTTTTTTCTTTTGTACATATAACTTAACAACTTTTATAATATTAGAAATATATAATTTCTTTAATATTGCGTTACATTAAGACCGTATCGAGCAACTTTTGATAATTTAATAACCACGATATTTGATTATTTACATAGAAAAAACTTATTCCGAAAGTTACGACTATTTTTGTTTCCAGAATTTCGTACTTTATTAGTTGTAACTTAGTGAAAAAAATTTTTTTTTCTCTTAACGAATATGTCATTTAGTAGTTAAAATGTCCATAAATACTTGTGTAAAATTTTGTAAATTTATATAATATTAGTCGTTAAATAATAACAAAAACGTTAGTATTGAAAAAAAATAATTACAGAAATCTCCATACAAAACGGCAATTTCATAGGTAAAGACCTATTATTTATTTCCTTATAAGACAAATCCAGATTAGACTTATAGTATACTACAATACCATCGTTTTGATTGAAGGTTAATTGACTTGAAATTGAGTTATAACCTGACACGGATGGGATTGCAGAATTTGATTTGAGCCAACATTCCGACAGTACGATTAAGTCAACCTGAACACTAAGGTCTGACAAAAATACCAACAACCTATCCAGATTGCAATGCAAACTTCTAATATTTAGCGAAAGAACACACAGTGATTCGTTGCTACCCACATTTAGTAGATTCTTACTCATAGAAGGACAGCCCAGCGTCGAGCATTCAATTAATTCCAGATCATCAATATCACTAGCTCTAGAATCGAATTTTATTTAGAATATATAGTATTACCATAAATAATATATTATTGCCATATATTTTACAGACTCCCACTAAGGTAGACTTACGATACATGTTACTTATTTGTATTACCATTTTACTATAAAATATACCAAGCAGTAGTTTTAACTTACACTGTTTCTGAAGGATTTGTGAAGGACACACTCCAAGATTGTAACCACATATTTTGTGTTTTACACACTTACTTAAACTTTCTTTAATAACGAAAATAATGAAATATACACTCATTAAATAACGCATGCTAAATAAACTTAACGACCGTCGATTGTTTGAAGATAGAAAACGTGACGGCTTTAAACATGCTCTAATTAAATACAAAGGATAATTAAAAAATAGTCAATCTTTAAGGTTCTTAAGGTCACTTTCGAGGTTTATTCGCCGAGCCGGAGCACTGTCACTCTTACGTAAATAAACAAAACCACTCGAGGACCAGCAATATTTGTAATTATTCAGCTTTGCAAAGTCACGAGCCAGAGCATAGATTTTTTTCATGCGGAATGTCAGGTTATCGTTCACATAGACCGGCTTCGGTGGACCTTGAAACGAATAATGCGTAGTGTTTAATTTGTTGTTGTTGTGGGTCCTGTTGAACGTCCTGACAGCTGATAGGAGTTCATCTTTCTTTAGAATAGAATTTATTTCGGCGATAATAATTTTATTCCCGGGAACAGTAGTCGGCACACGGTAGATGTTCTTGATGTCGTGTTTTTCAATTTGTACATTAAGTAGGTTACCAGTTGTTTTCATAATATTAAATAGGTCAGTCTTTGTCTCTCCGTTTTTTGTAGGAATGTTTTTGATTTCGATACTACAGACACGCATATTTCGCTCGAGAAATTCAACCTTATTCTCTAGAGATTGCATGTATTTTTTGTCTTCGCTTCGCTCATCTTCCAAGCGAGTAAAGCGTTTTAGGAGATCATCATATTTGTCGGACATAAAGTCCAGACTGGTCTGCACCGAATTCATTTGTAGTTTCATGTCCCGCATAAAATCCATAATACAGTCAAGTTTTGTCTCAATAGATTTGTTTTTGTTCGGGGAAACTAGATCTTCACTTTCGCGTCGTAGCCGCTTGTTAATATTACGTGTAGTTATGTTTTTGTTAGTATCACTAGCACTGGTAAATAAGTTTGGTTCCGATTCGCCATGGACTAATGCCGAGTTGGATGGAAGACGATCTTCTGGAGCTGTAGCCATGGTACTTGGTAACGAAATTGGTAAATACCAAGTTTTTATTCCAGGATAAACAAAACAGGAACAGGTTTGTTTGGCACCTTTGGTTTCCTTTTTTTATATTTATGAATTTCTGTGGTTATCTTCTTAAGCATTGATTAACGTCGTAGCTTTTGTCGTAGCAATTGCCGTAGCTCGCACGTAGCACGAAGGTAGGGGTATCGTAGCCGTATAGAACGGGACGGATGTATGGACAAAAATATAGTCCTGTCCTTATTACGCGGGGGTGAATGAGGTCCCCTCGCTCGCTGATGCTTGCCGCGACCGCTGTGGCTTCGACGATGTGTCACCGCGGAATGGAAAATCACACTATTTTGATATTTTTGTACGCGCGATTGTCGCACTAGATGTCAGGGCGACAGAGACTAAAAAGGCGCGCTAGTGTAGGAGATAAAAATAATAAAATGAGCAACACGACCACTCGCGGCGACTTTACGGACGAGAAGGAGTAGTGGTAGTACAGTCTTCTTATTATATGTATGTCTTGGTCATACCGGTTAATTGGGCCGATCGGGATTTGCCTTGGCACATCACGGTGTGCCGGCATTAAGTAAAATGGCCATTTTCTTTCATGATGTGCCCAAGTAGATCTCGAGCAGCCTAGGTCAACGATTGGCCTTCACATTATGTTTGTTTTCCGCATAAATTGGTGGTATTTGCTCGATGTTAGTATGTTGGATTGTCACTCTTCGGTCATAAAGTTCACAATACCTACTTTTAACATCCTACAAAGTTAGAGTTATTCTTAAACTTGATTAAAATGGGCCTCAAGCTCATGCTCATGGATCGAGTTGGTAAATAACCCAGTAGGCTTATAATGCGTACCTACCACAAGTTAGCAGCCTTTGGTCGGGGGGGGGGGGGAGGAGAAGAGGGCAGATTGATACTCCGGAAGAATATCCCCCTTACTAATAAACGTGTTGTAATGTTACATCAGGTGTAAATCTGTTGTTGTCTTTGTCATCATTTTAGCTCATGAAAGTGATAACATCAGTTTTAAAGTCGGTTTAACTTTACACCAAGTAAGGGGGTACGACTTTAATTAGGTAATTTTGAGCCTTTAGGGGGAAGTTGCCCCCTGCCCCCACCCTGGCGACGGCCTTCATTGTCATCCTTATTTATATTAAGACCTATATGTCTTAGGGTTCACAATGAGTAGGTGGACATACTACACTGTATGTATAATGTTTCATGCATCGATTACACATTGTTTTCAGTGATCTCGCATGAGCTGATGGTACGCTTGGTTGCTTGTAGATTGTCGTACATAAATGTGGGTACATAAATAAGTAGTCTGACTTCCTACACAGATGTGTTCATGCATCATTCATCATCATCATCATCATCATGTCAGCCGAACGACGCCCACTGCTGGGCATAGGCCTCCCCCAAGGATCTCCACAACGATCGGTTAACAATTTTTTTATTTTTTTTTTTATTTTCACTAGGCATCATTCTTCAATATTTTTCAATCGTACAAACTTATAATTCGTAAATTTAATTTTAATATGCTCAAATAACTCTTTTTTTTATATAGTATGGGCTAGCTCTTGGCTTTATACTGAACCTTAGGGTTGAGAAGAAGCCTGAGATGGGGCGAGCTTACCCAGAAGCAGCCTATTCACTCTAGCTTTAAAAATAGATTTTATAGCAACCCGTGCGTTTCCGAACGTAGGCTAATAGCAATCAACCCGTGCGTTCCGGAACGTATGCTCGTAAATATTGATTTTCGCGGCTTCCGCATCCGCCCGCCGCGAAGCTCGGCTCGCTAGAGTACAATGTCAGTCTGCCGCCCGCGCCCGCGACCTGCGCCCACGACTAATGGCGCGTATATACTCAGCGCGCACGCTATTTGTTATTCTCGTGAATTTGTGTCAAAGTGATTGTTTTATTGTCCTACTAATCTTAAATGTTAAATGAATTCAGTAAATTATTTTATTAATTAACATCATAAAATACACAAATAATTTCGAATGCCTTTTTTCATCCATCGAATGAGTCAAATTACTCAGATAAGTAATTAAATTGTGTCAGCTTTTACGCTAATTTTTGCAATTTATTTCTCGGAAGTGTTTCAAACAACTTCTCTGTAATTAGCTCGAATTGTCAGATAAATTGATTCTTTGAATTTTTAAAATTATGTAGAAGTTAGTACAATTGCATTCACAAATTGAATATTAGTAATGTAAAGTGATAAATTAACACTTAGATAGAATGAATGGAAATCTCAATTTTTAAAATACCTACTTTAAAATATTGCGAATTAAGAGTAAAATGGAGAATAATAAGATAAACCAAGGATAATAGTGTATTAACTCGTCTTACCTTCTGTAAAAGTTTTCCGGGTGTTGTAGGTTGCAGATTCAGTATTTTAATTTATTTATCACGCTATAGTGTAAGAAATAAAAAAAACTGATATAACAGCTTCCGCTTTTGACTGTACTACAAACATAAACATGAAAGCAGTTTCTTATTCAGGTGATGCATGGGCACAAACAAACACGCAATTTATCAATATCTGTTTGTTTGTCGTAAGTTGTTTGCTTTCTCTAAATTGCCTATGTATCATCTCGAATTACTTTTACCCATAATTCTTAATACTATTATGAGTTATGGCCGTTTGATCGTTTTATTTTCAAAGAAAACACTCTTTTTATCTCTTTAACTTGTTTGTTTTCTCTTTTGATAATATTGAACAATCAATATTAAGAATTGCATGGCTATTTACTTATTCAGACGTTCACGTTCTATGTAATTAGGTACCTGTATGTTATATCACTACATAGTATAAAACAAAGTCGCTTTCTCTGTCCCTATGTCCCTTTGTATGCTTAAATCTTTGAAACTACGCAACGGATTTTGATCCTTTTTTTTTAATAAATAGAGTGATTCAAGAGGAAGGTTTATATGTACTTTTTATCCCGATATTCCCACGGGAACGGGAACCACGCGGGTGAAACCGCGGGCGGCCGCTAGTATCAAATATAATAGAAAAATGTTTATTAAAAAAACTTTAAGTACATTTGAAAGATAAACTATTACAATACCTATCATGAGTCCCCTTTTGAACATAGAAATGTCTGTAATAATAAGGGACACCTCCTCCTTATGTAAAACAGTTTGTCTAAAATGTACATATGAAAAATACTTATATATTTATTTAAAGCAGTTTAATGGGTACCAACACCTATAGTCCTTCTTAGCTATTGTCATAGTTTATATAAGGTGAATAATGTTTTCCTTTGGTAATTTTGCAGTAACGCTCAAAATGTGATAATAAAGTTCTTACAATTAACAAATAACATTCCGTATTATCTGAAATTACCAGTCTAATTACCAGTAGATCCATGCCTTTCAAATTTGCTTGCTTAGCTAGTTTTAGTCAGTATCGGATAAAACCTACAGCATATATTTCTATTATAAAATTCCATGTAACATTAAAGGATGACTCGCGTCACACTACACCGTACCGGGTCCGAGCTGGGTCCGTGATATTTTGTGTGGACCCACTCACGCTATACCATCCGAGTGTCGTCCGAGCAACGTATATGTCATATTTAAGATCGACGCGTAGCTCGGGCTCGGCTCGAGCTCGGCTCGGAGGCCGCTCAGTATAGCGTGAGTGTGTCTATACAAAATATCACGCACGACGACGCTAGGCTCGGACCCGGCACCACTAGTAGTATTTTTTTTACCCTGTGCCGGCACGGTGTAGCAGTCATCCCTTCCTTACCGTCCCCGCACACGAACCACAAACGCCGCCGCCACTTGAAGCTAGAAGAAGAAACGAGTGCCGACTACCGGCTTCGACGTTCCTATAAAATGTATGAAAGCTACTGGAAAGAGCGGCGGGGTTTCTCGGTGGCCCGTGTGCGGCGAGGCTTAATCGTGTGTGACACGACACTCCATAATTGTCCGCTACTGCACAAAAACTGGCATTACTTTTTCCAAATCCATATTTGATCGATACTTTTTTCTTATTAGGCTCACGGTATGAAGACCTGCAACCTCTGGAAAGCCCAGCCTTGGCCTGTGTCTACTTATTGCATTTACGAAGAATTTATTGATGATTTTAATGATGATGTAATGTGGATTTGGATGTATTTTTATTTTGTTATTTTCCAATAAATTGATTGTTTAAACCGCTTCACTTATCTTAATTTTTCCATGCTTCTCTTGCCTGTGTGAACCCTTACAATCATAGTCTGTGTTATTATTACTTGCATTAATATCGGGCAACACTTTGCATTTGATACTCGTAACAACAGTAAAATATAAATAGCATAATGTATGATCTGAAAAAACAAAAAATCTCAAAGTTATGACTTAGCCCAGGTGGTGTTTTTGGAACTTTTTACATCACTTATAAACAAATAATAACACAACACAACATATTATTATCACACCATTTAATAGTGATAATATAGTTTGTAATAATTATTGACTGTAGTTGTTAGTCACAAAAAACATTTCTTATCAAATTCGAATTAGTGTAAGACCGTATTCCATCGGCCTTTACAAAATTGTCAAATCACTGTTACCCCGTGGTTACCCCGAAATGAAAATGGATTCTATAATTTATTTTAATCGTCTGAATATAAGCCGGCGATGAAATTCCTCTGCCATTAGAGTAATGACAGAGAACGACCACTTATAATTTACGCCATTGATGCTCATGACAAAACCGGTACGTTTTGTAACGACATTGGAATTTGATAGCATAACAACAAATGGACAAATGAATACTTAATAGTTGTTGGTGAAGTAGGTACTGAACCCCCAACGGGCTTATTTAAAACGATAAAACTGAAATTAAACACAAACTGCCTACCTAATAGCAAATTTCAACGAAAATAATTAAAAATAATTCCAAATCTTTTAACTTAACGATAATGATTTACTTAGTCGATGAAAATGTTTTGTCGTTTAAAATTATAGCAATTGCGCCTCGGTTCTGTAAATAAAAATAAAAGTACATACTTACAGCGAGCTTACAGCTAACTCGATCATATGTGTCCAAAAGAAAACTTTTGCCAATAAAAGTTAATACTTTGGAAATCAATTTAACGGAAACTCATTTGCAGAAAGAATTTCCTTACAAAGAGACCCATTTGTTGAGTTTTTTTTAAATGAACGCCTTAAAAAATACAAAGATACTGGTCAATGGGCTATTAAATTCTTTTTATAGAAAAATTGTAAACGTTTTCATTACATACAAATTATAGTCAAAACAGAATCTTCACATTTCAACAACACAACGTCCGCGTAATGAGGGCATTTCAATTCACATTTGCATGGTATTTGCTGAAATACTCCACTGGGTGCTCGCTTATTCGGGACTCAATGATCTGCAACCTTTTGGATGAATAAATTCATCAAAGAGTTGCTAAACGCTTTTCATGGGAGTGTCTCGGGAGCGATTTCATTTCCATATCTATTGACAGCATGAAACGACATGAATTGGGAATAATCTCGTTAACATCCGAGATGTTGTTGTTGTCTGTTTATTCGATTTGAAAATTTAATGGCACTGAAATCTTGTTTCGCGAACTCCTAACAACATAATCTCTAAACAAACGCTACTCGCCCCAGCTTTATTGCTTTCTTACTTTTCGGCGGATCTGTATTTGAACCTTTTTAGAATAAATAGCAATAAAAGTTATTGGTTTAAGTAACCCAAAGCTTTTTCAGGAATAGATAATAAATAATTCTATTATTATTGGAATGTTTGTATTGATGTTTCCTATGTAAAAATATTTTGCTATATTATTGAATAAAATAAATAAAATAAATAACTTCTTACAATCACACCAATTATCTAAGCCCATGTTAATTTCATTAAGAAACTGTATCATGGAAAACTTGATAACGGATAAATATATACTTAAATACTTTTTGTTTGTAAATACATACTTAATATACATAGTAAACACCCAGACCAAGACAAATAGACATGTTCATGCACACAAATATTTGTCTTGTTCGGGAATCGAACCCGAGACCTCTGGCGCAGAAGGTGGGTAGCCTACCCCTGCGCCAAATCGGTCGTCAAATGAATTGAATGTTGCAGTGATATTAGAGAGTAGAAGCGATTGGTACCTATTCAATACTAAAATCGTTGATACTAAAATCTAACGATGCTATACCATATATCTCATCTCGGCATATAACCAAAGACAAAAAAACCTGCGCAGTTGCAATATTTAGTACCTACAATAGATTTTTATGTGCAGTTTTTTTTTGGCTATAGTTTTGGTCAAGTAAAGCCTGCCACACACAAAAAACGCACGCAGACGTGCTGCATTGCGTCTGCGTGCGTCATGAGTAGTGATGTGCCGCTGGGAATATTCCCATTTCCAAGTAATTTACTCTTTGTAAATTTACGGGAATATTCCCAATGTTCCCGGGAATATTCCCAAAGTTCCCAGACTAATTTAATTTCAAGAATGGCAACATTTTCTATCATATTTATATTTCCTTTTACTCCCATGGTTGCGCAACTACTTTGCCGTTTTTGCCTGCGATTATACTTCTCTTAATCTCTATTAAAACACAGAACAAGACTACTGAATGTTAAACTACATAGTTTAATTTGTTAACTGAGCAAAGTAACGGTCTTAAGCCAACATACTTTGCAGCATTGATTATTATAGATCCCCATAGCCAAGGAAATCAAGGAATAGATATCACATCGAAGAAAATATTAACGGATGCCAAGTGACTAAAAATGTTAAGACCTTTTAACTTCTTAAAGATTTATCAAACTACAAGTGCAGACGTGGAATTTGGAGTCGTCCCGTCTTACAACTAGCTCCGATGGGACTGGAACCCATGACCTTTGTACGGGCGAATCGAATTTATTTAATACTTCTTATAAGCTGTTGGCCAGCGTTTATTTTATCAATGTGAAGATATTACTACCCTCGATTTTTAATAAAAGAATATTTGATAAGATCTTTTTTTATATGGAACTGGGCAGGCATTTGACCACCATCTTGTTTAATCATAGGATGTGGTTTAAGATGCTGGATGTTTGCCCAGGATGCCTGTTCACTCTGGCCTTGAAGTGTTCAAGCTTGTAGTTATCGGGGATCACATAAGCAGGCAGCGCATTCCATTCTTTAGCGGTTCGCATAAGAAACGAAACTGCGAAGCGCTTGGTGCGGACAAGTAGAGTGTCAACAATATAATAATGATAAGATAGCCAGCGTCAGGTTCCCCGATGGTGGAAATGGGCTGAAAGAAAAAGGTCGGGCAGTTCTCTCGCACACTCCCAAAAGCGTATTCTATAAAATACCGATAGACACGCAACTTTGGGTTGGTGACTGGCATTCTGGAGTTCCGCCGGCGCCGTAGCCAACGCTGAGTTTCCAATGAACCTCCTGACACGGTTTTCAATCGATTCCAGAAGTTCTAGCTGATACTTAGCAGAACCATTCCATAAGTGACAACAGTACTCCATTCACTGACGAATCTGCGATTTGTATATCAAAAGCAGTTGGTCCGTCCGGCGTGAAGTACCGTTTAGAGCCCTAGAGAAGACGCCCAGTTTCTTAGCAGCACACTTTGCAATGGAATCGATGTACTCGCCAAAATTCAGGGTGGAATGGTGAGTTCAGGCCAAGAAGTTGCAGATGTTCAGTTATCGCCAAGAATACACCCTGGAAAGTTAGAGTCAGTTGGAAAGGACTCCGTTTTGCATTGAATAAAAAAACCAGTGTTTGAGTAGCATTGAAAGTAGCAGATTAATTTGCTTAACAAGGGACTCGATATTAGCAATAAATTATTTATGGTTTATGACAAGACTGGATTTCATCATTCGTAGCCTTTACAGTTGAGTGAGATATATCTGATGGTAGTTTCATCTGTATACCCGATAGTATTCCTCAATGTCTCAAGACTAAGGGTCTTTGACCAGTGTGTGTTGCCAGTTATGACTTATGGAAGCGAGACGTGGTCTTTTACTATGGGTCTCATAAGAAGGTTCAAGGTCACCCAGCGAGCAATGGAGAGAGCGATGCTTGGTATTTCCCTGCTCGATCGAATCAGAAATGATGAGATCCGCAGGAGAACTAAAACGACCGACATCGCTCGAAGGATTGCTCAGTTAAAGTGGCAACATAGCGCGGAGAACCGATGGCCGTTGGGGCGGAAAGGTTCTCGAATGGTGACCGCGAACCGGACGACGTTTCTTGGGCAGCCCCCCTACAAGATGGACCGACGACGATCTGGTCAAGGTCGCGGGAAGCCGCTGGATGCGGGCAACGCAGGACCGATAAAGATAAAGGTCTTGAGACTTTTTGCCGTGTGAATATGCCATAATAATAAGTCTGCGATGTGACTGATTATTATCTTGTTCTTTTTTAAACAAATAATGAAATGTAGTAAATAAAGAGAAAATAAAATAAATAAATACACATGTGGGGAATATACGTAAATCAAGCTGTAATTTTTTATAAAAGTTTAATATTATATTACGACAACATGATACGACATTATTGTGATTCTAGTTATTTTAATAAATGACTATCGGATCCTCGCGGTTTTACCCGCGTAGTACCCGTTTCCGTGGGAATATCGCGATAAAATATAGCCTATGTCAGTCGGGAAGAATGTAGCTTTCTAATGGTGAAAGAATTTTTAAAATTGGTCCAGTAGTTTCGTAGCCTATTCGATGCAAACAAACAAACAAACAATCAAATCTTTCCTCTTTATAATATTAGTATAGATTATTATTAAAAATATTACAAAAAAATCTGTTTTACTAAGTTGGTATTGGGAATATTCCCAGAAACATTGGAAATTTACTGGGAATATTCCCGGGAAAATTGGAAACTTTCGCCATAGAAGTGATTTTAAGTTTGGCATATTCATTTTGCTGCGTAATTTTGGCCATTGGAACGGTTACCACAAAACAAAAAAAGATTGAAATACATTATAAGCAATTTTCCCCAATATTTCCACTTTTGGGAATATTGCCGGGAACGCTTCTGGGAATATTCCCAATGTTTCCAATATTTCCGGGAACGGCACATCACTAGTCATGAGCTGTAATATATGAATTTGTACGCATAGGTTCACACCAACAGTATCGCAGCTGCATTGCGTTGCGTTTGCGTGCGACTGCCGCACGGCAAAGAACTAATAGTTTAGATTGAACTCTTAATCGATAAAAAAGTCTAGCTTCCTACCCAGTACAGGTTCAGTTCCCATTTCTAATACTAAGCCCTGGGGCCAGGTTGTACAGCCACCCATCGAAAGTGGTGTCGGCAGGTACTCTCCACGAATACTTTTTAAGAATTAATAGTTTTCATTGAAGTCTGAAAGTAGGTGAGATTAATCTACCACCCATCGATACAAAAAGTCCAGCTTCCTACCCACAGTACAGATTCAGTTCCCATTTCTAATACTAAGCGCTGGGGTCAGGTTGTACAGCCACCCGTCCAAACGGGAGTCAGCAGCGTCGGAGACTACCACCACGACGTTGCTGGTGCCGCGCACCTCACTCGCCATGCACTACGATGGAAGGCACCTGCATGCTGTAAGTATATGTTTCATTTTATACTATTTCATTAGAAAGAAAACTGTTAATAAGAATTGAAAAATTTTAAAATTTAAAATGAAGTAATTTAGAAAAAAAAAATACTTGTCTCACAACCAGCTCCGATGGGACTCGAACCCACGACCTTTTGCTATCCGGGCGACTGTTCTAACCACTGAGCTACGGAGTCGTTCAACTCCGTAGCTCTACCGTAGTCTCCGTAGCTCTACCGTAATCTCCGTAGCTAACGAATCCGTAGCTCAGTAGTTAGAGTTACTTCATTTTAAATTTTTTATTAATAAAAATTGTATTGTGAATGCAAAAAAGTAAAACTTTAAATAACTTGTTGATAAGCAGTCATAGTATAACAGGGTTACTCTGAGAGCTAAGATAACTTTGACCCATAGGTATTCGAAAAGATTTTAAACTTATTGCTCACGATGTGAAAATTATCAATATTACTTCTCTCCGCAGCTGATAGTTAAAAGTTCACATCACAGGATGTTTTGAATTGTTTTCAAATATGGGTCAAAGGTACCACCTAGGCCCAACGTAACCCAGCCTACGGTACCTACTTGATTTTTCCATAAATGACAAAACAATGTAAGTTAGTCAATTCAATACGATTTTATAAGGGTAAAAACAAGAAAATGTTCAATGATAGCGCAATAGTTTTACGAAGTTTATATGTTGGAAGAACAAAGCGATTTATAAATAAGAATTCAAATGTATCTTACAATTTACCCAAGGGAATACTTACTGTCTTGTGCTGAAGAATAACACATTCTTGTTAGTTCTTTTACTATAATTTATTTTATAAAAAATGAAATCACTAGGAAATAAAGAAGTTTCTTTGAAGACGAAAGTCGAGCAAAGGTAATTTGCTTGCTTATTCCATCTACAATGTATGCAATACCTTTTTAATAATACCGATCTGTAGTGCAACAAGATGTGACAATATAATAACGGAGTAAACTATAAGTTTTCCTGGAGAGAAAAGGTATATTTTTATAACATCACACTTCAAAGAAGCCTTTTTATTCATAGAACCAAATTATTATTCAACAGTTTAAGTAGTTATTTTCGGATTCATTAACACAATCGGCTTATTTAAGCAAGCTTAATGGAAAATAAGCTACAGTTTAATTACATGTTGTACAATGCAGTGTTTGTACTTTCAGTACGAGTAAATAAATACAACTTAATTCATCAGGGTGCCTGTGAGGTGACTATCATTTGCATTCAGCATTTTAAAGTTCGACTTTCTGTTTACAATCATTTTGTTTACTGGGGCCCGTTTGCGCTTATTTTCAACGATAAAACCAAAACTAAATCGTTAACGTTTTTCTTGCGTTTATAGAATTAAATTATACACTTGCTTAATGCAAATATTACACGGTTCAACCAAATTGATTCACTTTGGTTAAAAGGCGCAGAAATACAGGCGCACATTGACATTGAATGATTCACTTTTACGTTTAATTTGTTCAGTTTGGTTGCTTCATCCAAATCGAAAGGCAAAAGTGAACCGTATATTTCCGCTAAAGATAGATTAGTCGTAGTTGAAACAACTTTATAGACTCTATCTTTTTTGTATGGGTTTGCGAAAGTACCTCCATAATTAAATTGAATAAGTACCTACATTTTACATTGCGGGGAGCCTACACGAAGTAGTTGCGTCTAAATTTTGGTTTAACCGTTAAAAAAAGCGCCCTTTAGTGTGATTTTATGGCAACTATTTAAAGATAATGAAAACTATTGGTCTGCCTTAATTTTGTACTACCTACATGGTCTATAAATATTATTCTTCTACGCTGCATTTAGTAGCAAACGTTGGTCTACTGTAGTTGCTTACATCGAAACTGTTGTATCTCTATGCTATTCTTATAAAATAAAGAAAAGAGCATGATTCTAATTAAGTGTTTCTTTCTAAAGTTTCGCGTAACATGGCTACTTTCACAAAGTTCTAGCTCTTACTTATAACTTCTTGTATGTAGGTATTTGCTTTAGGTAGAAAATTAAGTTGTAAGCTCATGAAAACTACCTATATTTTATACAATAATGAGCTTAGGTATATCAGTTATCTGTGAGAAAGAAGAAAAGGGATCTTACGTCACAGTAACTTTGAACTGCTATAAGTATATACATAATTTAAAAAAGAATAGAACTGATGATTTCTGTTTGCACTCGAAATATTTCCGAAAATGATCTACATACCTATTCGATAAATGTATTTGTCACAACAATTATTAGCAGCTATTTATTCTCTTGAAGATTCAATTACTTTTACGCTGTCTTGATTTAGAAAGTTCCTGATCCTGCCCCATGATTCATGAACCGTCGTAAACGCTTCCGACAGCGGAATATATTATGCACTGTCTCTGTCACTCACTAAAGAATAGACAAAGAAAAAGCACAGAATTCGAATCCGATTCCGTTTCTGACGGTTTGTGAATCAGGGCTGTTCTTTTTTGAACACTTCCTTTTTCACTTCCACAGCATGCGCATTACTAGAAATTTTGTCGACTCTATTATGATTGTCAAAACGATTTTGTCCTTATAAAATAAAGAAATTACACACATTACAGAAATAAGCGAGACAGAAATAAGTGCTGTCGTGGATGAGAGATAACAAAATTAAGTCGTCCTGCTCATGCTGCCTACCTTGTGAGACAAATCTTGGAACCGAATTTTGAAGCACTTAACCTCAAACGTTTGAGCTGAAATTTTTCATACAGGTTAAAGCCGGGTTTTCACAGTAAGAGTTGGCTCGGACCGAGTGCACTCGGATGTCTAGTCGGACGCTACTCGTACCATGTAAACACGTAATCCGAGCGCACTCGGACGCTGGGACTCTGCTCTATTTTTCGAGCTCACTCGGTTCATTTTTATGACAACAAAATGGCGACCAGTAAGAAAAAGTGGAGTGAACGTGACACAGTGAGGTTTTTAGAACTAGAGTGAAGGAGACAAATGACCACAATACGAGTGCACTCCTATCGTATGTAAACCAAAATCCGAGTTAACTCTTATTCGATTTAGCTCGTGCCACGCTCGTACAAGTGGACTCGTATCGTGAAAACGCGGCTTTAGTTTGGATGACTTAATTAAAGTATATTCTACAAAAAGTTTGCATATAAATACTTATTTATCATTGACTTTGTTGGCCAATGCACAGGATTACATTACGAGTGGCAGCGCAAGCGGCGACCAGTCGCCGGTGTGAGCCGGGGCGCGGGGGAGGCTCTCGCGCCTGCGCACCCTTCCAGAGGAAGACCCCCCTCCGGAAGCGCCCCTCGCCTCTCCCGCCCCCCCTTTAGACAACTACCCGCACTCAACCACACATTCGGTCAATGATGACGTGAAAGCCGTGTCGAATGGACTGGCAAACAGAACTGAAAACGTTTCAACGATAACTTTGTCAATGCGTTTCGATTAAGGTTTTTATAGTCTAAAGTCTCCCAACAACCAATGATCCAGATGTTTGAAAACTTCTTACCAAGTTTTAATAACTTCGCTTATAAATTAAGTCAATGCCGTAACAAAGTTAGAGAAACGAAATAATTGTGCATTTATTATATTTATACTTTGGAGATTATAGATGTTTAGTGTTGTTAAGGGTTGAAATAGACATTAAATGATAAAATAAGAATACAAACATACGTAATAATAATTGTACTTTTCTATGATATTATGAACTCATTTTGTAACATAATTGATCATCCATTTGTTTAATATAATTAATTAGGCAACGATTTTAGGAGTCATAATAATATACCTATGAATATAAAAAAATTACGCACGTTGTATAATATTCATTATTATAAAAAGTAATTGTTACAGATTGTTCATAGAACTCATTAGCTGTATCCTTACTGTGCTTTTTAATACAATAGATAATTTTAAAAAATCTGTTTCTTTTTTTGAATTTACAAGTAAGTATCGTTTATTTCTTTTGAATAAATAGTGCCATGATGTTAGTAAGATCTTTAACGAAAATATTGAAAATGAAGTACCTATTAGAAATAAGTTTTTAGTAAAAATTTCATTTTTATGACAAGCTTTTTTGCTGACTGTACTTTAATATTGTATTGTCATCTGAACCAAACTTGCATACAAAATTTCAGCTCAATCGGACACTGGGAAGGAAGTGGGTCAAATTAAGTTTGCAAGATTTGACCCGAACGGACATACATGCATACATACATACATACACTGCAAGTTAAATAATAAAAAAGCTTGTAAAAATCGACTCGTTTCACAACTCCCATCCCATCGTCCCATCGGAGCTAGTTGTGAGACGGGCCGATTTTTTCTAATACTTTATTTTCAATATTTTTCATAATAAATATTGCATTGTGAATCCAAAAAAGTAAAAAAATATGAACTTTAATATAAAACCTAGTTGTAGAAATATTTTAAAATAACACTGCCGTACATGTCTTTTTGACAAAATAATATTAAAACTTACATGTCATTTCAAATAATTAAAAACGAACAAAATTCGAATACCTCACTAAATTCAGGCTTAATTAGAATTACTTAATATAAGTTGTGAAAATACTTAATTTTTTTGCTTTACAAATACCAACTTTAAACAATTTTTTTTATTTTTTATTTTTTATCCCGCGTGAAAGCTAGTACCTGCTTGCACAGTAGGTGCTTTTTTTCTATTCTTTCAGAATTGCATTGTGAATGTATAAAAATAATTTGAAATCTTAATTTATGTTTGTATTCACCTCATTCTAATAAATTTATTAAAACTGGTTTCCCAATATCTTGTTCCGCAAATTGTGAGTAGAGTATTTATTAAATAAACGTCACAAAAATCAATCACTTTATGTTAATATTATTATATACGTAATAATAAGACGAATTAAAAGTTATAATCTCGAGAATAAAAAATTACTTATAGGTAGAATGTTTGATAATATTATTTTGAGTAACAAGAATAAAATGAAGTTTTAAACATTAATTCATTAGCTATCATCATATTATATGATTCGGACATTCAAATATAAATATTTAAAAAAAATATAATGGAAATATAATGTAACCAACAATATATTTTGAATGTCCAACCAGATAAATAAATATTGTTCAACTGTTTTAATTCAGATTTTTATATAAAGTTGTAATGTAATTTAATTAATTGACATAGCTTACTTTGAGTAGGTATTGTTATACCAACCGTTAAAAATACCTAGTATATAAGTACCTCATAATGACGGGTATATAGGTAAAACATAATAATATAAGAATAGCTATGACTACTGTGTAATTTATTAAAACGGACAATTTTATAACAACCTTGCCAAAGCTATCTTATAGTTATTGTAGATAATAATACGCTAGACAGTTGGATGTAATCCGTTTGACTTTGGAGGAACCTTGGGTTGGGTAAAGGGCGCGTGTCGCAAGCGTGTGTGCTTGGATGTAGTCCATGAAGACGCAAAAGACTTGAAGGCTTACATCCGATAGAAGGCCGGATTACATCCATCTGGCCAGCGTTTTTATTGGAGTACTAGTTAAGTAAAACAATTGGGAAACAAGACGCTATTTGTAATATAAGTAAGATAGCATATCGTTGGTAAATTTGGTAAATGTTAAAGAAAATCACGTCCACGTGTATATTAAATATAGATAAAATAAAGGTCAATATCATGAGAATTTTTAGCCCTTAGTTTAAATAAAATTTTTAGTTTTATATATTCAAAAATGTTATTTTGGGACATATTATATTTATTCCATCTGAGTCATTTCAAAATATACATAAGTAGATCGGCTCTATAATATACGTAATACCACAGTCTAACTATTCATAATACCTACTACAAAAAGAAGCAACTTGAATCCAATTCATAACTGAATGAATAGACGGGGATCAGATGCTTTTATTTTAGAAGGATAAAATAATATCATCGATAAAAACTTCCTTTCCGGTGAAAAAAAATATGTGTTTTTCTTAAGTGGGACAGTATAGGGAAATACGAAACCATAGGAGATAGAGAGAATCTGTCTTTAAAACATTAGGTCTTCTTGGGTAAAACAAATTTGGCAAAGTCAAATTTGTTTAAAAAACAATCCCAATCCCACAAAGTTTCCCTCTATCTTCTATGGATTCGAATTTCCCCATATTGTCCAAGTTAAAATAAAAACTACTCTGTACATATCAACTGCTACATCTTATTATGGCGAAGCTAACTCTGGGTTTAATTCGCAGTTTGTTTGGCTGTGGGCATGGGTCCTAATGTATAAAATTATTACATTCAGAACTTTAGCAGTTGCACAAATATAAATAAAATATTAAGAACGGCTTTGTTTCGTTTGTTGTCTTGTAAGTATTTATTTTGAAAGCTTTCGTAAAGAAACTATAATATTGTTAGTCTATAATAAAACTTTACAACTAAAAACATATTGTTGTTAAAATAGGAACAAATAAGATGTAACTTTCTTTATCCGTAATCAATATTCCAATGTATAAAACATTTCATCAAAAAAATAAGTTTAATTGTAATTATGTAAGTAGATATATGTAATAAAAAATATGTGTACTGTTTTATTGGACATTTGTTTGTACATTCACAATAAATGAATTTCTGACTGTCAAAAGACGTTTCAAAAGTAAACTTCGCTTGACGCACAATTGACTTCACGCGAAATAAAAAAAATAACGGGCAAATAAAAAAAAATCTAAAGATTTTCCGACATAAGAAATGTAGAATATACGAGTATGTAGCAATTAGAAGCAATATTCCCGAAACAATGCCGCTATTCAATGTGATTTTTCCAGATTGCTTCACTTAATTATGCAAAATCCCTAGCTTTTTGAAAAATCTACGAGAAATTTACAGCAGTAGTTTCCGATCATAACAGATTATAATTAATTATATTATTATATGTGTAGGGTGTATATGGTAACCCATTGTTGTTTCCAATAATTTCCATAACACTAGTGCTCAAGCTACTAAAGTTTGTCATTGGAACAATGTAGGTATGTGATGGTATCCAATATTATTTATAAATTATATTCAAAGAATAATTCGATAAATATCCCAATTATTGGGGAAAATTATGTACTTATATCAATTAAGGTTCGCTAATCTATCTAACTATTTTTTCCACTATACAGACCTAACTGTAACACCTGCTCTAACTAGGAACAGTAGCATTTACCGTCTGATCTCGATTGTGCTCAAGAGCTTTGTTTTATTTTCCTTTCCCTGTCCCGGTCTATTTTTATAGAAAACTGCGTCCACCTTACCGGCCGGCAGTTCCTAGAAAGAGTAAAAATGGTAAGTTAAAAGGAAATCGCTTCTAAGACAGAGTAAGTTTTATTTTAAAGTGTAGAAGTTTTATTTTAAAGTGTAGGTAAGCGGAACGATTCTGGTGGCATTTATATCTAGCCTCTTCTTGATTGTTCAATAACTATCACGATCGCTTTCAGTTTGAAAGATATGTTGTATACAACCATTGCTGCAGTAATACAAATACCCTCATTTGCAATAATAAAAAGGCACTTGCTTTAGTTTCACACAAACATGCTCTTATCACGTCTCTATTGCAAATCATCTAGGTACTCGTTATTTCTCTACACTGTCACTCTTATCAAAATACAAAATCACTCGTCCTTCGAATAAACGCATAAAATAAGAACAAACTCTCCCCCGTTTCCCTATAGCGGAAAATTCAAACAATTATCCAACACATTTAACACAATAGTAGATTGTATTACAAGGGAGCAAAATAATATATTAACGGCGAGGGCGCTATTTTGAATCCAGAGCGCAGTGAAGGATTCTAGAGTAGAATCTCGAGCGCAGCGAGGGATTCTAAAGTAGAATCCTGAACGCAGCGAGGGATTCAATATACGCTGCCCGAGGTGAAAATAATTTTGCGGCCGAGTAATACACTCTGCTTTTCATCCCCCTCTATAAGAAAAGCAGTAAAGACAACTCAAACTACCTATCTTTCTTTGTCGTTCGGATAGATCATAGCGCTAGTCGGGCAAGAAAAAAAATTTGAGTTTTGAAATAAGTAAAAAAAATAATAAAAAAAAAAATATGTCCATCAGATTCCTCCTAAGTATCTCCGGGGTTGCCGTAGGGGGGTTGAAAATTTTGTTAGATTTTAGCTACGACTCACCGTTCACGAGATATTCTCAATTTTATAAAATTCCGTTTTTGAAAATTTATAGGTCCCGAAAAAAGTCCCGGCCCCATACAAAATTAGTTGTTTTTTTTTTAAGTACTGCACACCCTTTTCTATACTCCAACCAATGCTTCTTTAATTATGTTCTAAATTCAAATCTCATCGTTTTGGACCCTGTTATGAAGCTGTTCAAAATTCAATTCTCATTTATACCCTCTTGTCATAACAGGTAAACAATGAATCGTTTTGGACCCTGTTATTAGATAAACAATCATCGCTTTTCGAATCGATGGGATGAAAAAATTATTTTAGAGAAATATACCTACTGACAGTTTTATTTAAATTACTATGAAGTAATCATAATATTTGTATGAAAATAAAGAAAGTGCCCTTTTTTACCCGACTGCAAAGGAAGGGTAAAAAAGGGTTTTTTCGCGCGTATCTTGTATGTATGTATGTATTATTCTTTATTACCTCACTAGCGGCCGCCCGCGGTTTCACCCGCGTGGTTCCCGTTCCCGTGGGAATATCGGGATAAAAAGTACATATAAACCTTCCTCTTGAATCACTCTATCTATTAAAAAAAACGCATCAAAATCCGTTGCGTAGTTTCAAAGATTTAAGCATACAAAGGGACATAGGGACAGAGAAAGCGACTTTGTTTTATACTATGTAGTGATTTCTTCAGAACCGCTGAACGGATTTACATAATTGAGGTATCGTTAGATTTGTCTTAGCAGCCCAAGTGTTCTTAGATAGGTGACGTTTAAAAAACAAACATGGCGGCTGTGCGACGCCATTGGATTTAGTGAAAAAAAAATTTTTTTTTTTCGAATTTTACAATATGGGTAGGTATCAAATTAAAGGGCTCAACACAAGGATTTCATAAAGGTATATTATGATTATTTATTAAATTTATTTAAGAAAGGTGATTATTGAAAATGAACTGAAAAGTCTAAAATAAAAAAAAAATATAAAAAAAAAAACAAAATACCCAACTGCAAAAAATTTACCACTGAAAAGGGGAAAACGAGCTCTTTAATTTCTCATTGCAGTCAGGGGACACTTTAAATTGTAGTGTTTCACCGAACGGTCCCCTGAATGCAATGAGAAATTAAAGAGCTTATTTTTCCCTTTTTAGTGGTAAATTTTTTGCAGTTGGGTTTTTTGTTTTTTTGCAAAGGGTTTATTTGTCTCAACTGTCTTCTGAATGTCGCACTTTTGTCAAATTGATAGCGAAGTGATAGATGTTGAGTTACACGATTAGCTCCCAGTTTAAACTCACTGTTTAACCGTAACTACGCTTAAAAATAACCTAAAGTGCAAACACACGAGTGTTTTGGATGAAGAAGCAGAAGTCGAAGGTCAAGTGCACACTTGCCATATTTAGTAGCAGGCTGGATTGCCGCCCGTGAATCGAAGCAATCAAACAGATTGATGGGGCCGTAAACCGACTCAATAAAGATGGAATCTTTGAACAATATAGCTGTTTATCGAGTTCAGCGGAGATTCAGATCCGATGTGGGCGGATTCTGTCATCTCCGGAAGTATTTAGTTGTAAATCATACTTTTACTTATACTACCGATAAAACATTGGTGGTTATATGGGAAGTGTCTCTTTGTAGGGCAGGGCAACCGAAATAAACTTTATTAGAAAATTGATGTAGGTACTTACCGTAAAAAATAACTGTACTGTTATAATTATTGCGCTACCGAAATATGTAAGTACCGCTTTTCGGTTATTGAAGCGATCATTTCGATAATTCTGTGATACATTTTATTGCACTGGATATATGCTGTTATGAGACGATTCTATTATGAGATATCCTCTTAAAAACAACAAACAAAATGTTTAGTACGGTGGCAATTAGGTACTTTAGGTACAACTCGTGTGTTTGTACCTAAAGGTTATTTTTTACATAGTTACAGTTAAAAAGTGGATCTAAACATTTTGTTGTGATGTTGGTAAAGATTTTTAGTTACAACACTAAACAAATTTCAATTCGCATTGAACATAACGTAAATAAATTCGAAGAACCGAAACTAACGTCGCCCTGTCGTCGTCCTTCCATATCACATCGCTCTCATTGGCAGTTAAGTTTTATCCGCACATATAAGTATAAATTAATATAATAACAATTTCATAAGCCAAATAGAGATTTCCAAATGTAGGTAGTTTTATTCAAGAAATTCAATAACCATGAACACCAGGTAGAGTATTTATGAAAATGACGAAACTTTTGTTTTTCTACCACAATGCGCTCATATAGGTAATGCTGGCTCGGAACATTCGTGCTTTCATTGGTCGCATCTGGCATTCGTTTGCGAATAATAACAAAAATGTTTGTAGTCAAATGGAAATAATACTCCTACTTTGCTATGAAATCTTGGTAAATCTAGTCTGCTATTTTATTATGATGTATAAGAAATCGTTTTACCGTTATTATAAAATATACTTAACATAAAGGAATAAAAATGCTTTATTAAATAAAATAAATTACAATACATTGTTTACTGAGGGCCCCCAAACTAGACAAAGCCTGTCTTTTGTGGACCCACATTAGTTACAAACAATTTTACTATTGGCTAACTTGTATATTCAAGTACAAGTAGGACATAGTGGTGATTTTGACATTGGTAATAATGATTACCTCTAAATTGTCTAGGAGATTGAGATATTAATCTAGGTTAATAAATGTTAATAAATGATTTTGATCACTACGACAAGTTTTTAACAATTTAAACTTTTGTTGTCCACTCAGAAACATAATTTAACTAAACTAATATCGCTTTCATTCTTTTTTTTTATTACATACATTCATTCATTTTACATTACTACGAAACGTTTTATCGTTCTTTTATTTTCGTAAAAGCTTGTGTCAAAGCTGTCAAATATCTACTGAATTTTAGTACATACCTACGACAAAAAGAGGCGCTGCTCTGGTTTTCATTGAATTTAAAACGATCACGATAACGGTACCAAGACTTATTCGTGCTGGGGGTACAGAAGCAGATTTCTTTACCCACGCCAAGCTATAACCGCCACTATCGCAATGAAATTAGTTTACCGAATTGATCATCAATCTATTCAGAACCAGCAGACACACTAATTGAGCCAATCAATATCAAAGTAAGTATCTGAACTATGTAATATAATCTGGCACAGTGTTTCCAACACAATCGAGAGCACATCAGGATTAACAGTAATACCTATATTTACCAACTTACTTAGTCCTACAAATATAATAAGTTTTAAGTAAAAAAATCATTTTTATGACAAGTTTTTTGCTGACTGTACTTTAAATATTGTATTGTCATCTGAACCAAACCTGTATACAAAATTTCAGCTCCATCGGACACTGGGAAGTGGGTCAAATTAAGCTTGCAATATTTGTCCCCCACTAACTAACTAACTAACATGGCAAGTTAATAAAAAGCTTGTTATAAGTTTTTAGTAAAAATTTCATTTTCATGACAAGCTTTTTTGCTGACTGTACTTAAATATTGTATTGTCATCTAAACCAAACCTGTATACAAAATTTGAGCCCCATCGGACGCTGGGAAGTGGGTCAAATTAAGTTTGCAAGATTTGTCCCCCACTTACTAACATACTAAACTAACTAACTAACATGGCAAGTTAATAAAAAGCTTTAATGTAGTCAATGAAGCTAGTTGACCCCCACAGTAATTCCTCAGTCACAAAAAACTTTACAGCATGATAAAGTATCAATAAATTAAAAGTATGGTATAAATTTCCAAAATATAATAATAATAGAAGGTTAGGTATTTTTTAATGAAAGTCTTATTTCATTGATATCTTTTTTAGGAAAAATGCTCCGTCTAAACTTTCTTCACCGGACATATTCATGTAACGTATAAAAATAATAATATGAAATATCCAAAAAATATCCCAGCAGAAACACCGAATTTTAATATAACAATTGGGGTGACTTGAACTGAAAAATGTCTCTGTCGAACTTTTTAACGGAATTATACCATTTTGCCAAGCATACTCATGCTTGAAAAAAGTTTTGGATTTTTATCAAGTATCACATACTAGTATGAATAACTCATTTGGTAAAATAAATTTGGACTGAGAAATTACTCGGTTCAATATATAAACAGATTTTTTTATTTAGGTATAAATACCTAACTTCCGTGTGAGTTTTTTTTGGATAATCATTTAAAAGTTTATGGCTCATGCTATTTTATAACCCAGCAAAGTTTCATCGACTGAGGAATTAGTGTATGGGTCTCCATACAAAGAATCTGTTCATTGCCTACACTACTTGTAAAAATTGCGAAAGTTTGTGAGTATGGATATATGGATGTTTGTTTGTTACTCTTTTACGCAAAAACTACTGAACGAATCTGGATAAAATTTGCAACAGAGATAGATTATAGGCTGGAATAACACATAAGATACTTTTTAATAGCTCTGCTCCGCTCTTCTCCGCCACTGTCTACAAAAGACTTAGTGCGTTTGTGCACTACACTGAATTATACCGATCCGGAAAAAAAACGGATGCTTGTATTTTAATAATTAATTATTATAAATAATATAATTTATTTATTTCGTGTAGTTTAGGGTTCGAAGCATTGCAAATACACGAAATAAATAAATTTTTACTATTATAAATGATTAAATTATTAAAATACAAGCATCCGTTTTTTTCCGGATCGGTAAAATTCAGTGTAGTGCACAAACGCCCTTACTTTTTCTTTGTCTCCCCGTGGACTTTGTTTAATCACATTTCTCTTTTAGAAACGTATTTGAGAAGTTTAAACTTATCAGTGTTTTATCTTTAACGGAATCTGTGAATAGGGGAATTCCCTTGGCTTTCAACCTTGTGGTGTAACTAAATGATAAATATCTAATGACTCCTGAAGGGATCATTCTACACACCTGACTTAGTGACATGACCGTAGGTATTGCTGAACCTTCAGGTAGTTGTTATATAAAATTTATTTCTGTCAGTTTATTTCAGTGGCGTGAAAAGTTTTAAATTAACAACACTTAAGAAATCAAAAAGTCCAAGCAACTAAAATTATTTTTACTTTTTTGCATTAACAATGTAATTTTTATCTGAAGGTCAGTGGTTAGACAGGTAGGCTAGAGTTTCGGTCCCGGGTTCCCGGATACGGGAATTCCCGGGAATATTGCCGTTTTCGATCCCGGGAAACACATATTGTATTAAAAACAACTTAAGTAATGCCCGAATACTCGTACGCTACTTATCTTTGGGAGCGTCTCAAACATAGCCCTGTCACTTTAAATGTCAAACGTATGACAGAGATGCCATGATGTTTGAGACGCTCCCAAAGATGATTTGCGTTCGAGAATTCGGGCGTAAGAGGCTCGCTTAGGTAAGACGCTCTACCTAAGTTTGCGTGCAAAAATATTACAGCTAGGCTTAATGTTCAAATCGTGTTATTGGATGTTTTCACATCAAATATTGGATTGGAATATTTACAAATCTACTTTACTAAAGTTCGAATCCACAAGAAAGCGCATACCGAAGTTTGAGTTGTTGTATAAATGACTTCTCACAATACAGCGTACCTCAACAGAGTTAGCGTGCGTTTTCTTGCTGTTAATTTTGTGTCTGAAGTTCGCAGCAGGCTGATCGATAATTCCATAGATGTATTAGCCTTCTTGAAAGCTATTTTTGCCATTCTTATATATTAAACATGTAGTTTCACTTAACTTTCTAATCTGAACACTGGTTGATTAACCCTTGGCATGCCTGGTAGGGTCTGACAGACCCACTGTTGCAAATAATCGTCAAAATCTTTTGTAATTCCAAACTTAGCGTTTCCTGTGCTTGAGTAGCTGCGCATTACGAATTCAAGGTATTTTGATGCTCCTCCGGCAGTCCGCCGCCCACTCCCGTGTGATTAACACGTGCGCAAAGTGCATACGGGTCTTATGATTTCATACTAAAATGTAAGATAATATACGCGCCTAGCTCTGCACGCACGGGAGGAGGGGCGCGGGGTGAGTCAACGCCGGCGACCGACGCAAACGCATCGCCCCCGCTGCCCGTTTATACCCTATACAACTCTCGAGCAAGACGCATGTCGCGCGTCCGTCTGTCTGGCAATCGCCCATTTTTATCGTTCATATTTGTACAATTTTTATTTGCATTATACAGTAACTTAGTTCAAAAACTAGTTTCAATTGTCTCCAGCGTAGACAATAAGAATGTATTGGTAAGGACCTCCATTTGTAAGAGGTCTGTTTGTTTTATTATTATGGACTGAAAATTTACTATCATTTGCTTTTTAATTTATTTTTTATAAAACATGATTGAATAAACCAATAAATATAAATAAAACATCCAACAATCTATCTTTTATTACAAACATATTTTTATATAATGGGTCTGTCAGACCCACAAGGCACGCCAAGGGTTATATAATTATAACCATTAAAAAAAGCCATTAATTTCATCAAACTTGAAAATTCCCGATTCCCGTGAATTCCCGGGAATCCCTAATATTTTTCCCGATTCCCGGGAGTGAAAGAAACCCGGGAATCCCAAAAGCCTAGTGTAGGCATTCGCCCGGACAGTAAAAGGTTGTGGATTTGAGTCCCATCGGAGCTAGTAATACTTAATTTTCAATTTTTTCAAGTCCAAGGAACATTAGATCAAAAAAAATCGGCCAAGTGCGAGTCGGACTCGCTCATGAAGGGCTCTGTACCCACTTAGCGTACCGATTACATACACCTAGCAAAAATACCCCTGTAATTTTTTGCTAGAAAAAAATAACTTTGTTTTTCATAGTATTCGTATGAATGACAAAGTTATATTTGCGGTTTTCGAAAATGTGTTATATCTCAAAAACTTGTAAAGCCTACTTGGCTGTGATAGTTTTCCTTTTAACTTCGTCATATGTACTACTATCGTGAATTTTTTCACGTATCCAGAAACAACCATTTGGCTGGTAGGGGGGGGGGGGGACACTTGACTCTAACAAAATTTTGCACTTTAAAGCTTAATAATTCAGAAACAGATGCCTCAATCAAAAAACTGTCTTCACCAACCCACAACGTTTTTAAAATTGCTATCCAACGACATCCCACACTATAGGGTAGACAAGAAAAAAAAAATACATACCCACTTCACGTGTAGGGGAGGTAACCTAAAAAAAAATTTTTCTAAATTTTACTTTACCACTTTGTTGGCGTGGTAAATATGTATATTCTTGTCAAATTACAGCTTTCTAGTACTAAGAGTCTATGACCTAGACTGGGGTCAGACGGACGGACGGACAGACGGACAGACGGACATGGCGAAACTATAAGGGTTTCTTGTTGACTACGGAACCCTAAAAACGACGAAAAGCCTAGGTATAAAAAAACTAGTCAAAAGAGGGATTTGTGAGAGAAATTAAAAAAAAGCTTGTTTTTGACCCTTCTTCCTTGCTTCCTTGGATTCTTGTTGTACTTTTTTTACAAAGCACTAAGGTTTTTTCTTTGAAAATGAAACAGCATATTTTCTTTCGTATCGTACTTCTTTTGTGAACAGTCTCCAACAATTTCCCTGCTTCCACGCTGCTTAAAACGTGGATCACGTATCTTCGAAATATTGCATCTCAATTGCAGCGATGCAATCACGTAAATGCAACCCTGGATTTCAAGCAATGCAAAGCAATGTAATTCGTATATTAGCTGTAATCCATCAGTAAAGTCACAAACGAGTTTTCTATTCAAATTAAGACCGCGAGTTGGGGGATATAAATATTCAGCTAACTTTACCGATTTACGACATTCACATAAGCTCACATATAAAAGGCGACAATGAATTATATGAATGACGTTGAGATGAAAAGCTTTTTTTTTCAATTGTAACCCACGTTCAGCATGCGAGTTAATAAGCACATCTTAGATTTGGGCGCGATTGTTTATTTAAATCAAACACTCTTTTACGGAATCTATCAAGCGTTTTAAAGTTTTTTAAACAAAAAATCCTTCAAAAACACTGATAAAATTAACTAAATGTGTATAATAAACGCGTGATAGATTCCGTAAAAGGGTGTTTTATTTATATGCGAGTTAATTTAACTTTTTACAATATTAACGTAAGTATGCGTAGGTACATTTACTGTGCACTTTAGTGCAGTGTTAAAAAGGCTGTGACTTTAGTAAATCCATATCTACGGTCAATACTGTAAGTAAACAATGAATGGTTCATTATGTTTGGCTTAAAAAAATCACATTAACATAATATACGATTTACATACGTTTGTTATTTAACTCAACAGAATGGAGGTGGATATAATTGTAACACATGGCTGTTACAATTTAATTATAGATGTAAGTTATGATTATAGCGCTAGACTTGAAAACTGACAACCAAAACCTGACCTGACTTGTTACCAAAAAAATATAATTTTCAGTTTTGTGTACTTAATAACATAGTTATTTAAATTTTTACTTTTTTGCATTCACAATTTTTATGGTTGAAAAATGGAAAATGAAGTATTTAGAAAAAATCGACTTGTAAAGCCTACTTGGCTGTGATAGTTTTCCTTTTAACTTCGTCATATGTACTACTATCGTGAATTTTTTCACGTATCCAGAAACAACCATTTGGCTGGTAGGGGGGGGGGGGGGGACACTTGACTCTAACAAAATTTTGCACTTTAAAGCTTAATAATTCAGAAACAGATGCCTCAATCAAAAAACTGTCTTCACCAACCCACAACGTTTTTAAAATTGCTATCCAACGACATCCCACACTATAGGGTAGACAAGAAAAAAAAAATACATACCCACTTCACGTGTAGGGGAGGTAACCTAAAAAAAAATTTTTCTAAATTTTACTTTACCACTTTGTTGGCGTGGTAAATATGTATATTCTTGTCAAATTACAGCTTTCTAGTACTAAGAGTCTATGACCTAGACTGGGGTCAGACGGACGGACGGACAGACGGACAGACGGACATGGCGAAACTATAAGGGTTTCTTGTTGACTACGGAACCCTAAAAACGACGAAAAGCCTAGGTATAAAAAAACTAGTCAAAAGAGGGATTTGTGAGAGAAATTAAAAAAAAGCTTGTTTTTGACCCTTCTTCCTTGCTTCCTTGGATTCTTGTTGTACTTTTTTTACAAAGCACTAAGGTTTTTTCTTTGAAAATGAAACAGCATATTTTCTTTCGTATCGTACTTCTTTTGTGAACAGTCTCCAACAATTTCCCTGCTTCCACGCTGCTTAAAACGTGGATCACGTATCTTCGAAATATTGCATCTCAATTGCAGCGATGCAATCACGTAAATGCAACCCTGGATTTCAAGCAATGCAAAGCAATGTAATTCGTATATTAGCTGTAATCCATCAGTAAAGTCACAAACGAGTTTTCTATTCAAATTAAGACCGCGAGTTGGGGGATATAAATATTCAGCTAACTTTACCGATTTACGACATTCACATAAGCTCACATATAAAAGGCGAGAATGAATTATATGAATGACGTTGAGATGAAAAGCTTTTTTTTTTTCAATTGTAACCCACGTTCAGCATGCGAGTTAATAAGCACATCTTAGATTTGGGCGCGATTGTTTATTTAAATCAAACACTCTTTTACGGAATCTATCAAGCGTTTTAAAGTTTTTTAAACTAAAAATCCTTCAAAAACACTGATAAAATTAACTAAATGTGTATAATAAACGCGTGATAGATTCCGTAAAAGGGTGTTTTATTTATATGCGAGTTAATTTAACTTTTTACAATATTAACGTAAGTATGCGTAGGTACATTTACTGTGCACTTTAGTCCAGTGTTAAAAAGGCTGTGACTTTAGTAAATCCATATCTACGGTCAATACTGTAAGTAAACAATGAATGGTTCATTATGTTTGGCTTAAAAAAATCACATTAACATAATATACGATTTACATACGTTTGTTATTTAACTCAACAGAATGGAGGTGGATATAATTGTAACACATGGCTGTTACAATTTAATTATAGATGTAAGTTATGATTATAGCGCTAGACTTGAAAACTGACAACCAAAACCTGACCTGACTTGTTACCAAAAAAATATAATTTTCAGTTTTGTGTACTTAATAACATAGTTATTTAAATTTTTACTTTTTTGCATTCACAATTTTTATGGTTGAAAAATGGAAAATGAAGTATTTAGAAAAAATCGACCCGTCTCACAACCATCGGAGCTGGTTGTGTGAGACGGGTCAATTTTTTCATTAATAACATAGTTTATAGGTATAGGTAAGGTTAGCCTTTTAATTACTAATTATCTGCGAATGTTATCTTCAGAAATGTGCAGAATTTTAGAAATGTTTGAAACATTGAAACTACACGAAATAAATAAATTCTTAGTATTATAAATGATTAATTATTAAAATAAAAGCATCCGTTTTTTTCCGGATCGGTAAAATTCAGTGTAGTGCACAAACGCCCTAAGACCGTCAATTACGTTAATTGCGTCGCGTTATTGCGTAAATCCGCGTGCCATAAAGTGCAGCCGCATAATTTCGGTCGCGTGTTTTTGGCAGGTGTATTTCGCACTTAGACAAAAGCTAATATAGGAGAGTTTCATCCTGCTTCTTACCAAAGTGTCGCAAGTATAAAAGAGATCTGCTATAAAATTTCTTTCAACACTTGATTTTCCGCTGAGCGCAAGTAATACATCTTGAAATCCTTTTATAGAAGACACTCTAGCTAGCAATACTTAGATCTTTTTAAGCGGACACTTTCATTTTGTACTCGTATTTTCTCCATTTTGCTTCGTTATTTCAAACTCATATAGAAATATGTGTATCTTGCTCCGTAGTATGTTCTCTCATAAGTACTTAATGTAACTGCATGATGAAACTGTATAATTATGTATGAAACGAAATACTTACTTACATTTAAGCGAAATTACTCACACAACTTTGCAATGCACCTTACTTAGCGGTAAAGGAGATAAAAAAAATCTTGTTTTAGATAGGTAGGTACTTTAGAAAATAACGTATTATTTAAATTTTTTCTTTTTTATTATTTTGATTATTGAAAAAATTAAAATGAAGTATTTAGACAAAAACGACCCGTCTCAAAACTAGCTCCGATGGGACTCGAACCCACGACATTTCGCTATCCGGGCGACTGCTCTAACCACTGAGCTACGGAGTGGTAGAACCGACGAATTTATCCAATACCTACTTCTTACGCGCTGTATAGCCAGCGCTAATTTCATCAATGTGAAGATAGAAAGAAATACCTTTCCAGATATTTGACAATCGTTATAGCTGAAATTATTGCTATTGCAAGTTATTTAAATTTTTACTTTTTTGCATTCACAAAGTAGTATTACTACTTACTATACACATAGTAGTAGTATAGTAGTAAGTAACTTATAACAACAAAACTACTCACGCCACCTTACTATCAGTAACCTACTATTTTCCCCAATATTTTTGGATTCTAAAATTTTCCCTGACGCAAACTTCAATAAGTCCGGCATCCTCGCCGCAACGTCAATTTATCGGCCAGCCACGAACAAGGCTGCTTACTACGGCGCCAATAAACTAGCAACGGACCGAGAGGCCGAGAATGATGTAGGTAGGTACCTCATCTAAACAACAATGTTTAAAGTTGGTTTGCACTAACTTAGCACTTTAACGCTAACCATAACCATAAAAGTGGGATATTTAACTGTACAACACAACTTAGAAGTATTTATAGCCTAAACTTGTAAAACAAATTATAGATCTTTTGAAAACGTAAGTACAAAATTTTCTTTTAGGTCATTTAGGTCATTTTTAAGCATTTAGATATTTATTTGACTATTATTCAATAAGAAATCTTCCCTGCAAGCAAACTGCAATAGCTCGGGCAACCTATGACGCCAATAAATAAGCTACAGATGTCAAGAACAAGAACGGTGATGTACGACTTTTTAACTACAATATTAAATTTTTTTTATTTCCAGAAATTCATAACCACAAACGATGAAATTTATTTCATATGCAACATGCTTTAAAGTATTCTAAACTTAAAGTTGAAATTAAAAAAAAAAAAAATTTTATAAAAAAATAAAACCGCCTTCAAAAAAATGACATCAAAATAGTAAGAAATAATCCCTCACCAAATAACGTAAGTACCTACTTTGAACGCGGTTTTATTTTTTTATAAAAATAATTTTTATTTCACTCTTTTTAGTGCATCATGCATGCAATTTACGTGTATTCTGGTAAATAGGTATGTGATCAAACTGAAAACCTCCTTTTTTGAAGTCGGTTAAAATACCTTGAGGTATCTCCTTTCCAACAAAACAAGAACCATCTAATAAACAAAAGAGTTATGCCTAAAGATACGTAGAAACTTACTGAACCGATTTCAAAAAATGGGTCCAATTGGGACCAAACCTAATGTTATAACGTTTGAATCATTTCAATCGGTTCAGCCATGTTCAGCCGTCTTCGAGTAATCGGTGTACATACATTTTAAAAAAAACGCGACGAATAGATAACTTCCTCCTTTTCAATTTTTGAAGTCGGTTAAAATGAGTAATATATTTCGGAAACCTGAGTAGGTACAACATTTGCTTTGTGGAATGCCTACCTAGGTTAGGTATTTATTATAGTTAGCATTAGTTTTAACCCAATTTTTTCATAAGAAATTTCTTCTGAAGTCAAACTCCAATAAATCCGGCAGCCTCGGCGCGACATCAATTTATCGGCCAGCCAGCCACGAACAAGGCTGCTTACTACGACGCCAATAAACTAGCAAAGGACCGATGTAGACGAGATTCATTTATACAACAATGAAGGTTGCATTGCACCAGCTAATTCTAAAGAATTGACTGCCTGGCTGTTATGTTGGAGTGTTCAGTATATCCCATCTTAGGTGCATCTTCTTCTTCTTAAATATAGAAACTTATTAGAAAGGATTTAACAGCTTTGGCTAGCAATATAAAACTTAGTATTCTTTATTCACAACAGGGTAGCAATTAGCCATCATCACACCTGTTGTTAAGTGATGATAGGCTGAAGGTGGAAGCGCACTACTCCCGGAATCCTCAACTACTGAGGAACTGACTATATTATCTCTAACTGCCGGAACACAACAATGCTGAAAACATCGATGTTATGTCGTCAGACTTGGATAAGATGGTTGTAGCTAGCCAAACCGAATACAATATGTACCGGAAATTGAACCCTAGACCTCTGGGTCTGATACGGGCGTTGTGTCCCACTAGACCACAGGGGCGGTTTGACTCTCTAACAACGGATGCCACAACTAAAACTAATGGAATTGTCAATATATCATCATCATCATCATTACAGCCGTACGACGCCCACTGCTGGGCATAGGCCTACCCCAAGGATCTCCACAACGATCGGTCCTGCGCTGCCAACATCCAACGGCTTCCCGCAACATTGACCAGACCGTTGGTCCACGGAACGTCGTCTGGTTCGCGGTCGCCATTCGAGAACTTTTCCACCCCAACGGCAATCGGTTCTCCGCGCTATGTATCCCGCCCACTGCCACTTCAACTGAGCAATCCTTCGAGCGATGTCGGTCGTTTTAGTTCTCCTGGGGATCTCATCATTTCTGATTCGATCGAGCAGGGAAATACCAAGCATCACTTTCTCCATTGCTCGTTGGGTGACCTTGAGCCTTCTTATGAGGCCTATAGTAAAATACCACGTCTCGCTTCCATTATGTCATAACTGTGTGTGTTGCCAGTTGCCACACACTGGTCTTGAGACATTGAGGAATTTTGGACGTGAATAAACCTGCGAGCGAGAAGATACTTGAAAACAGCTTGATATGGCTCAGAAGCGAGATGATCAATATTTAGTGCTTATTAAAGGCACAAAATATCGTAGACTAAACATATTATGTCAAAAGCAAATGTGCCTACTTTACGGCGAAAAATTACATAATTTGGCACTTCCCCATCTTACTGCCAAACCGAGAATAAAATGTATTAAAATGCTTAAATTTAAATAACGCGCAAAATACCGTGAACAGGTAACGTTTCTCGTATCTCAAAAGCAGCTGTGCCTACTTTACGGCACTTGATAGTTATATCTTAATTTGGCACTATCCCAACTCACATGGATACTTCACCGGCGCATCCCACTTGGTAATTAAATACGGCCGGCAGATATATAAGAGGCTTTTAAAATATTCGTTTAATAAATTAACCGTTTAGCAATTTTAATCTTATAACATTTCTTGTTTGAAAATCCTACAATTGGTGAGTGTGTTTGGATCGATGAGAACTTTTTGTTTTTATTATTGCTATTATAAACAATACATACCTACGCTCGGACACTCGGATGCCGCTTGGTATAGCTTGTGTGTATCAATACAATATATCACGGACGACACTCGGCTCGGACCCAACACGGTGTAGCGTGAGTAATCCTTTAGAAGGAAATCCATCTAAGCAAAATGTAAACTGGGGTCCACTCTAGTGGATCACTTTAAACAGATTGTTAAATTGAAAAATACATTCTAGTTGATTATTTAACTAGGTACCTAAAACCTTGTACACCCACAAGGTGCACCAGGGATGCGATTCTGTAAGAATATTCTGCCTTCACTTCGCCTTAGAGCACGATTCTTTATGTCAAAGAAAGGCAAGCAAAAAAGAACATCGATGTTGATTATCGAATTTCAGACGATCGACCTACAGTGCCCCAGCATGGCTGAAGATGAACTTGCATTATCAGCTAACCGGTGATCTACGAAACAAATAGTTTGGGAATCTCTAAATACAACCTTTTTTTTACGTTAGAACTAATTTATTACATCTGAAATTATTTGATGGACCTTTATGAGTTACTAGCTTTCCGCCCGCGGCTTCGCTCGCGTGGATTCACGACGTCATCCCGCGGGAATGTGATATTTTTCCGGGATAAAAAGTAGCCTATGTTCCTCTCCTGGGTACAAAGTATCTGTGTTCCAAATTTCAGCCCAATCCGTTCAGCCGTTTTGGCGTGATTGAGTAACAAACATCCAAACATCCAAACATCTAAACTTTCACATCCTACTAATATTATAAATGTGAAAGTTTAGATGTTTGGATGTTTGGATGTTTGGATGTTTGGATGTTTGTTACTCAATCACGCCAAAACGGCTGAACGGATTTGGCTGAAATTTGGGACATAGATACTTTGTAGCCTGGAGAGGAACATAGGCTACTTTTTATCCCGGAAAAGTATCACATTCCCGCGGGATAACGTCGTGTAGTCCACGCGGGCGAAGCCGCGGGCGGAAAGCTAGTTTATAATATTAGTAGGATAGTGGGTGAGTTATTACGTTGGCGTATATTTGCACTTGGCACTGAAATTAATATTAAAATGGGCCAGATTAACCGCCCACAAAAACTGTTCGCCCACAAAAACTGTTACCGTAATACCGTATTTTGTGGTAATTATTAATATGAAATACTCCTAATTGCGGGTTGGTTGGTATGCAAATTTTTCAGATTGTGATCGCTTGATTCAGAAATTTAACAGATGAACCTTGTAATAGTGATAGCTAAATTATATTGCGGGAAGCCGCTGGATGCGGGCAGCGCAGGACCGATCGTTGTGGAGATCCTTGGGGGATGCCTATGCCCAGCAGTGGGCGTCGTTCGGCTGACATGATGAAATTATATCCTACTAGTCATCCGCCCGCGGCTTCGCCCGTGTGGATACACGACTAAGTGTGGATACTTTCCGTGATAAAAAGTAGCCTATGATTCTCTCCAGGCTACAAAGTATATTATGTGTCCCAAATTTCAGCCAAATCCGTTCTGCCGTTTTGGCGTGATTGAGTAACAAACATCTAAACTTTCGCATTTATAATATTAGGATTGTTTGAAATTGTGGTCCAAATACTTTCGGCCGTACGCCGAAATAATGTAACGTCTTGTAGTGTCTATGAAACTATAAGCCCTATCTCGTTATTTACAAAATGTGCTTATTCACAGTGTAATTATTTAATCATTTCATCGTACTAACTCAACATTTTGAAGGCATATGAAGTTAGTCGTTTATTGATAAGGCATACAAATAGAGAAAAGTATTTCAAAGTTGAATTTTTACATCATCATTTCTTTGTTACAAAAGTAATCAATTATAGGAAGTTGGTTTAGATACAATAGGTGTTTCAATGTTTTCTAGGAAGGGGGTCTAGAGCACTCAGACTGTATAAATACTGCCATCACCGAGCATTGCACGTAGCTTACTGAGCACTGAGCCACCTACGGCCACTCAAAATAGATCCTATTTGTAATTGAAACTTAGTTGTGCAATGAATTAAGGTTTTTTTTTGCTGAAATCTGTTAAAGCATTGTAGGTATTAAGGCTGCTTGTCCATCCTTCTAGTAAGAAATGTTTTTGAATTCCTTTATAAACTTATTCTGCCTAATAATACAAACGCATACAGATAGTAATGAGGCTAAGGAATCATTCGCAAGGAAATTAGAAGCGATTTCCACGCATTCACATTTTTTGAAGTGAAACGGCGTTGTGCACTTTTTGTGATGGGTAAAAAATGTTAAACTCGCGTCAGGATCACGTGACCGTCAGATAGAAAATTCGTAGGACGGACACGTGACGATCGAAAAACTGTACAATGTCATTAGAATACGAAGGCAAATTTCGCAACCGTTTCCAAAATTGCGATAGAAAACGGGCGGCATTGAAACCAGAAGATCTTAGTTCAAATCTAGTCCGTATTTTTTTCTTATTTTTTTGTCAAATTCCTTTTTTTTTTAGTCTGGACCCCTTTTCACTTCGGCCGGCACTCCCGGAGTGCAACCCGTTGTTTTTTTGGATTCTTGCACGTCCTGCATCAGCATTACAATCCTGCCAAATTTCAGCGACAACGGCGGAATTTTCCCTTGTTTAGTTGAATACAGTGCGCGCTCTCACATAAGCATAGTTTACATTAGTCGAGCAGCTCGGCCCAGTTCACTGGTAACTGAGGTACTAATCGACTCGGCTTCCACCGTTTACATTGGTCAAGTAATTAGGCCCAGCAGGGTTGCCAGATGTACGATTTAAATCGTATTTGTACGATTATTTACAACATTGTTAGATCCCAAATTTTCAGAAATTTTGGATTTTGTATGAAGTACGATTATTATATAATACATTTAATATATACTTTAACATATTTTTTTTATGTTTAATGTACGATTCTCGATTTTTCGCACCTGGCAACCCTGGCCCAGGAAACAACTCGGCCGAGCAACTATGCTCCGCGCGAGACCACTCGACTCGCTCAGTACTCGGCCCAGTTTACTCGCCCTATCGTTTACATTGGTCGTGTTAGCCTGCTTTTTGTCCCTCGCTACTCGACTCGGCCGCCTACTCGGCCAATGTAAACTATGCTATAGTCCTTCATGTACATCCGATAGTTGTGTTTCCGGGTTACGAAAACGAAACAAAAGCGAAGCGTTGTTGCGGAGTGGAGAGCGAGTTAAAAATGCACTAATAGAATATGAAATAGTTCATGAGACGAGGCGCGAGCGGGACACGAGACGAGAGTGTGAGCAGTGTGTTTGGGTTTCGCCTCGCGCCTCGACTCGTACCTACTTTGCAGCGCGTGCGTCGGCAGTAAGGTCGTTTGTGCACTACACTGAATTTTACCGATCCGGAAAAAAACGGATGCTTGTATTTTAATAATTAATCATTTTTATTAGTAATTAATTAAATACAAGCAACCGTTTTTTTCCGGATCGGTAAAATTCAGTGGTAGTGCACAAACGCCCTAAAGCTGCGAGGCGTGAGGGTGAGAGAGAGTATAAGTAAGCTATGAAAACCTCACTTCACTTCATTTCTTCCCCTGTTGACAAGATTGTAGGTATGTAATTCTGTTGGTGGATTTTTAACTCCATCACCGCTCCGCAAACCAGCTCCGCTTATGAGGACAGGCAGCCTTAATCTGAATAAAATATCAAAAGGCAAAAGCCCAGGTTTTGGCCACTGTACCGGTTTTGGCCACTTTATGCTCTAAAAGTTTTCCAAACAACTTTTCGCCATTATTGCTAAAGGCAATTAAAATGAGGTTTTTAAAGGTAACAATAAAAACCGTTAGAATTCCAGAAGACATACGATTTTTTTTCAAATGTTTTGTATGAAAATTTTAAGAAATTTGTTTTGGATGAAATACTTTAGTTTATAAACCTTTGTTTTTTACAATTAAATTGTTGTTTTGCAATTGATTGGTTTCTAACGCATTAGAATATATTGATTTGACAAAATTTTAACTATCAATAAGTGGCCAAAACCGGTACCTACATTTGGCACCTCTCACACATTTTGTGTTTTATACAAAAAACTATTTTACTTTTATTAATTTCAAAAATGTACCTTTAAAGCTAGATAAATTATCTATAATTTAAGATATAATTTGTGTCTTACATACGTAAGACCATTTAGTACTTAGTGCTTCAAAGTAAAAAAATCAATAAAGTGGCCACAAAGGGTACCTCTGCCCTAATTTTGAGTTACGCATACATACAGTATTATTTAAATTTGCATTCACTGTTGTACAAACCTAGATTTTTTTGATACAAAAGTAATTAAATACCCTGGAAAGTTGGTTTACACTTAGGAGGTACTAAAAAGTGTTCTCAGAAGATCTAGTGCACTCGGGCTGTTTAAATATAGCCGATACCCAGCATTGCACTGAGCCACCCGCAGGCCAGTTCCGCTGAATAAACTGAAAAAAGATTCTATTTGTAATTGAAACTTTGTGGTGATTTTAAACTTTTATGAAACTTTGTTGTTAAGAAAATAATAGTGGTTTTTGCTTTATTACATTTTCCGTATTTATCTTTACGCCTTACTACGTAAGTGCCAGTGCCTATTTTTATACATACCTATGTAGATAATAATGATAATATGACTAATACGTTACTTGTATAAATGGAATACTTATTTTAAGAAATAAAACTTTTTACGAATTCACTAACGCGTATATTGAACACATATTTGTTACTTTTTTTCATATTATATTGTTTCAATCACGTTGTTTGAAAAACCTAAAAAATCTTTTAAAAACACAACTAAAAAGTAACAAATATGTGTTCAATATACGCGTGATTAAATCCGTAAAAAGTGGTTTTATTCCAATATTCGCGCAGAAATCTAAGATGTGCGTACCTATTATGAGGTTTTTTTAAAATGTTTATTATTATTACACACTCATGCCTAAACAGCCAAACGTATTTGGATGCAATATTGCACACACAGACTGAACCCGGCATAAGGGTTTATTACACTATTTTCGAGTTTATTTTTCTGCTTTATGATTATTTCCTGACGTTTACTACCTCTGAGAGGAAAACTATAGCTGTGTCGAAGCTTGAGTGTTACAAATAACAATATAGAAAACTTTTTAAGACTCAACTTTATTAGCGTTTCCGTCTTAGTGGGCTTCGACTATATAAAGATCGCCTGAGGATTATTTATTTATATTTAAGTTTAATTAAGTACCTAATGAATTTACGGTTTTGCACTAAAGCATGCATTAGATCAATCAATACGATAGGTAATTATAGATATCATAATTCAACTAAACTAATAACCATAACATAAGGTTTTTACCATAACGTACAAAAATGTCCAGGCATCCACTAAACTACCTACATAAAATACATTAATTAAAGTCCGCAGTTGAATTAATTGAATTATATCTTAGCACTAGTAGAAAATGTACGAATACGTAGTAGTTTAGCGACTACGACGTAGTAGCTTGGGAGCAACAAACTACTACGAAACTGCTACTTGTGCTACGACGACGTAGCAACTTATCATTGCAAGCGTATGCCCTACAAGCCATAATTTAAATTTGCATAATGCCGATATGACACAGTCAACCAAATTGATTTTGAAGTGAAAGATACTGCTGTTAACACGTATCTTAAAGGTGAACTATCAAAGTTCGAGAACCAATCAATTCGCATTGCTTGAAAATTTCTACCAATCAGGTAGCACGTTGAGAATTAACATCTAGTGAATCATTCAATTCTTATGTTTACACGTTGAACTTTCGTTTAATTGCATTGAACGTTGAACGCAAAAGTGAAAATATTGAGCAAGCTCAATTCTTTCAACGTGATTGAATGTGGTTGAACATTGCCATTGTATGATTCACTTTTACGTATACATTGTTCAATTTGGTTGCGTCATCCAAATTGAAAGGCAGAAGTGAACCGTGTAATACCGCCATAAGCATATATGCGTTATATTATATCTATTGTCTTAATCTTACATACAATGATTGCACACAGGTTGTATAACAGACCGCACCAAATACTGTAAGTGGAAAACTTTATTGAAAGAAGACTTAATTTTTATTTAAATAATACGAACTGCATTCAAAGTTTTTTTATAAACGCCTGTCCTGACCAAGAATCGGACCGGCGCCAAATTATCAAAACTTTTTAAACTAATAAAGATGGTGTTACTTATCACATTGTAACTAATCAAATACTTGCTATAGGGAAATTGTAATAGGAAGTCTTTACTCATTACTAATTGTAGTAGCTGACTATAACATAAATAAATAAATAAACATACGTCAGTCACAGAAAAGGCTATCCATAATGCTGAACTAACTTATTATTCAAAATTAATATGATTTTGATATGATAACGTTTATTTAAGATGCTATGTTGCTAAGAAGAAATAGGTGGTTATAAATTGAACCTTTCGATCGGTACAATAAAATAAAAAAAGTTTTTTTTTCATATTCAGCGGGTTCGATTCCCAGTTCTGACAGGCCATTATTTAAAATAATTTGAATACAGTTCGTTTTGTTTTTAAAATACAAGTGAAGTCTTGTTTCCGTAAAAATGTATATCTACATTATTTAAGATACTTTCCCTCCATTTGGCATAGTTGTGGGTCGCCCTGTAGGTATATATTTTCAGTTAACTTAGGTATCTAGATTTTGGGTTGGCACAATGTAGAAAGTAACAAATAAAATTTTTGATAACCATTTGCAATAATTAAAAGTGAACAAAAACTTTTAATTCTCGAGGGACTGCATGAATATTTGTATCGGTTGACCCAGATTGAATGATTCCCTTATTGAGTAAGCTCTCTTCAGCCTATTGAAATTTGTAAAATAACAAAATTGATATTTCGACGGCAGAAGTCAGTTGCAAATTAACCCCTAGAGAGCGTCGTCGAACCGAAACGGAAAACGTTCGGTTATTATTTCGCTGAAACCCGAGGGGTTACTTCGGGCCTTTGAAAAAAAGTTTTTTAAATGAGCAACTAAAGATATTATGAAAGAAACCATTGCTGGGCTTGCAAACATCGCACTCTACAACTTCTTTATTAATTGAACTATTACCAAACATAAAAAACTTATTAGTTGAGTTTCATTGAACAATGTATGAAACGTGAACAAACTTTCAATATTTTTCCACTACGGGGATATGGAGAAGTTTTTGTTCTTATTTGAAGATTTTATTCGAGTCACTTTTCATTTTTATAATAGTGGAAGTGTAAATAAATAACGAGTAGACAATCTGCAATAAAGACGTGAAGTGAGCATGTTTGTATGAAAATAAGTTTTTTTTCAAACGTGTGTAGTTTTCGAGGCTATTTCCAAAAAAAAAATTGTTTTCGAGGTTATTTCCAAAAAAAAATATAGGGTGGTGGGTTAGTTCATTTCGATGTTTTATCATTATCACTATTACTATGCCACATATATATACATACATATACATATATACATACAGGCACATTATAGGGTTTGATAGGTGCGAGACGAGGAAAGACATGTACAAACCGTAAGCATGCAGCGGCAAAGTGCCCGGCCAAGCGCCAGAACAGACTTTATACAAAAAGACCTCCTTATATTCACATTTTATTGTATTTTTTACTATATCTTAAACTCAAAAAAGGTCTTTTTATTTTTTTTTCATCTTTAGCATTCACAATCTTTTCATTATGCAATTTTTATTAGCATAAGTTTCGTATCGTACGCGTCAAACAGCATTTGTTTGATGTTTATTTTAGTCAACCGCTCGAGTGCGCAAGAGACAAATGTAAAATCACCGTGTGTCGGCTGCGCACCCTACGGGCCCAATAAAACGTCATTGACGGGCCCCCGTTATCGGCGCGCGCCGAGTGATGAAAAAAAGTCACTTTGAATTGTTTATGTAATCCGGATGCTTGAAGTATTGTTTGTTATGATGGGAAGTAATAAGTCTTTGAAAATATGGCCATTTGGGTTTGAAACATTATACTTTGTATAAATATAACACGTCGATTGTACTACAGCCCCAAATAAATACTATTATTTTTTTGAAAAATCGTAGTTTTAAAAGTAAATGGACGACCTATGGTTTTTTTAGCTTAAATTACTTTCTTTGTTAATGGTTAACATAAAAAAAATTAAAGAAACAATATTTAACGAAACAAATTTTCTTTGCATCATTTTATAAGTGGTGTAATCTTACACCACGGTCGTAAAAAAGGATGTCGTCATTACTTTTTATTTTCTCAGATTAAATTGGAAAATCAAATTCGTTCAAAAACCTGTTCAAGGTTCGGGTAATTTATCTGTAAATGCTTTTGAATTCGATCCATAGATTAAACTGTTCGAAATAAACGGGAATGTGAAAAAAATAGTTGTCATGTAGGTACGTGACATGCGCGTTCTACGGCCAAAAACTTTTGTCACGAACTGTCATGATCGCTAGTAGGTACCTAAGTAATAACAAGTAAGTATAAAAATTAATTTTAGTGTTATGCTGTAAGTACCTACTTTTGTTGTTAATGTCGCCTTATATAGGTAAGGAATAAAATAAACATTCAAATTTTACTTACGCTAATTACGCTACACTAATAATAACAACCAATTCACCATCAATCCATCACTGAGCAAAGAGGTAGGTAAGCACTTCGTTTTTAAAAACAACGCTCACGTTTATTTTTATCGAAATTGAAATATTTTCTTAGACCGCGAATTATTGCGAAACATTATGAATCCTTCTCTGCGGGGAAGGGGAGCGGGCGAATAATTCCCCGGGGGGCATCGCCTCCCACTCCCCGCCCCGCTAATCTCGCTCGCCCGCCCTGCGCGCCGCGCGCGCCGCCCACCATGCGCCAGTTGCGCGTGGTTGCGCCCACGTTGCGCCACTAGTTCTGCTGTCTGTGGCGGGCGGGCGCCGCGCGCCGGACTCGGGCACGATATTTTCTAGCAAGATTGACCTAAGATAAAAAAATGACAATATTTTCAAACAAATTTATTTTGAAAAATTCTGATGGAAAGAAACTTTATGAGAAGTATTACGTAATTATTCCGAATAGGTACTTCAGAAGTTTTGCAACTGTAGTCATGACACGCGCGCTCGAGCGGTCAACCCGCAATGTTATTGTCAATTTATGTGTTTGTTTTTTTTTCATATTTTAAGTTTGTGCGTTTGTACCTATTTAAGTTTATTTAAGTTGATTATGTTTCTCAGTAAGTGAAATTTGTATTTCGTATGAGAAATAAATATTCTTTAACCATATAAGTACTTATATAATATTTTTTCAATATTTTTTTTTCGATATTAAACATACATACATTTCCTATCTATAAGTAACTTGATTATGATGATAATGATATGATTTGGATTTTGGACCCTCGCTATTAATTAAACCTTAATTACATCTGGTTTTTGTTTGTCCCGATCTACAACCCTAAATCCCGATTTGTCTTTCCTTATGCCCCGATTTAAACAAATCCGACCTGTTAACACTAACTGTGAACGCCATGAACCCCTCTTTGCCCCATATATATTAATAATGAGTCAAGTAGGTGATGTTAAGTATAAATAATATACACATAATCTTAATTCCCTCGCATAAACATAAGTTAAAAATATGTAGTTTAAAAAACTATAAAAACACACTTTTATAGGAACAGACTTAAAGTACAAAATAACCGACTATTCAGTAACTGAAATTAAAAAGCGTGGTGCGCCCTTTGCAAAGCATGCATTCAAGTACTTAATATTGACAACGCGCACCACGCTTTTTAATTTCAGGTACTGAATAGTCGGTTATTTTGTACTTTAAGTCTGTTCCTATAAAAGTGTGTTTTTATAGTTTTTTAAACTACATATTTTGTTATAGTCAGCTACTACAATTAGTAATGAGTAAAGACTTCCTATTACAATTTCCCTATAGCAAGTATTTGATTACAGTCGTCACAAATTAAGATGCCCGTTTTGACACATGGTAATGACCCTAGAATGTAACTTGTTACGAAAACCAAAAAATCAAATATGCTGATTACTTATCAAAGGTGTATGAAAATAATATGTTACATTTTTGAAAGCATCATAAATTAAGGCAAAGTGTATTCCGCGTATTATTTTTGCGTTTATTCTAAAGTAAACGCAGATTCGATTCACTACGAAACGTGTCGTAAAACAGTTACGTTCTCAGTCTTTATTTTTTTAAATACTAGTGTTGTAACCGTTGTGTGCAGGGTTTCTCCAGCTTTATTCAATTTTATCGAAATAATCGTTATAACCACTTTAATAGATTAATTTGTAAAATTGATTTTTTTTGTGTGAAAACTAGATTGGCGCTTAAAGCATTAGTGAAATTATAAATTGGCAACAATGATTTCGATAAAACGGTTTCTAGACAAAACTTATCCAAGGAGAACGTTTCGAATGAAACGAATGAAAAAAAAAAAAAATTCTTTACTTTAATGTAAAGAATTTAAGACAAATTTGCACACCTCACCATGTCGAATCGTCACGTTCACCTTTCCAGAGATTTCTAAAAACACGGTTTGTTCGGCTTGTTCGAAGCGTTCGCATCGGACAAGCATGCGTTCACCATAAGCGACCTGGTGGCCTACCACAAGCTCTAATAGCAGTTATTTTTAAGTTGAGAGACAGAGACGCCGCTTTACACGCCGTATAGCAGCGTCTCACTCTCTCAACTTAAAAATAACTGCTATTAGAGCTTGTGGTAGGCCACCTGTACACGTTGGTCCAACCACTGGCCAATACATCGTACATTGACACTTTTGAACGAACAAGACGTTTAAAGGTTCTTTCAAAAGTGTTAATATACGACAAATTTGCCAATGGTTGGGCCAACGTGTACAGGCCACTATAATAAGTAATGTAGCTACTCTATGACCATGTCTATGCTGTGAGCTGTAGTTAAAATACTTGCACTTTTAGAGCCAACGCGCACTAGTGATTTTTAGTCGACGATAGTTTAGTCGGAATCGTAAGACGATCGTGATCAAACTGTCAGCCGATAGTATGGTTGTGAGAATCTGCGAGCACTTGTGATTTTTAGTCGACCGATAGATGGTCGATAGTTTAGTTGAATCCGGGCGCGCGCTCACTTAGTCCTTCATGCACATGCCGATAGTTGTCCGATAGTTGTATAACTGTAACTATAACTATAGTTGTAGTAACTGCCTGGCCGATAGTTGTGCGATAGTTTGATCTACAACTATCGGCCAGTCATTTTCGATAGTTTGATCGGTCGATAGTTTAAGCGCACTAACGATTACCTTGCCACTGCCATATAACTCTATACTGAATCCGAGAACGACCAAACTATCGCCCGATTAAAAATCACAAGTGCGCGTTCCATCTTATATAAATTATGCAATTTAAGTGGATTCGATTCAAGTTTATATAACATAAAAGGTCAATTTATACTTTAATAATATGTTTATTAAAAGTATAAGTACCTACATAGTAAGTTTAACATTTTATAATAATAACTTTATTTTTAATCCACATAAGTTGAAAACCTACTATAATCGATTAGTTACTCAGAACCTTAATCGATTAATCGCGAGAATCGATCACAGACTCGTATGGTTACATGCCTAATCACGTCACTTTAGCATGTGTCAAAACGGGCATCTTATTTTGTGACGACTGTAGTTACAATGTGATAAGTAACACCATCTTTATTAGTTTAAAAAGTTTTGATAATTTGGCGCCGGTTCGATTCTTGGTCAGGACAGGCGTTTATAAAAAAAACTTTGAATGCAGTTCGTATTATTTAAATAAAAATTAAGTCTTCTTTCAATAAAGTTTTCCACTTACAGTATTTGGTGCGGTCTGTTATACAACCTGTGTGCAATCATTGTATGTAAGATTAAGACAATAGATATAATATAACGCATATATGCTTATGGCGGTATTACACGGTTCACTTCTGCCTTTCAATTTGGATGACGCAACCAAATTGAACAATGTATACGTAAAAGTGAATCATTCAATGGCAATGTTCAACCACATTCAATCGCGTTGAAAGAATTGAGCTTGCTCAATATTTTCACTTTTGCGTTCAACGTTCAATGCAATTAAACGAAAGTTCAACGTGTAAACATAAGAATTGAATGATTCACTAGATGTTAATTCTCAACGTGATACCTGATTGGTAGAAATTTTCAAGCAATGCGAATTGATTGGTTCTCGAACTTTGATAGTTCACCTTTAAGATACGTGTAAACAGCAGTATCTTTCACTTCAAAATCAATTTGGTTGACTGTGTCATATCGGCATTATGCAAATTTAAATTATGGCTTGTAGGGCATACGCTTGCAATGATAAGTTGCTACGTCGTCGTAGCACAAGTAGCAGTTTCGTAGTAGTTTGTTGCTCCCAAGCTACTACGTCGTAGTCGCTACACTACTACGTATTCGTACATTTTCTACTAGTGCTAAGATATAATTCAATTAATTCAACTGCGGACTTTAATTAATGTATTTTATGTAGGTAGTTTAGTGGATGCCTGGACATTTTTGTACGTTATGGTAAAAACCTTATGTTATGGTTATTAGTTTAGTTGAATTATGGTATCTATAATTACCTATCGTATTGATTGATCTAATGCATGCTTTAGTGCAAAACCGTAAATTCATTAGGTACTTAATTAAACTTAAATATAAATAAATAATCCTCAGGCGATCTTTATATAGTCGAAGCCCACTAAGACGGAAACGCTTATAAAGTTGAGTCTTAAAAAGTTTACTATATTGTTATTTGTAACACTCAAGCTTCGACACAGCTATAGTTTTCCTCTCAGAGGTAGTAAACGTCAGGAAATAATCATAAAGCAGAAAAATAAACTCGAAAATAGTGTAATAAACGCGTTGTACGGCAACCTTATGCCGGGTTCAGTCTGTGTGTGCAATATTGCATCCAAATACGTTTGGCTGTTTAGGCATGAGTGTGTAATAATAATAAACATTTTAAAAAAAACCTCATAATAGGTACGCACATCTTAGATTTCTGCGCGAATATTGGAATAAAACCACTTTTTACGGATTTAATCACGCGTATATTGAACACAGATTTGTTACTTTTTAGTTGTGTTTTTAAAAGATTTTTTAGGTTTTTCAAACAACGTGATTGAAACAATATAATATGAAAAAAAGTAACAAATATGTGTTCAATATACGCGTTAGTGAATTCGTAAAAAGTTTTATTTCTTAAAATAAGTATTCCATTTATACAAGTAACGTATTAGTCATATTATCATTATTATCTACATAGGTATGTATAAAAATAGGCACTGGCACTTACGTAGTAAGGCGTAAAGATAAATACGGAAAATGTAATAAAGCAAAAACCACTATTATTTTCTTAACAACAAAGTTTCATAAAAGTTTAAAATCACCACAAAGTTTCAATTACAAATAGAATCTTTTTTCAGTTTATTCAGCGGAACTGGCCTGCGGGTGGCTCAGTGCAATGCTGGGTATCGGCTATATTTAAACAGCCCGAGTGCACTAGATCTTCTGAGAACACTTTTTAGTACCTCCTAAGTGTAAACCAACTTTCCAGGGTATTTAATTACTTTTGTATCAAAAAAATCTAGGTTTGTACAACAGTGAATGCAAATTTAAATAATACTGTATGTATGCGTAATTCAAAATTAGGGCAGAGGTACCCTTTGTGGCCACTTTATGGATTTTTTTACTTTGAAGCACTAAGTACTAAATGGTCTTACGTATGTAAGACACAAATTATATCTTAAATTATAGATAATTTATCTAGCTTTAAAGGTACATTTTTGAAATTAATAAAAGTAAAATAGTTTTTTGTATAAAACACAAAATGTGTGAGAGGTGCCAAATGTAGGTACCGGTTTTGGCCACTTATTGATAGTTAAAATTTTGTCAAATCAATATATTCTAATGCGTTAGAAACCAATCAATTGCAAAACAACAATTTAATTGTAAAAAACAAAGGTTTATAAACTAAAGTATTTCATCCAAAACAAATTTCTTAAAATTTTCATACAAAACATTTGAAAAAAAAATCGTATGTCTTCTGGAATTCTAACGGTTTTTATTGTTACCTTTAAATACCTCATTTTAATTGCCTTTAGCAATAATGGCGAAAAGTTGTTTGGAAAACTTTTAGAGCATAAAGTGGCCAAAACCGGTACAGTGGCCAAAACCTGGGCTTTTGTCTTTTGATATTTTATTCAGATTAAGGCTGCCTGTCCTCATAAGCGGAGCCGGTTTGCGGAGCGGTGATGGAGTTAAAAATCCACCAACAGAATTACATACCTACAATCTTGTCAACAGGGGAAGAAATGAAGTGAAGTGAGGTTTTCATAGCTTACTTATACTCTCTCTCACCCTCACGCCTCGCAGCTTTAGGGCGTTTGTGCACTACCACTGAATTTTACCGATCCGGAAAAAAACGGTTGCTTGTATTTAATTAATTACTAATAAAAATGATTAATTATTAAAATACAAGCATCCGTTTTTTTCCGGATCGGTAAAATTCAGTGTAGTGCACAAACGACCTTACTGCCGACGCACGCGCTGCAAAGTAGGTACGAGTCGAGGCGCGAGGCGAAACCCAAACACACTGCTCACACTCTCGTCTCGTGTCCCGCCTCGCGCCTCGTCTCATGAACTATTTCATATTCTATTAGTGCATTTTTAACTCGCTCTCCACTCCGCAACAACGCTTCGCTTTTGTTTCGTTTTCGTAACCCGGAAACACAACTATCGGATGTACATGAAGGACTATAGCATAGTTTACATTGGTCGAGTAGGCGGCCGAGTCGAGTAGCGAGGGACAAAAAGCAGGCTAACACGACCAATGTAAACGATAGGGCGAGTAAACTGGGCCGAGTACTGAGCGAGTCGAGTGGTCTCGCGCGGAGCATAGTTGCTCGGCCGAGTTGTTTCCTGGGCCAGGGTTGCCAGGTGCGAAAAATCGAGAATCGTACATTAAACATAAAAAAAATATGTTAAAGTATATATTAAATGTATTATATAATAATCGTACTTCATACAAAATCCAAAATTTCTGAAAATTTGGGATCTAACAATGTTGTAAATAATCGTACAAATACGATTTAAATCGTACATCTGGCAACCCTGCTGGGCCTAATTACTTGACCAATGTAAACGGTGGAAGCCGAGTCGATTAGTAACTCAGTTACCAGTGAACTGGGCCGAGCTGCTCGACTAATGTAAACTATGCTTATGTGAGAGCGCGCACTGTATTCAACTAAACAAGGGAAAATTCCGCCGTTGTCGCTGAAATTTGGCAGGATTGTAATGCTGATGCAGGACGTGCAAGAATCCAAAAAAACAACGGGTTGCACTCCGGGAGTGCCGGCCGAAGTGAAAAGGGGTCCAGACTTAAAAAAAAAGGAATTTGACAAAAACATAAGAAAAAAATACGGACTAGATTTGAACTAAGATCTTCTGGTTTCAATGCCGCCCGTTTTCTATCGCAATTTTGGAAACGGTTGCGAAATTTGCCTTCGTATTCTAATGACATTGTACAGTTTTTCGATCGTCACGTGTCCGTCCTACGAATTTTCTATCTGACGGTCACGTGATCCTGACGCGAGTTTAACATTTTTTACCCATCACAAAAAGTGCACAACGCCGTTTCACTTCAAAAAATGTGAATGCGTGGAAATCGCTTCTAATTTCCTTGCGAATGATTCCTTAGCCTCATTACTATCTGTATGCGTTTGTATTATTAGGCAGAATAAGTTTATAAAGGAATTCAAAAACATTTCTTACTAGAAGGATGGACAAGCAGCCTTAATACCTACAATGCTTTAACAGATTTCAGCAAAAAAACCTTAATTCATTGCACAACTAAGTTTCAATTACAAATAGGATCTATTTTGAGTGGCCGTAGGTGGCTCAGTGCTCAGTAAGCTACGTGCAATGCTCGGTGATGGCAGTATTTATACAGTCTGAGTGCTCTAGACCCCCTTCCTAGAAAACATTGAAACACCTATTGTATCTAAACCAACTTCCTATAATTGATTACTTTTGTAACAAAGAAATGATGATGTAAAAATTCAACTTTGAAATACTTTTCTCTATTTGTATGCCTTATCAATAAACGACTAACTTCATATGCCTTCAAAATGTTGAGTTAGTACGATGAAATGATTAAATAATTACACTGTGAATAAGCACATTTTGTAAATAACGAGATAGGGCTTATAGTTTCATAGACACTACAAGACGTTACATTATTTCGGCGTACGGCCGAAAGTATTTGGACCACAATTTCAAACAATCCTAATATTATAAATGCGAAAGTTTAAATGTTTGTTACTCAATCACGCCAAAACGGCAGAACGGATTTGGCTGAAATTTGGGACACATAATATACTTTGTAGCCTGGAGAGAATCATAGGCTACTTTTTATCACGGAAAGTATCCACACTTAGTCGTGTATCCACACGGGCGAAGCCGCGGGCGGATGACTAGTCCTACTAATATTATAAATGTGAAAGTTTAGATGTTTGGATGTTTGGATGTTTGGATGTTTGGATGTTTGGATGTTTGTTACTCAATCACGCCAAAACGGCTGAACGGATTGGGCTGAAATTTGGAACACAGATACTTTGTACCCAGGAGAGGAACATAGGCTACTTTTTATCCCGGAAAAATATCACATTCCCGCGGGATGACGTCGTGAATCCACGCGGGCGAAGCCGCGGGCGGAAAGCTAGTAACTCATAAAGGTCCATCAAATAATTTCAGATGTAATAAATTAGTTCTAACGTAAAAAAAGGTTGTATTTAGAGATTCCCAAACTATTTGTTTCGTAGATCACCGGTTAGCTGATAATGCAAGTTCATCTTCAGCCATGCTGGGGCACTGTAGGTCGATCGTCTGAAATTCGATAATCAACATCGATGTTCTTTTTTGCTTGCCTTTCTTTGACATAAAGAATCGTGCTCTAAGGCGAAGTGAAGGCAGAATATTCTTACAGAATCGCATCCCTGGTGCACCTTGTGGGTGTACAAGGTTTTAGGTACCTAGTTAAATAATCAACTAGAATGTATTTTTCAATTTAACAATCTGTTTAAAGTGATCCACTAGAGTGGACCCCAGTTTACATTTTGCTTAGATGGATTTCCTTCTAAAGGATTACTCACGCTACACCGTGTTGGGTCCGAGCCGAGTGTCGTCCGTGATATATTGTATTGATACACACAAGCTATACCAAGCGGCATCCGAGTGTCCGAGCGTAGGTATGTATTGTTTATAATAGCAATAATAAAAACAAAAAGTTCTCATCGATCCAAACACACTCACCAATTGTAGGATTTTCAAACAAGAAATGTTATAAGATTAAAATTGCTAAACGGTTAATTTATTAAACGAATATTTTAAAAGCCTCTTATATATCTGCCGGCCGTATTTAATTACCAAGTGGGATGCGCCGGTGAAGTACCCATGTGAGTTGGGATAGTGCCAAATTAAGATATAACTATCAAGTGCCGTAAAGTAGGCACAGCTGCTTTTGAGATACGAGAAACGTTACCTGTTCACGGTATTTTGCGCGTTATTTAAATTTAAGCATTTTAATACATTTTATTCTCGGTTTGGCAGTAAGATGGGGAAGTGCCAAATTATGTAATTTTTCGCCGTAAAGTAGGCACATTTGCTTTTGACATAATATGTTTAGTCTACGATATTTTGTGCCTTTAATAAGCACTAAATATTGATCATCTCGCTTCTGAGCCATATCAAGCTGTTTTCAAGTATCTTCTCGCTCGCAGGTTTATTCACGTCCAAAATTCCTCAATGTCTCAAGACCAGTGTGTGGCAACTGGCAACACACACAGTTATGACATAATGGAAGCGAGACGTGGTATTTTACTATAGGCCTCATAAGAAGGCTCAAGGTCACCCAACGAGCAATGGAGAAAGTGACGCTTGGTATTTCCCTGCTCGATCGAATCAGAAATGATGAGATCCCCAGGAGAACTAAAACGACCGACATCGCTCGAAGGATTGCTCAGTTGAAGTGGCAGTGGGCGGGATACATAGCGCGGAGAACCGATTGCCGTTGGGGTGGAAAAGTTCTCGAATGGCGACCGCGAACCAGACGACGTTCCGTGGACCAACGGTCTGGTCAATGTTGCGGGAAGCCGTTGGATGTTGGCAGCGCAGGACCGATCGTTGTGGAGATCCTTGGGGTAGGCCTATGCCCAGCAGTGGGCGTCGTACGGCTGTAATGATGATGATGATGATATATTGACAATTCCATTAGTTTTAGTTGTGGCATCCGTTGTTAGAGAGTCAAACCGCCCCTGTGGTCTAGTGGGACACAACGCCCGTATCAGACCCAGAGGTCTAGGGTTCAATTTCCGGTACATATTGTATTCGGTTTGGCTAGCTACAACCATCTTATCCAAGTCTGACGACATAACATCGATGTTTTCAGCATTGTTGTGTTCCGGCAGTTAGAGATAATATAGTCAGTTCCTCAGTAGTTGAGGATTCCGGGAGTAGTGCGCTTCCACCTTCAGCCTATCATCACTTAACAACAGGTGTGATGATGGCTAATTGCTACCCTGTTGTGAATAAAGAATACTAAGTTTTATATTGCTAGCCAAAGCTGTTAAATCCTTTCTAATAAGTTTCTATATTTAAGAAGAAGAAGATGCACCTAAGATGGGATATACTGAACACTCCAACATAACAGCCAGGCAGTCAATTCTTTAGAATTAGCTGGTGCAATGCAACCTTCATTGTTGTATAAATGAATCTCGTCTACATCGGTCCTTTGCTAGTTTATTGGCGTCGTAGTAAGCAGCCTTGTTCGTGGCTGGCTGGCCGATAAATTGATGTCGCGGCGAGGCTGCCGGATTTATTGGAGTTTGACTTCAGAAGAAATTTCTTATGAAAAAATTGGGTTAAAACTAATGCTAACTATAAATAATATGTAGTTTAAAAAACTATAAAAACACACTTTTATAGGAACAGACTAAAAGTACAAAATAACCGTCTATTCAGTAACTGAAATTAAAAAGCGTGGTGCGCGTTGTCAATATTAAGTACTTGACTGCATGCTTTGCAAAGGGCGCACCACGCTTTTTAATTTCATTTACTGAATAGACGGTTATTTTGTACTTTTAGTCTGTTCCTATAAAAGTGTGTTTTTATAGTTTTTTAAACTACATATTATTTATTTTTTACTTTTTAGTTTAACAAATGGCAAGCTATGGATGGGGATGGTAATCGATTTCACAGTCCATTCATGTGTCTGGCCACCCCGTAAACATTATTACTCAAAGGCGTGATTGTATGTATTTAGTTTTACAAATTCAAGTGGAGTCTATTAGTTACCAGATGCGCGAGCCGAACTCCTAATTCCTCCCTGCTCCATCATCAGACCCTCACCACCAAGTGTAGCGAATAGGTCTCGTTAGAACGAAACAACGGAGCCTAAACTCTAGGGGTTTCCTAGTGGTCATTAAGGAGTGCCACTGACCTCCTCCTTGCTCCATCATCAGACCCACACTACCAAGTGTAGCGAATAGGTCACATCAGAACGAAACAAATGAGCCAGAACTCGAAGGGTTTCCTATTGGCCATTAAGGAGTGCCACTGGCTTCCTTCCAGCTTCATCATCAGACCCTCGCCACCAAGTGTTGCGAATAGGTCTCGTCTGAACGAAACAACGGAGCCTAAACTGGAGGGGTTTCCTAGTGGTCATTAAGGAGTGCCACTGACCTCCTCCTTGCTCCATCATCAGACCCACACCACCAAGTGTAGCGAATAGGTCACATCAGAACGAAACAAATGAGCCAGAACTCGAAGGGTTTCCTATTGGCCATTAAGGAGTGCCACTGGCTTCCTCCCAGCTTCATCATCAGACCCTCGCCACCAAGTGTAGCGAATAGGTCTCGTCTGAACGAAACAAATGAGCCCAAACTCGAGGAGTTTTCTTGACGTCATTGAGGAGTTTCACTGGGTCCTTCCAGCTCCATCATTAGACCCTCACCACCAAGTGTAACGAATAGATCTTATCAAAGCGAAACAAATGAGCACAAACTCGAGGTGTTTTGTATTGGTCATTAAGAAGTGTCACTGGCTTCTTTCCTGCTCCATCATCAGACCCTCACCACCAAGTGTAGCGAATAGGTCTCATCAGAACGAAACAAATGAGCCATCACTCGAGGTGTTTCCTATTGGTCATTAAGTAGTGCCACTGGCTTCCTCCCTGCTTCATCATCAGACCCTCACCACCAAGTGTAGCGAATAGGTCTCATCAGAACAAAACAAATGAGCCTAAACGCGAGGGGTTTCCTAGCAGCCATTGAAGAGTTCTATTGCCCAACTCTTGACTCCATCATCAGATCAGCTCGATGGTAGCAAATTATTGTATTGTCATCGGATTCATATAGACTTGCAAAGTTTCAAATCAATACGACAATTAAAAGTAGGTTAAAATGGAATTCCAAGATTTTCTTACATTGTGACTTAGTTACAAGTGAAGCTAATAAAAGTGTGGTAATATTATTAGCTAACCTAAAAGTCTCAATTTAGGTACTTTTTGACTCATTGTTGTATTATACATAACAATAAACGTTCCCACGGCGTTTTGTAGCAACTTGTTATATGGTTACAATAATTGTTATTGTGTTTCGAATGATAATTAAGAAACAATTAGCTAAGAACAATTAATTTTAAGGACGTGTCGCCATTGGCATTGGTCTGTTTTAATGTAAACATACGTTTGTACAGTCAAAAATATTATCACAATTGGGCTTTTATTATGAACCAACGGCTGCCCATGACTTCGTTTGAGTGATTTCGAACGAATTTCGTTCTTAGTCATTTTAATCAAAGATATTTTAGCTACTGCAATAAACGTTGAACCGGCTGCAAAAGTACCCTGTTTCCTCCCTGGATAATGCCAGTATCGTAGGTATAACTCTTTTATATGGCCAACAGTATTCCCAGCAAGATTCCAAATATACATATTATCTATACTTATATATTTCAAATATAAAAATTACCGACTTTCATAAATATCAACAGAACTCTACACAACATTTGAAACGATCTCAAAAAAATTTCTTTAAAAATATTGACTTTCCAAATTGGTTAATTATTTTAATAGTTGCAATTACTTCAAACAAAAATAATTGTTACCATAGATAAATATAAAAGAAAGTTTTAAAACACTTTAGCCATTGTAAAACTGAATTGACACGAAAATGTTTCAAAATATTTTCAATGCTGTAAAACATAAGTTGGTTGGAAAAAACGATGATCCTTTGGAGGCATCGAAGCGAATGATCAGCAGCGTTGAGACGATTGTTGGAATCCGCAATATGTTTGGAGAAAAAAATAAAAAACGTAAGTGCAGCTATGACACGATAAAAGAGTGTCAGGTTGCAGTAGTACATTTTTTGTTAATACTGTAACACAGATTGTTTGCGGGTAATTCGTATTAATTGTGCCTGGAAAAATCTGTTCGATTAAACCCTGATAGCATAGCACGTAAAAAATCATAAATCATTGCTAATTACTTAACCATGTCCGATAAGAAAAAGCGTTATAATGAATCGTGTTAGTTTCCAGACATGTTTTCAATATCTAGGAAATTAAAAACATCCTTATTCTTTGAGTTGTGTTGCAAAGTGCAGTAAACACAGTTGCAGTGGGACAGAGCGAATCAACATACTATTTCTCTTTCGTGTGATGGTGTTCGAGGGCTATGTGAAGCATTTGTAAAAGGAGGAGGTTAGATTCACTCCGTAGTTTTTCTTTCTAGATTATACCATAGTGTCCGTATTGAGCACTCTCCTGTTCCTCGGCACATTCATCTACGTGGGACAGTTCAGCCAATCGGTTTACTTCATTCAAGTGCTCCCCGACAAGGTGAAGAGCTTCCAAGCCATGAACTGCTTCAGCTCTACCTGCGTGCCGTTATCTAAGTTCTTCTTTATGTACCTTTCCAGGTAAGAAGGTGTTTTCAAAACTTACTAACTTTATGTTTAATTTTAAATATTAGTCTGTTATGTTTGTTTATTCAGTACTTACTTTAAATATCATAATTCATTAATTTTGTTAAGTCCTGTTTTGTTTGCTGTTGTTAGCTCCAATAACATTGATAAAATCCATAATATATAGCTTGTCAATAATTAATACTTACCATTTATCCTTTCTAGTGGTCGCCTCAGTTTAATAATGGACATGAGTCGCGAAGGCATGCAAGCGATTCCCACAGGGACCTCTGCTCATGCCGCGATGATGAGTGTTCTTCGGAAGGCCAGCTACATCTCCTGGCTCGTCATCTTGAACCAAATGCTTATTCACTTCGTCTACATGCTGTTACCATTATTCATGACTATTTTTGGCAACGAGAGATATTTACCTACCACCCCCGGGGATATTTATGGTAAGTCCTACCAAATAGCATAATAAGCTTTTGCTACGCTAAAAAAGTTTTCCCTACCATCTACTTTACATTATATCAGATACTCACACGAGCGTTAAAATGTCTCCACCATGATTAATGTACGCATAAGGGGCCGAATAACTGTCGTAGTCTGTAATGAACCGTTATTTTATGTCTGCTTTTATGAAATACTTTCACGCATATTAATATTGCAGGTATCTCGTCTAAATACCAAACCCCGTACTATGAAATCTCGTTCACTTTGACATGCATCGCGGCGCTCTTCTCAGCTGTAAATCAAACCGGGTACATCGTTCTATTTGTGACGCTGCTCGCTCATGAAATTGGACACTTTTACGCAATCTGCGAAACATTTAACGATATTCACAAAATATTACACAGCGAAAAAAAATATACTGACGAACAAAAAAAACAGATCGTAGATTTCAAGGAAGTACAAGAAATGGAATTAGTGAATAACAAACATAAGAAAATTGACGAATTATTAAAATTTTGTATGAAACACCATCAATTCCTATTTGGATATCACGAAAAAATATGTGCTTTTTACAAGGGAATATTCGGAGTTCATTTTCTGATAATGATCATAGTACTTGTGACAACTTTGCAGACGCTTAACTCTTGGGGAATAGTCAATACAGTCTTGACAGCTATTACTGGAATAATGCCTCTTATGGTGTACTGCTTCGGCGGGGAGATGCTCATAAATGCTGGCCTCGATATGTCTTTCGGAATTTACTCATGCGGTTGGGAGGAAATGAAAATTAAACATGCAAGAATGATAATGCTAATGCTTTGTTTGTCGCAACACCCACTCTGTTACACTGCCGCTGGAATATTCGTAATGAATCGAGATACATTTGGAAACGTCGCACAAGTGGTGTATAAAATATACGCAGTATTCAATTAATTAAAGAATAACATCTCAAGACGTAGCAAGTGCTTTGTGTTTTGTCTCATTTAAGGTAGAGCCGCACTGTACGCAACCGCACAATTAAAGTCCTCACGGCCGGATGCTAACCAGCAGAAAATGTACTCTGTAACACTCATCAGTGATACACAGAACAGAACTATGGCAGCCTAGTCGCGGTGACACGGGAATCGCGGCCAAATATTACTCATATAAAAAAAATACTAGTCGCTTAGTAGAAATGAGCTCTTTACACATTGATGCTTTGCTAGCCGGCTGCTAGTTGCCCCCTGATTCACAAACCGTCGGAAACGGAATCGGATTTGAAATTCTGTACTTTGTCTTTGTCTATTCCAGGGGTCACTAAATGGCGAAAAGTAGCATATGTTTTCTGTGAGCCTTTCCATTTAATCTGTTCAGTAGTTTTTGGGTGAAAGAGTAGGAACACCGTGATAAAAAGGTAGCATTAATGTTTTATGTGAGCTTAATTTCATGCAAATCGGTTCCGTAGTTTTTGTGTAAAAGAGTAACAAACAAACGAGAAAACTGACAATCTTTCCCATTTAGAAAAATAGTAGGATTGGCATTTTTAAGTTTTGGTTGCTAGTTATTATAAACCAAACGGACCGCGATAGTGTTATATTTGTTACAAACGGACCCGCAATGAAACTAATTGGTGACCCCTGGTCTATTCCATAGCGAGTGGCAGAGACAGTGCATATACCTACATTCCGCTGTCGGAAAAGTTTCCGACCAACGGTTTGTGAATCAGAGTGGCTAATCTTTATTATACAGTTAATACCTACTCGTTTTTTTATTCTGGTATCATATCATATCACCATTACCTAATACCTATATTCACAGAAACTTACTTTTTACTGTATAATTTTACTTCTGCTTGTCAAAAATAGAGACAATACATTACTTCGATAACGATTTTTATCCTCGCGAAAAGAATTTAATAAACTTGTATACTTATCATATACGTTGGTGCCATATGGATAACTATTAATATGTAAGTACGTGAGTGGAATTCTAAACAGGGAATTTAGTGAAGGTATTCCAATAGGTATTCGAACAATATAGCCTCTGGCTTTCGGGGTAATAACCGTGGCTAGAAATTATTTAGGATTATATCACTTCTATGTTCATTTATCTATACTTTTACTTACTAATATTATAAGAGCGAAAGTAAGTCTGTTTGTCTGCTGTCTGTTTCCTTTTCACGCCTGAATCACTGAACTGATTTAGATGTTTTTTTTTTTATGGTAAAGACATAGATTAAATAGGAGGAGGAGCATAATATAAACGAATTCCTTGCGGCCGAAGTCGCAGGCGACGGCCACTAGAATCAAATTCAGTACACATAGGTATTAATAGGTACCTACTAACTAATAAACACATTATGGAACATACTCGTAGTTTGGGTCGTGAATAATTATGACCTTATCGAAACATTGTTTTGGGCTCCGGTATCTTTGGAATAAGTTCTCTAAACCTTCGCTAAGTTTGTTAAAAGTCAAAGTTCAAACTGTCGATAGAAATACATCTTGTTTATTTTGTTTAATGGAGAATAGGTAACGTGAATTAGGCAATAACAAAGTTTAATTGAAGTAGTAACTTTAACAAATATCGAAGTCTAATAGGTAAAGAATGGAATAGCACAGGTAAAATTCTGATTTGAATTAAATTTTATTTTATTTTGTTGTATTAGTACCGAATTTCCAAGGGAGCGGTTTCGGATCGGGATCCGGGGTCTGAAAATCCTATTACAAATTTTCAGTAGGAAAATTATCTGAAAAAGAAAAACATTAATTAGGTACTGTTTTGCTTTCCAATGTATTTGCAAAAAAATGTTTCCAAAGACTTACAAATCAATCAAAATAATACCAATTTGCGCTGTAATTAGAAGACTAACAAAGTGTATTATTCAAAGAGGCTACGGTTAGCTAGAGGCATTTGGCAGCGGCGGACTTCTGAATAATTAATGTGGCGAGGAAATTCACCACCACAAAGCGGAACACTGAAAGAAAAACAGATTGTTGGAAATGAAAGAAAATTTCTCTACCCGACTGTCCTTTTTTCGCATAGCTTTGAGTCGGAAGTTGGTAAAAAATTCATCGAAGTTTTTCATGTTATTTTTATTTTCAAATAGTCCGCCGTTTGTCAAAATAAAATCATTTTCAGTGTAAATTTGAGCCCTCTGTACTGAATTTTGTGGATTGAAATAACGCTATATCCCGTATTATCAACTATTTCTATTGTTTGTAAGCACTTATTATACATGACAACCGTAGGTACTACAGCGTCTAGACATCACACTGGCAAAATGCAGGTGCGTTGATGTTTACAATAAGTATGGTTTTCTTAAGATATCTTTGTTTCATGAAAAGTCAGGGCACTTTTGTACATGTACTTACTACGTCTTTTGACATGCATGCATCAGGAAGATATAGGTATATATCAGTGTTTTGTATTCTACAACAAAATCCAACGGCTACACAGTTTACTTTAAAAGTACAATAAGTTTTAGTAAAAAAAATCATTTTTATGACAAGCTTTTTTGCTGACTGTACTTTAATATTGTATTGTCATCTAAACCAAACCTGTATACAAAATTCCACCTCCATCGGACACTGGGAAGTGGGTCAAATTAAGCTTGCAAGATTTGTCCCCCACTAACTAACTAACAACTAACTAAAAAGCTTGTAAATAAGTTTTTGGTAAAAATTTCATTTTTATGACAAGCTTTTTTGCTGACTGTACTTAAATATTGTATTGTCATCTAAACCAAAACTGTATACAAAATTTCAGCTCCATCGGACACTGGGAAGTGGGTCAAATTAAGCTTGCAAGATTTGGCCCCCACTAACTAAGAAACTAACTAACTAACTAACTTGTAAAAAACAGCAGCGCTTTTCAGCAAAAAGTCTTATTTTTCATACTATTTTAATTTCAAAGTTTCACAGTTTAGCAATGCCTCTGTGATATCCTGCACAATTTGTTGTGTAAACCAAACTGTGTTCGGTAGAAACATTCACGCCGAGCCGGTCGCATTCTGAAATATTAAAAAGGTTTGGAAATGCCGGAACCACGCAAATTAAATGTTAAAGGGGAAACGAATATGTAGTTTAAAATGAGAAGAGAGGGATAAAATAGACGTGTTGACCTTTTGTTGAACCAGGTTGATAACATTTTTTTGCCTAAACAGTAAATGCTGAGGACTTACTGCGATCGGCCAAACAATGTTATGATAATATTGTAAGCGAGATGACGCTATACGCATTGATAGCTCCGTCCTGGGTGCCTACCATCAACTCTTATTGCGGTTTTGTTTAGGACCTAAACTGATCTGCTTCGCTTATTCGTACAACGACAGCTTAATATCAACGACAGCGATTCAGTGATCATTCAATGACATTTCACAGCCGCTAAGCTGTCATGTAGGCTTATTTGACTTATAACTCGGCCAAGCTAACATGACACCTGCAGGTTATACCCGTCCCTCTCACTCTCCGGGCATGACAGAATCGAGTGAAAGAGACGGGTAGAACAAATAAGGACACAAATCGTTCGGTCATTCACATTTAGCAATTCATTTGCGATCCAGTTTTTAGAAGGTCAGAGTACGAAAGAAAGCAATTCATTTTAGGAACCTATTCTGCATCGCGCTATTTTTGAATCGCTGTCTTAAAGTTGATGGTAGATAGGCACCCTGCATTCAACATTGTTTGACAGCTCGCAGTTAGACCCCTGTTTACCGTGGGCGAAAAACGAGCGAAAATCAATAAAAAAAATAAAGGGACTCAATCATAAACTATATACCTACTGTAAACAGTAAACTGCCTTATTTTCATTGGTGTAACCGATATCGTTCCAAGAGGTAATGGTAATGATAAATAAATAAATAATAAATAAATAAATAACTTCTTACATTCACACCAATTAGTGTAGTCAATGAAGCTAGTTGACCCCCACAGTAATTCCTCAGCCACAAAAAACTTTACAGCATGATAAAGTATCAATAAATTAAAAGTATGGTATAAATTTCCAAAAAATAATAATAATAGAAGGTTAGGTATTTTTTAATGAAAGTCTTATTTCATGAATATCTTTTTTTAGGAAAAATGCTCCGTCTAAACTTTCTTCACCGGACATATTCTTGTAACGTATAAAAGCAATAATATGAAATATCCAAAAAAATATCCCAGCAGAAACACCAAATTTTAATAAAACAATTGGGGTGACTTGAACTGAAAAATGTATCTGTCGAACTTTTTAACGGAATTATACCATTTTGCCAAGCATACTCATGCTTGAAAAAAGTTTTGGATTTTTATCAAGTATCACATACTAGTATAAATAACTCATTTGGTAAAATAAATTTGGACTGAGAAATTACTCGGTTCAATATATAAACAGATTTGTTTATTTAGGTATAAATACCTAGTGGCTTTAGTGTGCAATGGGGATGAAATTGAGTCCGTCACCGATACAAAGTTCTTGGGCCTACACATAGATTACCAAAATAATTGGAAAGTACACACTGAGAATCTTTGTAAAAAAATCAATAGCTCAGTTTATGCTCTCTACAGACTCTCCAGAGTGACAAATAGAGACACTGTCCTAATTGCCTATCGTGGATACGTCGAATCCACATTGCGTTATGGAGTTATATTCTGGGGGAATTCCGTGGGTAAGAGTCTAGTGTTTAAGTATCAAAAAAGATGTTTGAGAGCGATTACTGGTATTAAGTCAATTGACAGTTGTAAACCATATTTCCGACAATTAAAAATACTGACCCTGGCATCGTTATACATCTGCGAAGTGGCAGTATTCGTTAAGTGTAACGACCACCTCTTTAGTACATTTGCAGAAAAGAATCAAACGAAGAGTCACCGCAATGGGAGTAGAGTATGTGCACGGAAATTCAAAACCAAACACGTCAGTTGTAGTTTTTTTGGAATGGCTCATAAAATCTTTAACAAAATACCCATTGAGCTTAAAAGCCTGCCAATAAAAAAATTAAAAAAAAGTCTGGTGACATTACTTGTGGACAAAGCTTATTACTCAGTGGATGAATTTCTTGATGACAAAACCCTGAAATAATTTGACATGTTTAATAATTTTTCGCTTTTAAATTGATTTTTATTCTGACTTTTATATATTTTAACATTTGACATCAACTTTATTTGGACTTCTATTTCATTTAGTTAGATTTTTAAGTCGGTTAAGTTCTTTATGAAAATGTAATTGTTTGACATTGTATGTCTGTATTGCGCTTTTATGACTTTAATATTTGTATACCTTATCGTTTATGTTAAATATGAATTCTAGAAGGGATTTACACTTTGCAACTCTATTATTTAATATTATAAGGACATGCAAACCTCCATATCTATACGAAAAGCTTAGGTGGTCGTCCAGTACTAGATCCTGTCGTCTCGCTGTTTTCCCACACAGAACTACTGCCTATAAAGGTTGTTTCAAGTACGCCGCCACGAAAATTTGGAATAACATTCCTCCACCCTTGCGCAATCTTACTTCAGTCTACAGTTTTAAACGTAAAGTTAAATATCATCTTCTCGAAATGCAAATCGGCGGCGTTAGATAGTGATTTTATATATTATAACATTTATAAATAACTGTATATATTATTACATCAATTAATATTATTATAACATCAAGTATTTTATATATTATAACGTCAATGAAAAAATTGTGGCGATCCAGTCTCTGCCTACCCCCGTGGGAAATAGGCGTGACTATATGTATGTATTACTATGTATGTATGTATGTAACTGTATAAGTATTGTATCAACATTTTAAGGTAATGATTGTGAAACATAAGCGTTAATATTGTTAGTGATAAGTTTGTAATTTTTAACTAGTATTTAAGTTGGATTATAAGGTTCCAAGCTAGCGGTATCTCCCAACCATCTTGTAGAGGGGTATTTATGTTGTTATTTTTAAGACTGTAAGTATAAGTTTTTTTTTAATAGAGCCATAAGCAAGTAGTCTCGGTTGCATCCGAAAACCAGCGTCACCGCCTTGGCGGTGGCACATGCTGAGATGCAGCAGTTTCAACAAAATTCATCATTCTTTTAATATTTTTTTTTGTGTGTAATAATTTATTTTGTTGAATAAACTTTTTTCTTTCTTTCTTTCTTTCTTTCTTTAAGGTGGAAATGTAGTGATACACTAACAAAATTGACAAATTCCATCATTGTAACACTAACACCTACATTTCGCAAATAAATCATTCTATTCTATTCTATTCTATTCTAACTTCCGTGTGAGTTTTTTTTTGGATAGTCATTTAAAAGTTTATGGATCATGCTATTTTATAACCCAGCAAAGTTTCATCGACTGAGGAATTAGTGTGTGGGTCTCCATACAAAGAATCTGTTCAGTGCCTACACTAAATTATCTAAGCCCATTTTAATTTCATTAAGAAACTGTATCATGGAAAACTTGATAACGGATAAATATATACTTAAATACTTTTTGTTTGTAAATACATACTTAATATACATAGAAAACACCCAGACCAAGACAAATAGACATGTTCATGCACACAAATATTTGTCTTGTTCGGGAATCGAACCCGAGACCACTGGCGCAGAAGGTGGATAGCTTACCCCAGCGCCAAATCGGTCGTCGTAAATAAAATAAAGATAAATAAAATGTTCTATTACATCGACATTCCATCAGCTGACAAAGAAATAAGCACTTAAGGTTCCCACTATGAAACACCATATTAATACCAACAGAATAACAGTAACTACAAAAACTTGACTATCACAATATTCCCTATTTATTTTTCCACAGTAAAGTTGTGTATTTTGTCGACATTCGCCAACAAGACGGGACAAATCGTGAGCAATTTATCACGCGGGCTCAGCCGAGGACGTCGGCACATCATCTCACATATTATATCCGACAGCAGAAAATCCTAATACGAACTGCAATAACTGTTGTAATATAAAATTTGAACAAAAAGTAGTTAGTTGCGAGATTATTTTTGTTATGACAAATTGACACCAAAGTTGTGCATTTTGTCAGCATTTGAGTCTAAATCGTGGGCACATCTCACATATTATATCCACCAACAGAAATATAAAGTTTTGTATTTTGTCGACATTCGCCAACAAGACGGACAATATATCACGTGGACCGATGTTGTGGGCACATCATCTCAAATATTATATCCGACAACAAACCATAGGTAGGTACTAATCCATACTAATATTATAAACTAGAGGATCCTCGCGGTTTCACCCGCGTGGTACCCGTTCCCGTGGGAATATCGGGATAAAATATAGCATATGTCACTCGGGAAGAATGTAGCTTTCTAATGGTCAAATAATTTTTTAAATCGGTCCAGTAGTTTCGGAGCCTATTCGATGCAAACAAACAAACAAACAAACAATCAAATCTTTCCTCTTTATAATATTAGTATATAGATATAGATGTGAAAGTTTGTATGGAGGTATGGGTGTTTGTTACTCTTTCACGCAAAAACTACTTAACGAATTTGCTTGCAATTTGGCACACAGATAGAAGATATCCTGGATTAAAACGTAGGATACTTTTTATCCCCATATTCCCACGGGAACGGGAACCACGCTTGTGAAACCGCGGGCGGCCGCTAGTAAAGTATAACTGGTAAGTACAATGGAAAATCGTATAAATGTCATTTCTTCCATGACCGCCTACCTATGTACAATTTAGCCGCTTTATATAAGTAAGTTTTAATAAGTGACATATTTTGTGGAAGCCTTTAGGCGCGGAACGGTAAACGATCGCAAAACGATAAAGGAGCGAAATGGTTAAAGAGCAAAATGGTAAAAGTTTTGAATACTCAACGCGTCAAAAGCGCATATAGGTAATAGAGAAAAACCTTTGGAAGGCAGTGTATAAAACTTATTTGGTGAATTTGATTGAATCAAGCGTCACTTGGCGGAAGTCCCTAACCATTGTGAAAAACGAAATATATGTAGCTTACTTCCGCAAAAAACACAATATGCAAGATGCACCGCCCGCCCGCCCGCAAAAAAATTGCACATGCACACCACGAAAACACCAGTGCACAATACCTGCATCTAGCAAGACAGCAATACACCTTGCACCGTCACCGATTAGACTACTCTACACGTGTTTCGCCCCAACCCGGGGCATCCTCAGGAGATAGTTCGTGCTAGTTCGTGCGAAAAACCAACACCACTTTTTGGTGAATTTAGATGCGCTCCGCGATTATTCATTTTATCCGTCTATTTATTAGATGTTATTTTTAAATCATGGCCCTGGACGTTGGCCTCTCTAACGATAATTATTGCTATTTGTATGAATAAAATTTATATCTAAACACAGTACTACACTCCTGCTTTTCGGCAGTCGTGAAAATCAGTGCTCACACGGAATGATAAGTCTGAAGGTATTCCTTATATTCATCGAGGTCACTCATTAAATGGAACAAAGACAAATTATTCTAAGAGACTTATTATTATGTTATAAAACCCTGATCCAATGCCTACTGAGACGAAACGCAGATTAAAGTCAAGTCGTTAATTTTATTACCTCATCTTTCCACGGGAAAAGCTTTCTCGGTATTCAAGAAATAATATTCAGTCAATCGAAACAGTAATTACGTGCCTAGCTTGTAAGGGACGAAGTACAACAATAATGAAAAAGAAATTGAAGCAATAGTGCTGCAAGTTTATTTAGTTCTATCGTGATTTCACTTTAAAAAGTAATGCTTATTGGAAAACGTAAACCTTTATTTTTTGTGAAGCAGATAAATACTCGTTACAATCTAGAAATTACCGGTGGGCCATTATTTACAACCTCTATATATAACCTGTATTGCTAAAAAATATGAGAATAAAACATAAGTACAGAGCTAAAAAAAATAGAGACTTTCATCACATAAGTGATTTTATGCCATGAAAGCATCGATTAACAGGAAAATGTTTTTCTGTCTGCTGCATTTAAAGGTGTATGGTATTTTTAAACAACATAAGAACTCAGTGAAATTGATAAATTTCACCTCGCCTTGATTTGTCACGCATGAAATGCGCATATTTTTTGCCGAACATCAGGTTCGATTATTCGGCGTTTCGCCTTAGACTAGAGCATAGCCGAATATTCGGTATTCGGCCCAATCTATTCGTGGCATTCCAAGTAACTACTGTATCAAAGACGTTAGATATTTATACTAGTGTATGTTAGTAAGTGGCAACGTTACTATATCTTGACAGATTAATCGTAATGATTAATAAGAAAGAAGATCAGATAATACTGTGTCCTAAACGCAAACGCGATAGTAATGTTTGCACATTGACAAACATACACTAGGGGTACTTATTGGATGTTTCCATTCTGTTTGTCTACATTTTCGGCTTGTTCGCTAATACAATTACTTGTGAAGTCATTTAAGGAGTTGATGGGCGGACTTCCCCGGGTGTCAGTCCGCTCGTTACTCAGCGGCTCTCCTTGCCGATTTATGAAAATGCGTTTGTCAGGATCACGGCCACTGTTGTTTTGTGATAAACAACATAATAAAATGGGCAATTTTCGAAACAATTTTGGAGACTTTATTTACGCTGCTGTTTGTTGCTCATAATTTTAGCCGGACTTAGTCTTATAAATGGTTCTTATTAACATTAAAGGCCTTCAATCAAGAACCTTAAAGTTAATCAGAACAACTCTTGATAGAGTTAAGTACCTACGTACAATTTTCTGCGAGTTTAGAGATATCGTTTTTATTTTTTACTTTAATTAATAAACCGCTTTTTGTTCTCTTCAGAAAGAATTAATAAAATTTTAACAACTGCCGGCAAAAAATTGGAAAATTATTATTATTTAATTTGTACAGAATATACAACGGCAAAGTCTCAAATATGTTCACTATTCTTAACACAACTTCCTACAATCCAACATTTTCGAATAGGTACTATTCGAAGTAGGGCAGGCGTACCGGTTTTGGCCACTTTAAGGATTTTTCCACTTTTAAACGCTTAGTGCATAATGATCTTAAGTATTTAAGAGAAAATTCATATCTAAAATTATAGAGAATTTATCGAACTTTAAGGTTACAACTTTCAAAGTTTAAAAAACATTAAAGTTTTTTTTACATAAAACGAAATGTTCGGAGGGGGCCAAATACACCGGTTTTGGCCATTTTGCACTGGTTTTGGTCACCCAGTTTGCATTGGTTTTGGCCACTTTGATAAAATTACCATATTTATGACTTGAGTTTAAGCCTAATTGCTATCTTATCCGAGTTCTGGACTAAAACACTACATGAAACAGTATTTCAATCCCAGCTAGCTTTTTACCACAACTTTATAAGTATACCTTTATAACTTGATTGGAAGAAAATTAGCGGATATAGGCTAGTGTAGGCACTAGCCTCCATCCACTAATCTAGGTAAATGGGGTAATAAAACATCAGAAACACGTCGATGTCATGTTTGGATAAAATAAGTGTCACTTAACTTTGAGGGACACATAACTTTAAGGGACATTTAAACATTATGACTGTAGTCTTCACCTCTAAAATCAACCTATCAAATCAATCTACGACGACCGATTTGGCGCAGGGGTAAACTAACTGCCTTCTGCGCCAGAGGTCTCGGGTTCGATTCCCGAACAAGACAAATATGTGTGTGCATGAACATGTATATTTGTCTTGGTCTGGGTGTTTTCTGTGTATATTAAGTATGTATTTACAAACAAAAAGTATATAAATATAATATTTATCCATTATCAAGTTCACGTAGACACTGTTTCTTAAGAAATTTACTATGTGCGATATTGGTGTGATTGTTAGAAAAATATTTATTTATTTATTTATCAGTCAATGAGGGATCAGTTGAGGGACACTTATCCATGACGGCGTCTTCTACCTTTTTTGACATCAGATAAGAGTATCTTACTTTAAGGGGCACTTAACTTCTGCATCAAAACGTGCCAATTTCACGTAAATATGTCACTTAACTTTAGGGGCCACTTAACTACTATGGTGGTTTTTTATCTTTGACATCAAAACACGCCGATTTCACGTTAATATGAATGTCACATCTCTTAACTTTAAGGGGCACTTAAATTTAAGTGACACTTAAACATGATAGGGTCTTCTATTTTGATATCGGAAACACGTCGATATGTCACGTTCAGTTGAGTGTTACTTAATTTCAAGGGATACTCAGCTTTAAGGGGCACTCAACCACGAGGTTTTTTCTATCTTTGATATCAGAAACACGTCGATTCGATCGACGTCAAGTACAGGTGTTGCTTAACTTTAAGAGACACTTGAAGTTCCAAGGAGTCCGCTACGAACTTAAACCTTATTCTTATACACTCATTCCGAAGTATACTCGACAGCACATCAAGTTGAAATGCGATAACAGCTTTTATTACGTAGGGCATAAAGGCGTTCTCAAGGTTAACATGTATAGTCTGATATGCCGCCGTGTGTACCTAGTAGGTACACATACATACAAAATTTTGGAACTTCCTACTAATGGCAAAGTGGCCAAAGGTGGCACAATGCTAAAATTTACAGCCCCACTTTTGGCCACTTATTGTTTTCCAACTTTTTGTGACAACAGTGAGAAAACAACACTTTATCCATCTGGAAGAAACATATTCTAATGTGATATAAAATATTAAATAACCATAAAATAATTATATTGTAGAAAAAAAAATGATTTTTCAAAACCTTTACCTTTAACATTTTGCTTAAGAATTTTACAAAATGTTAACTTTGAAACATAACATGGTGTTTATTTCTAAAATATCGTACTACATAAAAAAAGCTAAGTGCTGTAATTATTAACTAAAAGTCCAATCTTTTATTCGCCATTAATAAATATAAGCAATAGTTTTTTAATTCCTATTTATATAACTTTAAAGTGAAAAGTGACCAAAACCGGTACAGTGGCCAAAACCGGTACGCCTGCCCTACCCACCTAACTTTTTTCCTCTTTTTACCACACTTTTATTAGCTTCACTTGTAACTAAGTCACAATGTAAGAAAATCTTGGAAATCAATTTTAACCTACTTCTAATTGTCGTATTGATTTGAAACTTTGCAAGACTCTATGAATCCGATGACAATACAATAATTTGCTACCATCGAGCTGATCTGATGATGGAGTCAAGAGGTGGCCAAGAGAACTCATCAATGGCTGCTAGGAAACCCCTCGACTTAGGCTCATTTGTTTTGTTCTGATGAGACCTATTCGCTACACTTGATGGTGAGGGTCTGATGATGGAGCAGGGAGGAAGCCAATGGCACTTCTTAATGACCACTAGGAAACCCCTCGAGTTTGGGCTCCGTTGTTTCGTTCTGATGAGACTTATACGCTACACATGGTGGTGAGGGTCTGATGATGGAGCAGGGAGGAAGCCAGTGGCAATCCATAATGACCAATAGGAAACACCTCGAGTTCTGGCTCATTTGTTTCGTTTTGATAAGACCTTTTCGTTACACTTGGTAGTGAGGGTCTGATGATGGAGCTAGGAGGAAGCCAGTGAAACTCCTTAATGACTACAAGAAAAGCCCTCGAGTTTGGGCTCATTTGTTTCGTTCTGATGAGACCTATTCGCTATACTTGGTGGCGAGTGTCTGATAATGAAGCAGGGAGAAAGTCAGGGTTCGGCTCGCGCATCCGGTAACTTATAGACTCCACTTGAATTTGTAAAACTAAAAACATACAATCACGCCTTTGAGTTATAATGTTTACGCGATGGGCAGACACATGAATGGACTGTGAAATCCATTAACATCCATCCATGGCTTGCCATTTATTAAACAAAAAGTAAAAAATAAATATGTAGTTTAAAAAACTAAAAGAACCCACTTTTATAGGAACAGACAAAAAGTACAAAATAACCGTCTATTCAGTAACTGAAATTAAAAAGCGTGGTGCGCCCTTTGCAAAGCACGCATTTCAAATACTTAATATTGACAACGTGCACCACGCTTTTTAATTTCAGTTACTGAATAGACGGTTATTTTGTACTTTTTGTCTGTTCCTATAAAAGTGGGTTCTTTTAGTTTTTTAAACTACATATTTATTACATTTCTTGTTAAAGCAAATTCACTAAAAGCGTTCTTATACAAAACCCAGCCAGTTAGGATCTTTAAAGTTTCTCTACACGTACCTTCTTACTCATAAACGCCCGTCTTTAAAGGCACCTTTACACATGTAAATGCGAAACGCATTAGTCTGTGTAGGTACAAATGATAAGGCCGAGTGTGGAGTTTTGTGAATCACCATCCCGGGCAATGCCCAGGGGATGATCCGGGCATTTGGGGGCTTACAGTACCCTTATCTTGTTATCTTAGACCTTGTATTTTTCACTGATACATCGCTGGCCACCCTTAAGTTGTCGGGTAGCGCTTTGTAAAAGTTCTTTGCTTTTTTTGTCTTTGTAACATGTAAGAGTGTTTTTCGTTAAGTTCCAGAAATAAATATCATTTTTTTAGAGGTATAGAACTTTAAGTTGGCATTACTTTTCAAGATGGCGACCGATTTGACAGCTGTCAAGTGATTTATTCTCAGTTTGGTTTGGCAATTCATCATGAATAGACCACAAAGTACATACCTTTGTAAAAACTGACTGTTTGGTGCGCTTTATGGGCTGGTGGAATCATTGGTTCGTACTTCTTCAAAAACGATGATGGCCAGAACGTTACAGTCAATGGTGATCGGTATAGAGCCATGATTATCTACTAACTTTTTCATTCCTGAATTGAACAATCATAATGTCCAGGAGCTGTGGTTCCAACAAGACAGCGCAACATGTCACACAGCTCGTGCCACAATCGATTTATTGAAAGACACGTTTGGTGACTGCCTAATTTCACGTTTTGGACCTGTGAATTGGCCTCCAAGATCTTGTGATTTGACACCGCTAGACTATTTTCTGTGGAGCTATCGAAAGTCATTGGTCTATGCGGATAAGCCACAAACGCTTGACAATTTGGAAGACAACATTCGCCGTGTTATTGCCGATATACTGCTACAAATGTTGGAAAAAGCACAGCCATCTCTATCGTCTTCTACAAGCCATGCGCATAAAGTTGGCAACGTAGTTTTAAGTGAACCGATTTGACACCGTTTGCACCGTTTGACAGGTAGAGTGCGCGCCAGATAAGTCTGCACGCGGTCAAAATCTAATACTAATATTTTCCTAATGCTTAGAACAAAAAATGTACTGACACTAGCGCCAAAAACGCCCCAGTCACGCGCAGAGTTATCTGACACTCACTCTAAACAGCGAGTAAACCTCGAGTACTGAATCCTATGGAGATGGCATATCTTCTATACATCTATACAAATAAATAAAATTGGAGTGTCTGTTTGTAACATTAAATAACCGCTTTTTACTACGTGCATATGATTAAATATACGGTACATAATATACCAAAATGACATGTTTTACAATTTTTGTCTGTCTGTCTGTTTGTTCCGGCTAATCTCTGAAACGGCTGGACCAATCAATCAATCAATCAATCAAAATATTTATTTATTCACATAAACATAATAAGCATGTACTTATGAATCGTCAATATTTTCCTACCACCCATTCAAGACTTTTTTAACTGACAAGAAGAATGGGCGCAAGAAACTTGCCAGCGCGTATCTCAGGTAACGACATTTACAAAAATACATATCGTTACTTATTACAATATTTGAACAAGCATAGAGCACATATTATACAATATTATTATAACATTTAAAAGGAAAATTTTCTCATTAGAATATTTTCCTTTCAAACAAATATAAAAGTATATATACATTTCATAACCAAGCATTGTGATCGTTCATATAGTCTTTGACGTCATAATAACCTTTGCTCATGAGAGTCTTTTTAACATGTTCTTTAAATTCATGCAAAGGCAATTCAATTACATCTTGTGGAACTTTATTCAAAAAGGCTATGCCTTTCCCCAAAAACGAGCCTCTAGTTTTTTCTAGTCTAAATCTTGGAACGGCAAGTTTATTCTTATTTCTTGTATTTAAGTTATGAACATCAATTTTCTTTACAAATGAATTAGAATGCTTTCTTATATACACTAAGTTTTCATAAATGTACTGTCCTGCCAAGGTTAATATATCAATTTCCTTAAACAAGTCTCTTAAAGAATCTCTTCGCCGAAGATTGTATATGGCGCGAACAGCTCTTTTTTGGAGTACAAAGATATTTCCAGCATTAGCTGCTGAACCCCACAACAAAAGGCCATAGGACATTACACTATGAAAATAGCTAAAGTATACTAGTCTTGCCGTTTCAATATCAGTTAATTGCCTTATTTTTTTTACTGCAAAAGCTGCAGAACTGAGTCTACTCGACAAGGCTTCAATATGTGGATCCCATTGAAGTCGTGAGTCTAATGTAACACCAAGAAATTTTGTGCTTTCAATTAACTCGACTACATCTGCGTTTAACTTAATATCCAAATCAACCTCCCTTACATTAGGTAGGGAAAACTTAACACATTTCGTTTTCTTAGAATTTAAGGCCATATTATTAATGTTGAACCAATGAGCAACTTTAGAAAGAGCACTATTTACGTCGTCAGAACAATTATTACCTCTATCAACTTTGAAAATTAATGAGGTATCATCTGCAAACAGCACTGTCTCACACAAATTATTCACGTAGCAAGGTAGGTCATTTATGTAAATCAAAAATAGTAAAGGGCCCAATATTGAACCTTGGGGTACGCCCATTATAATGGGGGCTCCAGCAGATGCAGTATTATTAACAACTACTTTCTGATTCCTTTTACACAAATATGATTGCAAAAGGCTAACTGATTTATTAGAGACACCATAATGTTCTAACTTTTTTAAAAGTGTTTGATGATCAACGCAATCAAAAGCTTTAGACAGGTCACAGAACACACCAATAACATCTTGCTTGCCCTCCCAAGCGTCAAATATGTGTTTGAGAAGTGCAATTCCAGCATCAGTAGTATTTTTACCTCTAGAAAAACCAAACTGATTCGGATGTAGGATTTTGTTTTTTGTCAAAAAATCTAAAAGTTGCAAGTATATAATTTTTTCAAAAATTTTACTAAGTGCCGGTAAAATTGATATTGGCCTAAAGTTATTGGGATCACTTTTGTCCCCTGATTTAAAAAGCGGAATTAATTTACTATTTTTCATTAGGTCTGGAAAAATACCTTCGTCAATGCATTCATTAAAAATAAAAGCTAAGTAAGGAGCTATTGCATCAATTATTGATTTAATAACACATGTTGATATGCCCCATAAATCTTCAGATTTTTTCATATTAATCATATTAAAAGCTTTAAGGATATCCTCAGTATTAATGTATTTAAAATTGAACTCTTCATTACACTTATCAACACCAGATACTAAGAGGGCAGCTGCAAGGTTTGGACAGGAATTTAAATTACTGGTAGTTTCTAAGGGAACGCGGGAAAAGAAATCTTCAAAAACACCGGCAACCTCAACGTCAGAATCAAATGTTTTATTACCAACTTTGAGAGAGAAGGAATTTATATGATTTTTTGTTTTTCCAGTTTCTTGGTTAATGATGTTCCATGTAGCCTTAATTTTGTTATCGGCTATTTTTATTTTGTTAGCAATGAAAATCGACTTAGCAGTAGCACACACATTTCTAAATGTTTTAGAATACTTCTTAACATATTCTACAAAATCAGGGCTACAGGAAGTGTGCTTTAATGCATAAAGTTTATATAATTTCCTTCTGCTTATATAGATTCCTGGTGTGGCCCAATCACTAAACTTCATTTTATTAGTATCACAATTGATCACTTTTTGTTTAAATGATTTACTAAATTCACTTTCAACCACATTGAACAAGTGATTATAAAGTTTATTGGCTTCCCCAATCGGAGCAGGCAGTGTTTCAATTTTATCAATGACATTATTTCTGAATTTATGTGTGGCCTTTTTTGTAACTGGCCTATATATTATTTTGCGTTTCGGGCAAACATGATGGTGCTCTATAGAGGCTTGCTGTCCACTATGGTCAGATTTAATAATATTTATTATTGATTTTTCTATTACTTTACAATTCGAAAAGATATTGTCTAAACAAGTGGCAGATGTGGGTGTAATTCGTGTAGGTTCGTTAAAAGCATGCAATAAATCAAATGACTTAAACAAATTTAGAAACCTACTTGATATTTGGTGTAAGTCTGGGTCTAAAATGTCAACATTATAATCCCCACATATGACAAGTTTTTTATTGCTTTTACAGGTAATTCTTAACACTTCCTCCATAGTGGACTCAAATACTGAATAATTACTACCGGGGGGTCTGTACACACAGATTATTATAATTTTATCTAATTCCACACAAGATAGTTCAACAATGCGTTCAGTAGAGAGGGATACTACATCTTTGCGCTCTTTACAATGTAAATTATTATGTAAAATTATAAGAGACCCTCCTCTGATAGCGGATTGTCTACTGAACGAACTTACAAGTCTATAATTATCTATACTAAACATTAATTCAAAATTTTTTAACCAATGCTCAGTAATGCACAACACATCAATACTCTCCTCATTCAAGAATAAACTTAGCTCTAAATCTTTATTAGAAAAGCCTTCAATGTTTTGATGCACAATTTTTAAATAGGAAGATTTTTCTGTTGTCATAACATGGCTAGAGGAACTCTCTATTGTCTCAAGTTGTAATTTAAAATGTCATTTTGATTACATAAATAATTATCATTACTTGGAAC